>CM059296.1:5090000-5690000 GCA_030340665.1 Neosalanx taihuensis | reverse complement strand
TCAAGAAGATCTCTAGATGGCAACTATCGCAGTCTCTAGAGCACATTATAAAGAGAAGTTAAGAACAGGTACACATGCATGTAAGAAGCACACACACTCTTGCGAATAACTGTAAACAGCACCACAGCAGACTAATCATAAAACCAATTTGTGAAGTCTGTAGAGGGTTTCACACTGCAGCGATTGTACGGATCGAGGATTATCTTTCAACAAAGTGGATTACCTTGTAAAGGTTCGTGGTACCTGCAGCAGAGATCGCTAACCCAGGCCGAAATGAAGAGCACCGTAACCCACACGAGAGCCATCCACATTAAATCCAGGCAAGACGTAACATTCACCAGCAACGTAAAGTGCATTGGTGCAGTATAGAGTAGACAAGTGTGTATTGGTGTTTGAACTCGGACATGTTATAGCTTTTCTCTCTCAACTCAACTCATTTCCAATTAGATCAAACCATTAGTACACCTATAGTAGCCTCCTACATTTCTTTGCTACTCTTTATAAAAAACATTTGGATGAAACGTTACATGCAAAACGTACACGCCATCTTTGGTTAGAGTTCACGAAGAGGTTCCCTCTCTCCTTCCCAGTGCATGATCGATGTGGACAGTAGGAGACATGAGAAGAGGCCTGTTTGTCTCTCACCCACAGTGTCATTGATCTTAGTTCTTAGATCCTGCAACAAAATCCACTTAAACCAACTTCCAAGGGAGCAAACACCTCATTATTCCAATTACCTTGCCTGAACCTTCATAAGGCAAACCTGTGCCTGACCCCAGGGGGTTACTGTAGCTTTGCAAAATCAGTGTTTTTTGTTTTTGTTTGGTTGTTTGTTTTTACTACAGGGATACTTACAGTATGCTTGTATGTTTTATTACAAGGGAGAAATTAAAATGCATATCTGAACTTTAATCATGATTGTATAAAGTGACGATAATTCCTTTTTATAAACAGTGTTTATAAACATACAATTTTATGAAGTGTATTAAGACTGTATATACAGTATATATCTACACACACATATATATATATACACACAAAGGTACGTGTCATATTTTCGAAAATTAGAAAATCATGAAAAATGCCAGTATTTTTGGTCACAGAGTTCAAAATTCAAACCTGTATATAGTATAGTCATCATAAAAATACATACCATCATTTAAATAAGGATATTTTAAACATAAATATTAGGCTTCTTAAAATTGTATTCAATTCTCAGCACTCTATACTTGGTTGGGGCTCCTTTTGCACAAATCACTGCATCAGTTTGGCAGGGCATAAAAGTGATCAACCTGTGGCAGTACTCAGGTGTAATGTAAGCCCAGGCTGCTTTGACAGTGGCCTTTAGCTCATCTGCATTGTTGGGTGTGATGTTTCATCTTTCTCTTGACATTAGCCCATAGATTAGTCTATGGGGTTCAGGTCAGGCAAGTTTGCAGGTCAATCAAGCACAATAACACCATGGTCATTGAACCACTTTTTGGTACGTTTGGCTGTGTGGGCAGGTGCCAAGTCCTGCTGGAAAATAAGCATTTCTAATAAGCTTATCAGCAGAAGGAAACATTTCATTGAAATATTTCACTCCATGTGTAATGACTATACTATATACAGGTTTGACTTTTTGAACTGAATGACCAAAATATTGGCATTTTTCATGTTCTAATTTTCTGAGATGTTCCTATATATATTTATGTAGGGGAGACCGGGGACGGAAGTAACACATTTTGTTTCAGCGTCTGTAACTCAGTGGTTGTTTGTGCTGGGTCTCTCAAACTTTTATACATACTACCCATAACTGTTTTCTACAAATATAATTCACTTTGACATTTTTTAAACAATCACAGATTATGTGAGTTAGTGTCAAATACAAAGAGTTCCGTTGTTCCAATCTACCCCACAACTGGTTTGAGATGTAACACCAGCTGGGGATGGATGTAACAATGTGTAACGAAGCGCAGTTCGTTACTTGTATATTTTGCACATGTGGTAACTATTTATGGGCACAACAACAACATAGGTGATAGTAATAATCGCACATTGCACTTGAGTCACAGTAGCACTTTATTTGCCATGATTTGCACAATACATTTTGCACATTGCGTAGTTGCACATTTTCTAGATATTTAACTTTATTTATTGAATGTGTGTGAGCTTGTGAGGAACCTCGTGACCGCGGTTGATTGTATACTGTCGGGCAGGTACGGGATTGTGCAATTGGCTCCGCCTGCAAGAAGAGAGGAATATTAAGCTCCACCGAAGTTAAGCAGTGTAGAAGTATTGGTGAATATGTGTGCGCAATATAATCAGCTGTAAGTGAGTAAGTTAGTGCTATGGTGACGAGGTACGTTGTAGTTGTCTAACATTTACCTTTCCGGTCCGATGTCTGCTCCAGGGTGCACGGCCAAAAGATTCCCCCGGGGCACAGCTCCATCATAAAGGTTCCGGGAGAGACCAATGGACAAGTTAGGAAGTGGGGATGTTTCAAAGGTTCACCTGTGGAGTGGAAGAGTCCGATGATTAAAATGGTGGCACAGTATTTAAGGAGGCAGTGGCTCTCTGTCTGGGGGACTGGTCTGACATTGCATGTGTTTGTTGGGAATGTTTGTACTGCACAATAAAAAAAGAGAAACCTGACCACTGACCAAAGTTTCCTTGGACATCATCCAGCCGCTCACGGGCCACAGTCCGACAAATGGTGTCAGAAGTGGGATCCCACACTGGAAAAACAGGATGCCCAGGAAAACAAAACAAGATGGACGGGACGAACCAGATGATGGAGCTTGCGCATCTGCTGACCCAGGGGCAGAGGCATCAGCGAACGAGAAGCTGGAGGAGCTAGCAGGTCTGTTGAAAGGTCTGTTTCGATCCCAGGCAGTAAAGGATCAAAAGATGGAGGAAGAGTCGGCACGCCAAGAACAGCGTTGGGAAAGTGTGCGGCATCAGTTTTCCCAGATACAGCAGCAAGTCAATTTGATGAGAGAAGAAAACAGATATGAGGGTGGACGCCAGGCCACCAATAATAATGATGATGATGATGTGGATGATGGAGATCTAGGTGAGATGACTTACCAAAATTACAGGCCAGAGGGGGCACCCCTAGCCCATAGGGAGCCTAAACTGCTTCCGTTGTCTGCTGAGGATGATATTGAACATTTCCTGACTACTTTTGAGAGGATGGCTCATGTTTGCCGCTGGCACAAGGATCAATGGGCCATGCGTCTTGTTCCCCTACTCACTGGCAAAGCTCGGAGTGCCTATGTTTTGATGGACATTAAAGACTCTGAAAAGTATGATATTGTTAAGGCTGCTATATTGGAAAAATATGAGATTACTCCAGAAACTTACAGAGGACGATTCCGGTCCCTGAGGATTGAACCGAGTGAGACTCCACGGGAGCTGTATGTTCGTCTGAAGGAGTCGTTCTCAAAATGGGTCAGGCCGGAGAAATCAACGGTAAAGGAAATATCGGAGACTATTATCCTGGAACAGTTTCTGAGGATGGTCCATCCGGAGCTGGAGGTCTGGATCAAAGAGCATGATGCCAAGACAGCAGAAGATGCAGCTCGACTTGCGGAGGTCTTCGTGTCTGCCAGAAGAGGCAGCCGGAGTGCCACGTTCGGCTGGGAGAACCAACAAGACCCTCCGAGTAAGTCCTATAGCAGTGAACAGAGGTCTGGTCAGCCACAAAGTAGGGTATTCTCTAATAGTGGGCAGTTCAATCCCCAGGCCCCAAGCAGTACCAACGAGCCTCCACCCAGATCGGGCAAACAGGACTTCAGGTGCTACCAATGTAATGGTTTAGGTCACACCAAGCAGTTTTGCCCAACCATTAACCACACTAAGCCAGCTCTCTTGTGTTCACTCTCAAGGCCAACCGTAGTAGACATAGGGCAGGAGAACAATGACAGAACGATAGCACCTGTTTTAGTGAATAGTCAGCGCGAGGAAGCCTTACTTGACTCAGGGAGTTCCCAGTCAGTAATACTGTCCAGCCTTGTTCCAAGAGAAAAGTGGAGTGAAGAGACAGTCACACTCAGCTGTGTTCATGGTGATGAGCACGAGTACCCCATTGCAGAAGTGTACATAACAGTAGGAGGCCAGACATTTCTTTTGCCAGTAGCTCTAGCCCCCACCCTACCACATGCAGTCATCCTAGGAAAAGATGTCCCCACTCTCCTAGATTTGATCCACGATGCACAGAGCTCAGGAAGGGAGTTGCCTTTTCTGGGGGTAGACTTTGAGACAAGTCCAGTGAAGCCACTCAAGTCCAAGGCTCAGCGGAGGGGAGGAAACTTTCAGGGCACAGCCAAAAAAAGGATAGAAGAACTGTCAACACCAGAATGCCCCTTGGACAGTGTCATCCCATCCAGCCTGGCAACCACCGCTTCCGTGGCAGATAAGAAGGTCATCGCAACCAAGGTCTGGGGTACAGTTAAGTGGTTCAACGTCAGGAATGGTTATGGGTTCATCAACAGGAATGACACAAAAGAGGATGTCTTTGTACACCAGACTGCCATAAAGAAAAACAACCCAAGGAAATACCTCCGCAGTGTTGGAGATGGAGAGACGGTGGAGTTTGATGTTGTTGAGGGGGAAAAGGGAGCTGAGGCAGCCAACGTCACTGGCCCAGGGGGTGTTCCAGTCCAGGGAAGCAAGT
The DNA here is from genome assembly GCA_030340665.1 of Neosalanx taihuensis. Taxonomy (NCBI): domain Eukaryota; kingdom Metazoa; phylum Chordata; class Actinopteri; order Osmeriformes; family Salangidae; genus Neosalanx; species Neosalanx taihuensis. Next base: position 5,685,343 of record CM059296.1, on the reverse strand, counting down.
ACGCAGCTGACAGGAACCGTTACAGGCGGTATCCTCGCAGGAGGGGCCCACCTCGTGGCAACTACCCGGAGAACTACCAGAGCGACGGCGAGGGCAAGGGTGAGCCAGGCAGCCTTGACAAGAACAGCCGTGAGGGGGCAGAGAGCGCCCTGGAGGGAGCGAGGCAGCGCCGGCCCTCCTACCCTGGCAGACAACGCTACCCGCCATACTTTGGTGGCGAAGGGGAAGAGAACCAGGGAGGTCCAGACCAGGGCAACCAACCAATGAGGCAGAACTACTACAGAGGCTTCCGACCAAGGGGTCCACCCCGTCCCAGTTCGATCGGCAACGGGAGCGGCAAGGGGACAGCAGAGAGAGCCACCGCCGGCATAGGCCTTTACCAGCCATCAGCAGCGGGACCGAGACACAACCACCGCAGCCTGCTGCCGATGCGGAGAGCCCTCCAGCCCTATGACTTCACTGCTCAATACAGGTCAGGGAAGTCCAATGTTGTGGCGGACTGTCTGTCCAGGGTATCTGAGGACTGAGGTACTGTTCTCCTTCAGGAGAGGGGGGAGGAAATGTAACGAAGCGCAGTTCGTTACTTGTATATTTTGCACATGTGGTAACTATTTATGGGCACAACAACAACATAGGTGATAGTAATAATCGCACATTGCACTTGAGTCACAGTAGCACTTTATTTGCCATGATTTGCACAATACATTTTGCACATTGCGTAGTTGCACATTTTCTAGATATTTAACTTTATTTATTGAATGTGTGTGAGCTTGTGAGGAACCTCGTGACCGCGGTTGATTGTATACTGTCGGGCAGGTACGGGATTGTGCAATTGGCTCCGCCTGCAAGAAGAGAGGAATATTAAGCTCCACCGAAGTTAAGCAGTGTAGAAGTATTGGTGAATATGTGTGCGCAATATAATCAGCTGTAAGTGAGTAAGTTAGTGCTATGGTGACGAGGTACGTTGTAGTTGTCTAACATTTACCTTTCCGGTCCGATGTCTGCTCCAGGGTGCACGGCCAAAAGATTCCCCCGGGGCACAGCTCCATCATAAAGGTTCCGGGAGAGACCAATGGACAAGTTAGGAAGTGGGGATGTTTCAAAGGTTCACCTGTGGAGTGGAAGAGTCCGATGATTAAAATGGTGGCACAGTATTTAAGGAGGCAGTGGCTCTCTGTCTGGGGGACTGGTCTGACATTGCATGTGTTTGTTGGGAATGTTTGTACTGCACAATAAAAAAAGAGAAACCTGACCACTGACCAAAGTTTCCTTGGACATCATCCAGCCGCTCACGGGCCACAGTCCGACACAATGAGAGGGAATTTGCTAAAATAAGATCCACACTATAAAATTTACAGTTATTGTCCTGTGCCAACTGGTATGCAAACTTCCTGACCTAAAAGCAAGTGATCAGTAAACATGTTATCCCCATGAATGATGTATGACACCTTGGGGCAACAAGTAAGCCACAACGATTGTTTTGGATAGCTGTAAATAAATTATATTACCTCTTAATAATATGTATAATAATTATGGAGAGAATTTCTTAATTTTTTTATTATGCCTATCTAATTGTTACCTCTCGGGGGTTAACCCATAGAACAGATCAGCTGCTTCTGTTAAATACTCTGTCAAGAGTTCCTCCTGTTACAACTATCCCCACAACAACCAGTCATTACATAGGTAACTGTTTAAGGTATGTGGGTTTGAAGTTAGCATGAATACTGAGCATCAAATCAAACTAGAGAAACGGTTACTTTAGGTGATATAAATTGCAACTTTGCATCTACAATAGAATTATCACTCGACAAAAAACAATGTGGATTGAAAAATATACTTTCTTACCTAAAAATAAATTTTTGGGTTGTAAAATTCTCAGTGTTGCTAACAGAGAAATGCCACTTTTCATGTGAGCTTGAAATGGAATCGGGAGTGTACGATATTGATGACATCAATGTAGCTCTTTTCTAATTGGCCAAACTGACAGTGTTACAACTAACCCTGTGTTACAACCCTCCCTCGTCTCTCCTATATATATTCTTACTTATAATACTTATATATTCTTAAACTACGATCTTCCCAAAACTATATACATTGAAACCCAAGGGAAGTCAATGTAAGCTATTACTATGTCTGAATCATATGACATCTTACATACATGCATGTTGTTTTGTATTCAGGGAGCAGCAGATAAATAGTCAGTTAATGTAGAATCATCAACAGTATAGCTGAATAACAACATTGTCCCAATAAGACTGACAGATTATCACTTTGATACTACCATCATCTGTTGGTACAACTTCTCAATTACATCACATACCAAGTTCCTAGAAAATGTGTATATATGAACTTTCTTTATGACATACCATACATTATACTGCTGTGGTGAGTTCAAGTTCACACAAAACTATCCTGCTTTGATTCTGGGGATACTAAGAGAGGAAGAAACGTCAGTTTTATGTGTCTGTCAAGCTCCTCAACCTCTGAGTACTCATTTGAATTCATTTTTCACGAAAACAACTAACTCTGAAGATCCTTGTGAACAGCTATCAAAAGATATCCCAAGGAGGAACATGATAACCATCTCCAAGCTCGATAATGCATATACGAAATCCTTTCTGAAGCCTGACTATAATTTCTGCCAGTTATCCTTTGTGCAGCATATATACACTTTATCTACAACATTTTTGGACACTTAACCATCACACCTTTATGAGTTTCTTATATGTAAACTACAGGCAATAAAACAGACCTTTCCCCTCCCCATGTGTTAATGCCTATTCTCATGGGAAGGGCTCTCCATAAGAGTTTGGAGCGTCTGTTGGATTTAGTGCCCATTCAGCCACAAGTGCATTAGCGAGTATGGGCACTGCTGTCTGGGCACCTGGCTTGCAGATGGCGTTTGAACTGATCCCAAATATGTTTGATTGTGTTTAAGTCAAGGGTCTGGGTTGCTTTGACACAGTCGTCTAGCCATCACAATTTCTCCCCAAAGTTGCTCAAATTCTTACGTGGGTCATTTTTCCTGATCATTTTTTCAAGGACAAAATGTTTACTTTCACTATACCATACTGAATATCCTACCCACTGACAGGTCCCATGATAACTTCACCTGTCAGTGGTCATAATGTTATGGATGTGTGTGTGTATCACCTATGAAGACCACTTCTGTCAGACAAACTATAACTGTTCATATACACTATATTACCTTTTGGTAATATAGTGTATGTCCCTCCACAAAATAAAAGGACACAGCGCCTCACCACACGTACATTATGATGGGATTCTATACGCATAGGACAAAATTAAACCAATCAATTGTTTCAGCTTGGACTTGTTTACACACACACACACACACACACACACAAAAGCCTATTAATTGTGTTTAAGAAACTCTACAGGCACAGAATGCTCTCTGTTAAACCTACAAGGGCAAAGTGAAAAGATACTCTCTTTTCAGGAAGTTGACAATTGGAATTTATCTTAACTACAGATAAGTTTAGTGGGAAAATGTAGGATGTTGCACTTTATCCATTCTATTATCCATCCAGTTACAACCACCCAAGTCAATCGATAACAGAACAGGTAAAGATTTCCAACAGGGCCAATTATGCTAGGTTTTCTCAAGGGTCAAGTGCTATTGACACTCTTGTGCCTTGAAGACACATGGTGTAAATCGTTTGTGATTCTGTGTTCAATCAGTCACAGGTAAGGTTGTTAGGGTGTCTTTTGCCTCTCCAGAACCATCAATCTTCCACCTATGTCTGTTTTGTGACATACAGGTCAAACCGTATCAATGTCAGTGACTGGCAGAACAACTCTATTTGTTGATTGATTATCAAACTCCGACATTTGCCTCATCCGGTTTATAGAGCAGCAAAATGTTGATTTGACACTGGGTTCTTATAGTCTAAGCACTCCATATTGAATCATCATTTTTGCTGTCCTTCAGATTAATTTTCACAGCCACCCAATAGCACACTTTGTCTTGAGTCTAACTGCAACAAGTTAACAGTAATCTGTTCCAGTGAAGCATTAGCATGCATAGCCATAAGGCCACGTTGGCTAAATTATAATTTAATTTCAACGATTTTATGCTAATGTCTCTTGAGAATTGTTTTACTAAAATGTTGCACTTTTATTGCAGTAATTACTGATATTTTAGTGTATATGATTCCATATACCAGTGAAGCAAATGTTTCAATGGACAAAGTTGATACAAAGATATTGAGTCATAGTACACAATCTCAAAATTTCTCAATCCACATACAGGATGCTATATTATTTTTGATTAACTGAGAAATATGGACATATTCGAAAGACTAAATATGTCACTGCATGTGAAAATCCAAGAACAATACCAACATATATTTAGAAGAAAAGAAGAAGAAATAAATTATCCCTTGTTAGTCCCCTAATGGGGAAAATTCACAAGCGCACACATATTAAATGCCTTGGCCGGGATTCAAACCCCCACCACTTCTAAACATGGTAGGCAAGAATCCTACCACTGAACCACTGGTGCTACCATAATTTAAGGTTGAACAAAGCATACACCAGGACTCCTTTCACATTTTATGCTACAAGAACAAGAACTTATGTTGCTTCAGGAAAAGAGTCTGCCTCCTGTTGCTACAGAAACAGGTGGTGGCATCAGCATTTAGAGCCCCAAGAATCATATTGTATCCCTTGCTGAACAGACATAACTCTACAGTATATCCTGTGGCTTTTTGCTATCCTTCACTCAGATCATGCATGGGTTGTACATACATTTCTTTAACATTAAACATACAAACTATAAATGGATATGTTTAATTCATGAAGTCAATGAACCAAAGTCCTTCAAGGACCAATTCTGTATTCATCATGTTCACAGTTGTGGCACAGTGTCTGCAAAGTGGGCTTATTCCCAGATACTAAACCGTCTAATTTGTTATAACAGCATAAACTGTTTAGTTAAAAAACATTTTCCATTGTACTATTAATGTAATGCAATCAATGTAAAATTGTATTTTTTATATGCAAGATTCCAGCATTTTATATTATATTATATTAAACTACCACGTAACACAATATGTTGTGAATTGTCATATTTTATCTTCAAGAGCCACTCAATTATTTTTACGAAATCTATTGTATTGTTACCATGGAAGCTGCATACCTACCAACAACACGTCCTTCAGTTGTCAGTTATTCTTTTGTTTACATATGCACATTTCCAATGGGACTGGATTGAAGACCCTTTTCTAGGTAATGTTGTCAACTTTGTTTATAAGAATTTCATTTCCTTCATGCCGCAGTAATTACTTCTTCAGGTTCTAAGGCATACATTGCTGACACAGACATTGGGCAATGGGCATAGGTGACAAATATTTCATATGCATGGATATAAAACAGCCATGAATGGGGAATGCAGGAATGATAAGCAATGAACATCTGTGTTTCATCGGCGATAAGACTTTGGAACCAATGATGGGTGAGTTGTAGAGTAGTAAAAAGTTAATTGATGAGGGGGGAGGTTTCATTATTGCCAGTATGAGCCTCTCTGATGGCAAAAGTGTTTTACATTTAATGTATACATAGTATAATACTAAAGGCTACTGATAGGAGTGCAAATTAATAAAGTACATGGGAAAACTCTTTATATTAAATTAACTGTTAGATTTGACCACTGGCCACATCTGAACATTGGTTTTTTATCATGTTGTTATTAAAAATTGCTTTGTTATTGTATCATTAATACTTTTATATTTTCAACATAGGCAAGGTCACTTTATGAAGGAAATATGTTGGGATATTGGACTGAGATGGTGTTCTGTCAGATAATTGCAGTCTATTATTATTAACAATTTTCAAAAACATTCCCAACTTAGTTGACTTGGTTGTTCGTTAACACTGTTAATACTCTCGGTATAAAGTAGGTTGCGTTATATTGTACTAGTCTTTTGCTAATTGAGACATTCTTTTATTCACTTTTGTAGGTTAGTTAGTGGTAGGTTAAAAGTTTTATAGGTTAACACATTTTTTAGGTGGACAAAATGTATTTGTGGTGTTGTTAGCACAATATATTGTCAACATCTTCAGAAGACCCTGTTGATTCAGACAAGATTAGATATCAATGCAGAACCTAAAAAGGAGATAAACTATAAACACAAAGGAGACACACCCCAATCCTCAAATCACCTACAAGGTTTTCTCTTGCACGCACACACAACACAACAATTCATACTGTTTCAACACCTGCCTGTTGACAATCCTATTTTTTTTATCAATACATAATTACTAGACAATTAATTGCCCATTTTAAGAGTGGATTAGCTTCCTTTTAAGCAGTAATCAATATGCATGCTTTAAGCGTGTGGGTATAGCTTGTGAGACTATTCAAAGCAAAGTGCATTAAACACTATCATGAACTTTTAAATAGAATATAGGGGATTGAATTACATTTTGCAGTCTTGCAGAAAGGGAAAGTTTTGTTTCTTCTTATGGAATAGTTTTCTTATACTGTTACACAACTAAGCGAAACAACTTGATGTGTGTAAAAACAGCCCATTTGTACCAGCTTTCTAAACAAGCAAGTAGAGGAATATGGTTTGATTTTGTAAGATTGTATTGGCTCTTATGGTATGATAAACAATTACTTTGGAGCTGAGGCCGGTTCTTGAAACTGAGGCAAAGTCAGGGGCTGGAGCATGTGAGTAATCACAGTAACAAATAAAGAAATTACAACAACATACTAAAGTAGAGCACACTCCGGGGGCCAGTCCAAAGCAGCTCGTGGGCTGGATTCGGCCCTTGGGCCGCCTATTGAAGAGCCCTGATATACAGTATTCCATTTGGATGTTGCATATTTGGATTCTGAACTCCAATTCAGGGGTTCAGTTTATGAGTTCTGTAAGCATGGCACCTCCTTGCGAGGGTGTTGTGATGATATGAAAGTGAAGACAATACACACTTGAATTAAATCACATTTTGTTGACATAAGTCTCTCGATGAACATGATACTCTCACTGTGTGAGACTTTCATTTCTTGTGGTAAGAAGGAGACCATTTTTCTGCCATCCTCTGTCTCAATTTTTATCCTACACTTTCACTCAAGGGAGTTTTGAAATGACTTCATCTGGGCTCTGGAATTGGTTCATGATGGCACAATGATGACGGGATCCCAGAGGGACCAAAAGATGTTGAACGTGGCTTAAAATCCCAGACCAATTTCAGCTGCACTCGTACCCCCAATTGGTCCCCCCATCCCTCCTCCGCCAGAGCCGGAAGCCATAATTTCTTAGGAGCACTTAGGTCCACCAATGACCACCATTTCTTTAACCATAAGATTTAAATACATAGTTCCCAATAGCTAGAAGAACATTTTGTGAAATACGATTTTGATCTTATGTGTGCATGAGCACCAATCTGTTAAGTATGAGTAACAATCTAGAATCTTACTGTCTTATTATAATGCTTTTGCCTTAATTTGCCTTAAATTGTTGTGTTAAATGTTTACTTTATTAAAATGTTTTCTGAAGTACCCGTAACAGAGATACCTAAATATGAAAGCTGCTACACCAAATAAGCTTAACTTTTTCAAGAAAACCGCTGAAGCTTGCGAAATGGAGATGCCTGATAAGGTGGAATTTTCATGACTAAATACCAATCCCCCTTGAGAAGGATCTCCGTCTAACAACACTGTGATCAAAGTCTAATTGGGTGTGTAATATCAGAGCTTAAAGGGTCTTTAATTTGATCACAATCTTTAATCACAAGGGTTTGTTTGAGTTATCACTTGCTTGTTCTTTTCGATGGTGATGGATGGAAAAAGGAGTTGGAGGCTTTCTGGTGTTAATGACTAGAGCTGGGAAGAGTTGTGGTCTGGTCGGGAAAGGGAAGGAGGGATAGGGAAGAGATGCCTGAGTGAATCAAAATGCATTAGGTCTCGTGTTGCTTCTCTCAGATGTTCAGTGGAAAGCCAGAGTGACAGGGTTTTGGAGGAGCACTTCAGATGAAAGAGAGATTAGTCAGGATGTTGGGATGTAAGGTGGCCGGCAAGGTCTGAGAAGATCCCAGGATCAAAGCTTGATCCTTTCAAGGTGGCTCAGTTTATGTGTTCTATATGCATGGCACCTTTTTGCGAGGGTGTTGTGACGATATGAATGTGATGACAGTGCTGACACCGGATAAACCTGTTCAGTCTATAAAATGAGATGATAAATTCAGTACACCTGACAACACTAGCCAGCATAAAAGCATGTTCAATTCATCCACATAATAACTATTACTACACTTTGTGATGTGTCCCCCACTGTGATGCAGGATTAATGCTCAAGTAAACAATAAATCTGACTGTGAAGTTGTGTTCAAACTATATACTGTATTTCAGAGCTATTTTCTAACAGTCCTTTGGTCAACAAATATGCAGCACTTGACAAACAGCACTTGATGGGGCATGGAGCAGCAGCTTACGGCACTGTCATGTTCTTGAGGTTTCGGTTTTGATGCAACTGGAAAACATGAGTTTTTACACTTGCTTGTGCGATTGCTTCAAAGAGTCAATTTGCCATGTTGCGTGCTGTAGACATTGTAGACTTTTGAGACATCTCTGGTTTGGAAGAGGGTAACTGTATCGTGTGTGCTGAGGGTTTAGAGCTTGGATCAAATAACTTTGTTTTCCCATCATTTGTTTTCTTTGACAGATATATAAATATATGTATATGCCCTGTATATTCTGTCTATACTGTTCATAATATGTATATTCTGAGTATACCCATATTATTATATTCTGTTGTTAATAACTGTTTTGCACTTCTGGTTGGATGCTAACTGTATTTCGTTGCCCTGGACTTGTACCTGTGTAATGACAATAAAGTTGAATGTAATCTAATCTAATCTAATGTATATCAGTATATAAAAAAAAAACATAATTCAGTCTGTAGTCTACCATGGAGTTTTGGCACTAGCATAGCTTTGGGTATTTGTTCTGATAACCACTTGTGTTCAAAACAGGAACGTTGATCTCTTAGTCCAACCAGTATCAATAAATCAAACCCTTCATCTTAAAGGGAGCAAAACAGAGACATTTTATTAAAAATAATAATTAATGAATGACGAATAGCCATATGAAACTGATTGACCCATGACAAGAAAACAGTTTTGTTTTTTAATACTAAAGTGTTAACAGACCTAACCACAGCTACATAGCAAGAATACAAATTAAATCTACTGCATGCACAACCCAAGATTGACTATCTTTACAGCGTAATCAAGTGCATTCTCATTAACAGCTAATCAACACCTCATTGACCTAAATAATATCACAGACAAGTAAACAGAACTTTGATCTTATAGTCTCAACTACACTCCAAAAACAATAGGAGCACAGACCTGAGTTTACGGCCCCTGCAAGTAAAACTTCAAATAAGGCGAATCGACAACAGCGAAATCAACATGCCAACATTTGTGTATTCCTCTCACTCGGCCCAGTCTCCTTGATAATAGGGCAGAAATGTGCAGAGGCACTTGTGAGTGCACCGTGCCCATCTTGGGCTCCTTGAACATTTTACACTGACAGTCAAGAGTGCCGCTAATCAAGAGTGTGAGGGGAGAAAAAGAAAGAAGAGATAGAAAAGGAGTGGAAGAAGGGTCATCGTAATGCTCCTGCTTCCCAGTTAACCTGACAAAGGATGGGCTGACCGTTATTTTGTTCTGGCTCCATCTCCAGCTGTTTATCAGCTGTTTCAACTCTCATGTCCTTTGTCAACTCTCACGTCCTTTGTCTCACATCCTTTGTTTTCAACCATGAAAACACATGCTCGCCTCGCTATCAAATATGTTGGAAGATTTTTACTACTTCCACTATAGATCTACCTCTGCATGGAAGCACAACTATTGAATTAATGCTAATCAGTCATACAAACATATACCTCATGAGTTGAAATGCGAAGTACGTTAATAGCACTAGCATATAAGTCCTATATACAGTACAGCTACTCTTTAGGTTAGTAGTCATGAAATTGGTACATTTGAATTTCAAGGGCATTTCTTGATACTTATTGTAACAGTCTGTTCGATATAGTCAATTACATATTCCATTATGTCCTTACGGTGATCAGTATAGTTAATAATACAATAGCAAGAACAGGTCAAGGTCTTATAATTATCTTCCCGGACACATGAAGTATGACACGATTTAATACATCCCTTGTTAAATAGGAGGATATTCTCATATTATTCCTGTATTGTCCAACCTAATCAATATATCATATTTAAATGTTGTTAGCTATCGCTGGTTGGACAGGAGCTTTTTTCCAGAAACCAGACACATTGTGCCAGTTATTGCACAGCGCCTGTTTGTTTGCTGTTGTTCACTTTCTTGTCGCGTAGGCTTTAATTTCCAGTCAAGGCTGCCGTGGGTTCACACTGAATATGAATAATGAATAATCCATTACACAGACAGTGTGTTGTGTAATTGTTTTGAGAAGGGTTCCCGGAACAGGGACAACTCTGTTTTGTTATCTTGTTACTCTTTGTGTGGCCAAAGGAAAACAGCAAGGAGCAAGCTGTGTCATGAATGCAGAACTACTCTTCTGTGCTTTCTCGTAATACGGATTGACTCTAATGGCAAAGTGAGGCAGGTGGATGGGAGTCCAGGTGGTAACAGTAAATCTGCACATCGTTATGTAACCTTTTCAGGTCAAATATGTTGTTTGTTGAAATCATACAGTAAATATGATCCATCTGTTGATGAGTATAGCTGTCTGTGTCATGGAACACAGAATGGAACATCATGTTCTGAATCATATGCGTACAATTATTTTGTTGACCCTTTAACTATGTTTGATACCACTTAAATGGCTGGGTCTATAAACACTTCTGATTTCAACTAACACGGCTAGGTTATTTTATTAGCTAATTATTTATTAGTGACACCATGTGCGATGTAATCTGATGCAGCCCTAAGTAGTAGTTAGGTCAGGTGGTTCAGCGGTTAGGGAATCAGGCTAGTAATCAGGGGGTTTGCTGGTTAGATTCCTGGCAGTGCAAAATGACGTGTCCTTCACTCTACATGCCTCGGGGTAATGTCCCTGTACTTGCTATAAGTCGCTCTGGATAAGACTAAATTATATGACTAAATGTAAGCAGAAGTTATCAGTCTGTTGACTCAAATAATGCAACCATATCAAAACAAAATATCTTCATTGCATTTAAAATCACGCTATTTGCAGTACAAAATATACCAAAGCTATAGATTTAGATCAGACAGACACAAAACAGGTTTTAGTTGTCACTCTTTAACCCTCCCAACATGAATGCCAAACTATGTTTTCATGTGTAATTCTGTAAGTCATAGTAAAATATGACTTTATATTGGTCAAACTCTGAATTGCCTAGACTGTAGCACTACCACTTAAAGTGACAATGTGGATTCCCAGACCACTAATGGCAGGTGTGGAAAGTTAAGAGTCACATTTAACGTGATCTTTATCATGCTGTGAGGGTGGCACAGATGGCAGTCTATTCCCTTTTAACCTCTCTAATGAGTACAGGTGACCTAATGACCTTCATCATCCTCGGAGGGGCCAACGTTTGTAATGAGGTTCTCCTGTTTAGCACCTTTACTTCAACACAACCTAATGATTTTCTGACCAATTTTGGGGTCAGATCGACTGGAGTGTTTGTACATATCAATTACATTAAGATGATTATGGAATATAATATAAAATATGTATTTTATGATTCAATTCATCATGAAGGTATTTTCTTATGCAGTTTTACATTAGTAAATCAGTACTTTTGTATTTAGATTACTTAAAAGCACCTAAATAATCCTGTCAGCAGACAGCTCATTGTTTAATTAAATATATTTTATAGTGCCAATTTCAGCATGTAGTGCAACAAAAATAAGATTTTCGTTTTCTGTTTTGTTTCCTATCTGCTATTGTGGCTGGAAATCAGAAACGAGGAGGACAGAGCAACATACCTTGGCAGAAAAATATAAAAAAAGAATACGAAGGTAGTCAGAAGGATTAGAGTGTGGATTTCTATCTTTATTTTTCTTGATGGTATCACAGATTCATTCTCAAATCCCATGCCAGATGGTGCATCCACCACATCGCTCCTCTGAAACCACCCAGACACAGGGGGTAGGAAACAATTCACAATTATTTGGAGAGACAACGCATTGTGACTTGAAATACACAATGCTTTATTGTTAGAAAACAGACTTGACATCAGGTTAAAATCGAACAATGGCTCGTATTTCTTTCAGCAAGAATGCTTTCCAAAAACACATATCTGGATTTTTTTTATTGTATGTATTGTTGACAGACCAAATACATTAGTGTAAGGCTGCAGTGTTGAAGGACTGATACAAAAATTTCGGACCCTTCCCCATCTAAATAATTTGCTGTAGGCACATGTCTGAATGTCAAATTGTCAGTCCTGACAAATAGTTATTGGCATGTTCCATCTCCCAAGGGACCAGTGATTATGTTCAATTTAATGTACACGGATGTGTTTATTTAGTCAATCTATACACCACACCATGTGTGCTGAAACCAGTCTATACAACACAATGTGTGCTTATATCAGTCTATACCACACACCATGTGTGCTGAAGCAAGTCTATACCACACACCATGTGTGCTGAAGCCAGTCTATACCACCCATAATGTGTGCTGAAGCCTGTCTATACCACACATCATGTGTGCTGAAGCCTGTCTATACCACACATCATGTGTGCTGAAGCCAGTCTATACCACACACCATATGTGCTGAAGCCAGTCTATACCACACATCATGTGTGCTGAAGCCTGTCTATACCACACACCATATGTGCTGAAGCCAGTCTATACCACACATCATGTGTGCTGAAGCCAGTCTATACCACACACCATATGTGCTGAAGCCAGTCTATACCACACATCATGTGTGCTGAAGCCTGTCTATACCACACACCATATGTGCTGAAGCCAGTCTATACCACACATCATGTGTGCTGAAGCCAGTCTATACCACACACCATGTTTGCTGAAGCCAGTCTATACCATACACAACCTCTTCCAAAGAAAAAAAAAAACGAATCAACACGACAACAAATGAAGTTGCTTTTGAGACATACTGGAAAAGAGTGCGACCATTTATATGCAAATGCAACCTTTACAGTAACAGAAAATATACTCAATGTATCAGAACAACGCAGCAGAACGTAATTTTAAAGTGTTTGTTTTGTTCTGGGTAATCATGTTTGCTCATGGACCAACATGTCTTTCTGTCTCAGTATGTATTATCTAGTCACAGTGTTGACATTGTAGGATTTCTCATCAGATTACAGGTTATCTGGACTATATCAAATATTTAATTCATTTCACTCTCATTCTTTAAATTATGTAAAACATGCACTGTCCAGAATTTTTTATTGTTGATTTTTGGCAACTGTGACACTTACCAATGTTGCATCTCTCTTCAACCAATGAATCCTTGTACGTCATAAAATCCGGTTGGACACTCACTGAATAGTCCTCCGCAAACATATTTTGCCAAACGTATATTCCTCTACAACTGTGTCCCACTAAGAACAACATAAAATTATTTTACTCATCTTGGAAAGTATAACCATGGAAAACAATGAAGACAGAGGTGAAAACTCAGCAAGCCGCTCCGTTTCCAGCACTTTCAGTTGCATAAACCGCAATTGTATGTTCTCAAACCACAATCATTGACTGTGCTGCTGGCAGTGTCTGACCTAACACTGAAAAGACAAAACTAATTGTAGGCTTTTTCTCTCTAAATTCTTGCAAAAACAGAAAAAGGAAATCTTAATTAGATAACATGTGTAGGAGATGATCACAGTATTCATATTGGCTGTAAACTTTCAGATGTTTGTAGTGCCTATTCTGTACATTATCTACAGATTCATCTTCCACTGTTGTAGGGATTTGGAAAGTGCAAATTGCGTGGGAATACATGAGTGGGTACTCAGCTGCAAGTCATTCTGTTTTAGGTTTCAGAGAGAGAATCAATAGCTACAAACATTACGCCATTAGAGCTGTGCCAAGACACACTTGCAGTTATTCTGAATCTTAATTATCTATTGCAAAATAGCAATTCTTTTTTTAATAATCAGACTAAAAGTATGCATTTCATTGTTGATTGAGAAAATGCATCACACTGTTTGTTCGCACATTTCATATCAATTGTACGCACATTTCATTTCAATTGTACCCACATTCATGATAACTAAACTCCATACAGTTCAGATTTTATCCAATCCAATCACTTATTTTAACACACCCCATTTAGTCCTGTCATTACAGAGCCACTCACTCAATTATGCAATTGATCCACCTACATGGTGGAGCTGTTCTCACTGATTTCAGTATTAATTGCATGAGCAATATACCAAGTGCTTTGGTTTCCATTGCCAATGTTCCATTGTTTCCATCCCGGACAATACCATTAAACCAAACATCATTGCCGAAGCTGGATCCCCAGAGGTAGGCTGGGTAACCCAGAGCCTTCAGGCTTCTTTGTTTGCAATCATAGTCTTTAAATTAAGGCAACTCCCTGTATGCATGCTGTTTCATCAAGTCTTACCCACTGAAGATGCCGGCTTGGAAAGACAACACACACTCAAGTGGAATGAAAAAGCTCCACCTTCTGCACCACAACCAGAACAAACAAGTCAAAAATCATAGAGGATTTTCTTTTAAGGTTTAATGAGGTCAACCTTCTTCGCAACAGGGTCTATTTATAGATCTCCATTATCGTGTTTTGAAAACTATTAGACAGTGATGGATCAAAGAGATTCAAAAATCTGTTTCGCAAAGATTTCAGTTCACAAGTTCATTTTCAAACGAGTATAGAAATGACTCATGTTGCTCATTCACAACGTAAGACCCTAACATATACTCTCCCCTTATGTTTATGTCTAGAACATTGCAGAACACAACCAATCACTGTTGGTGACAACAAAAGTTAACAGTAGGTCTCATTAGTGTGGATGGGGAGGCACTTACTAAGCATGGCATAGAGGATAGGATGACCCATATTCCTGTCCTGTTATCTCTGATTGCTACGCAGTGGCAGAGCTTGATTAAGTGTTTCAGCATCCATGCTCTGCTTGAAGTGGGGAAAAAAGCAAAGGAGGAACATTTGACTTTTAAATCAGGCTGAGCTAAACTTGGAAGCCTCATATAGGAATCCTATTCTAGAATGCTGGGAAGGAAAGATAGGAGGTTGAAAGGGGTGATGTAAACAAAAGAACAAGAAGTTGGAGGGAAGAAGACACTCGAACATCCAAAATCTTGGATTGCCTTGAGAAAACTTTCTGTTGTGGTGTTAGTCAACAAGGAAGAACTCCTACAGGGGGAAGCAAAGTCTGAAGGTGAGAGCTGAATGGCAGGCTTGTTGGGTCATTTATTTTTGTTCAGAGACTTCTCACTAGACAAAACATATGTTAACCATTTGGCCATGTGTTTTCATAAACAATTAGTAGCAGTAGCATAGGAGGGGTGTAAACATGCTAACACCAGTTCGGTTAAAACCTGTCTGTTAAAAAGCCAAAGCACAATAACTGGAGATTTGACACTTGCATTTTCTTTGACACAATGTATTTTTGTAGATATTACTTCTCCCTAGGCTGGCCATAAGCAATGCTTCAACCATGCAGCATTCAATAGAGACATACTTAATTTTAAGAAAACATGACTCTGAGTATGTTATGTTTACTAAACAATGCCTTGGTGGGGGTTCTGATGGATTTCATTTAAGTCAAAGCCATGTTTCAAATAAAGTCCTATAGTCTTAAGTATCTCTAAATGTTCATCAGTAGATGTAATCAAATGATACGTTAACAGCAATTGTTTCTTCTGTCTGATGAGTCTGATGAGATTTTGAATTTTTCACACAATGTGATTAATTAAATTGGTAACGCCCATCTCTCAAAAATCATGCAGTTCAGTCAAGACACTCACGTGATTGATTTGATAATAAATTATGATTTATTGATAACCATGACATGGCAATATGCTTGACTTTGGCGGAGTGGAATGTCTAAAAGGGGAGCGCTCCCTACCGCCTCGAAGCGATACATACGTGCATACGTATATGACAAGACGCATGGAGCAATAGAGCTATAATCCCCCTGATAGACAGAAAGACATGCATGTAGACAGACAGACAACAGGGGGAGAAAGGGGATCGTGGTGGGCGGCAGTAACACTGATCATTAGACAGCCAGGGTGAGTGTTTGAATATCCGCACGCCTTTAAAGGCCGTCTTCCCGGACGAGGTCCAATGGGCTTGCACTAACTGAGTCAGATGGTGTTCATGAGTGATGACGTGTACTGCTAGTGCATGTGAGGGAATGAGTGATGACGTGTACTGAGGTGTATGAATGAGTGTTGATGTATACTGAGGTGTGTGAATGAATGATGTGTATACTGAGGTGTGTGAATGAATGATGTGTATACTGAGGTGTGTAAATGAATGATGATGTATACTAGCGTGTGAATAAGGGATGATGCGGGCAGCCTAAGTGTCATAACAGAACTGGCTCCATCCATTATTCCACAGTGCACAACATGTTTTCTATCTGTGTGACAGTCAAAGAAAGCACAAACACCATAGCAACGAAATCCTAAATGTGAATACTGATTGCAATTATAAACATATGCAGTGTAACCACTACAACAATTATTCAAATGAGTGACTCAAACAAGTACTGATATTACACCATAATTCAATAATACTGCTTTAAGTATAGTTCGTTAAAAAAAAGCAGCATTGCCCATCTCCTTAGTTTCAGTCCATACTGCCATTAAACAATTGTTTTACATAGACATGCCTTGCTGGATTTAAACTCACAAACAATTGTTTACAAATGGACATTTCCCCTATGGTGTCCATATAAGAACCTTTTCAGTCTCAGGTTTCAGATATTTCAGATACATGTCTGGGTCAAGCAGAACTATGTACAGTTGTATCAAGCACATGGGGGAGAAACTTCAATACTAAAAGTTTCAAATCAGATAATTTACTGAGAAAAAAAAGAAGAAAAAAGGAGGGAGAGGAAAAAAGATACATCAAAGCCACCTAAAAGGATGTTTTCCTCATCTCCACAACAGTGTAAAACAAATTAACATGTTTTAAGTATCTATGTATGAAGGCTGCTGAAACAAGGGAAAATGTACTTTTTTAGCATGTCTGTTCCATTACAGATTGAACCTGTCTGTACAGTGGGTGAATCTCTTCAGCGGAAGAGAGCTGTCAAATCAGAGAACAGTGTTTCAATCAGTTGGATGGAAATCCTTCCCGTACTGATGTCAAGTGATCATGAGACTTCACTCATGCTTCTTCAAGAACCATCTGATCTTAGGTCAGATTGGTTACGACTTGGTAAAACTCAGTTTTGAGTAGAATGGTTTGATCCTAAAGCACTGTAAATCTACAATACCTCTACAATATTTTCTCATAGGTTTAGAATCGTATTTACTTGACTCTAATTCCTCCTAAATTGTATTTAATTTAATATTCCTAATCTTAAACATGAATGATCAAACATCAATCATTAATTTGTCAATACTACTAGATATTTAGACAGAACCATTTCAAATGTCACTAAAGTGATATTCAGAGAATGCTCCTTAAGTAGACAACTCCATCCTGGATATTCTGATTTGAATCATAAAAGATGTACACCTATTCAAACAACAATTTAAGTATTTTGTCATGCAAGTATCATAAAATACATTACCAATGTATTACCATTATCAAAGGTTTGGACACACCCTCCCATTCAAACTGATGGGACAATATGTTCAAACTCTTGACTGGTAGTGTGTTTTAATTTAATCTTGTTTTAATTTAATATTGTATAATTCATTGTTAATCATCCTTTGGACATTAAGGATGTTAGAGCTGATAGCAACATAATCAGAGTAGAGTAGTATGAATTTAATAAATCATGTTGTATAGTTAATAGATATGGTCCCTTTTTTATTTGACAGCAACAGACTCTGCTACTATCCAAGAGGGACAGAACTGAGGGACAGTCACTAAATATAGGTCTCAGGGTACAGGTATTATAGGGGGTTCTGTTCCCATTATCCTTTGGACGTTGTCTCAGGTGGCAGGCTGAATAAGTAGTGCCAGTGTTCCAGAATTCCTTTAGGTGTTTGTGTGTGTCAAACACCTGGCTACCAGAAGTCCACCTGGCCCACTCTCTGCTAGTAACTTGTTAAGACAAGCTCTCACGACAACTGTGTTGCTGAAACACCATGGACACACTCCAAATTGTATTCAACATTATTTTGTTCCAGTTTCTGTGAAATCCGTGGACAAGTCAGGCCTACCTGGGAAGTTTAAAGCCTGGGTCTACCAACATGGCATTCTTCCCAGGATTCTGTGGCCCCTCCTTGTCTACGCGGTCCCTATCTCAACAGTTGAGATCTTGGAGAGGAAAATCAGCAAACACCTCCGGAGATGCCTGAGCAGCATTGCACTCTACGGGAACACCAACAAACTGCGACTGCCTTTCAAATCCATGGAGAAGGAATTTAAGGTAACTAGAGCCAGAGAAGGGGTTCAGTACAGGGACTCAAATGATCGGAAGTTGGCTAACGCAGGGATCCAAGTGAGGACTGGCAGGAAATGGAGGGCAGAGGAAGCAGTTCACAAGGCAGATGCAAGGCTGCGTTACAGGAACCTGGTCGGAGTGGTCACACAAGGTCAAGCAGGGCTAGGATCCTTTACAACTACCCAAATGAACACCAGGGGGAAGGAAGGGCGACGACTTGTTCAGGAGGAGGTGGGAGCAGCAGTGGAGGAGACGAGAACCTGCAAGACAGTGGGAATGAAACAACAGGGAGCTTGGACGAGGTGGGAGAATGTGGTTGAAAGGAAAGTGACCTGGGCTGAGCTTTGGAAAGCCGAGCCTCAGCGCATCAAATTCCTTATCCAGGCAGTGTGTGACGTGCTTCCAAGCCCGTCAAATCTGCACATCTGTCACAGCAGAGACACCAGCATGCTTACTGTGTTCCAAGCAAGGAACCCTGGAACACATCCTCAGTTGCTGTACTAGGGCACTTGGAGATGGTCAGTACAGGTGGAGGCATGACCAAGTCCTCAAGACCATTGCTGAAGCCATCAGCGCAGGTCTGGTGTGGGCAAAGCAGATCTGACCATCCAAGAAAACCATCACCTTTATCAGAGCTGGGGACAAGTCAACTCCTGCCGGAAGAACATCATCTGCAGGCATCCTGATGTCGGCAAGAGACTGGCAGTTGTTGGTGGACCTTGAACATCAGCTGAAGTTCCCCAGCCATATTGTAGTCCCCACCCTGCGACCAGACATTGTCCTTGTGTCTGAGTCCACCAAGCAAGCAGTGCTGCTGGAGCTGACAGTCTCGTGGAAAGATCGCTTGGAAGAAGCCTTTGAGAGGAAGCTCTCCAAGTACGCAGGACTGGTCAGTGACTGCCAGCAGGCTGGCTGGAGAGCAAGGTGTTTTCCTGTGGAGGTTGGATGCAGAGGATTTGCAGCCCGTTCCTTGGCCAGAGCCTTCAGCAGGTTAGGCATCGAGGGTGAGAGAAAGACGAGAGCCATCCGCAGTACCACCGATGCGGTAGAGAGAGTCTCAAGATGGTTTTGGCTCAAAAGAGGGGAGCCATGGAGTCATGGTAGCTGGCTAGCCATCTGGACACAAGCTGGGGTCTGATCAGCCCCGGCTGGGACACCTGGAGGAGGGCGTATGATGTTGAAAGACTTGAAACGTCCATTGATCCCAGGATGTCCAGATTAGGCATCAGTAGATGTATGTACACAGTAATAATGCAAAAAACATGGAATACTATAACAATACAAAATGTCCCTGTCATCAGAATAAAAGTGAAACAAAATGTTAATATGTAATTACCTATTTAAATCTGTATCTCTGAAGTATCTTCAACACTATGTAAAGCAAATTTTTGCTTTGCCCTTAAGTCTCTGGTTTACAATTATCAGACAGATCTGTTTTTGGAATATTCCAATTCCAATTCCGATTCCAATCGGACCCTTTGAGCTACTCTGTAGATAACTAACAAGGATGAAAGAAAAAAAGAGAGAGACTTCAGTCTTCAGAGACTGAATTATTTTTTTAGCTTCCCCCACCCCTTACCAAGACAGACTATGACAGTTGGCTATGGGAAAAGATAACAAAGAGAAATTGTCAAAGTAACCTCGCAACGACACAAGCAGGCACACTGTGTTGAACAGACTAAGTTAAACCCCACTGGATATCATGTTTTATGTCTGACAGAGAGATGAATGACACACAACAACAAAGCAAAGTACAAATGAGACAGGAATGGACAGCTAACATGTCTTCCTCCCAATGTGGGACAGTGTTAAGACTGGCAGAGAGAGTCAACCCATTAATAAATGGAGGTACTTTTAAGGTTAGAGATCAGAGGGTAAATGTTTAAAATGCTGATGAAAGACAGTACAACATGCATATCCTGAGCCTTATGTCATACAGTGACATTTTTATAAGAAATTACTGTATATTGCTTTTGTTCCTGTCCACATAAATATTATGATTTTTAACATAATTATTATAATAATTTCATAATTCCCATATATTTATGTTTACATTTATTGATTTACCAGACTCTTTTATCCAAAGCAACTTCCAAAAGAGAGCTTAAAGATACAACAGCGTATCAGTCACTGATCATAACGAGATAGCCCTAAAACATTGCGGGTAGTCAGATTATGAAGCATTCATTTTGTGAAACCAAACAAGTGCCAAAGGGAACAGCCACAAGAGCATTCAGATAAACAAGTTACGATTAAATAAGATGAACCTCAAACGTGCAATAGTGTACCTGTAGGAAAGCAAGAACCTCACAGCAAATACAAAAACTTCAAATTGGTTACAACTGGGCAAAAAAGACCCTAAATAAGAGACATTGTGATCCTGGAGGAAACAAACATCAGGTCCAGCAGTCATTTCTAAATACAGTTGTCCTCACAGAACAAGTGTAATGTACTTACCCTTACTCGCTGGGTTCAAATTGATTTTAATTTGTGACTCCTTAAATCCCAAAAATCCCCAAAACAATCCCAAAAATAACAAAGCAACAATGCTAGAGACAGGGCCTGTGCTACAAATCAAGATTTGGTGTTAATGACAAATTTAACTTCAAGTTTAACCCTATACAGACCCCCCTGGGTTAAACCTGAAGTTATCTTGTTAATGCCAAATCTTGATTTGTAGTAAAAGACCCTAGTTACTTCCAGAGAAGGTTTGGTAAAGTGGCAGACAAACAATACCTCGCAATCGACAGGGTCTGAATGTATTAGAAAGTAGCAGAGGGAATACAGGTGAATGGAATTAGTGACCCATACTCTTGACTGGGATTTGCTGTTAGGGGTGTGTTCATTAAGTCTGGTGTTGGAGTGCATTTCCCAACCTTTTGGAAAGTTGAGGGTTGGTGTCGGTGTGCAAAGGGAACCAAAATGGCTAGCGACGGCACTGCTCACATTGGAATGTAAACAGGGATATTTGTTGACAGTCACAAGGAACAACTTTAAATTGATGCCTTTTCTCAAGGTTGAACTTTCTTAAAACAGATGTGGAAGACATCATTAAGTAAAGAGCATGCTCAAAAAGTCCCTTTCATGTCATGTAACCATTATTCTCCCAATAAGTGAACCTTCCACCATTGCTGCTCCTCTAAAGGGGTTGTATGGGACAATTAGTGTGTCTGTACAATAGTTGCCAGCATGGTTTTCCTGTTTGTTTCCAGCTGGCTCGCACCAAAGAAAGAAATGTATGAATGAAGACATGTCCAATGAAGTGTAGCACAGAAGACTGTACCTGAATTCCAGGCTGTAAACAATTGGTTTCCTGACCATTCAACCTTGTAGATTCCCAGAAAGAGTGCACAGCGATGAGTGATACATGACTGATGAATCTGAGCAGAAGATTAGACATGTGTTGCTTTGTATTTTCGTTCATCTATCTGTTCAGGGCATGCGTGTTGAGTATTATATATTTTTTGCTCTGAATTTAGTGTATGGGGTGCACGGTGGCTGTGCGGTTAGCGCTCTCGCCTCCCAACAAGGTGATCATGAGTTTGAATCTCGGGCCCGATCATGATCTCTCTCAATGGAGTCTGTATGTCCTCCCCATGTTATCCCTGTGAAAAATTTCCCCTGGCCGGGGCCGCCGCGGATCAGTTGGTACCGGGCTGCAGAAGAAATACCATAACTAATGACAATCTTTTATTTCGAAAAATTACCGGATGCTCTCGGTTAAATGTCGGTCACTTGAGCGTCAAAAATGTAACCCACAAGTTAGAAAAACGTCTACAGAAAATGCCAGGGCTGAATTTTGGTCCCAGTCCACACTGTCTGTAACTCTCTGTGTGATAGCTCTAGTTGGCCCTAGTCCAGGGTGTACCCTGCAGAAGGCCCAAAAGTAACTGGGATAGGCTCCACTCACATGAATTAGCGGCACCGCTAATAAGCGGTTGGTAACGAATGCATTTTGTGTCATGTCTTGCGCTACACAGCAGAGTATTGAGTCATTGGATGGGCCACTGGGAAATTATTGGTTTACTAAGTTAGATGATTATACTTTAATCACATAACTAAGTTTGTGGAGATAAGCGATCGTGGTCTCTTTTGCTTTACTTCTTAGTTTGGGGAAGAAGAGATTCCATAAACCTTTCTTTGGCTTGCAATGGTGATTCTGTGTAGCCTAAGGTATGGTTTACATTGAGACTATGTGTCATAAAGACATAGCGATAGATGTCTCAACATAAATCAAGTACTAAGATATTTCTGACGCTCAAATCGTCATTTAGCAGACACTCTTATCCAGTGCAACTTATAGCAAATACGGGGACATATCCCCTGAGGCAAGTAGGGTGAAGTGCCTTACCCAAGGACACGTCATTTTACACGGCTGAGAATCGAACCGGCAACATTCTGAGAGAAACTGTAAACAATTTCAAAACACAAAAGAAGTCCTGGCCATCATAAACACTAAACATTTTTGGTGAACACTAAACATTAACAGGCTTCAGATAAGACCCTTAAAACATGGTGTTTCACATAAAACAAGTATATATACCCTGAGGTAATATTTGAGCAGCATTTGAACCATATCTACTGTGTCAATAAGAAAATGAAGAAAAACCTCTTAGGTTACATTAGGTTGAAGTGAAATAATCTACAAATTATTTGTCAAATATTTGCTAGTTGTGTACCAGCATGTAATGGCAGGTCATTTGTCTTCAGACTATTTTCTTTTTTTACTTGAATTAATTGGCTTCAGTTTATGTGATAGAATAATAAAGGACCTTGGCTAACACTACATTAGTTATCATTATTATGCATAATAAAACAAAAGGGAACACAGTCAGTTCTGTAAGCTAATAGACACCATTACTCAGTACTTTATGTAGTTAAACTGCTTGCCATAACTAATAAACTCTAAGCTATAGAAAACCAGAATCCGGTTTTAGCGTATTGTACATGTAGTTTCCGCAGATTGATTCCGAGGGTTTATTTAAATAATGTTTTGAATATGTGTTGTTATTGAATGCACTCATCATTAATGTTAATATTGTCTTGTTCATATTGCTAGATATTGAAGTACTTGTTTATAGGTTTCCCAGCAGTATCATTGAGAGTATTTTTTTAGGTGTTGTTATGAAATAACAGAAGTAGTCTTAGTAGTCTTAAAGTCTTCCCTTTGGCATTAGTTGGTTTCTCAAGATGTATCTTTCATAATCTATATACCCGCTATGTTTGAGGACTATAAAGTTGCTATGATCAGTGACCGATGCTCTCTTGTAAAGCTCTCTCTTGGAAGTTGTTTTGGCTAAATGAATAAATGTAAGTACAAAGGACAGCCAAGCAAAACATGCAACCTAGAATCTGTATTTACCTGCATTTAACATCCCAGACAACTCCGTTTGTGGGCAATTTCTGCACAATTCTTGAAGCCATGTTTATTTCGCCTTCATTTAACTTTGAACAACAAACCTGATTGACATGCTCTCTGACTGGAAACCATAGAACTAACTAACGAAGGGAGTCAGGTGGCTGAGCGGTTAGGGAATAGGGCTAGTAATCAGAATGTTGCTAGTTCAATTCCCGGCCGTGCCAACTGACGTTGTGTCCTTGGGCAAGGTACTTCACCTACTTTCTTCAGGGGGCATGTCCCTGTACTTGCTGTAAGTTGCTCTGGTTAAGTGTCTGCTAAACATGTAAATGTAACTGTAATCATGTGTGTTTAATCTCTACAACTATAATGGCAGAAAAATACGATACAAGAATGATCAACTACCTACATTACACCTAATCTTAGCTCTCAAATAAAAACATATGAGCAATATAAATATATATATATATATATATATATATATATATATACATATATATATATATATATACAATTATATATATATATATATATTTTGTCTTTTCTTTTAGCTAAATTTAGCTGTGTTAGCGCGAAGGGAGGAATAACTTACCAAGCTTCATTTGGGAAGGTAAACATTGTTAAGTATTCATATTATCTGGTTTGACTCTTAGCCATGTTTACACTGGAAATCTATTGGTGAACGTTTCACTCTTTTTTTCCCATTGCTCCCTCTCTTGTTTCTTTATTTCTTGAACAAGGTCATTTGTCTGAGTGTGAACCTGCCATGGTGCACTGACCTTTTCCTTTGAAAGAAGGCAAAACTGGCACATGTATCCTGTGGTGACGACTGCACATCTAGGATGAGCGCCACAGAGAAACCTTCAAGGAAAAGGTCAGAGTAGACTACACCTTTCAGACACACTTGAGTCTCGTCCACTCTTCTCTCCCTCACCCCATTCTAGACGAAGAGTACCGTTATAAAAACGCTGTTTGCATGCACACCCTGTGTTCATGAGTCCATGCCAAACCAAATTTGTGTGTTTAAGCTCAACGTGCACCATCATGACCAGCCGTTACAGTTCTTTTCACTGTAATTTACTATTTTAGTTTTTCAACAGACAATGCAAACAATAATATGATCTTGTTACAGAGCAAAAACAACATCATAACTTGATTTGCACATACTACAGTGCAGGATAATGTTATATTAGAAGCGCAACATCAAGCAATTGTTTTTATTCAGCCTCCATGGCAGAAAAACATCTCAAACACACCTCAACAGAAAAGACACATGTATCACAATAAAAACTGCCCTAAGGTCAAGAGAAGAGAAATGAGGGGAGGTGAAGTTTGAAATGACACGTCTTATTGGGCAGACTGGTGTGCAGCTGTAATGATGGAGCACGGAAGAAGTACCTTTGCAATCTAACAGCGCAAGGAACCGGCTTTCTTTGCAGTGGGGTCACAAGATGACCCTATGTTGCCCACGAGTCAGTGTGTAAGGCTGGATGATGTCCTGTGAGCCGCAGCGTAAGTACAGGTCAGGGTTTTCCGCTCCTCATGGTGATCAACGGCTAGTGGAACAATCTCAACAGGGGAGTTGTCTGAGAGCGTGCGGTGCACTTGAATATCAGACAGGCGGCTGTAGTCTGGATGATCAGCAGTGAGTTTATTGCTCTCTCTGGTAGGCTGGCAAGGAGGACGGCAAAACAGACAAGACTGAAGAGGACTGTGGGACAGATGAGCAGCTGCATTGAGTACTCTGTTAGAACCAGATGGATCCTCTTGATTTCGCGTAGAAAAGACCAGCAACTCAGTGGCTTGCAGGTTTCTTGAGAGGCTGCCTCAGAGATGTAATAATGTGTTGTAATAAGGGGATAATGTGAATGTACTATTTAAGGCATAATTACTTGGTAACACTTGTGTGTATCTGTGTAACAGTGCAAAAGAGCTAGGGTTAAGTTCAAACATTGAATGAATGACAATCAGGTTGCTGAAATTATGGCAAAAACAATTAGACACAAATAACTAAAATACTTTTGGTCAAGGTCAGTAAGTCCCATTGAAGGGGGCTCCATCTAAAGAGGGGTGAACCCTGAAGCTGAAATAGAGCCCTCTCAATTATAAAATTATGTTCTCAAAAGCTTAAATGTATATTATGACAGTAATTTCATGTTACATGTATCATTGTATTAATCTGGAGGACACATTTTCTAATGATGCTCTGAAATATCCGTAATACCTTCCTTCAATCATATTTCTCCTGTCACAATTTCATTATTCTGTCACAGTGGTTAACCACATTAAATTAAACTGCTGTACCATGACAACTGTCAAATGGGATTAATTTGCTAAATATTCAATGTAGCAAGACATGTTCATGTCAACGTTAATATATCGTCCAGGTATGTATAGCTGTTTAACACAATCTGCTGACCCTTCACCGTAATAACAGTAACACATTTATTCTGACTAAGGATGTGTTAGCAGTGTTGTGTGAGGTTGTTTTTGCGGCTTGTAAATACAAAATAAATATTCCTTATCCTGTATGAACACATGACATCTAATTAATATAACACAATGAAAGTGTTGCTCACCTCTTCCAATAAAAAGCTTAGTTGTCCTGTTATCATCA
Organism: Neosalanx taihuensis; assembly: GCA_030340665.1. Classification (NCBI taxonomy): domain Eukaryota; kingdom Metazoa; phylum Chordata; class Actinopteri; order Osmeriformes; family Salangidae; genus Neosalanx; species Neosalanx taihuensis. Next base: position 5,658,799 of record CM059296.1, on the reverse strand, counting down.
TTGACATCTAAGTGTAAAGACCTTCAAAGAGTTATTATTTTACTTGGTGATTACAACATTATCTTGTGAGTGATGCTGTGCTACAGACCTAAAGCCAAAATGATGGATTCTCATTTAAATATTGAGAAGCAGCAGGAATAATAACATGAATACTAAAAGCAACTATGCCAATAGTATACAGTAAGTACAGTACATATTGATGTAAAATCAAACAAATCAGCGCATAACTATCTACATGACATAAAAGGTGAAACATGAAAACGGCATGGGGAGCTGTGAGGCTTCCACATTGAATGAACCATCTGTTTGCTTACAGTAATTTAGCTAGTTTATCTCCATCCAAAGGAAAGGTAGCCAAGCCTGCAGACCCCACACACCTCCCGTCAAAAACCCTGTTTGATATTCCTCTCCATTTGCGTACATTTACATGTGCATTTACTTTACAGATCTGTTTGAGCTGGAACAACATTGTAGCTAATTCATGTTCATGCAGTATTTCCAGGAAAACAATGAGCCATGGGATCCAGTCTAAGAAAAGAATGGTATGCTCACAGATTTTTCTAATGTCTCAAGCCTAAGATAATTGACAGCCTTTTAGTTACTTTGAACAGCATTGTTAGTGTTCATCAAAGACTGATATCAGGTACCTGATTTGAATGAAGTCAGTGTCTATAAGCAGTTCTCTTTTTGCCCCTAGGAAAGTCATACAAATAAGAATCCATTAACGAAGACACCATCCTTAAAGAGCCATGTCAGTCAATCATTTTACGATCTCTCTGACTAGCTTTAAAACATTATTTTAACAATCTTCTAAAGCATTACATTAAGGAAACCTTAAGCCAAAGGTTGTGGCTGTGGCCCGGTAAAATACATGAAGGCAAAAAGTGGCTTTGGATGATATATCCCATTGACAATTGCTAACCAACACACCCATATTTCCCTAAATGGGTACCATAGAGCTATCAAGGACTCTGCTCACACAAGCCCTCATTATCTTTCTAGATGGAATGCTGCAGTTCACTCACTCAGCAGTGTGCTTATTCGTTTGGGTGAATAAAGTCACCCTCTGTACTAAAATCCTAGTGTGAGCCTTGAAGATTGTATGATACTCATAAGTCAGATACCGAGACAAATGTTTACTATCGAATTGAAAAAGCTGAGTATATTCAAGGTTAAAATGTTACAATCTGCTTGTAGTTGCTTGAGTAGTAATTAGTTACAGTATTTAGGAAAATTGTCATGGCCAAAAAACATCTAAGAGAAAGTATGGGTGGTGGAAATGTAAGGTAACGTCTTGTAACCTTAACATTTAAAGTATAATTTTATTAAACAGCATAGCCCTTTTTATTGTTTTATTGCCTTCTGATTAATAACCCTCACCATGTCAGCGTAACTTGATAGCAAGAGAGTAATACTTCCATTTAAACATAGTTGAAAGATACAAGTAGTACTTGTACAAGTTAAAGTATTTAAAGCAAGTAACAATTAACAATTCAGTTTTGAAAGGTAAAATCTCCTGATTACTAAACATTGGTACTTTTGAATGGAATGGATGGAGGGAAGCCTCAGTTTAAACTTCAACTTATGATGATGGATGTTATTTAAGTTTGCTGCCAGTTATCATCAGACAGGGTACATAAACAGCACTCTTCATAGACATGGATTTGAAAGGTTTCATGAAGTCTTCTTGAGTTATAGGAGAGGAAATTGAAACCTTAGCTGGAGTGATAGCCAGACTGGTAGGCTATTTTGTACTGCTTTCTATAAAGACGCTCAAGCTGTTTTATTTCAACTCAATATTGGGATTTGTAAGCTCTGGAAATTGTTACTTTCTGCTCTGTTTCTGTTCACAAAAAAGCATGAACTTGAAGAACATGGCAACCAAACTTTGCTCATTTTAATTAATTCTATAACATTTGTATTTAGATATATTGATATTCATGTTATGGGGATAAACCATCCTTTTATCAACACAATATACAGTATATGGAAAGTAGGCAATTAATTTTCACTGAACGCAATTGATTGGATCACAACTGAATCATGTTCAGTCTTGTTTGTCGATTGATTTCATACACAATGCAAAAATGCCTCTGTAAGCATTTGGTGTCTGACCTGTATTGATGTGTTATGAATAATTGCAAGCAGTTTTTTTGTCTTGCATTCTTGCAATTTCACAGATTGGGTGTTCATTTGAGCCAGGGATGCCAGTTTGTTGAAGAAAAAGTCAAATTTACTAAGCTTCAAGGTCCTAAAATTGGAAATGTTACGTTTGTAAAGTTGACCAACAACACAGTTATGCAAAAAAATGTAAAAATGTAATTGGCATCATGGATGTTTTGTCTCGTTCAATTTTGTTCGAATCACAATTTACGTTGTGTAAATAATTGTTCCCCCTGCTGTGGTTGAATAGGTCTCTTTGAAAAAAGATTTATCTAAAGGATAATAACCTAAAAACCATTAACCACCCCCCCCCCCTCCCCCATGGAACTCTGCATGCATCCAAATACTTAATGGCTTTGACATGCATTTGTCAGCCTTGATAGCATTCACGTTTGATTACATACACTCTTCTGTCAACTGATTTGTAGAGGACGTGGATATAGTCATTAATCATGTAATTGCTACATTTGTAATAGACCTCTTACCCACTGTGAATTAACTCATTGGCGGTTGTTGGAGTGTCATACAGTAGCATTTCTGGAGGCAAAAACAATAAGGAAATCAGCATTCATTCAAGTGCAAATAATAGTTCTCCATTCAAATTTTAGGTTATTTTCATTAAAAAATACTTGGATCATCACACTGGATGTTAAAGACACGACCTGTCACGTTTGTTTGCAATACTTGACACTGTCACGGCGAGGACTTCTACATCAGCTGATTGGCTGCTGCTCTCAGCAACTCTGGGGACTATTGTAAGTTCAGATGGAGAGTTTTTCAGCCATGAACAAGTTCATTCCAAATTGGATTTCCTGTGCTACCCTGGTCTCTCTGTCCTTGCTCCTGGATACCACCCTTTCTAGTCCTTTCTACAGCAAGGTTGCCCATGGAGTATTTATGTAAAATAAATCTTAGAACCTGACTGCAGATCAAACCAGCTGTCAGCCATCCAACACCACCATAAACCAACACGACAGCTCGATATGTTGTGTTTGTGTACTGGCCATTAACAACTTTTCTATGCAAAATATTTAACTGTTTCACTGGACAGGTAAAACAAGGAACTTAGCTATCTGTAATATCAAACTGACAATGGATTTTTGTTCTCTAACAGCAATGACATCCTGAGCTAATGATGTCCTTTGGAATGTATGTCATGTCTCTGACCTGCGTTGCCAATGCTAAATTTACGCCACACTCAGAATGTGTCATAGTCTAACCTGGGAAATATGGAGCGTTAGCAGGGACAATATTTGCAGAGCCAGCTGTGGCTGCGCTTGTGTCTTTTAAAGAAAATATGTTTTACTTTTCTTTTACATCGTAGAGCTTTCGAAGGTTACTGTACGTTGTGAAAGAAGGCCGTTTGCTGTTCATCTTCGGATGTCATTGTGTGCTTTATTCTTTAGAATTTGGAAATGGATGGTTTCCAAATGGAAATTCTTGCATGTTTTAATTGTCCAAATCGGCATATAAGCTATGGCCGTATATTGGATGAGAATGCAATTCACGTGAGATATATTGATTTCAAAGTAGATGTTTTTAAATGTCATTTTACATGCAATGTTCATAATGATTACTCCTTCATCATCTGATGAACCCTTTCACATGCAATGACAATTGTGCTTATAGCCATGCGTTACACCAACACCTGCATCTTTCCCCAGACAAAATTCCTGTTTACCAGCCCTAGTGTCTGTCTCCATGGGTTCTCCATGGGTTTCTGTTCCCGGTCTTGTCTCTCTGTTCTCTTGCACCCTGCACCTCCTGTCTCTGTTAAAATCACCCAGCTTTTGTCCATGTGTGATCACCCTACCCTGGATACATATGTGTTCCCCTTGTCAGCCTTTGTGGGTTCCTTGTGGTGTTACATGTGAGTATTCCCTCTGTGTACCTTTTTTGTTTCTGGAAGATCCTACCTTGGCCGCTTTTCTCTCCTCCTGCACTCACCCACACAATAAGATCTATTGCCACACACACATTTCTGTAGACTGTATGGAGCATTCAAAGTCCTACTCTGTCTTTGTCATCCCTGTTTCAGAGAAAGATAATGAGGTGAATGGGTCTTCTAGGTTCTCCCCCACTGGTCTCATTGGGTATCCTGCAGCTTTAGCTTTTCATGGGAAAGAACATCTTCAGAGATGTACATCTCGCTTTAACCTTTTACGAAAGGATACAAGAATAGTATGGTATTTAGACCTCATAGTCCTCAGCCCCTGCCAGCAAGCACATGTTGTACAATGTGTATGCTCAAGGTTAAGAAATCAAAAGTCCAAGTTAGAAAGCCCTTTTTGAGAGCCCAACATGTAATTCTTCTTTCATATACTGTCTCAACATTTATTTGAAACCTGTTTCTTTTCTACTTCTCTCCTCAACTCAGCCTGGCTAATGAAACCGTTTAATTCAGAAGAAATGGCATAGGACTGTATAGTCATAATGTAGAACCACTCTATAACATTTAAAACAAATGCCACTATTGGGTACACATGGATTACTTATTGACTGAGGGGGTATGCAATTAAAACAAAATGTTTCGTAGTCATTTTCACAAAAGTTCTTACAGTGGTTTGATTTCTTTCTCACTGGACAGTAGTGGTGGTGGGTTGGTGGAAACCAACCAAACACACTATTCAATCCACCAAAGGGAATCCATCATATTTAAATGATACAAATAAATAAGGAAAGTCTGCATGAATACAAAAATACGCATTTGCCTAGTTGGTATTTTGGGGGAAAACCAATGTTTAAATTTTTGGGGGACAATAATCAACTAACTATGCCAACCCGATCTTAATTCAGCAGTTTGAATTAATGATAAGAACTCATGTATCTTTCTTCTTACAAGACTAAGACCTTGCATTCTGTCACAGGTCAACTGCAATGCATATTAAAACATTTCCAAGCCAATAAATGTATTATTCAGGAAATATTATGAATGAGGTAATGAGAATTCTTTCACTAACATTAGACTCCATCTTCCCTGCAGACACTTACAGCACAATGAATTATATGATGATGAATACAAATAACTGTGGGATTTGCTGAACCAAGATTTCTTAATTATATAAAAATGGTCAAATGGGACCAGGTTAAATTGTTTGCCTTCCAACATTTTTTATGCATTTTCATGTATTACATTAACACTTGCACAAGCACTTTTTTCTAAATCTTGATACGTTCCAAAAGTGTTTGGGTCATGCAAAATTGAACTATGACAAGTTGGAAAGTATGTGAACTGCACCTTAGAAATGAAAAATAATTAAAATAATGATTGCATTTTTATTTGATGTGCATTGACAAATTTAACCACACACCACATGCTGTAATCAGAAAAAACATCAGTTGGGCCTTGGTTACCTTTTGGTCTTCAGAGACTGATGTGTGTGTGTCAAACAAGGTGCTTTGTCCTCAGGAAAAACAAACACCAGAGACATTTCACCATGTGTCATCAAAAAAAGTGGTTGATGTGACAAGAAATCAAATAGCCTTGGAGAAATTGAGAAAGAGAGGACCAAAGAGCACATCGCCCTTTTTGGAATATGTTTCAGAAATGTTACGTCACCTGTCCATCCACAAACCTCACACATACTCTGTAGATGTGAATAAGATGAGCCATGTAAGAAAGTGGTCATAAGGAGATCTTGCTTCTAAAAAGAAACACTTTTGTTCATAGTGACATACAATAAGGGAATATAATAAGCAGATGAGTCAAAAATTTGCAGTTCTACCAGTGTTTCAGTGGTTAGTGCCAAGGACACAGTACAATAATAACAAACTCAAATTTGAAACGACTAAATTCAGATGATAGCTAATTAAGTATTTCAGTTTTCCAATATCTTTTTAAACAAGAGTGGGAAACACTTTCAAATGTACCTTTGTTGCATGTCAATGCAAAGAGCTTCAGTCATCCCTAAAGCCCTGCCTTTTTTAATTCCATTTCATTAGTTTGCTTCAGAAGATCACAACCATATTAAACAGGAAAATTAAATCCCTGCTCTGTATGCCACGTTAGACCTAGCAAAAAACAGACAAGCAGCTAATTGGAAATAGAGCAACCTTGTATGGTTGACTTTTTTCCCTGATGTTGACTAGACTTGACATAGCCTTACTAGTGTGTTAAGTTGTAAACAGAAGTTATTTGTTGAGTCTCTTTTCAATCAGACCCACAAGACAATAGGCGGGACAACGGAACCATTCATGAATTGACAACATTACAATATGTTAAGGACAGCACATGACGGTTTTTACAATTAGAACACATCCATCCATTAATTTTCTTTCTCTGCTCATACAGTCAGTTGGCAGTGGCAGCAGACTAATCTTCCCTCTCCCCAGCAATGCATTCCAGCTCCTTCAGGAGCCTCCTGAGGTATTCCCAAATGAGATGTATAATCCCTCCAGTGAGTTTTGGGTTTCGACACAAAGGAAAAACGGCTGTAGTCCGAGCCCCCTCTGGATGTCCAAACTCCCCAACCTGAGTCTAAGGCTGAGCCCAGCCATTTTTTAGGAAGACACTAATTTCAGCTGCTTCTATTGGTGATCGTGTTAGTTTGGTGAGTCATGACCCTAGGTGAGGCTTGGAACATAGATCCACTGGTATGGAATGCTTTGTCTTCCAGGTCAGCTCCCTCTTCACTACAACCGACCGGTGCATCACCTGCATCACTGCAAACGCCGCTCCAATCCAACTTTTGATCACGTTCCTTTCTACTGTTGCTTGTGAGCAGGATCCTGAGACACTTAAACTCTAAAAGGCAGCAACTCACTCCCATTCAGGAGGTAGCGGTCCACTGTTTTGCAGCAGAGAACCATGTCCTCAAACATGCTGGGTCGGACCTTCCTCCCCTGTACAGTGCATACGGAAGTGTGAGTAGAACACACCTTCTCAATGTTTATCTTCGATTTTTTAATCCTTATATCTTCCAACATTTTAGACTGAAGGTTTTAGTCACAAGTATCAAGATGTTCAATAACTCAAGGTGTCCTTAATAAGGTTAGCAAAACAAATCATATTGAAACGACAGGCCATTAGTAACTCCCACACCTCAAATGTTTCGAATAGGTTGCTGATAATCCATTTAGATCCTACTGGTAAGTGCATGCACATATAAGTCATCATCATCAGAAAAGCACATGCAAGTCAGGTCGGAATATAAAGCAGGAAGCTCACAGCAATGTCTCTAATGGCTTGAGGTTTAGGCTGAAATCATAGTGCTTATTGGGATCTAAATATTATTTGAGTTTGACTAAGTGTAGTGTAATGAAGTGTATTCATTATTCAGGTAGATTAACTGGCCAGTATATCTCATCAGCTGAAGACTCATTGGTGGTTTTGCATATGACTGACTATAGATTCCACATTGAGAGAATTTTTACAACATTGTAAACATGCGTGTAATACATACCTGAGGAACTAGACATTCCGCTTAGTCTGAGGACATTTCCTTTAAACCTTATGAGACAGCTGTATTTGCAAGATCACAACCCCATGAGAATACATTTAGCAGAGCTTCAAGTTTTTGCCCTGACCACGGTGGTTTCAACTGATCAGCGTTCTATGAGGAAGTACATACAGCTGTGGGCATGGTTGATGTTAGCCTGTGATACAAAAATAGACAGATGGTTCACACAATCACCTGCCAAGTATTTTTGAAGTGCCTGCCCTTTTCCAAACCTTTTCCAAACACGACTTCCCAGATGGTCATCTGTAACAAATCATCTGGCAAGTCAGGCTTTTTAAACCTGCTTTGCAATGTTCAGGTGCTTTGGAGACATAGGACTAAGTTGCAATGACAAGCCCTTTTAAATCCTTGTACATAGTTCTAGATTACATTAGGATGAGTAGTTTGCAATAAATTAATATGTACAATATTTATAATAAATAAATATAAATGTGTGCCATCATGTTGAACTGCACTGAGCGACCTTTGACCTTGCGCTACGATGTAAACCTAGCTATTGACTTTGTCATCTCGCTATGTGCCACATAGAATTTTGGCATTTAAATGTCTTGATTTGAAGGAACACTCCACCCCTCATGTCAGTTTACAGGCATTTTAATAGGTCACCCTTTCTTACTGACATTACAATAGGGCTAAATTCTACTTACATACAGTAGCCAGTCATCACTACATTTTTGTCTTAATTATTCCTTGAATTTGTGTCAAAACGCAAATTGAGGTCATTTTCACCCTCATTACGCTACTGAACTCATTTAATTGCTGAAATAAGATTTATTTATTTACATGCTCAGATAGTTATGTTGTGAATGTAATACACAATATAATGAAAAGTAGAGGAAGTGAAAACAAATAATGTTACTGAGAACTGACGTGGTGAATAGCATGTTGTTGTTCAGTACAAAGAAACTTTGTTCTTCATAAAGATGTTCCTCCAAATTCTCCCTTCATATTGAATGCTTGCAAAAATGTTGTCTTTGACAGAAGTGTGTACATTTATTTTGTTGCTGTTGTCTTTACTGAAAAACAACCTGTCTCCAATAACCTACAATAATCTAATATGAGTGTTACAAATATACTATTTATTATCCATTTAATCAATAAACATCACTCTGTATTAAGAAATATATCCACTTAAACAGCCATTATGTAATTTAACAACTGTTGAGAATTCAGCATGGTGCTTATAGATACAAGCTTTCATATCCAATTTCACATTTCAAATTGAAGCTCGGAAAACAACTCAAATGAATTAATAATGACTGGATGCCAAAAATGTCAAATAGGCCACATCAAAGCAAACACATTGATATCAATGGTCTCAAATGGAGATCTAAAAAACTGTTGCATAACAAGATGACATTCAGATTGCATTGCGTCAATTTCCCCCTATCCGCGATGGGGGCAGACGGAGCATCCAATTGGATGCATCAAAGTCAAAAGACCTTTAAAAGCTAATTAGTTTGTCCTTTCAGGAAGGATTATGTGCTTGGGTTATTATGTGCTTGGATCCCATCTTTGAAGGATTATGAAACAACTTTTGGGGCATGATTCATAACCCATTCTCAGACAGCTGTGATTAACCAATGCAATTATGCAATGTTGACAGTCTTAAAAATAAGACAAAGCACCAAAATATTATGCAATCACAGTGTATGAGTAGAGAAGAAACATGGGTTAAATACAAATAGCCCTGCCCACCTTCCCCAAGAAGAATTAGAATAAGCAAAACTCTTAGCATAGTTTTTCATATGGATGCATTTATTATTATGATTATTTAGTATTTATTATTATCATTATTATTATTATTATTGTTCACAATCGTTGTGTTATGCTTTTTTAGCTCTTCCCTTGGCACTTATTGGTTATCACGATGTATGTTTCACGATCCCTCTCCGTGAATCTCCACCTTAACATGGTGGAGGGGTTTGAATGCTTGGATGATCCTAGGAGCTATGTTGTCTGGGGCATTATGCCCCTGGTAGGGTCTCCCAAGGCAAACAGGTCCTAGGTGACTAGCCAGACCAAGAGCAGTTCAAAAAACCCCTATGATGACTACACGAACTAAATCCGTTACGTCGCCCGGATCGGCGAAACCGGGGCCCCACTCTGGAGCCAGGCCCAGAGTGGGAGTTCGCAGGCATGCGCCTGGTGGCCGGGTCTTTTCCCATGGGACCCGGCCAGGCCCAGCCCGAAAAGGCGACGTGGGACCCCCTTCCCGCAGGCCCACCACCCGCAGGAAGGACCGTAAGGGGCCGGTGCTGTGTGATTTGGGCGGTGGTCAGGGGCAGGCGCCCGGACGACCAGGGCCGCGCACAGTCTCTAGCGCTGGGGACATGTCACCACGCTGGTGGGGAAGGAGCCCGAGCTTGTGCGGGAGGTTGAGCGTTATCGGCTAGATATAGTTGGCCTTGCCTCCACGCACAGCTTGGGCTTTGGAACCGTTATCCTTGAGAGAGGCTGGACTCTTCATTTCTCTGGCGTTCCCCACGGGGAGAGGCGGCAGGCTGGCGTGGGTTTGCTTATAGCTCCACAGCTCAGTCGCGACGTGTTGGAGTTTACACCGGTGAACGAGAGGGTCACGTCCCTGCACCTAAAAGCCGGGGACAGGTTTCTCACTGTTGTGGCGGCCTACGGGCCGAACAGCAGTGCAGAGTACCCGGCCTTCTTGGAGTCTCTGGGAGGCGTACTTAACAGTGCGCCGACTGGGGACTCCGTCGTTCTACTGGGGGACTTCAACGCCCACGTGGAAAATGAGAGTGACACCTCGAGAAGGGTGATTGGGAAGAACGGCCCCCCCTAATCGGAACCCGAGTGGTGTTCTGTTATTAGACTTCTGTGCTAGTCGGGTTTGTCCATAACTAACACCATGTTCAAGCACAAGAGTGTCCATCAATGCACAAGGTACCAGGACACTCTAGGCCGGAGGTCGATGATCGACTTTAATGTCGTGTCTTCTGACCTGCGGCCGTGTGTCTTGGACACTCGGGTGAAGAGAGGGGCGGAGCTGTCAACCAATCACCACCTGGTTGTGAGTCAGATCCGCTGGCGGTGGGGAAAGTTAGACAGACTTGGCAGGCCAAACGTATCGTGAGGGTCTGCTGGGAACGCCTGGTGGACCCCTCTGTCAGAGGGGTCTTCAACTCACACCTCCGGGAGAGCTTCGCACAGATCCCGGGGGAGGCTGGGGACATTGAGTCTGAATGGATCATGTTCTCAACCTCCATTGTCAATGTGGCAGTCCGGAATTTTGGTCGCAAGGTCTCTGGTGCTGGTCGTGGCGGCAATCCCAGAACCCGGTGGTGGAAACCGGAAGTAGGGATGCCGTCAAACTGAAGGAGTCCTATCGAGCCGTTCTGGCTTGTGCGACTCCCGAATCAGTTGACCGGTACCGGCAGGCCAAGCATGCCGCGGCTCGGGTAGTCACAGAGGCAAAAACTCAGGTCTGGGAGGAGTTCGGGGAGGCCATGGAGAAGGACTATCGGTCGGCCCCAAGGAAATTCTGGCAAACCGTTCGGCGCCTCAGGAGGGGGAAGTCTGGGGATGTTGTCAGAGGGTGGAAGGAATACTTTGAGGATCTCCTCAATCCTGCCGTCACATCTTCCGAGGAGGAAGCAAAGACTGGGGACTCCGGGGTGGACCCGCCTATCACCCGGGCTGAAGTCACTGAGGTAGTCGATGGGCTCCTTGGTGGTAAGGCTCCGGGGGTGGACGAGATCCGTCCTGAGTACCTAAGGTCTCTGGATGTTGTGGGACTGTCCTGGTTGACACGCCTCTGCAGCATCGCGTGGCGGTCTGGAACAGTGCCTATGGATTGGCAGACCGGGGTGGTGGTTCCCCTATTTAAGAAGGGGGACCGGAGGATGTGTTCCAATTACAGAGGAATCACACTCCTCAGCCTCCCCGGTACAAGCCAGGGTACTACAGAGGAGAATCCGGCCGATAGTCGAACCTCGGATTCAGGAGGAGCAGTGTGGTTTTCGTCCTGGCCGCGGAACACTGGACCAGCTCTACACCCTCTACCGGGTGCTCGAGGGTTCATGGGAGTTTGCCCAACCAGTTTATATGGATGTTTTGTGGATCTGGGGAAGGCATTCGACTGTGTCCCTCGTGGTGTCCTGTCGGGGGTACTTCGGGAGTACGGGGTCCGGGGCCCTTTGTTAGGGGCCGTCCGTTCCCTGTACAACCAAAGTAGGAGCTGTGTTCGCATTGTCACCGGTTCTGTTCATTGTTTATATGGACAGAATTTCTAGGCGCGCCCAGGGGGCAGAGGGTTTCCGGTTCGGGGAGCACGGGATCTCATTTCTGCTGTTTGCGGATGATGTTGTCCTGTTTTCTTCCTCGAGCCGGGGCCTCCAGCATGCTCTGGAGCGGTTTGATGCCGAGTGTGAAGCGGCTGGGATGAGGATCAGCACCTCCAAATCCGAAGCCATGGTACTCGACTGGAGGTGGCTTTCCCCCTCTGGGTGGGTGGGGAGCCTTTGCCTCAAGTGGAGGAGTTCAAGTATCTCGGGGTCTTGTTCACGAGTGACGGAAGGACGGAACGTGAGATTGACAGGCGGATCGGTGCAGCATCTGCAGTGATGCAGTCTCTGTACCGGACTGTCGTGGTGAAGAAGGAGCTGAGCCGCAAGGCAAAGCTCTTGATTTACCGGTCAATCAACATTCTTACTCTCACCTATGGTCATGAGCTTTGGGTCATGACCGAAAGGACAAGATCGCTGATACAAGCGGTCAAAATGAGTTTCCTCCGCAGGGTGGCCGGGCGCTCCCTTAGAGATAGGGTGAGGAGCTCGATCACACGGGAGGAGCTCTGAGTAGAACCGCTACTCTTCCACATAGAGAGGAGCCTGTTGAGGTGGCTCGGGCATCTGTTTCGGATGCCACCTGGACGCCTCCCTCGGGAGGTGTTCCAGGCATGTCCCACCGGGAGGCGGCCCCGGAGAAGACCTAGGACACGCTGAAGGGACTATGTCTCTCGGCTGGCCTGGGAACGCCTCGGGATCCCCCCGGAGGAGCTGGAGGAGGTGTGTGCGGTGAGGGAAGTCTGGGCTTCCCTGCTCAGACTGCTGCCCCCGCGACCTGGCCCCGGATAAGCGGAAGATAATGGATGGATGGATGTTTCACGATCTAAAAGCCCACTGAGTCTATCATGTTGCTATGCTGCTCAGTGACCGATGCTCTTTGTAAAAGCTCTCTCTTGTAAGTCGCTTTGGATAAATGAACAATACACATAGAATGAATAATAACCAAGAATACATGCACAGATAAGGCAATAGCTGGTCTACTGAATCTGAGTAACACAGGCACATTAAGAGATAATGTCTCTACTGCTGCTAAATTGGGCTGTGACTACCACACAGCCATTAAATTGTGGAACTGCAACAATACAGAAGAAGGCAATTGCCCTGATTGGTTCTCTCTGTGTGTGTTCATAGACATCAAATTTGTGGGTCAGCCAGGACTGATGACATTGCATGCCTTCGAGAGTAGTGAGCCTGCTGTGAGTCATGGCTACAAGACAGCCAATCAGAAGAGAGAAGGGAGGTGAGTTTGCATAATGAGTTTGATTCCAATTTAGGGATTTACGGATTTGGGACAACAACAAAAATAATTTCAAAGAGGAATTCTTTATTTTCTGATCTGATGATGAAAAGTTCAGCCATCACTAATGCCTAATATCTGCATGCCAAAATTGTACAGTCTTAAATAGTATTGAGAATTCAATACTAACAGCATGTGTGAACAGTGTGGAGAGTCCAATGCAATCTTCCTCATGATTTCCATTCAGTCACACACGCAGGCACATCTGCCTGTTCTCTGACATTCAACTAATAACCAAAAAGAATGTATATTAACATATATCTTAAAAGGCAGTTGCAAATAATGGTGGACACGTAGGAAATGAGATTGCTAAGCCAACTGTGTAACCCCCATTTTAGACAAGCAGAATGTCTAAATGATTACTGTGAGATTGTGTTGCCACTCATGCACATACAAATAATAACTGCCCCCACCTTTTTTAATAAACCGATTTCACCCTAATGTAAAGCAAAAGAGAGAGAGAGAGAGAAAAAAAAGAAATTTCCTTGGCTATTTTTCAGTCCCGTCTCGTACTTCCTTGGCACAGTGTCAGAACAAAATATGATGAATGGATCGAATGAAAACCTTGCCGGGCCCCTGCTCACATCTCGTCTTTGATTTGCACACATTGCTCGAGCCTTCACAGCTTGTTTGGAACTGGGTATCTATATATGTATCTGGGTGTGTGTCTGTGAGTGTATGTGTGGTGTGAGGGACTGCTCTCTCTGGGTTTGGTAGATAATGGCGTTTTTGATGGCTGGGGACCACCTGAAGCCCCCCTCCGACAGAGGGAAGACCTGCCAAAGCTGCAGTGTGGTGGTGACCGTAGTCCTGCTGTCAGGAAGGAGCTGTCTACTGGAGAATGACAAGGCATCCATTGAAAGATGAGAGCGAAACAGCATGAAAATGTGAGACGTAAAGAAAGATCTAGATTTAAATAGAAAGGGGAAAGAGCTAGAGCTGAAATATAAGACAAGTATAAATATTGATTGGGGGGCAGAAATGAAGGTATGAAAAGGGAGAGTGAAAATAAAAGAGAGATACAGAGATGAAAGCCAAAACGTGGATTCGGTTGGCACAGCTTGCAGAGAAGATGCACAAAGGTGCGTTGTGCACTCGTTTCTCTGCGGCTTCCGTTCTTACGCTGAAGCCCTCCATCCCTCTCTCTTCTCAGAATTCTAGAAAAAGCCCCCCCTTTCTCAGCCTGTAAATCCTACACATGGCAAGTAGCACTCACAACATCTGTCTGCACCATGGGTACAGACAGTGATACCCGGTTGTCGTGGTGATGCCTTGGCATACTCAACAAGGCACACAGTAACCTGGAAAAAGCTGGTTTGGCATGTAATGGTCCAGTAGATGAGTTCAGTCAAGACACTCACGTGATTGATTTGATAATAAATGATGATTTATTTATTGATAACCATGACATGGCAATATGCTTGACTTTGGCGGAGTGGAATGTCTAAAAGGGGAGCGCTCCCTAAGGCCTCTAAGCGATACATACGTGCATACGTATATGACAAGAGGCATGGAGCAATAGAGCTATAATCCCCCTGATAGACAGACAGACATACATACATATAAACAGACAGACAGATAACAGGGGGAGAAAGAGGATGGTGGTGGGCAGCAGTAACACTGATCATTAGACAGTCGGGGTGAGTGTTTGAATATCCGCACGCCTTTAAAGGCCGTCTTCCCGGATGAGGCCCAATGGGCTTGCACTAACTGAGTCAGGTGGTGTTCATGAGTGATGACGTGTACTGCTAGTGCATGTGAGGGAATGAGTGATGACGTGTACTGAGGTGTATGAATGAGTGTTGATGTATACTGAGGTGTGCGAATGAATGACGTGTATACTGAGGTGTGTGGATGAATGATTTGTATACTGAGGTGTGTAAATGAATGATGATGTATACTAAGCGTGTGAATGAGTGATGAAGCGGGCAGCCCGAATGTCATAACAGAACTGGCTCCGCCCATTTTCTGTCGCTTTTGTAAACCCCAATCGAGCTTTTTGGAGGATAATAATTTTGCAGAAGGGGGTTACCAGAGTCATAGAGAGAGAAAATGTTGCAACCCGTATGTATAGAGAAAATATCGTTGTTTGATAATAAAATATTTGATTGCACTAAAAACCGACCGTATGTAACATTATAAAACAAACAATAAAAGTAATCCGTGCCAAAAAATTATCTGCATGCCCAAAATATCCCAACTAAAAAGTTGTTTCCTTTGTTTTCCCTGTAAATAAGACTACAAAAACATTGTTTCAATATAAAGCACTGAACAAACGCAGCACGTTTATATATATAGAAGTATAGAAGACCTTGACATGTAGAGAATGTTATACCAAAGGTTATACCAAACCTTTGCAACGTTATACCAAAACATTTGACCATGTCAACGGCTTATTATATATTCATCTCCACAACAGTCAATTTAGAATCAATTTAGTATGACGGTTGAGAACAATAACAGATATATATATATAACAAAAGGCTATGCTGTCACCTTTCTGAAGGGAAGCTCTTTGTCTTCTAATGACTTGCATCTCAGGATTTTCTTTCGAAGAAAAGGGAGTTGTGGAGACTTTTCATAGTAAACGAGTTCATGGATGACAGTTGACATCTTAATAAAGAAAAGGGGAGGGGTATCATTTGACACGATTAAGGCTAACCTTTAATATTATGGCATCGAGACGAGCACTTTCAACCGTCGTAGGAGGTACTGTGAGTTGTACTCCTTATATTTGATATTTCATGCTGAATCACTGAAAAACTGCCGCAATTTTAAAAACATAATAACCATCACCTTCACCAGCAGGTAAAAAATGTCTGCCCTCCATAACCTTAGGGTTAGATTGAAAATATATTGACAAAGAAATAATCCAAATCCTGCAGAGACTAAGACAGTTAACATCCCCGGACGTCCCTCAATGTACGTAATAACGTCACACAACTCTGGAGAGGGTGAAAACATTGACTAAACTATTCAATAAATGTCCTACATCCACAGTATTGCATTAACAATATTTTATCTTTGACTATAGTTCTGTCCTATGTGAGATATTTGCATAAGGGAACAATACTGTGGAAGGACGAAAATTTAATTCCATTATTTTGGCCAGTGGTAAGGCTTGAAAGCAAGCACTGAATTTACAATCTCATGCTCAGGTTGCAGTGAGTTGTCCAGGTTACTGTTGGAGCCTTGGTAAACTAAAAAGTACGCTAGGAAAAATACATTACAAAGCCCATGAGGATGGTATAGTGATTTCAATCATAAACTAAACTTGTTTGGACTAACGCTTTAAGGGCCCTACCTTGCACCCAGTACAACTGACTGACTGACTGACTGACACCGACGCATGTATCATTCCTATTTTGCACCCAACGCACACTGGATTCTTCCGTCCACAGACATATTTGAATGAATTAGGTAATGAATTTGCACAAGGTGGAAGGTGGTAAAAAAATAAATAAACGTGTTCCGGCGCAAACTTTGCTGATGCCATTTTGCAGTTTCAAAAATTCATTCCACCACCGACCAGGAAAAAGTTTGTTAAACGTCAATGGCCCGTTATTCAAATGCCATTTTAAGGACGCGGGCTTGACCATAACGTAGCTTGTGCACAACGTACAGTTGTGGTCAAAAGTTTACATACACTAGTGAAGATCATGTATGCCATGGCAATATAGGGTTTTCAATAAACTCTACAACTCTTATTTTTCTGTGATGGAATGATAAGGAGCACATATTTCTTTGTCACAAAAAACATTCATGAAAATTTTTTCTTTTATGAATTTATTATGGGTCTTTTGAAAATGTGACAAAATCTGCTGGGTCAAAAATATACATACAGCAATGTTAATATTTGGTTAAATGTCCCTTGGCCATTTTCACCTCAATTAGGCGCTTTCGGTAGACATCCACAAGCTTCTGGCAAGCTTCTGGTTGAATCTTTGACCACTCCTCCTGACAGAATCGGTGCAGTTCAACTAAATTTGTTGGTTTTCTGAGTCGGACTTGTCTCTTCAGCACAGTCCACATATTCTCTATGGGGTTTAAGTCAGGACTTTGGGAAGGCCACTCTAAGACCTTAATTCTAGCTTGATTTAGCCATTCCTTCACCACTTTTGATGTATGTTTGGGGTCATTGTCCTGTTGGAACACCCAACTACGTCCAAGACCCAACTTTCTGGCTGATGATTTTAGGTTTTCCTGCAGAATTTGGAGGTAGTCTTCCTTCTTCATTATTCCATTTACTTTCTGTAAAGCACCAGTTCCACTGCCAGCAAAACAGGCCCACAGCATAATACTACCACCACCATGTTTGACGGTAGGTATGGTGTTCTTGGGGTGAAAGGCCTCACCTTTTCTCCTCCAAACATATTTCTGGTCATTGTGGCCAAAAAGCTCAATTTTAGTTTCGTCTGACCACAGAACTTTCCTCCAGAAGGCCTTGTCTTTGTCCATGTGATCAGCAGCAAACTTCAGTCGAGCCGTAAGGTGCCGCTTCTGGAGTAATGGCTTCCTTCTTGCACGGCAGCCTCTCAGCCCATGGCGATGTAGAACACGCTTGACTGTGGACACTGACACATGTGTTCCAGCAGCCTCCAACTCATTGCAGACTTGCTTTTTGGTGGTTCTTGGTTGACTCTTGGCCAACCTGACCAATTTTCTCTCAGCAGCAAGTGATAGCTTGCGTTTTCTTCCTGATCGTGGCAATGATACAACTGTGCCATGCACTTTATACTTACAAACAATTGTTTGCACAGTTGATCTTGGGACCTGCAACTGCTTTGAAATGGCTCCAAGGGACTTTCCTGACTTGTTCAAGTCAATGATGCGCTTTTTCAGATCCGTGCTGAGCTCCTTAGACTTTCCCATTGTAGTATTTCTGGCTGAGTCTAGTGAATGTGTCAAACAAGCCCTATTTACATGGACTGAAAGAAGTCACCAGCTGGAGTCAATCATAATCACTCGTAAGAAGTTAGGAGGCCATGCCAAAAAGCAAATTGGATTGAAACAACTTTTTCTACATCACCAAATTGGTAATTCAAGGTGCTGTATGTATATTTTTGACCCAGAAGATTTTGACACATTTTCAAAAGACCCATAATAAATTCGTAAAAGGACCATTTTTCATGAATGTTTTCTGTGACAAAGAAATATGTGCTCCTTATCATTCCATCACAGAAAAATAAGAGTTGTAGAGTTTATTGAAAACCCTATATTGCCATGGCATACATGATCTTCACTAGTGTATGTAAACTTTTGACCACAACTGTAAATGCACTTTGCTTCTCTTATCCCATTCTTGCAAACATGATTACACGGAAAATATCACAAACGAGGGAAATCATGATCTTTAATGTGTTATAAACCTTACCTATAATTTGAGTAAATGTGTAGGTTAGATTTATGCAGCATTTTTTTACTTCACAATGCATCTTCGAGTCTGGTTGAGTGTAAGGTGGTAGAGTTAGTGATTACAACAATATCCCGGCCTATTTTCCTTTTATTAAAAGATTAAGTAGTGTTCCTGGAGTACATTCAAATTTTTTAATAAAACCAAAATGGGACCAACACACGATGTTGTTAATGTCGAGTCATGATGGAAACTTCTGGTGTCCATCTCTGGGTCATTTCAATAAGCTCTCATAAATGTTTTAGTAGGTCTGGTCAGACTTGAGGTCACTGGCACAAAGTAGTCTCCAGAGAAACATACTTGTCTTGCTGCAGCAGCCTGAAGAGAATTTCTTCCCACTCTTCCCTGATGATTTGCCAAGTTGACTTTTTCAAAACGGCAAAGATTTCAGAAAGCCCAAAGTGAAGCAAAAAAATATAAGTTTGACCTACAGTTCCTTTTTCAAATTCAAGTTGGTATTATTACAAATTCTCAACTTGATGATACTGTATGTTACATCTGCTGCTGACCATCATTTTGGTCAAATACAATTTGTGAAAGGGTAGATGCTGCATGCTAGGTATTGACTGCTTAATGTATATCAACAAGCTGTGTAAGACTAAATCTTCTACTTGCTGCATTCTATCAGAAGACTACAATATATTGTAATTCCTTAAAACTTACTTCCCATCACAACACTGACGCCTTTTTTTCTGACAATTTCCTAGCCACTGTAATTCTGAATTTCTCTCAGTCCTTGGTTTTAATGAATACAACCAAATAGCTGATTTACAGCAACATTTCTGTCTCTAGGATAAACACTGTATTTCTCCTTGGTTGAAGTAGATCATATTGGGTCAGGTCAAATTTAAATATCATTCTGTCAGCTTATGATAAATGAAGTATTTTAAGCATCCTACCCATTCCCACCTGCCAAAAACATTTTGAAAATCTCCTGCAGTGTCCTCCATTCACCCTTTTGAAAAGGTAACTCTTCTTGAGCCATCCAGACTGTCACCCAGTTTATTCAGGAAATATGACCACATGAGTGATGTGGCATTTCGAAATGCTACCAAGCCGGCTGTTTGTTAAAAAGGCACATGCTAAAACCCTTGTGAAGATTTAACATTATCAGTTGCTTTTTTAACACGTCGGTAGAGAGTATGTCAATTTACCGCCCCAGTCGAAACGTTACTGTGAGTGATGTGGTGTCAGAGTGAGGAAAAAGCAACACAGTACATTTACGGGGCTTCAAGACAGCAACATTTGAAGGGCATTTGACCTTAAGTGGAGCGAACTTGAACAGAACAGTATTTTTTTTAAGTAAAGGTTGACGTCGAATAAAATGTGAAGTACAACCAATATGTGTATGCATGTCCACAGTATGTGTGAGTAAGAAACAAAAATTGGTTTGTGTTATAGATGTGTGTGTGTTGAGAGTGGGGGGTGGTTCTCGCTGGACCTTCGACTGGATGTTTCTTTGATATGAACATGCTTTAAAGCTAACAAATCATACCTTACTGAGGTCAGAGAATTACCTTTGTCAGTACCCACATTTTTTATGTAATTGTTTACAGCTCCCGGTAGAAATTGTGACTAATACTTGTGTATTTTCACAGTAGCATGCCGAACAAATCCATCAGAGCACTGTAAATGTGCTTGGATAAAACAATTCACATGCAGCAGTCAGGCAGACTCCTGCTGTAGTCCCTCACAGAAGGAGTGACTAGGGACGGCTTTCGGATGCCATCCCTTTCTACTGCTCCCACTTGAGACTACTGTACCTTTAAAAAGGCTCCACTGGAGATAACGACATTGCGAGAAACCCGTAAATGTCTCACTTAACCTGAGGGACGAGCTTCCCATTACCCAGCATTTCCTCAGGGGCTTCTCAGTGTAGAACACCTACCACACTTTACTGTTGTGTAAGATGTTAGTGGTCCCCCATTTTGACCTCACTTGCTTCACTTTTCTCATCAGTGTCTCTTTATAGTAGCAATATTACATGTTGGCTTGCTGTGAATGTAGCGCGTAGTAGAAATAAGGGGGCTAACAGCAATATTTGCTTTATAAACATAACATAATCTAGTGTTGCTCTTATGAACCGCCATTATCATGGCAATAAGGACAGAGCAATTAAAAGTATGTACATGTAAATCATGACAACCTACTAAACACTATAAAGAGTTCAAGATTTACATCTCTCCTACCGAATAAGCTTTATTTATTCATTTAATTGGTCTAGCAATGTATGAGTGCAAAAAATGGGTGGCCACCTTAATATGACTTCATGGCAGATTAAACTAATTAGAATATCTTGCCAAAGAATGGATATGCAAAGTCCTGTAATGCAGGGATTGTGAGACTGAGTCTGTGGGATTTGTAGGTTGCATTGAAAAGTAGGGTTCCTGTTGAAGAAGGCCTTACAGATTTTTACCATAGTGTCAGTGTCAGTCATGAAATACTTACAGTATAATAAAGTGATCTTGAGTAACCTAACTCTACCACTTAGTTGTTGAGTTTCAGCCAAAAAAAGTATTATTTAATTGTATTGGGGTTAATGTAAGGACTGTATATTATTACTTCTGCCAATCTGTACCCTCTTGCCAAACAACTGAACATTGCAGAGAAAGAAAGGTCAGGGGTAATTTGAGTATATTATATAATGGAGTTTCCCCTGCAAGAGGTGAGGAGGACATTCATCCGTTTAGTCTTTGTCAGCCATTATTTAACTGCCACCTTCCCACCATACACACACCTTCTTCGCTCTGTACCCCAGGAACAATGACAGCAAGCTCCTTCATCACCTTGAATTTTACACGTCTGGAGGCATTACCATAATGACTGTGCTGTCAAAAACATGGTGAGAGACAAATCAGCCATCATGTTCCCACCCTCCATCGCTGACCTGAACTTTTCACTTTGGCCCTCGACAGTGGACATTAAAACAGTGTCCACCCTATCACCACACTGTCAGACAGTAGGTGCAGGTGAGGTAATAGCATGACAGTTATCGTTAATTTCATTTAAAGTATTCCATGCTTTACAGGAGGTAAATGTAACAAGCTTCTCAATGCCATGACTAACCAAAATTGCATACCTGTTTATTGCCTTTTGTTGGCCTCCTAACACTATTGTCTAGATTTTGAGTTTCCATCTGTACTACAAGGCAATGGAAAAATGCAGAACAGTTTACGTCATTATTATTTCAGATTGGAGTGGAATATTATCAGACACATTTACCGCATTGCCTCCAACTCCTCCCCCCTGATCTCACATGTTATGTCATTTGCAACATACTAACACCATCTGATTCATGATTTTGACATTGCCATGATTCATTTTGAGTAAGCAACTACAACCTGCCGAAAAATCTCTCTCCACACATTCTTACTCAACTCATTATGTTACTAAACTCTTGCTAGTTTTGTGGTATGACCTGCTCCTCTGAATCTGGACCCCCGGTAGCAGTGAATATACTGCATCAGCTATTATTATTAAAGGAACGCTAACCACCTGGATTTCTTGTGTTCACAGTAAGAAAGGTCTACCAGACCAGGGTACCAGACTACCAGGTCTATCAGACAACCCCAAAACAGTATTTTATGGTCTACTACTACAACCTGAATGACAAAATAATGAACTTAACCATTTCATCGGCTTTGTTGACGTGGGCTTTGATAAATGGGCCATCGACAGCCCTAGTACACTGGGGAAACCCCATCTATCTCCGATTCGACTGAATCCATTAAGATCCCTCAAATCAGTGTGATCAAGCACAACTTGATGACACGTGCAATGCAGGTCGGTTTTCAAGGGTTCTGTCGGTGGAGAGAGGCCTATGCCAAAGCGATGCAAGATAGAATGGTACTCTACATTAGTGTCGAGCCTCTATAACAGCAACACAGTCTTCCATCGTCGAACATATCCTGTCCTGCCGGTCAAGGTAAGGTCTCAACTTTTGGCAGGAGTAGAGAAATGTGCTCCCGCCATTTCTGAAATTGCGAACCCATTCCGTGTCAGTCCAAGTGTCATGGCCATGCCCCAGTTTATCCCTTGTGTGTTCTATTTGTCCCCTAGCTTTTTGCATTGATCTCCCTTGACTGACCCATGACCCTTATCCCTAGTGTGACTGTGCTGTGGGCGTGTTCCGTCTCTCTTTCTCCATATCCCCTGTTACTGGTTCTCAATCACCCAGCTGTAGTCTATTAAATTACCCTGCTCTATGTGTTCCTATAGGATGCTGTATTCAGCTAACCCTCTGCCGTCTTATTGGAGACCCTAATCCCCTGTGCTATGTCTGCTCCTCTTGTCAGTCTTTGGCATATTGTTCTGTCAAGAACGTGCAGAATGGGGTGGATCCAAACACAGGAGAGCTTCAGCAGAACTTAAGTTAATTTAAATCAGAAGGATATAATACCTGCAACAAAGGACGCAATTGAACAGCGGGAGGAAAAACAAAGAAGACTGAAACACACTGAAACAAGGGGGAACAGACTAATCACACAAAGTTCCTGAAAAATGGGACTAACAATGCGGTCGTGGAGGGGATACAAGGCCCTTGTTCTCTCCTGCTAAGTGCAAAATCTTGGTTTATGATTTTCCATAACAATTTATCTTCTTTACCAGTGTGCATGTTCTATTTAAGAAGTTCATGAATACTACTACAATATAACATTTGTAAATGCAATAATAAACTCAAGTAGGGGAGACCGGGGAGTGTTGTAACACGGGGTTAGTTGTTAGTTGTCAGTTTGGCCAATTAGAAAAGAGCTACAGTAATGTAATCAATATCGTAGATTCCCATTTCCATTTCAAGCTCACATGAAAAGTGACATGTCTCTGTTAGCAACACTGTGAATTTTACAACCAAAAAACAGATTTTCAGGTAAGAAAGTTTTAATTTTTTCAATCCACATTGTTTTTTGTCTAGTGATAATTCTAATGTAGATGCAAAGTTGCAATTTATATCACCTAAAGTAACCGTTTCTCATGCTAACTTCAAACCCCCATTCCTTAAACAATTAGCTATGTAATGGCTGGTTGTTGTGGGGTTAGTTGTAACAGGAGGAACTCTTGACAGAGTATTTAACAGAAGCATCTGATCTGTTCTATGGGTTAACCACTCGAGAGGTAACAATTAGATAAGTATAATAAAAAAAGTAAAAAATTAGCTCCATAATTATTATACCTATTATTAAGAGGTAGAGAATGTATTTACAGCTATCCAAAACAATTGTTGTGGCTTACTTATTGCCCCAAGGTGCAGTGTTAGGCAAGCTACTTGGAAAGTGTAGTGAGCTAAGCTACCAGTTACTCTGCATGAAATTAAGCTTCACTACACCGAAGCTACCCCCCAGAGAAATGTAGCAAGCTAAGCTACAGCAACATAGCAAAAGTAGTTTAACTACATCGAAGCAATTTTTTTATTATTATAGTGGAACAACTTCATTCCAAGGCAAAGCTATCTCAGTGATCAATAAAACTGTCAATCAGACAAATAAGCAGGCAAAAATGTTACATTCAATTGTTTATTAAACAATTATTAAACTGTGCTCTCACTGCTCCAAAACCAGAACACAAAAATCTGCTCTAAACTGCTCTATTATGTTAATTTTGAACTACGCCATTAAAGACAATGTGCAACTAACTCAACGTCCTCCTCACCCTTTGCCATCTTTCCACCAAGTAACGTAACTCCCTCAAGCAAGCTAGCTTGTCCGTATTCCCCTGCATCAGAAACGTAGCCAGCCCAAGGATTAGTCCGTGATGTCACCGTCATACGGAAGTGCTTCTATCAGCTCCACCTACACGGCCTTGTACGGCGGTAGCGTCACTGACTCCTGGTTGTGGGGTAGATTGTAACAACGGAACTCTTTGTATTTGACACTAACTCACATAATATGTGATTGTTTAAAATATGTCAAATTGAGTTATATTTGTAGAAAACAGTATGTATAAAAGTTTGAGAGACCCAGCACAAACAACCACTGAGTTACAGACGCTCAAACAAAATTTGTTACTTTCATCCCCGGTCTCCCCTAATCGGTTTTGTATGTGAGACACCGCATTGTCTCAAATACATTAAAAATACTATGAAAAATCTAGATTTACGAGATAAAATGACTGAGAATGGACATTAGTGAGGATTTATCTGTATACTATTTCCGGTGCTCGTAATTTTTTACCATTACCTTATCAAAGGGTCATATTGGGTCTGACATATGCTTGTTTACGAAATGTATTCGCAAAGTCATGGTGTCAGAAGTTCCATCATGACCTTCAAAGCACATAAATGTCATTTGTACCTATTTATTTATATGATACTGTGCTATGATTCATTGCTCAGTATTCTTTGGGCTTTACACTCTGAGCAGTGCTGCTGGGCAGAATTGAATGGGAGTTGGTTTAGCCTTTTATGCATGGTTTCAAGGCCAAGTGAATTGGCGATGAAGTGTATTAGTATAACATGACATATCTGTACAGCTTAGACATTTTATTAAAAGTATCTCAATTATGAGTGTTATGCATCTAAATCATGAGGCATGAATGGTAACTCCTGTAGCCTACAATTATTGTGTTTCTAAACGTTGCTTGAGACTGTTGGTTGGCCTTGATCTTCACAGTGAATTACTATGTACCATTGCACATGATAACAAACACCTTTTTTCCACTATTGGCTCAATATAGTGTGTCCAAAATACTTCATAAGGAAATTGTTTTTTCTTGAGGCTTGAAAAGACAGATTTGAGTCTTAATGCTGTTCCGAGTAGATAGCTGTGGGGTCAATCATGGGCTATTGAGGATTGGAAGCTTCTCAAATCAAATTTTTCTGTGTACAAGTAATGCATAGCTTAGGAATTGTATCAATTAGAACTGTACCTAAACCAACCTAAACCCCTCAAAGAAAATAAGTTGAGACGAGCAATTTAGTACAGACCAAATGGGAAACCAAATGCTGCATACAATTATGCAGATAGAATACAGATAAAAGTAAAAAAAATAGCTATTCAATGGACAGTGGATCACAGATATTCAAAGTAATGCATGCAAGACAGACAGAGATAGAGAGAAGCAGAATTAGATGATGTGCAACAGCAGATAACGGTAACATTGCAATGTTTCAGTGATATCTTGACAGGTGTACTGTAAAATGTGCCCATTTGGCATTCACATGCTATGTAGCTTTATTGAACCAAATATCGGTGAGGCTACCTCTCCACAGAGAATATCTCTTTAACTTGTTGTCTTCCTCTCTTAATTTTTGGAGCATCTCAATTGTCCAATTACAAGGTGAATTAATTTGATTGCAGTATGCGAAACCCCGTGGCTAAATTAGCCCTCAAGCCCAGCACACCTGCTTTACTCATCAATAGATCTCCATTCCTGTTAAATGTTTTAATTAGTCTGACAAATGGTTCAGGCTTTGGGATGTTGATGAGGCAGATGTTAAGGGATTGTAGGCCCCTGCCAGTTGGGAATGACCATACTCAGCACCCTCCCTGAGCTACAATTTTACTTTTGAATATATATTTTAGGGAAATTCTGTTGTATTACACCGTATACAGTGTCTGGAAGTGCAAGGGAGAAAGAGGGAAGGATATGCAGGTAATGGCCCAGGCTGGACTCAAATCTGGGTCCTTGCGGTAAGGCCTTAGCCTTAACCTTTGCCACACAGGGGTATCCCCTGAGGTACAGTTCCAGGTAGGTGTCAGCAGAGGCATATTCTGTGTCAATTGTCCTGTGATAATGAGGGGTGAGTTTTTTGTACTGAATTCCCTACAGCGTGGTAGCGATGCGTTTCTACACTCTACAGACACATATTCCATCTTGTTCTTTCTCCTTACTGCAGAGGTCAGAACAAAAGACAGTTTTTTGTCTTGCCTTCTGGCCTTTACTCTTGGTTTTGTGAATTTGTATGCATGACAGATTGAGTATAAGGGGTAATCAAGCCCTGAAGGTTTTACATGTTTCTCAGCTCTAGCACACCTGATTCTAATGAATGAGTTATTATCAAGCTCTGTGGAAGGCTCATAATGACCCATTCATTTGAATCAGGTGTGCTGGAGCAGGGAAACCTTCTAGAGGACCAGGGTTGCCTACTCCTGGATTATGTCATAGTTTTGCACGTATAACAAGCAAATACATTCCTGTATTTTACTGTTTCGTTATGGCAAAACTTGGCTTGCTGTGCACTTATTTCTGAATCAGAGTTATGTTTATTTGCCAAGTAAGGAGTCAGATGGCTCAGCAGGTTAAGGCGTTGGCTTCGTGAGCGGAAGGTTGTGAGTTCGAACCCTGGCTGTGACTAAGTGATGTTGAGTCCTTGGGCAAGACTTCACTCTACTTGTCTCAGGGAGAATGTCCCTGTACTTACTGTAAATTGCTTTGGATTAAAGTGTCTGCTAAATGAATAAGTAGTAATCAGTATAGAGTCATTATATAGAGACTTATTATCAGAATAATAAGTAAGTAATCACAAACAATACGTTGGTGGTGGGCAGGTGCATACATATAATCAATATAATTTTTAAAAATCACTTAGTATACTGATAAAATGTACAAGGTAATTTCAATTATTTCATATAGATGAATATTGATGGTTTATATCATTGACTTATATTATATTTATTAGTATTATCTAATTCTATCTAATATTATCAAGAACGCTTCTGGTTCACAAATAAATTACATTTAGTCATGTGACCAAGTGCTGCCCAACAGCTAGATCCACTGAGCTGAGCTCCCTCGTGTTTTGATAGCTGTTAGCAGACTTCTGGTCATGTGAGGTGGCAAGATCAGGCTGTTACAAAATGCTGGGTTCATGGTCCAACTGTTAAAAGAGCATGTCAAAGCAAGAACCAATCAGTGAAGTCCAAATGACTCTCTGTAGACCTCAGAGAGCAAACTGTCGAGGCTTATATATCTTGGTATGGTTTTTAAAATTCTTAAACCGTTTAAAGTTCCCAGAAGCATCGTAGGCTCCTAAATGGTGAAATTGATGAAGGAAATAACAGCCCAAGAAGGGCCTTGCTTAGGGAGGAGAATAAAACCAATGGCCACTCTGAAAGATTGCAAATTTCAGAAAATCCGTGCTGAAAAGACAACCAACACTGGCACTACAGGTCTACGTGATAGATTGCAGATGGAATTAAATGATTAGATTAGATTAGTTTCAACTGTATTGCCATTAAACAGGTACAAGTACAGGGTAACAAAATACAGTTAGCATCCAACCAGAAGTGCAAAACTGTTATTACAATAGAATATAATTGCAATTGTATACTCAGAATATACACAGTATGTACAGTATAATCAGAATGTACAGGGTAGGTACAGATTAAAGTGATTTAAGACATATGTACAGATGTATTATATAAGATGCTACAGTATTTAACATAATTTACAGAGTTGCATGTATATGTACAGTTAGTGCAAATGATGCAGTGTGCAGATGTAACTGTCTATATGTCTACTCAACTTACTTATTTTTTTATACTGGACTACTTAACTGGACTACTTAAATTACTTATTTTCTTTTTTTTATATCAGACTTTATCGTGCCCACCTATTGCTATTGCTATTGTTATGTTATTGTCATTATTGTATATTACCCTGCAACTCTGTGTGCTGTACTTTACCCTGCTGCTGTTGTGAACTGCAATTTCCACCCCCTGGAGGACAAATAAGGTTAATCTAATCTAATCGAATGTGCAAAATGAACAGATAGTGCAAGATAACAACAGAAATGATAGTCCAAATATAGGGTGGCGGGAGTTCTATGGGGGTTATATAGGGGGGCGGGGTCTAGTGCGGGTGGAGTTCAGGAGTGTCACAGTTCTGGGGAAGAAGCTGTTCCTCAGTCTGCTGGTCTTAGACCGGAGACTCCTGAGACGCCTGCCGGAGGGCAGGAGGGCAAACAGTTTGTGGGCGGGGTGTGAGGAATCTTTTTGGATGCTGTGAGCTCTACGCAGACAGCGCTTCCTCTGGATGTCCTCGATGGACGGAAGAATAGTCCCAGTGATGTGTTGGGCAGTTTTACCACCCGCTGCAGTGCCTTGCGCTCTGCGACTGTGCAGTTTCCATACCACACTGTAACACAGTTAGTCAGGATGCACTCGATCACACAGCGGTAGAAGTTCACCATGACAGCTGAGGACAGGTGGTGTTTCCCCAGTGTTCTCAAGAAAAAGAGACGCTGGTGAGCCTTCTTGATCAGGCCGGAGGTGTTTGTAATCCAGGACAGGTCATCCAAGATGTGGATCCCCAGGAATTTATAGTTGGAGACACGCTCAACAGCAATCCCGTTGATGTGAATGGTGTCAGGCGTGTCTCCCCTCTTCTTCCTGAAGTCCACGATAAGCTCCTTGGTCTTTGTGGCATTAAGGAGCAAGTTATTGTCACCACACCACATGGCCAGGTGCTGTACTTCCTCTCTATAGGCTGTGTCATCGTTGTTGGTGATGAGGCCAATCACCATGGTGTCATCAGCAAACTTAATGATGGAGTTGGATCCATACATTGGCTTGCAGTCATGGGTGAAGAGGGAGTAGAGGAATGGGCTGAGCACACATCCCTGTGGTACACCTGTGCTGAGTGTGATGGTGGAGGAGCAGGAGTGGGCTGACCTAACATGCTGTGGTCAGTTGATCAGAAAGTCCATAATCCAGTGGCAGAGGGAGGTGTTGATGCCCAACTCTCCAAGTTTGGTGATGAGCATGGAGGGGATGACAGTGTTGAAAGCAGAGCTGAAGTGTATGTGTTGTTATTGTCCAGGTGTGTGAGCACAGCGCTGAGGAAACTGCATCGTCTGTGCTCCTATTGCTGCGGTAGGCAAAATGGTGAGGGTCAAGTGTGAGTGGAAGGTTGGTCTTCAGGTGTGCCAAGACCAGTCGCTCGAAGCACTTCATGACAATGGGTGTGAGTGCTACAGGGCGATAGTCGTTCAGGCACGACAGGGTTCTGAACTAAGACCTACCTGGGGTTAACACATGTGATTGATTGTGAAGTTGAATCTGTCGAAAACGACTTGATGGGAGAATAAGCATATCTTTACACTGTTCAGACAATGTGTGCACAATGTTTTCAGTCAAAGTGAAAGAGTATGGGGGGAGTATGGGGTCGCCGCAACAGTCTGAAGTATCATGTCAACCACTACAGACTTTGAAAGGTGAGAATGACAGTACCTGAAAAGATGTATTGTAAATCTTACCAACTATTTCACAAATATAACAACATTTTAGTGTGAAAGAAACTATGGAAGCACTATGCATCTACAGATAGAAAATGAACAAACTGACAGTTCAGTCAGATAAATCTATATTAACGCAGAAACAGAAACTATTTTAGTCCAGGAATTTATGGGGGCCTTCATAATCACACATTCCTGTATCTTTTTTTGTGTGGCTTTGGGAGCTGTTTGACTGAGAGATGATTTATTTCTATCTTTCATTTTTATTTTGACTGACTGCAATTATGATTTCCAATCGAGCTGCAAAGCACAGCAGGTACAGAAAACACTGTGTGAGTCGACTGGAAATGCCAACACTTCTCTAAGCTGTCAAATGTAGACTGCAGTGGGGAAAGTAAAGTATTTGATACACTCCAAGAATACTAATTCGCTTAAGGAGGAGGAGAAAAAACTTGAAGCAAGCTTGTGGGCAACAATGGCAAGGCCTGTCAAGGGGTAGCTGGAAAAAAACTAGTGAGGGAGACGAATGGCACCCCTCCAAAATGCCAATAAATATTATATTTTACACACTGAGCATATATATATATATATATATAATAGTAGGTATAGTAACTGAGAAAATTAGCAACTACTAAAACAGACCTTTGTGTTAATCTGGGCAGACAGCCAAACACCAGAGAATCAATTAATTGAATAAAGTCATAGCAACAGCTGGGTGTGTTGAAATGTGGCAAGGTTTCCTAGTTTTCCCAAGTCAAGCCGCAATGGTTGTAACTTTGAATGCCAGGACAGATGTCAAATTCCTTGTTTATTTTGTGTGAATAGTGAGCAGTTGCAGGAGTTGTGGATGTCTGTCACTCCATGGACAGCACATTGAAATTGCTGTGTTCAAATCTGAAAAGTTTGAGTGCCATGGTTCTTTCAAATATTTCTCAGTCTCATTGACTGACATTACCGTGTTTACCAAGGCGGGTGTATTATTCCTAATTTATACTTATTGCTTCCAATAATTTACAAATGTTTAATGGATTTTTGCAGTGAAGACCGTGTGAACAATGTTTTTGTATCCACATTTCATATGTAAAGTGTAAAGTATGTGTTCATAAAACTTGTTATTTTCGAATAACATTTCGAATAAATAGATATTGGTCCATCCATTTGAAATGTTATTAAAAAAAACATGCAGACTTCTATTTCAAATATTATTGAAACATTACACAGCTCAATTTCACATATTTAGAAAAAGCATGGAACATATGTTCTGTATGAAAGCCTGCAATGCTTGATAAAACTTAGTGACCTTGTGCACATTTTCCGAATCTCATCTGTTTCTTCAAATGAAAGATAATCCATTACTAAGATATCCATTCATAACAGTCAATGCAATTTCCATTCCAACACCAAACAATCTAAAATGTAATACTCTTGTCACGCACACCCATCTACAAGGCTGAACTCCCTCACTCAACACGGTACCAATCAATTGTGTATAATGTCCTTGGCATAATCCAATTGGCTCAAGGACCCTTATGATCCTGGAGATAAAGGAGTGTAATGTCTTTCCAATTCCCCGTCTCTGACGCCCTCGGACGCCAACAAGCCTCCTTGACCAAATGCCTGTCATGCGCAACCCCCCAGCACAATCATTAGTGTGTTATTATTTATTATTATTCATTAACCTGCGGTCAACTGAGCAGAGAGAAACAGGGAACTGACTGTGCTACCTAATGAGGATCATAACTCAGGCTAAGTAGAAAACTCTGTCAAGGCACAATAAGTGAAAGGAGAATCTGCTTTAGGAGACTCAATCCCTGTTTTTAAACTTTGTGTTGAAAATTCACTTTGTGTTGTAAACTCCTTAGCAACAAGTCATACTGTCTCGTAAAAGCACACAGGGGTAAGGGTGTGAGGTAAAATATTAGAATAGTGCACACAGTATATAAAGGAGTGGGGTCAAAATAAGTGAATGCACACAAGGGGTAAAGGCTGAGATAAATGATTATGTACAGACTATACAATTTTACAAGTATTGCTCTTGCAGAATATATATAGTTGTGTTTCAGGATACCATGTGTTCTTCCTCTCAGCACACGTTCTAACACCCCTTTCAGCAAATCTACTTTGTTAGACTCGCCATCTCCTATGCCATATCCTTCCAAAGAACTAATCAAGATACTTGGGTTGAATTACATTTAAGCCACAGTAGCCTCCCTAACTTTTTTTGCAGATTGTTGAGTTTCACCTAATGCTGAGGTTGCTTTAACACCTATCTGGATTTAGCATCACCCAACTGGGTGCCACACTTGCCTGCAACACATCCGCTTTATCAGTTGCTGATGTGTGATAATTACTTTAGCTCCTATGGGCAGGATATCATCACCCTGGTGGGTGTTACACGGTGACTGTGGATGAGGTTAGACCCCCAGCCAAAGCCCCCTTTACAGTCAGCACCTTTACATAGCACTTTCAACGTTGGAGAAAAGCACCATATCATTCACTGTTGAATTTGTTCTATTTGATCATCGGCACTGAACAGAATGTGTTTTGGATACCTCTGAATGGAATCCCTTTATTCATTACATAGTCCACAAGAGTGCCACAAAACATTGTTAATTGTGCAATGTAATGCTAATGAATTTAATGAACTGCCGCTCATTTGCATATCTTTGTGGGGCCAGCTATGGTTGCACAAGTCATTATCATGCACAAACCGTGATGGAAATGACTACACAGTAACTAATCACTGTTCTGATGTGTTAAAACTCTCGCTGCCTTGTGATCCCAATTGACAATAGCAACAACAACAATAGCATGATAATCATGATAGTCAGATAACAAAAATGGAGCGGTTGCATAAAAACTCTGTTTGGGAATTGTAACAGATGGAGGTGAGGGAGGTTGCTCAGGACAAAAATTGTTCCAAGGGTTTTGAAGGAACTTGAGAAATGTAATTGTTTTACATGCTGCGGCAAATTCAAGACTGACAATCAACGCAGATGTGGAACTGCAGTGAATGCAGAATACGAGGGACTTCACTCTGAAAATGTATGAGTAAGGTTTGTTTTACTGTCACTCACACAAGTATGCATGTATGCATGTGGGAGGGCCGCTTGAGTAATGACAATAAACAGCTCAAATGCTGTCCAGCACAGTCCGGGCGATAAAGCGGTTTCAAAGTGCCAGATTTAGCCCTGTGCCCACACTAATCCCCTTTCTAATCACTCAATATTAACTGCCAGAGGACACAATTATGTGTGTGTGCATGTGAGGAAAGAACGGGAGAGGGTAACAACTGTAAAAACTTCCAAAGGTCTTTTTAATTAGGGACATATTTCACACTTCATGCAGTTGAGCAAAAATTGGCCAAACATTATCCGCAGTTAGCAAGAGGCTAGCAGTAAGAGGAGTATGAATGTTGTTGGGTATGTGTACAGTGTATTGTGCATCAGACGACTTAATGACATTGTTAGCAATAACTATGCACTGTTTACAACTAGCAATGTCGTTGTACTGCTTGAAAACATGGCATCAGTCATTTTGCATTGTATTACATTGAATGGCCGGATGTGTGATCTTAGCATGTACCACAACATTTACGTACCGCAAATGTGAAAACTAAATGTTTTCAGTGTAAGTATTCGTAATGAATTCACAGGATATGTTTAAGCATTAAAATGTAATGGTCAGGGTTAAAACAGGAAAAGCCCAAAAGTATGTTCATTTCATCAAGACATGTAGTGTTTCATCATAACAAATGAACAACAACAAAACACTCTAAAGTTACTGGATATTGTCAGAGATGTTGAATGTGTGACCATTATCTTACTGACTACCATTAAAGAAAGGTTCTGTGGACAGGTGTTAGCCAACACTAAGTGCAAAACTGTAAGGGTTTTTATTGTCATTAGGAAAATAATAGCAGGCTTTGAAGGGTAGTCTGTATGTCCTTGATTGGTGCCTACTGCTACGGCGGTCTCGCCAACCTTCAACCTTGTCACAAACACCTACACACACGAACATGGAGAACCCGCAAACACGGGAAGACAGACACACACATAGAGCTGGGTTTTTTATATGGCATGTGCCCACCAGGTGTGATGGTCTTTGGCCTTTGTGTCTGACAGAGAATAGTTAATATGTTGTAAGTGCTCCAGCCTGCTGCTTGATTGGCATGGTGTCATTTTCAATGGGGGCATCTGGGAAAGGCCAGTGCTCTTGCACAGGAATAAGCAGCTGTTAAAGCTTTCTTTGAAAAGTAGGACTGGAAATGGTACTCGACTATTTTTTGGGGTTAGGGTTTGAGGTAGTTCAGTGTAGATGAATATTCAGGCAAAACATAAGAGGAAGGTAGCAGAGGGAAGCAGTATGATTCAGAAGATGTGAAAATACTTCAGGCTCATAAAGGCTCAGAAAAGTATGGATCCCATATAGTTTTGGCTAGAACCCAGAGCTCTTATAGAATTTGCACTTGGCATGTTCAAAACATTCAACGAGGCAGACTGATGGTTTAGAAAAGACCGAAAATATAGCTTTTTGCTCAAAACAAGTATAGGCCGCTCTCCAGAGATCTTTGTGCTGAAGCTGGAAAGAAAACATTTATCTTCAGGGGCAAACAAGACCTTGCCTGAAGCATAGCCATGTTTCCTTACCTTGCAGTTTCGGTTGCCCACAGTTTGTCATGGATATGATGACATCCGATTAAACTGACTTTCAAATCTTAATACTTTATTATAGAGTGTGAGAGGATTGGTAATTGGGGAACATATTTTTTGTTTAAAGTGTTGGGTTAGCTATATTCTTCATAATGCTATTTTGCTCTGCAGACTTTTTCTATGGGATTTGCTATTTACTCCTTTATATGTCCTCATAACATACAACTCCATTTAGTCCACTTCAAAATTAGTAAAAAAAACGTTTGCTCATTGGCTTTTGGATGCTCATTGGATTTTTTATACTCTATCAAGCAATCAAGGGAAATGTAGGCATCCATACATTCCTGAACCTGGGAGGGTTGAAGGGTTTAAATCACAGGTAAAATTTAACAGATTTACAATATTAAACACATGTAGCCCCTGTCTTAATTCTAAAGGTCATTTCGCCGACTTTCCCACAATCCACTTTGGATGCCCTCGGCAGGTACTCCCACTGTGCCCTCTTTTCAGAGGCTGCATTTGGATGCATTAAACATCATGACTAGGAATCTTATACTCATAGATAGTTGAGTAAGAAGAGATGAAAAATGTAAGTCTATGGAAGCCTTGAGAACAATTTGGAAACAATTTGTGAAATTAGGCACATTTGTCAATTTTCAAAAATGTGTTACTGTAAATCTTGGTCATATTAGATTTGCTATTATATTGGAGTGAAAAGCGTATTTTTTCACAGGTCACAAATGTTGTCCAATCTTGGCCCGAGATTGGCACAGATGATCTTCAGACGAAGCCTCATAAATCTGATGGATTTTTTATTTTTGTCTGTCACAACCAATAATCCAAAAAAGACCAGAGCGATTTACAGCAAGTACAGGAACATTCCCCCTGAGGCAAGTAGGGTGAAGTGCCTTGCCCAAGGACACAATGTTATGTTGACACAGCCAGGATTGGAACCAGGTACCTTCTGATTACTAGCCCAACTCCCTAACCGACTGCACCACATGACTCCCTAAACTAGAAGGAAAAATGTGGGATTCGATTAAATTCCATCTACATGGATTGTGGTGTGTGCACACACCTTGTTACCATATACATGGTAACATTAGATATGTGTTCATACTGTATATAGTTCACATACATCTGGTTGTAATTCATGTGTTGAACTGGTTCTGTCATAAAGACAGCAAA
Organism: Neosalanx taihuensis; assembly: GCA_030340665.1. Taxonomy (NCBI): domain Eukaryota; kingdom Metazoa; phylum Chordata; class Actinopteri; order Osmeriformes; family Salangidae; genus Neosalanx; species Neosalanx taihuensis. Next base: position 5,623,153 of record CM059296.1, on the reverse strand, counting down.
AACAGCTGAGTCTGTATTAGCAGGCCATTGTGGTACCAGGTTCAAGGTCAGAGCTAAAACAGTGGAAATCATGGCTGCCCGTTTTACAGGCCCAGGCTGACCTGGAAGAGCAGCCCATTAATTCCACTCATTAGGTGATGTCTAGGCAGTGTGCATTGGGAAAATAATTACTGAAGAAAAGTAATGATATCGTTGTCTGACTAATCCTCAGCTGTAAGAGGAGAATATTGAATATAGATCCTTCTGTTGGGGGAGTTCTTTCTGATAATCCAAGGCAAACCTTTTAAGATTAAATGTTTTAGAATGCAGTTGATATCCTCTCAAGTGTAAAATACATCTGATGATTGTTAATCTAGCTAAAATAGTTTATTTCTCCCTCCGATTCTCTCTTTCTCTGTCAGAAATGTAAACTGGATTTCCGAGGGACTCATATCAAATAGTCATACGTTAAAGAGTGGTTATATGTTTCATGGTGGTCATACAGCATTAACTCTGAAAGTAAGATATGATAAGAAAATCCTGTATTTGTCCTCCAGAGGGGAAATCGCAGTCTCCAACAGCAGCAAGGTACAGTACACCATTCAGAGTAACATGTTAAAATATAAAATACAGAAGATACAGTACAATACAAAATACAAAAAATCAAGTGCAAAATACAGATCTAAGATCAACATTGCAGAGAGAGTGTGAGTAAAGTGACATGGATCCTACAGTCAAGTTATTGCACGTAAAGAATATTAATTTTAGTTACGAACGTAATTAAAGAATATTGCATGTAATAATTACACAGAACTGCATGATATTGCATAAATAATATTGCACGTAGTAGTGGTTATGGACAGCAGTGTTTGTTGAACAGTGTGACGGCAGCAGGAAGGAAGGAAGTAGGTTTATTCTAGTCTGGTTAAATCTATTGCCATGCATACAAGGATGCCTAAACCACACATGCTTAAGCTGCAGCAATGTTTACTCCATTTTCATTTGTTTTGATTCTGTTATCCAGTGACTAGACATTGTGGTTGTCATTTTTGTTGAATGTCAGCAGGCCAATTCTCTAGTAATTAATCATCTATGGATTTACTGCTGCTCATGGCAGTGTTCAGTAATGAGCCTCCCAACAGCCCAAAACTTAATTTGTCCCCTTGCCCAGGAATACATCTCAACAACTGTCCAGGGGAGCAGAAATTAAAGTTGAGATGAATTTCTCTGGCAAATTATCTACAATTATCTTAATTATACACCAATGTGACATCAGCAGGACACACTGTGAGCCAAACCATTGTCAAAACTGACATGCTTTCCTGTCATGTCCCCTGAAACTACAACTGTCTAAAATGGTAGAATGTAATCATAGACCAGTACTCCATCATTGGAAAACGATGAGGCTTTAGTGAGCGTGATCTGTTTCAGAAAGGTCCGGAAGACTGTGCTACATGTACGCAGGATTTAGATGAAAAATAAATTAATCTGTCTACGTACTATGCAAGTACACACTTTTTTACTGTGCAAGGAAACTTCACTTGTTAAGCTATCGTCCACATTAAGCTCAGTTTTCTATCGTGTTACACAAACAACAGTTAGACCACCTTTGTAGTTTTATCTTGTTGCTGGAAAATTGCCTCAGTACTGTATTGCTGTACAGTATAGAAGACTTTTCCATGTCCACAGCATTCTTTGTTCAGGAAGTCAGTAACAAAGCAAAGATAGTCAACCCCTTGACTTTAATTCAAGTCATTAGTGACCTTGGGTTTTAAGTCACCATATTATTAAAGAATATCGTCTTAACAAACAGTCAGCCCACCCTTGCCAGATAGCCTTGAACATGTGCCATTCAACGACATGAGCAATTCATTGTTGTTGCTAATTTAAAACCATGCCAATTAGCATGGATCAGATTTGGACGAAGTTCAAATAGATCTAATTCCATATTTTTTTGTCACTCCTCCCATCTTGAAGTCTGCTACGTTTGAGCTTTTACTTTTGTCTGTGGGTTTGTGGGTTTCTTCATGCCATTGTGGTTGTGGTATAGTGGTTCCAAATTGATTAATCCTAATGAATTGGTGGTGTCTGAAATAGTGACATTTTGTCCAGATTCAGTAAAACATACTATGGGTAGGTTCCACAAGACATTATGTAGAGATGCAGTATTAATTAAATATGAATTGACCAGTTGACTGACATATTTTTTCTAGATGCAGTATCAAATGAATGGGTGTCATCCAGAAAGCTGAATTTTTTTCTAGACGCAGTTTTAAATGAATTCAGCTTTATTGACCGTACAAGGGTAGCGATAAGTATAATTTTGAATAATGCATAGCTGTGCCAACCTCTTTCAGTAGCAATCAATTATTTAATGTTTTTTTGCTCCCCCTCAGCATGTACTCTAATGGCACTAACCGCTGTCATATCAAGAGTGACACTTCCAAAAATATTATTTTCATTCCGGCTCATGCATAAAAAATGAAAGGAGAATAACAAATACAAGATATGAGGACAGAATTGGGACATTAACGTTGTTATTTCTCATCTGTCTGAATCTGCATAGTGAACACTGCCAGCCAGACAAGTGGTGGATGGTTGCTTTTAAGTCAAGCTTGTATGAAGTTTGTAGTTTTCTGATGGTGCACCAGATTGTCTGCACAAACTTCCTGTTATTTTTTTGGGGGGGAGGCCACAGTCAATGTAGCAGGAAACTGGCTCACTGGTAGAGCTGGTGTGGGAGTATCGAGGGTGGTCTCATCGTGTGGGGATTGGGAGGATCTGTGGATAACTTTGCTGCCTAAGCAAGACCTGACCCCCTCCCCACCCCCCACTCCTTTAGATTTGCAGTCCATGCTGTACACCCTGTCACACCACTGGCTTTGGTGCATATCAAACCAAGGTATATCACTACTGGATCCTTCTCATCGCCTTAACTGGAGGCCGGGGGCAAAGGTCATGGCCATCTGCATTTAAAACGGATTAAATTACATATTCATAACCTCCAGTAGGCAGGTCTACTTGTTTTGTTTATTTGTGCACGTACTATGAATGCAGTGTGCGTGATGTACATATAGATCTGATGTAAAACCTTTCAGAGAGATTTGCTATGTTAATTCTCCCTGGAGTTTTTCCCTTCCTAGTTCCCGAAGGAAAAAACATGAACAATTCGATTTTTGTTGATTTAGGCCTTGTTTCCAGCTCCAGTTCTTCAAAGTGGGATGGAACAAATGCTTTCAATATGTGAAAGGCTTACAAACCAAAGGAATATTACAGAGCTCAACAATTCGTTTTGTTTGACCAAGTGTGTGCTTCAGATCCCCTGTTGTGTGTATGGAACCACTTCAAAGATTGCTTCTTGAGTAAATACTTGCGTTACCGCACTTCCATAATTAATATTCATCAATTTCCAACTGTTTTAAAAGGGTCACAGCTAAGTTCCCTCTATTCCCTTTTTTTAATCAAGAATGGTTATAATACACCAGCCATCACGATAACTAAAAACCCATTTATGTTGAGGCTCAGCAATGTGTGGACCCAAATAAAGGACTTGAAACCCAAACTCTCAGAGAGCATATTCATTTCCAAAACAGGGCGTACACTAAGAACAGCAGGTCTTGGGCAGAACACATAGGCAGGTAGCAGGCTGTGGGGTATTGGAGTCTTGAACGAAAACCTGAAGAAAATATGATAGGAGGAACAATCTGGTAATATGTGGATGAAGAGCAAGATTGAAGTGGTTAAACGGAGAACTGCAACAGGTGAGTGTAGTTGTTTTCCTGGAGACTCCGCCCATGCACAACCATATGCGCACACACAGGGAAGAGGAGGGAGGAAAACAAAAGGAAAATAAACTAGGCCAGGGGCAGGACAGTTTACTTTTGATATGACCCCTAAACCTTTGTGTCTTGTTTCATTACTTGGCTATCTACTGAACTACTAGTTTACTATTATATCAGTGGTGACAGTTTTGCACCAAGTCCAAGGTCATATAATTCATGGAGTACTTTGAAAAGTAGTGGAAATCTGAAGGTCATGGCCCATTGCTCTGGAGTTGGCTCAACTGACGTTTTGACTTATTTTTTATACATTAAAACAAGAAATACGCTTTAGAGTTGTAAGCGATTACGCTCTTTGCCTTGGGTCGATACAGCTTTTGGAGTGTGGACTATGGACATCGTTTCCACTTTCTGGTTGTACCTGTGTTCTAAATATCTGGTTCTAAAAACCTAAATATCTGGTTTTAACGTACACAAACTTTTTAAGCAATCAAAGAGTGTGTCCTGATCACTCATCAAAATTATTATGGTTATATTGAAAGTTAATAGGCAGTTAACATTGCTACAATGTATTCACAAGAAATCTGGGAACAGGAAAGGAATACTTACACTTTTAAACACAAGAAAGCAACAAGAACTGACAAAGGGAGGAGACAGAACAGGGTGATCACAATGGACAGCTGAATGTTTGGAACGAGATACAGGTGTGCAAGAAGCCAGGAGAAAGAGAGACAAAGCCAGGACTGAAAGAACTAGAGTAGGGGTCGGCAACCCTGTTTCTAGGGAGCCACTGTCCTGAAGATTTTAGAGGTTTCCCTGCTTTAGTACACCTGAATCTAATGGAGGGTAATTACAAGGCTTTCACAGAGGTTGCCGACCCCTGAACTAGAGCGACAACCAGAAAACACCAGGAGCAGAGTAAAGGTACCAAGGTATAACTATGGTTGACCAATTGGATCATCCTGGACAGATTAAACTGTCCCACTAGCAGGACAGTCTTTCCCTAACATCAAATAAAACATCAGTATTTACAGTTGAAGTGTTTTGCTGTGTCCTAATTATGTATAATTGGCCATCCAGATTGCCATCATTACAAGCTCTTGAAAATACCCATGGCACAAATCCAACTCAAGTATAGAAATGCCTTTAACCCTCCATTGATAAAAGTCGCAAAATGTCTAGACGCTTTAGCTTCTTGTTAGTGTCCACCCTCCCTCTTTCTTTCACACCCAGTTTCCCATTCCTCATCTCCTCCCAGTGTGTGCTGTGCCAATAAGGGCTCGCTACTTCTGCCTCAGTTGAGGTCTGGTGGCTTGGGTTTGTATCATGTATGAGGCATTTAAGATCTTCCTACACTGTGTAAAGTCACTCTGCCAGATACACTTGCGCTTCTGAAAAATCTGTTCACTGCCCCCTGTGACTTTTGGACTCATTTCTTGATGCTCTTAATAAATATAATACATGTTGTGGTGTTAAGGCAAAGAAAATCATGTTTTTACTCACTAAATTAGATTCTGAATTAAATGTGGTCTTGTGGTAAATGTGGTCTAAAAGTTCTCTGAATCTTTTGTTGTATCTGATCAATATGGTGTTGAAAAGAGCCACTTTTATTCATCCTATAGATACAAATAGATATAAATATAAAAAATACAGTATGAAATGTTACAATGTTACAAGATTCAATCGGGGCAAAAAAGTGCAAAATGAATTGTGCAAAAGGAATTATAATTATAAAGGGTTTTCGTGTGAGTCCTTTCTTGAAAACACCCTCAGGGGATGGGAAAAGGAGTCATCCTTGACACTGCTTGGCTACACAGCATTCATTCTGGGGTATTCTAGGCTTCACTAAATAATTTCCACACTCCCTCAATAGGGATTTAAACACCAAACCTTCTGTTGACAAGTTTGCTTCCTAAACTATCATTAACTTGGAATCTTTATGATCTGAGCCAACCATAGTCTCCAGTGTGCCCATACTCTAGTCACTCTCCCTCTTGCAAATTACTCTGGGTGATGATGAGTGGACAATTAAGCATAGCTGTCTTGGCTACGTTCAGAGGACTCACAACCTTGCAGTGAGTCTCATCATTCTCTATTTGAGTCCGTGGAGAGGATGAACGGATAGACATGAATAACTACGGCTACGGCTGTGGATATCTCCTCCCCCTTTCCCTTTACACTCCCCAGGTGCCCCACAATGCCTTGCGTGTATACAGAGGGAGGCTTCAAAGGAACACGCTCCACAGCACAATTTTCTGTGTACAATCCGCACAGATCTGTGTATGAGTCCAGTACCGTACAAGGCTGATAGTAAATAAACACCAGCTCCCCCCTCACTGACGAGTGCCAGAAGCTTGGGCACGCCTTTTAGTTTATGCGCTTGAACCCCCACCTGCTCCAATCACTGCAGCGGGAGTATGTATGTATTGCATGCATAACCATATGTTGTTGATTGGTGACGGTGCACATCAAGACTATGAGACTTGAAGCCGGCAGTGCATCGGCCTGCATTCACTATCTTGCATGAGGTCATCTGTTTTTATACACAGTGTCAGAATCAGAATACTTTATTAATCCCCGAGGGGAAACTCTTTGGTAGGACCATGCCTACCGAGGCAACCACACAAGCAAATTCATCGGCGCCAAAAGCTTCTTAAGTATCACAGGATAACATGATGAGAGGAAAGGAGAAAAAAACCAACCCCCATATCTGGGACCTGCAAATGGTTTTATACATGAAACGATCGATGGTATCGCTGTTATAAGGTTACGTAACTTGACTGAACTCAACGCTTTTGCCTGTGAACTCAAGGTGAGCTATAAGCAAGGGTACGAAGAACGGGACAGTGTGTATCCAGCACTGTTTAGTTTGGCCGCTTTTATGTTATTTTGACATTAAGTGCCTGATGTACTGCATTGAAGGTTACATTTACATTTAGCAGACACTTTTGTCCTAAGCAACTTTCAAGAGAGATTTTTGCAAAGGAGTATCAGTCACTGATCATAACAATGTGATAGTAGTCGAAAGTAGTAGTAGTAGTGACCGGGTAGTCAGATTATGAGCATACATTGTGGAAAACCCAACAAGTGTCAAAGGGAAGAGCCACAAGAGCATTCAGTTAGTTTTTAAGTTACACTTAAAAAGCATTTATCTCAAACGTGCAATAGTGTACCTGTAGGATTGCAATTAATAATGATATATCGCACAGCGGGTAGAAGAATTTCCAGTCGGTAATAACTGGGCAGAAAGAGCAACAAGTCCGTTAATAAGAGTCATTGTGTTCCTGGGGGAAACTAACATCAGGTCCAGCGTTCATTCCTAAGTACTATTGTACTATGTTGCACGCGCGGCCTTTAGCATTAACATGCATCGTCAACATCAGCCTCCAATACAGCGCACAGACACACGTGCCATGTCAGGGGGCACTTGAAACAAGTCCTACGCCTGCGACAGCACCTATTTGCGCTGAAACTCCATCGGAGAGCACTAGCACTGGGGTTCTATATTTCATAAACTTGGACAGGTGTACACCGATCTCCTTTTGTCCTTGGAGGGATCCACAAGGCCTCGCATGCAATTTATCTGTGGGTCACAATGGGGTTCCCTCTCAGAGGAGATGGATGAAGTAGTAACTGATGATGGTCTGCATGGTTTTGAAGGCCTGAGTTATGGCCATGTGTGTCAATATATTCCTGCAGTAACAGTAACACTACAGCTTGTAAACAGGCTGGGTCACTCACAGTAAAAAGACCATTACTGACATTGAATGGTACGTTCCAACAGTGGGAAAACCTACCTTTGGCAGATAGATAGAGATAAAGAAACATTTATTCCCAGCTTTAGTGTATAGGGTGGCTGTTACCAAGTAACTAGGTCGAGTGACACTGCTCTTGAATGGAGTGTGAAACAAATGGACTAAGCCTATTTACCACTGATAAACTACATACATTGAAAAGTTGTATTTTCTTGGATATGTGCATTCAAGAGGATGTAATCTCAAATGATGATTCTATGGGTCACTGGGTTTTTCAGATTCTAAATGTTTTTCACTGAAAGGGACTGAGGTTGAGGTGTCTACTTCTACAAGATGTTTGTGCTCACGATGATGAGAGAGCCAGGCAGATTATTCAAGGATTATATCCTCCATGAGGCGTTGAACACAAACATATTTTCATAGATAGTCATCATTTATTTTTACTGTTGGGATCCTCTCTACTCATGGCAGGGGCAAACGTTTCCCTAGGTTATTATGTTGATTTCACCGAATTTACTGCTGAGCTAAAAGCAAATCAAAAGGGTGTAACCTATATTGAGGATAATCAGTTGGTTGAATTTTAATTAACATTCCCAAGGCTTTGATTACCCGTGCAAATTGGATTAAAGTAATTTGACCAGTTATACAAATATTCCTACTCTAAAAGAACACAAAGCCATCTAATGAATTGAAAAATGCTTTGTTCCTAATTGGTCTTTTAGTAGAGGTACCTGCCGCATGTTGGTCCCCATGACAAAGGAGGAATTTTAAGAGACACGGTTTTTATAATCAAATTATTTTCTATTCGTAAAGGTTTTATTCAAAACACATCAGTGTGATGTGTCTGGGGCGGCTCAGAGAAAACACTACTTATAAATAAAAGATAATAAAAGTCATTTAAATCTGGATTATCCTCCTAATTCCATTTGTACTGGCCAGTGAGTGCAATGCCCTTTGAGTTATAAGGGACACTCACTCAGCACTGCCATCTAGTTTCCGAGTTTAGAATTTCATCTGTTCAAACAGGAAAGGGAGGCCGCCTATTAGTCTGCGTTCATTCAAAATGGTGCAGAGGCTGCCATGAAAACACCAAAAGGCTGTGCGGATTTGGTGTGAAAGGTTAAGATCGACTGTTTTTTAAACACCCATGTCAGCAATCACATAGGCCATGTAAAACAATCTCCTTGTTGAAAACGAGGCTATCAAGGAACGCTGCCCTCGGAAAAGGGTCGATAGACGTTGTTTTGGTAGTTAGTCACAGTTGTCAAATGCCAAAAACTGCAGATTAGGGCAGCCTCCTATGCGTACAGCTGAAGGGTCTTTTGAATGGATTGCAGGTCACAATGCGTGTACAGTATACAACTATGATGTGTCACTATCCAGCAATCAATAACGTCATGAAGATAATTTTCATTGATTTCATTTACAATTTCCATGAAATGTCTTCCAACGAAAGGTGCAATTGCCTTTATACATGAATGGAGATAAATACAGACATGTATTAATATGGAGGTCTAGATATTATTTCCCTGTCTCTTTCTTGCTTTCTACTTTTCACTTTCACAAATTATGTTAGCATAAGCCATGCTAGGTGTGTGCAAAATTGGAATCTTATAAATATGCAAATATACATAAACCATCCTCAAGGTCACTTTGGTATCACTGGACATGCAGTATAAATTAAACAAGCATGAATAATTTAAAAATAAATACATAATTACAGCACAACCAGTCAAAATAAATTCCCCCTTGTTTTGTGAGAAGTTACTATGGGTAATCTACAATAATAGTATTATTCAGAAAAGCTTGACTGACATAATATGTACCAAAATGAATCTAAATCTGAATCTAATTGACAATTACCTCAGTATATGCTCTTCTTTCGGGCATATTTCCATTAACGGTATGCCTTGTCTGGTTGCATGCTTTTGTGCACTAATGGGGCAATATATATCTGGATACTTGTGTGTGACAGAGAGGAAAGAAGTGATAGAGCGTGTGACATAGATACTACAACCCCTAGCAAAAAGTAAAATGTCTGAGTGAGTGCTTGCCCAAGACTGGTGATTCCATACTTTTTGCTAGGGGTTGTAGGAACTTCAAGAGAGAACATACGGCAGGACCCTCATGCGATTTGTTTTTGGTCCCTTTTGACTGGTCCACTATGTGAGAGACATGTCTTTTTCACTTGGACATGATGCATGGGAACTGTGGCTTTGTAAGTGCCTGTATCAAGGGGTAACTTTCCACTTTACAAAAATTTGACCATGTGGACTGTGAAGCTTCTGTCTTACTAATCCTCCAGAGAATTTGGCCAAGTTTGTAATTCCAAGCACGTCTGTGTCTCTGCCTGGACTAGCTGACATCAGGTAACAAATAGAAGCTTCCACCTACCCAACACACAACTCATTTTCACAGTGCTAGAGCCTGAGTGTGTGTACGTGTTGCGTCATGTACACTCACACACGTCTTTGTGTAATTATTGAACAATTCGAACCTTACTTAATATTGCGATAATACCTCCCCATAAGGTGTCTGTTGTATGCCCATCTTCCAGTGTGTGTCTGTTCTTATGGACATATGCATGGCATGATTGAGCAAATACTTTTACTTTGTATTGGCGTTGCATTGCATATGTACCGATTGGCTGTGCGTATGTACACTGCATCCTGTCAACGGACTGAAGCACTGACGGCATTGTAGGAATAGTGGGAAGCATCAAGCAGGTGTTCCAGCCTCTTCAGATCAACATACACCACTTCAGCTGTAGGTATCATTTACTGAACCATGCAAAGCATGGTGCTGACAATGTGTCTTCCTCACTTCCTCACTCCCCTCCCCCACACCCTGAAACACACACACACTCACTCAGATGAAGGTTCCCCATTGCTGTCTCATTAGACCCACTGCTGAGGTTTGACTGAGCAGTCTACTGGAACTCTATTTCTCTATACATTAATTCTCTTCATCTCTCTGTCACTCTCCCCCCTTAGCCCCTTTGATCCGCTCTTCCCTCCATCTGTCTTCCTCCACCCTGCTGCGCTATCGTCAGCTCTACCCAGCTCTCCTGTTCGCCGCGTTCCCTTCTTCGCATCCCTCTCTCCGCTAATGTCTCTCTTGCATTGCCGTCTTTCTCTCTTTGCTCTCTTCCTCTCCCACCCCACCCCCCATCTTTTTCTCTGTGAGTCTCAGTTCTCCACGGCTAATACGACAGGTGCCTCTCTGAACCCCCGTAGCACACATTCAGGGACCTTCCAGCACTGTAACCTCTGAGCACTGCAGCCCATGGAGTAAGGCTCACCACTTCTTGGAATAAGCCTCATCGCACCACTCCCCCCCGGTCATAAGGACATCTAGATAGCAAGAGGGGTGTGTGTGTGGTTGGAAAAGGAGGGGGGGGGCTTGCTACTGTAACATTTATCCTACTTCACTTTGGCACCCAATGTGAGTGGAATGGTTCTTCAATAGTTTAGCCAGCCACACACACAGAGCCCCTCTCAAATGTACACTCGTTGGCTAGTTAACCATTAGCACTGATTCAGCGGCTTGTGCCTCAGCCACTTGAGGGAGAAAGCCTGGTGATTGGTGGGTGTGTTTGAAATAGGTGGCTTACTGTTAAGAGTGTTGAAGTAATCATAGCTCACACTTGTGCACCTGGGTTTATATTCACTTCAAACTGCTTTTTTAGAGCAATTTAAGTCATTTATGTTAAGGTTGTTTTGGAATGGGTTTCTTATTTAAACTAAAGAACAAAGTGTGCTTGTCTATGCAAGATACATTCCCTTGAAATTCTACATTAATTTTATACATAAAAGGTATGGTCTTTCTACAACTACTTTCCTTAATTTAATGGCCATGCCATCATCTGAAGGGATGAGGCGTACTGAACAGGAAACCAACACGAGGTTTAATACACAAAATGCCATGGCAAACTAACAGATCATATCATATAATGTAATTTGTACGTCACAGAGGGCTTTGCATACACCCATAGAAGGAAAACAAGGAAAAACTCCCAGAAATAATCACTAGAGGAAAACAATGGAAAACACTGTGGGAGGATCCCCTCCAGAGACGGTTGGTGAAAGAGAGGTGCAGAACACAGGCTAAACATAGTTATAATTCAGGGAAGTGTCAATAGGCGTTGTAACACCAAAAAAACAGTGTTCAACCTAGGTTGGAGTTGGTAAATGTTTAATTTACAGGCATCAGAAGTGCAACTGACTGGAACAGTGGAAACTGGGTGATGAACTGATGGATTGCAGGTGTGTAAGTTTAATTGGAGTGGTCGAAGACAGCAGACAGCAAAAAGACAGACACAAAAGGTCTTCTAGAATTCATGGAGTGCTGGCAGCAGTGAACTTAAAATCAATCTAAACCAGAGGTTCCCAACCATGGTCCTCAGGGCCCACTGTCCTGCATGTTTGAGATGTTTTCCTGCTCCAACACACTCGATTCAAATGAATAGGTCATTATGAAGCTCAGCAGAAGCCTGATACTGACCCTTCATCTGAATCAGGTGTGTGGGAAGGGGGAAACATCTAAAACATGCAGGACAGTGGGCCCTGAGGACCATGGTTGGCGACCACTAATCTAAACAACTGTAGACATTTGAAGACATATGATTTATGAATTGGGTTAGTCTCCAAACGTCAAGAGGTTCATGTTATCAATTGCATGTCAAGTTTTCACATAAGTAAAAGCACATTTTAAAGTTTTTTTTCTTTCTTAAAGCACCTGTTCTCTCAAAGATATTTTCAGATTTTTCAGACTTCAGAGTTTGACAACAGAGGCTACGTGCTGAGGAACTAGACATGAAACCCAGACAAGGAGACAGCTCACACAGACAGAACTCCCACTGTGACTTCATAAGGCAAGCAAAAGTTTGTGTTCATCCTTTGAGTCTTCCTCCAGGGCTTGAGATGTAAATTAAAGTAAAATCTCAGTAGGCTACAATCTTAGTCTAGGTGCTGACGTTTTTAATTCCCTAGCAACCCTTGAAATACCATACTGGTTATGCCTCCTGTGGTTTGTAAGGGAGTTTTAGAAGTGTTTCAGTAGCCACATGTGTGATTGCTCAAGTACATTATCTGGTGTCTTGTTGGCAGGTGTGTAATGAACACAGTGTATATCAGTGTAAACACAATTTATACTGATATACTGAACAACAACATGCATTACACCCATTTAATTTCAGTCTGGTAATATTCTTAATCCAGTAGTGGGTATTTATGATCTTCTTTGGAAGCTAATATATATTTGTTTCAGAGGACCTCCCTGGTAGCATCTTAATGCATGTTTGAATATTTCTCTTGATATATGCAACCGAATTGAAGTATCCATTGACTCTGGGGTTATAATATTTAAACTATTTCAAATTGTTATGTATTAATTTACAACAAAAAAAATCTAAAATGGAGGTTAAATGGAGGCTCGACTTCCTTTCAAACAAACACCGACCAGAATCTGAACCATAAAGAGTTCATCCATTATCATGATAACAGGGTGGACAGCTAGCAGTTGTAAATAATTACGAACCCTTCTTTTTCCTTTCACTACAGAGATCCTTATCAAGGTGTTGTCCATTTAAGATGGTGGTGTTTAGGTTTTAACTGTTAATATATATAATAACCCTGTAAATTACACGTTTTTAAGTAAAGCCAGTAACTGATTCAAAACGTGCAGATAAATAATTTCATCATAGATTCCCAGGCAGCAAGCTTGATAATAACTGTTATATTATTTGTGATCATATCTATGTTTCATGGCCTGAATTCTGACATAGAATGAGCACATCCCTCGTCTGTCTGCACAAGCCTCAAGCATTTTGGACTAGTGCCTAAACAGGAAGTGTGCTCGCTGCATTCCCCTGAGCATAGCACACATTTTGTATGCAATCTGAGGCCTCTGTTTTGACTCTGAGGCCTAGCTTTGGGACAAAATCTCATCCTCAACTATCCTCAAACAAGTCAGCTTGTTAGCGAAACTATCGCCTCTGTCAAAGAAAGTCAGAACAAACTCAGAACTACAATCTATTCTACCTGATCCCTCAAGCAATCCTTTCTAGAAAGTAGTCATACCTATCTTTTTGTGTCCTAATTTATGCCATCTATCTATCTTTATCTAACCATAGGTAAACTTTTTTTATACCTAATCTGTTCCTTCTTTCGAATAGCTGCTAGTTAGCATCACAGCCAAAATAAGTTCCATTGTCAAAAAAAGAAATGCCCCTTTCTTCCTACTCCACTTAAAATGTCATGAATAATGAATGGTTTCAAACTTTCACATCAAGAAACATGGGTTTGGGCGATTTGGTAAAACATGTTTGGTGATGGATTGTGATTCATAGGATCTCTGCCTACAGCCCTTAAACATAAACACCATCCCTAGTTTGCCCAGGATACAATTATTTGGTGTAGAAGTTGATGTTTGGGTCATGTCATCTAGCTTGTTGGCACATTAGTCCACAATACTATACTAATCTCTTGGGAAGTACAATTACTAACAAATCATTTTCATGTCAAAACTACTCAGGCATGTGGCAAACATTAATTCATATTTCACTACTCCGACCTTTTAAATTAGCAAGCCACTCAAAGTCTCTCTTTATAAGTTGGAAAGACAGAGATAAACATATTATCGCTAGGAAAGACGATAGATGTGTTGAGTGTGTCAGATCACAGACATTAAACTTGTCTTCCATGTGCTGATACATCACTGGAAAACAAAGCACCCAAGCTCATTCCCTCTGTCTCACCTTGAAATCGATAACATAATGCCTCAAGTGTGTCTCCTGCTTGTGTCAAATCTGTTGCTCTGAAACGCAGAAACAACTTGTCAAACTACGGGCGTGAGAGTGCAGATTGAAAACCTGGATTTATCTCTGTCTACAGCAAGTCAAGAGAATTTGTTGATGTCCAATGTAATTTGTTAATGTTCATTTTCATGTCTACTTCACCTCCAGTACGCCTTCATCACTATCAAGTTGAATATGCACAGTGTAGCTTAACGCTAGTGTAAATGGGAGAGGAAAAGGAAAACGTACATTTATCTAAGATCGTTTCTCACACTCTTGAAAAACATAATGTATGACTTTGTATAGTGCTGTGAAGTTGCTTCTCAGCTACACTGGGATTGCAGTCATTTTTCCAATTAAAACCTGACAAGTCATCATGCATGTGCAGCCCCAAAACCTCTGGAGACGGATTTCCATAATTGAATCGTATTAAGTTTTTTGTCACCTGAGACTTTATTTACCAAATTAATTATATTTTTTATCATTCTAATCTATTCATGCTGTTCAGGGACTCTTCCTCATCCCTCTTTCCACGTGTCAAATCACCCCAACATCACCTGGTTTCTTGGTGTCTTGTCAACATGATTATGAGTTATTTGGCCTCAACCTCAGAACAATTACCCACAGGAATTGGTATGCAGGTAGCTTTTCTAAAGTACTTTTACTGATGAATATTGATAAGGACTGTTCAATACAAAAATGGATAGTAAATAATCTGATAAAGCTCTTTTGTAAAGCACTCTCGTAAATTGCTTTGGATAAAAGCGTCTGCTAAATGAATAAATGTAAATAAAGGCCAGGTAAGATAAGTTTGGGTTGGCTGTGACGTTGTAAAACATGTCTATGCCATTCACATTGCTGAGAGTTGCAAAGCGACATCCAGCCATTAAAACTCATCAAGTGCTACGTAAGGCTATTAGCAGATGAAGTCAGATCAACATATACAAATAACTTCATGAAATCAAAATGTTTTTTGTATGTTTTTTTGTGTGTTTTTTTTCACAATCAGTGTTGAAAATGGTTTCTACAGATCAAAACCAACATTCAGTTCTTAAGAAAGATAAGTAAAAACTCCAAACCAAACTTTCCACTAGAGTTAGGTTGATAATAAACATTTACATGGTATTATTATATAAATATAATATAATAATATAATATAAATATAATATATCTATTACTTCAGTAATACTAGCTCAACATTTTCCAATTGATAAAATGTATGAATTGTAATTAAAATATTTGAATTTAGGTGTCAAATTATCTGAGATTTATTAACAATTGACTTGCATTCATCATCATTATTAGATTATTATATTACAGTCGTAACTTTGTCAAAGTATTGCAGATGTCACATGATTAAGTTGTTTACTTTTACAGAATTCTTTAGGGGCGTAAAACTGTTCCGTACCCTCTGTCGAACATTTGCAGACATATTTATTTTAATATCTGCTAAATGAATATCTTTGTAACACATGGTGATGTTGCTAATTACAGTCAAAAATCCTCGTCATTTTAATTGACAGACTGGAGCAACATATTTGGTAGAACTGTAGTCCTGTAGATTTTTAGATTTTAAAAATGTGGACGTAAATTTACCATAAGGGATTTCTGAATTTATATGATAATGAAGCGTCAAGTTAGGTGAGTTGTGACAGAGGAAGCTGCACACACATGCTACATCAATAAACGACCTGGATTGATGCATGTTAATTAACTTTTTTCATTTTTGATCACTTTCGAACCATCCCTACCCTACTGAGTAGTAAAAGCAGCAGGTTGACACAAATACAGAGAATGCAGCTCTTACAGCAGCTCTTAACATCTGATATCCCCAAAACTGTCCTATGCATAATTTATCAATCAATAAATGAGTAAGCAAATGATTTGCCTTCTCCTGAGTTGAATTAATTGTACAGCAAGATGCTCACACAATTTCCAAGTTGAGCATTGAGTATTGATATTTCAACAATTTATTAACTCTCTCTAGAGATATGACTGTCCCTGGAGGAGGGGATCCCTCACTGAATTGCTCCTTCCAAGGTTTCTTCCATTTTTTCTTCCTAGTGAGTTTTTCTGGGAGTTTTTCCTTGTCTTCCTTGAGGGTTTAGGTTGGTTGAGGGGCAGTTCTATGGGCATATGTGAAGCCTGCTCTGACATTGCTTGTAAAAAGGGCTATACAAATACATGTTGATTTGATTTCAATGCAATGACTGACAGCACCAACAGCAGTGACAGGGTTTTTGCAACAGACAAGCTTAAACTGTTGACTCTATGAAATTTGCTCAAAAGGCAGTTATGGACAAGGCATAATGTTTCAATAAACATCCCTATATACACATATATACACTACTAGTCAAAAGTTTGGATATACCCTTCCATTCAAATGACTGCCGGAGCAGATACCCAAGCTAGCTCAGCTGGCTCCTCTCTACTTTGAGTTCCTCCCATGTGACCGAGCTCCTCACCCTATCTCTAAGGGATCACCCAGCCACCCCGTGGAGGAAACTCATATTTGACCGCTTGTATCTGCAATCTTGTTGCTGCACCAATCCGCCTGTCAATCTCGTGCTTTGTCCTTCCATCACTCGTGAATGAGACCCCGAGGTACTTGAACTGCTCCACTTGGGGCAAGGACTCCCCACCCACCCAGGTGAGGGCAAGCCACCTTTCAGGCCAAGAACCATGGCCTTGGATTTGGAGGTGCTGATTCTCATCCTAGCTGTTTCACACTCGGCTGCAAACCGCTCCAGTGCACGCTGCAGGCCCCGGTTGATCAAGTCATCAGGAAAACATCATCCGCAAACAGCAAAGATGAGATCCAGTGCTCCCCGAACCGGACATCCTCCGGCCGCTGGCAGTGCCTAGAAACGCTGTCCATGAAAAAAATGAATAGAACCGGAGACCAGCATGCACCACGAACAGGTCTGACTCACTAACGGAAATGCAAACATAGCTCCTGCTTCGGTCATACAAGGAACGAATGAACCAGAGCAAAGGGGCCCAGACCACATTCTCCCAAAGAACCCCCCAAAGAACACCACAAGGAACTCGAATGCCATCTCCAGATGACAAAGCACATGTGTACTGGTTATGCAAACTCCCATGAAACATCAAGCACCCAATAGACCCGATATAGAGCTGGTCCAGTGTTCTGCGACCAGGACAAAAACCACAATGCTCCTCCTGAATCCGAGGGTTGACTATCGGTCGGATTCTCCTCTCTGGTACCCTGGTGTAGACCTTGCTGGGGAGAGTGTGGAGTTTGATCCCTCTGTAACTGGAACACACCCTCTGGTCCCCCTTCTTGAATAGGGAGACCACCACCCAAGTCTACCAATCCAGAGGCACTGTTCCAGACTGCCATGCAATGCTGCAGACGTGTTAGCCAAGACAGTCCTACAACATCCAGAGAATTTAGATACTCAGGACGGACTGGTAGTGTATAATTGTAAATTACACATTAACAATTCATGACCATGAATAAGTTATGTTTCTGGTTAGAGGAGCATTCCTCTGATGTTGATGAAGGTGATGTTGTCTATCAGGTTGATGAAGTCCACCTGAAGCAACAGGCCATACTTAATCAACATCATCAAGCTGTTCAGTCTATTGTCAACCATTGAAATCTTTATTTCCTTTCCAAATTTGCTAGTGCCAAACTGTGAGTTGTCTATATAGTTGGAGTTGATGACTTAATTCTTGGAATTAATTCATTAATTCTTCATTCCTCGTCATGTAGATTGTTATAGCAGACTAATAACTGTAGTTTTTAGTTTTGAGACCCACCAACATATTTTCTGGTGAAAATTGCTCAAAAAGATCAATAAGCCCCTTATGACAGCATCCTGAAAACTACAGGTTATTATATCAAAGGACATCTTGTCCTGTTCTCAAACATGCCTCAGATGATGGGGCACTTGCATCATTTTCAAGATGTAAACAAAAAATGTATGCTCCTCGCAAGAGTTAAGGTAAATAATGTTATCGTTAGTGAGCACTATTCAATACAAAGATAATATTACATAAAGCAACATACAGCAAATTGTTTGTTCACACAATAATCTCCTTTTGAAGAAGAATCACATTCAATATTTTTGGACAATGCATGAAATCATAAGCAACAGTATATGGTAGGTATGGGTTAGTCTCTCTTCATGATGGATTTAACAGAGGCAAATTGCTCAGTTTATATATTTTGGCAAAACCCCAATAGTTTAGCTAAATGGCCACAGTGATGGTAAATCTCAAGGGTTTTGGTAATGGATGCAAACAAGGATGCTTAATACATATTACAGTGGCGGAGTAGATGGCTCAGCTGGATGGTTCCATCTGCTATTTCTACCATGCCTTTAGTGTGCCTTTTGATGCATTTCAAAACACCAGACAGGCAAATGGGCTCCTGAAGTACTTCACACGATTGCTGCTGAAAATATCAGCAATTTTGTAACTTCATAAGAAAATGACACAGCACAGAGCGGTACAGGAAAAGCATCTGTCTGATTCGGTTTGCCAAACTGTCCAGTTACGGCTCCAGTGTCACCTTGAGAAATATACTCATGGGTGTTTCAACAGGTGATTTTTCTGGTGGCTGCATTCTCTCTTTGTGAGAAGTGACAGTAAGGCAATGCAAGATGGAAAGGGACAAAACGAACGGTCACCTCCCTAAAGCGCAGGTCAGTTACTAGCCTCTGGATGAATAATGAAATGAAGGGAAAACAAAAGGGAATACAAAGCCCTTGGTTCACATGCCTTCCTCTCCTCTGCGTCCCTCTGATGTGTTTATCAGCCAGCAGTCATGGAGTACAGCTTTGAATCAATAAAGCAATTAGTGTATCTTCGCCTCTGACTCCGGTCAGAGATTTATTAGCAGTGACAGCCACCAGGGGTAATGAGCAGACCTCATAATTTCCACGTTGTCGACTGGTTACTGCGAACCATGCTGCCGCTGGTTTAATAGCATCTGAGGACACTGGAACCTGTGTGTACAGCAGGGGTGTCAAACTCCCCGAGGGCCACTGTCCTGAAGGATTCAGGTTCTAATGAAGGGTTGTTATCAAAATATGTGTGAGGTGTTCTGGAGCAGGGAAACATCTAAAAGTATCAGGACAGTGGCCCTCGAGGACTGGAGTTTGATACCTGTGGTGTACAGGGTTTGTCCCCAATCTATCTCAACTTCAAAAGCGATTTGTCATGCTTGGTTTGCTCAAGCTGTTGAAGTCAACTAGAAAAATATTCGACCAATTCCCGAAAAACCATTACGCCTTACCGAAACTACTATCCTGACTTCAGCACACTTGAAACCTCTGACTCCGATAACAGAGGTAACATGCAAGGCTGTCTACTGTGGCAGCGTCATTAATATCACTGTTGGAGCGTCTCTGGATTTTCCACAAGCTGTGGGATGGTCCAATGCAATGAAAGCACTGCATTTGGTGGGAAACTTTTTTTTATATTTAACCTATTATAATTACATCTCAAACAAAACCATTACATTCAGGGTAACCTCTCATTCTCAGTTAACTCACCTGATAACTACATAATTGAATTAGGACATTCTAAATGGTGTCTCACGCCTATGGTTCTGCATTAGCTGAATTCCTAGCTTCATACTGTGGCAGTATGACATGCAGCACCAGTCAGTTCAAATCGTTGTACATGAATTTTATAAGAACACCTAGTTCCCAGGCAGAACATATCCTCTCTTTGTCTCTTTAGCACACATTTTCACATTTCAATCAAACCACACTGTCAAATATTAAGGGCCAGTATGGTATATCATGTTCTCAAACTGCATGACTAGTAGACATAAAGTACCATGCTCTCTTCTATCATGTATTCTTTTTAATCTGTACCAAAGTGCGCATGTCAGTTGTTTGACTTTTAAACATGTGCATCTGAGCATCATTGTTTCTAGTGTTGTAGTCAATTTTTTTTCCAAAGACATTGTCTCATTCTCAGTTAAGAAAATGCTTATACTGCCCTGCAGAGATGTGAATTGCAGTAAACAACCCAATAGCTTATGGTCTTCGTGAGGGCGGAAGAAAAAACATTTGCAAACTCTCAGAGGTCAAGGAGACCCTGCAGGATGCTGTAATTCAAAAAGAACGTCCGTAGGGAATTAAGCGTAAAAACTGAGAGACGCACCTTCTGGATTCCTAAAGGCTAGGTCTGATATTAGGTTTTGTGTGACTACATCAAGTCTCTCACCCCTACCCGCCACCTACAGTCTTCTTCTGACAACTGTTTGGTGGTCCCAATGCAAGATCTTCCCCTATCTAGCCCCCAATGGTGGAATGAACTTCACTCCTTCATTAGAGACACTGACTCTCTCCCCACCTTCAGGAAAATACTCAAGACGCACTTGTTCCAGGAGTACAACAGTACTTAGGAATGACTGCTGGACCTGATGTAAGTGTCCTCCAGGATCACAATGACTCTTATTGAGGGACTTGTTACTCTTGTTGAACAGTTGTAACACATTTTTAATTATTGTACTCACTGTGAGGTATATTATCATTATTTCTTTTCTACAGGTACACTAATGCACATTTGAAGTTCATGTTATTTCATTGTAACTTGTTCAACTGAATGTTCGTGGCTCACCCCCTTGGCACTTGTTTGGTTTCCCACAATGTATGCTTCCTAATATGACTATCTGATGTTTGGGGCTTTCTCGTTGTTATTATCAATGACCTATGCTCCTTTGAAAAGCTCGGAAATCACTTCGGATGGAAGCATCACGTGAATGTAAACCCCCAAAAACCCAACACCCCCTTTTTAAACCTTTTGTCACTGTTGGGAGATATACTTTTTTTCACTCAACACAATATGGCCATTCGGTAGCTTTCACCTTGTCCCCCCCCCCCCCCCCCCCCCCCCCCCCCACACACACACACACACACACACACACACACACACACATAAGGCAGGGCAATTATTTGTAGCACAGCATCCAAATGTTATGCATTTTATGCAATTCATTAGAGAGATGTTACTGTGATCATTTTCAATGAAAAAAAAGGATGGAAAACAGCAGATGGTCGGCATTTCTCCTGATTCACCTGAGGGCTATTTATTGTATGATAAATTAATGTGAATTGTGCTGCCCTGCTCCTTTGAGAAATCACTGCTAATGCTACACAAAGAAAGACATGTTTAATTAAAACGTCTTAAATAAATAACATGTGTTTAAGGGACTGACATCTGAGGGATTATTGGTCACTTTCACTAAAACAATTTTATTTTAGTGGCTGGAAGAAAAGGCTCACAAACGTCATGTGTGCTCATTTAATTTCTTTAGGCTGATAGTAGAAAGATGTAGACTATCTAACTGCCTTTAAAAGGTTAAAAAGAAATATAACTTTTTGGAAATGCAGGAAAAATTGCTGTATATTGTGAAAGTTGAATTCATGTCTGACCTACACATGACGGATTATCAATGGCCATTGCCAAAAACAAAGTTGTAATCTCTGGTCAAGAGCATGATTTAAAGTGTCTGTGCACAGCAACCTGGGCTGTGTGCTTTAAAGACAGATTTATTTACTGCCCTGTTCCTTCAGTCTTTTTACCCAACAGCAGAGAACCACGGCTGGTTCTGTCTGAGCTGTGACATTGAGATCTTAATAAAGTGATGAAGGTCCCTGACACTCAGCAGACAGCAGAACTGCGATGTTCACCAGCCCTGTGGCAGCGCAAAGATGTTTACAGTCTGGTCTATGGTCTGAATGCAGATGGCACAGACTGCAAAAGTGTTCCATTTCGTAGTTTACATGCTAATTGTACTTTACTGTCATATTTTTGGGGGCATCACTGTATTTCCATTTGCAAGAACAAACATTAGACCAGCAAAACACACGCAAATTACCATAACAATATGATCAAAGGAGTCAATACTTTTACACGTAATGTTCAGCTAGCACAAAAATCGCTTATACACAAAAGCGTTTATAATAACATAAACAATCTTTGTTCGTTTTCGGTAGGATTTGAGCTCCTAATTTGTTTTCAGGATTGACAAATGTACAAAAGAGTGCTTCCATCTAAGATTAGTAAATTGTGAAACCCTGTCTCTCCATTTATATTTTATCTTGATTGTTTAGGACATGCATAATTGGGGTCAGAGACAGTGAATATGTCTATTTGTCAAGTGTGCCTCATTTTGTATACATGTCTGTCTATGTCAGTGTCCATTTTGGATTGTGTGGCATCTCGTTTTGAGTGTCAGTTTGTCTGTTGCATTCTGTGCTAGTCTATCTACACTCATCTATTGTACTGCATGTTTTAAATTATGCCTCTGTCTTTTCTTGCTTGATGTTCTCAGTAATTGTCTTAATGTCTTGTTTCTTTATCTGTATCTGATTGAGGACATTTAAAGTTCTCTTGAGATGCAAATCCTTTTTTTCATGAAATTTGTTGACAGTGTTCAAATTATTTTACATTTATAACAAAAAACATAAAATCGTAGTCTCACTATGGAACGTTCCACAGCATGAAAGACGATACATTCTCTATTGAGGCTATAAAAATCCTGGTTCCTTTTATCAGACAAACTTTAGAATCAAGCAGAAATGTCAAATTCTTGCATGACGTAGCTAACGGCATTAATAGCTAGCTAAGGGTTTGACATGTTAGACATGTTTGCCCAGTTTACCGTAATGGAGGACAATGTAAGACTACCCTGAGGTGCAGGCTTGTGGAGAAATGTGATGGTGGGACTTGTTTCCCATCTACCTCTGTCATGTTTTTGTACTCATTATTGGTTTTCCTAATCTCTGCATTTGCCATCTATGAATCATGATAAAATAATGCTTGCAAATTAGTGTCACCTTTTGCCCATTATCTTCCAATCTCAAGTCTCAGTTTCTGTATGGGTATTTTTCACACATAATCAAACCAAACTGGATTAAAACAGGCTCAGGGAGCTGAAGAAAGCACAGGGCCAATGCAACTAAGTAATGATTTGCAGTATTTGTTTCTATTTACAGGGTGTCAAAACGAGAAAAAAGTGGGGGGGGGGGAATATGCAGAGGGGACAATTATCTTTTTGTTGAAACAAAGCTGCCAACAGCCAATTTACCAGCTGTAAGATAAAAAATGGACGCTTTTCTTCCCTCCCCCTCCACCCATGGCATTTAGTGTTGTTCCTGGAAAGCCTGAAATTATTTTTTCAAGGCCCTCGAGTTTGCTCTTTCAGAGAAATATCAACAGCCCAGAAAGTAAACTGCTGTGAGACAACCTCTTAATAAACAATAGTGTCGCTTTTGTTATAGTTTCAACTTCAGCTATAAAGTAATGTGAAGTCCACAATGATGAAAACATTCTGAGCTATGTCCTTACAGGCAATCCCAGAGGACAACCTTTGGTACTATTAGAGACAAATGAGCAAAAAATGGATGTCAATCATGTCACCTTCTTTCATCACGTCACATGGAGTAAAAGTAGGACTGAACAATTGCTGAGAAACTAAGTCTGGAAAACTGGGACTGCATGATGATGATGTGTAATATTGATACTTTAACATCATCGTCTGTACCCTGTCAGAATCAATGCTTGAAAATTCCAGTAGTTGCTGCTTCGAAGACTCTAAGATGGCTGTTGCACCAGTATTACATCTTTTGAGATTACCAACAGGAAAATAAAGGTTCTGAAATTTGGAAGTAATTTAATAGGATTTTCAATTACAGGTCAGCTGGGTTTGGTGGGAACAACAGTTTACATATGTTGTATCCAGCACACACATAATGAAAGCCATGTTAAATAAATAACACATAACACATTATTACTTTGAGTAGCAGACGCTTTTATCCAGAGCGACTTACAGCAAGTACAGGGCAAGTAACTGCTGAACCACCTTACTAAATATGACAATATTAAAAACCTAGGTATATCATTGTATCAAAATTGCATGCAGTGACGAGAGAATCACATTTTCTATACCCCATAAACAAACAAGACACACAGTAGTTCTAGCAAATGTCTGTTCTGTTTCATGCCAACACTCTTATGAATCCTACCCAACCCAAAAAATGCAGAATCTTTTTTTGTCATGGGGCTCTGGACATCTAATCTCCATTTAGAGGTGGGATTTTTATGGCTTCCTGCCAAAATGTCACTGAGTGAGCTTTCAACCATTTTACAGCTGTTTTAATTGGAAGGTAATGGACTGAAGGGACCTCATCTGCTGAGGTCCAGATATGCATGAGAGGAATGTGTGCCCATGGAATTTCACCAGTAGACAGTGTAGAACACAGCAGTGCAGCCCGGCAGTGTAACTGAAAGCTATGTGATTCTGACCTGCAAGTCAGAGATTGGCTATGTTGGGTTATTCAGGGGGTATTTAGCAGGCAGTCACAAAATTCACTGGAATGGCCTCAGTGGCCCACAAGGTTAAATGAGATGGAGGGGATCATTTTGCAGGACTGCTGGTTTAGTAAGTAACATTGGTAGGAGGGCCCCTTCCCACGATTCTTACATTTTCCTTGGAGTTTCCTTTTCTCGACTTCCTTGAGGGTTTAGTTTGGCTGAGGTGCAGTTATGTGAGTGTATGTAAAACAATCTGTAACATAGACATAGCTGTGACATAGACATAGCTTGCAGAAAGGGCCATAAAAAGACATGCTGATTTGATCTGATAGATGTTATCTGCAATTCCAGATTAACCTTGATATGTCTCCTGTATATACTTGACACCAAATCTACAATTCCGATTCTGGGTGGTTAAGAGAGAAAAGAGAACTTACTTAGGCACTTGGAACTAGTCTAGCCGTAAACATCTCATTGTGAGTAAAGAGCCTTAATTGACCATGTCTTTAAACACATCAGTAACCTTCGACTGCAGGAAATTGGGACTTAAGCAGGCCAAATAGCCAAGGGATTACAACCTGGTCTGTTTTCCTGTCTTCCGAAAAGCACGTTCATCCAGCTTTCCTGAAACACCTCTCTGCCTGTCACTCCCTAGAGGCCAGGAATCCAATTTAATGGTGGGCAAAGGCAGCGATGTAAGAAAAAAAAAAAGAGACTTCGCTCATTTTAATGAACATTCTTAACTCCTTCATGTCTTAGACATGAGGTCTGCACATGCCATCCAGGGTTAAAAGAATGTCAGTATCAGACTGGTGAGTCATTGGTCGAGTCATTAGATTGGCAAGAAGGGATGATTTAATTGGCCACATAAAGACTCTTGCTGTTCTTCCCCCACCATACTAAAGAGGTAATGGCGACACTGTCGTTTCAGCACCATGGACAGCGCCAACCGGGCTTTGCATTGGAACTGACTTAGCATAAAACCCTACAAATTTCTTCCTGCCTGTAGGATTCATCTGTGATTAGAAGTGACAGAGGCTTCTTAGGATGTTTTGTCCTGTTCTCTGTCTAGAGAATTGAAGCCTAATGTTGTCTCTGGGTTCAATTAGCATCTTCCTGTCAATAATTGTGGAACTAATTATTTATAACGTATGATCAAATTAATCAATTTTAACATTAAAGTCTTTGATGGTTCTCTAGACTACAACCCTTTTGCACATGTGCATTGTACACATGTACTATTGACAGGTTTCAATACGTTTATAAGCACATGTTTCATATATACTTGTAAGTCTTATTAACAATAACAGTATTTTAAAGCTTTAGCATCCAGCAAATGCTACAGTACTTATTCTTTACTTCGGAAAGAATAATCAAACTTAAATCAACATCAACTTTTTCCTGATGTCTTAGTGACAGCAAATGTAGAGAGGGGATCCTTCTAAAAGATAGAATGGGCTTTTGTCTGCTTATAGCAGCAAGCCCCATTAAGCCAATAAGATTAGAGGAAATAGTAAAGGGGCAAAGGGGCTATCAGTCTTTATTTACTATTTGTTATTGTTTAATATGTTTTCTTCTTGTCTCGGGGCCTGTTTTCCCTACTCCTCATGATTCATGGAGGAATACATGGTGTTAATAGCCTCAATGGAAAAAGTCTGTTTCCGCACACTAATTTCAACTCTTGGTCATGACTATTCTATCGACTCAAATACTGCGGAATAATTTGTTGGGACATACAAGGAAAATGGGTACATGTTTATTCACAAACTGAATATCTTGGGCGACAAGCAAACATTTTCATCACCAGACTCATACTTTTCATTGTTAGTCACATTATGAGCATTGTTTTTAAGAGGATTATTGCAGCAATAAAGTGCACCCACACCATCACCATGAAAAAAAGCAGACTTGTAATTTCGACACTATCAAATATATGACCTGTTAATGCACAGGAAGTGGGCATTCTAATGACTTCAATTAACAGCTATCGCTTGTTAGCTATGTTCTTGATCTCAAAACCCTTCCAGCCCACCATAACTGTAAGGCAGGTTAAAGCTTACATTAGTTGCTATATAGAGGCTCAGTTTTTTTACATGCACATTTGTAAATGGGGTATGGAACAATGTGTTCCACCTTTAATGACCTAAAAAGCAAGATTTTGACAAATTAAGCAGTAGGGATTTTTGTGTCAGTATTTCTATTTCATCAGTGTTCTTCAAAACAAATGAGTAGAGAACGACCTCATACTCTGATTACCACAATGCCTCTGACTCACTGACTGGTGTGCATGCGTTTGAGACAGTGTGTGTGAGAAGGTGAGAGTGTGTGCATACCAGCACAACTTCAAAAATAATGGTCATTCTAGACTCTAGAGGGTAAGAGTGAAGGATCTGGATATTAATTCTACCTAATCATCCTTCAAGTTTCAGCATTTATTAAGGATCAAGAGTGCCTTTAAACTGTGTCTGGCACTCGAGAAAATCATGAATTTCCCCTTACTTACCCAACACAATGTGATAGTGTTAAAGCATAATGTTAAGGGGTGGTCACAATCTTACATTAATGGAAATGCATGAGGGAGGATTCGATTGTATTGTGAAATACAGTATACATATGAATAACCTTCTCATGACTACATGACTAAATGTCATATTCTATGTTTACCACGCAAGGCAAACATCGGAAGTAACCTGGGGTTCAGAGTCTTGCTCAAAGACACTTCAACACATGGCCTGGAGGAGTGTGGGATTGAACCGCCGACCTTGCGATTAATGGATGACTCCTCCTAAACAGCCTTTCCTCCCTCTCTTGTTTGTTACTGTGACGGACATCTTGTCAATAGCAATAAGTATGCCGGGGCTTCCCCATTCTATTCCTGTGGGTTCCGCCCACTGGTGTAAACAATGCAAATCTCCACAGATCTCCCAGGAAATCCTGACTGGTCTAAAGCATTCATATGCTGTGGGATTCAGATGGGACATGGAACATTGCCACTTTATTTCAAATGGCTTTCCATATGGTGCATCTCCTGCATGTAGCTTCAGACAGCTATTACTTCAACACCCAAGAGGGGGTGGTACTTATTTTCAAGATCTGTCACATGTGGCTCAGTGCCTTTGAAGCTTTAATGTCCGTAATCCAGGTCATTGTGGTAATCCAATACTAAGTGTTAATGGAATATAGTTTTCCCTAAGGGAGCATAATGTGTGGAAACACTTAATGCAAACTGATTTTATTGGTGGAAACATAAGAAACTGTCATCTTTTTATTTTCATGACTTGGTATGGGCATCTTAAAGGGATTCTTCAACACAGCTGAAAGTTGAATGAGTTTGTGCAGCTTCCCATACATCATTCGAGAAAGCTGTCGGGTACAGAGACCATGAAGGCGTGTTGATGAGACTATAAGACTTATGCTTATGACGGTATTGCACCACCGGTCTGTCACTCAAACGCCTCTCTCTGTGATAAAACACGTGTAGGCTATTGTTTTTCATGATCTCCTCCCCATGGAATTAGTGAGGCGCTGCCTTAAATCCAGAAGTACAGGAACATTAAACGAGACTCAGCATGTTCAGGTCAATCCCACTGGTTTCAAATGAAGCGCATCCAATTATTTTCCCTTTTTAACGCATCCTAACCAACAACACTCCCCTTTGATCATTTTCCCCAAGTCACACACATACAAATTCCATTATTATCCTTGGTATTGGTCATGCTCCTTAGCAAGCATCAGCAGCGACAAACTCTGCATTCGAAATGAGATGAAACAGAAAGGGTTTCAGTTTGTTATGAATGTGTGAGCGGCTTGCTAATGACATAAAGATGGCACAAGCGGAATGCGAGAGAGAGGTTAAGTTAATTGAAATGATTGTGCCCGTCAGCCGAAATATTTAAATAATACAGAGAAAAACATAATTAAGATGAATACACCAACATGTAAATACTAACAAGCAATACGTTTGCTTAATGGTTCTACATCCTTAGGTGTCTCATGATTTATTTGAGGTAATTATAGGATGCAGCTCTTCAAAAGTAACATGCTATCTTGATATTCTGGAATTAATGCCATCCAGACAAAAAAAGTATTCATGAAATGTTACAAATGAAAAAGATACCAAATGATACGGTCCTTAATCATTCCCTTTTGTAAAGCACCTGGTAGTTTTTGGGATGAAGCCTTGCTTTTTTCTCCTTTTTTTTTACTTGGAAATGTTGCCAGTGCCTCTTGGAGTGCCTGAATTTCTACTGAGTCACATCAAAGTCATCCAATTACACCTGTAATTAAATCATTTTAGAGACCAAGATGGAGATACCAGGTGGCCACCATGCTCTCTGACCAAAATCTATTTCTTTAAATCAACGAGCCAGCAAGAAGCTCTGCAATCATCTCCTTTTCCTCAGTAAACCTGTCAAGTCAAAATGAGTATTTTCAAAGACTGAAACGTTTCAATGGTATCAATTCAATAACATATATATATAACCGTTATGGTGAATTGTACATCTATACTGCTGTGTTCTGTAGTCCTAAAAAACATAAACAATGAATAAAAACAAAAATAAACAAAAAATAAACAATGAATGCCTTGGATCTCATTGTTGTTGCATAACATGACATTAATTGTTATATAGATGGTCTTAATTGCAAAACACAATTAATTGAAAGTTCATGCATGAGTGAAATTTTAAATGGGGGAATGGTTGGGCTTTGCAAGGAATGTGTGAAGGTTAACATGAATCTTGTTTAGGTGACACAACCCTCGATGGCTCCTTTACAATATGTAAATACCCCTGACACTCTTCCCCATGTTGCTCCTTCTTCTCTTATTTTTGTAAACTAAATATCAAGTTTTACAAATTTTTGTAAATGGATATAATATATAATGGATGTAATAGATAGATATTACGTATTACAAGGTGTTCCCTAGTTTTGTTTTTTGGCAAAGTTATTCTATAGCAAGTGCGTCTACAAGCCTGAGAAAAAGCTGAGATTGTGATTTAGTTGCGTTTAGTTTAGACCAGTGGTCTTCAACCCTGGTCCTCAGGACCCACTGTCCTGCATGTTTTGGATGTTTCCCCCTTCCCACACACCTGATTCTAATGCATGATCGTTTACCAGGATTCTTCAGAGCTAGATAACGACCCATGCATTAGAATCAGGTGTGTTGGAGCAGGGAAACATCTAAAACATGCAGGACAGTGGGTCCTGAGGACCAGGGTTGAAGACCACTGGTTTAGACAATTGACTCTTTTCTATATAGTACTTTATAGTATAGTGTATAGTATAGAAGTTACCATTCCTATATGTGATTCAATAATGCATTAATTAATCAAATGCACACATATCTTAGTATGCATTGAATGCATTATGTTTTTGTGGGGGGTTTTCAGAGCAATTTCAATATGAAGGGGACATGGTTTTGCATGCATGATTTTCCCCCTTTAATTCATGAGTTAACTTAAAGTCATAACATGTAAACATCTTAAAACTTGCTTGACGCTTTGATAATTTATAGTTCATGAAGTCCTTATCTTACCTTACCTCCTGAGAGGATTCATGGGGCGCAGTCGGTTATGGTGGCAGGCTAGTAATCAGAAGGTACCCGGTTCAAACACCGGCTGTGTCAACATGATTTTGTGTCCCTGAGCAAGGGACTTTACCCTACTTGCCTCAGGGGAATGTCCCTGTACTTGATGTAAGTCACTCTAGATACGAGCGTCTGCTAAATGACTAAATGTAAATGTACCTTGAGTCCTGGAGGTCCAACTTCCCCCTCAAACTGCCCCGCATCATCTTTACAGGGATTCCTATCATAAAATAATTAATCCTTGAATAAATATGATGATTGGTTGAGCATATAAAACAAAACAGTGATGCTGATGACTTCAAATGAATTGACATAGGCTAATTAGAACCTCACCTGAAGCCCTGATGCTGTTTACTGCTGTACATCTGTAGGGGTTTAATGCTGTCTTTCCTGCATACTAAATGGTTCATTCAGTTTGTTGTCTTGAAGCTAGGGTTAGCTGTAGTAATAACCTGAGTAACATATACTACACAATTTTCCATGATAGTACCTGCTCTGGACAGCCAGGTCACTACTACTGCTAGTCTGTTTGTTGCTAATTATTTTGCCTGACTTCTTTCTCTGACATTCTTCTTTAAATACTCATTTAGGAGACACTTTTATCCAAAGCGACTTACAGTAAGTACAGGGACATTCTCCCTGAGGCAAGTAGGGTGAAGTGCCTTTCCCAAGGACACAACATCGAGTAGCCACACCCAGGGTTCAAACTCACAACCTTTTGCTCATGAGGCCAACGCCTTAACCCGCTGAGCCATCTGACTCCCAGGGGAGTTATGTGGCTGAGCGATTAGGCTGAGAGGGCTGGTAATCAGAAGGTACCCGATTTGAACCTCGGCTGAGCCAAAATGATGTTGTGTCCTTGGGCAAGGCACTTCACCCTACTTACCTTAGGGGGAATGCCCCTGTGCTTGCTGTAAGTTGCTCTGGATAAGAGAATATGCTAAATGACTAAATGTAAAATGTATGAAAATGCTTTGTATGTTCCCTTTCTTCTTCTTGGGTGGCATAGCTTATCTACAAAAAACAGAAAGGGGAAAACATGTACATGCTAAAGACCAAAGGGAATACTAAAATGTTTTCTTCTGGTCTTTATGGGGGTATGTAGACAGGCCTGCTAAATTACCGTGGTCATCTACCCACCTGCTGGCTTAGTTTGTTAAGGTCGGCGGTTTGGCATGCCAGTGAGGTGACCACGAGAGTATTGTCAATGAGACCCAAATGCAGAGATTTGAAACTAAGGAGTTTTAATGTCCAACAATATTCCACAAACGCTCAGAAGATCCAAAAGGCAAACATAAAAAATAATCCACAAATGCTCAGAAGATCCAAAAGGCAAACATAAAAAATAATCCACAAACGCTCAGAAGATACAAAAAGGTCTTGGGAAAAATCTTTTCAAAAAAGCACAAAAAAAAAAACTAAGGAGGTAGCCAAAAACAAGAACAAAGGTAGAGATCCAGACTAGGCAATGATATCAGTGAGCTTACCAACAACGCAGGCATGTGACACAAAGACCCAGTGAAGAACAAAGGAAAAGGCAGAACTTAAATACACCAACCAATTGATCACATGACACATAATAGACCACAGGTGGTAGGGAAACAAAATGGAGGGAAACATAATGAGAGGGCGGGGCAGGAACACAACACAAATCTAAACAAAGAAAATTGACATGTGCTCAACATTGTTCCCTAGTGGCCAAAAAGAGTCAAAATCTTAACAGAACCCCCCCCTCTACGAACGGCTCCGGACGTTCCTCGGACAGTCAGGGCGTGCAGCATGAAAGTAGTTATTAGCTGTATTACTAAACAACAATTACCTAGCTACTGCTGAGGTCATTCACACCAGTGACATTATTAGAAAGTGCAGGAAGTCTCCAACGATGGATAATATATAGCAAAGAAAACACACAATGGTTGCAAAGTTACTGGCCAAAACAAACATCCATTGTAACAAACACAAATTAATTGCTGGGTTTCAAGATAACGCCATACAGTATTTATATATGTACATAAACACAAACACAACTTTGTATATACTTGTGGATTGACCAGTAAACTCAGCGTTCCACCAGTGGCTAAAAAGGACGTTGCCTGCTCAAAAACACAAACAAGGTTACAGAGTTTACAGATTTATACAGTGCATCCCTGAATCCTAAAAAGGAAATTTGGTAGAAAGAGGGAAGGAGAAATAGTCTTTCATCAAACATATTTTCGAAAGCTGAAAATGGATACAGCATGTACCTTTTCTGGCATCTGTCATTCATGTGAATGTATTATTCCTTCCTTCCACTTTCATGACAAGTTTCACGCTTTTTGGTTGTCTCTTGTCACTGCCTTGACAGTTCAGCAAAGAGAATAGAACAGAGACAGCCACAAGATAGAACTGAAAAGGCTGAAAGAAACACTCTGAATAAGAGCGTCTGTTAAAAATTACTAAATGTAAAAGAGTAGCAACATGAATATTTAAAGACTCAATTAAGAGACACCAAAGCTGGGTTTCACATATATTTTGGTAAAAAAAAATCTTTAACAATATATACGGGGTGCTTGACTGGTCACTCACTGTTTCATCCTAATTTTACAGTAGTTTCATGAAACCATACATACAGCACAGCATTTGGTACAGACAAATCAACAGACCAATGGAGCACTGTCTAAATCAGTCCAGACATGTTTTTGATTGATTGCTCAGCAAACTGAACGCAGTTGAAACTGTTCTCAGTTCTATTACTAAAGTAATGTGAAAAAAATAAACAATGTTTAGGACATGTCACTTGTTTAACCAGATTAGTATAATACATTTTGGGGAATTCAATTATGCCATTTTTGTTTCTAGACGAATAGCTTGTAAACTTCCAATTTTAATACATATAAAACTTTTGCTTGCCACAGCATGCTAGAGTCAAGTGTTTCCATGCTTCCTTTTTTTACCTCAACAAACTATCTCAGTTGACAGCTCTGGTGTGTGCAATCATTTATCTACCATAAGTAGTGACCCCATAATCTTTACCTACATACTCTGCCAAGGTCTGCCTTTCATTCCTTACACTCACTCAACACAGATGAAAGACTCGGTATTCCAGAACAGTCCTATAGGTAACTATTAGTGCGTATCCCTTGCACATCCAAAGACACAGAGAGAGAAACAACACAAAGCCTATAGGAGTGTGTTTGACTGATTATCCTTCTGCCTTTGGCTGCATGTCAGCATGAAAATGGTGTCCGTTCAAATCCCTCCACTCTCAATACGAAAAGGAGCAGGCAGGCTCCCTCACAATACTTCATGGACTGCAGTTGCACATGCCTGGTCTCAATAGAATCCATGTCAGTGTCTCGGGCAGACAGCCAGAGCCATTTTTTTTTATTACACAGTAATGTTTTGTAATTGAAAAACAACGTCTGGTTTAGCATAGTCAAAATGTGGTTATTCATCATCACCAACAAAGGTCACAATACGTCATGGATGCATTTACATATATAGCCTCTTGAAATAAGAAATGTTTATCAAGAACGAGATGTGCAGTGCTTGTATGACAACATTAAGGCGGTGAATCATTAAATAAATAAACATTAACAAAGAAATTGGCACGTTGGTTTTCCATTTTAGAAAGCAATAGGCTGTCATTCAGAACCCTCATTGTTGATATTATTTCTGAAAAGAGTGCACTACAATGACACAATGACATAGCTTTGGTCATTCTTTAAGTAAGCATGGTCATGAATACACACACTCGATCAAATTGGAGGGACGCTGGGGAGTAACATACGCTTCGACAACATGAATTATTAGGAATTACATAGCATTTATAATATTAGCTGTAGATGCCATTGACTCAGACAATATACATTGTTTTTTTCTCTTTCAGACAGGCAGGCTGGTAGTCAGCAGATAACACACTTTGAAAGACAGATATTTGACAGGAGTTGCACTAAGGTGGGCTTTTGGGGGAAAGAGAAGAATGGAGCATAATGAAGTGATGGTGAAGAAAGCTCATTAGAACAGCAGGAATTGCCTCGGTCAGAGAAAAAACACAGATGTTTCTGACAGAACTCAAACTCAGGGAATGCAAGTGCCTCTAATAATTATGGCAGCTTAGCGTAGAGAGAAGGATGTGTGTGTGTTTGTTTGCCTGAGGATTTATATTTTCATCTGCCCACTGGTGTATGTTGTCACTATGTATATTATATAAGAGAAACGGCAAAGAAAAACAGAGAGAGAGAAAGAGGAAGACAGAGGAAGAAAAAGAAACAGAAGGAAATACAATTTGGAGACACATGGAATGCCCCAGTTAGTAACAATGCTTTCATTGGTTTTCAAGGTTAATATCTTCGTGCAGTAGTCATAGTGACACACGGTTGGTATTGTGTGCAAAACCTGTTGTAGAGGGATAGCAGGGGGCAGCCCCCAAAAGCTTTCCACTAATTTAAAGGCTCTGAGTGTGTGTGCATGTGTGTTTGACAGTACAAATAATTCCTTTATGCAAACATTTGTTTTAGCACGTCTCATTTTTTTCTGTCCTTTGTTTCCAAACAGTAGCCTTAGCTCAATGGACTCAGTCAACACATCTTTCTCAGAGACTGACAAACTATTGTTTGCTGTCTTGTCACAAAGTGCTCCCCTGGTCTTACAGATACAGGAGGAGTCAACAAGAAGGGCCTACTTGAAAAGGCCAAAGGCTCTTCCCTGGATTAACATCTGCGAGGGATACCCCTGCATAATGGGTGCCTCCACTGTCTCAGCAACTCAGATCTCCTGGTCTCTGATAGCTCTTGACATCCGAGCCAGAGATCTTGATCTATGGGGAGTCCGGCCACGCAGAGGCTGTAGCAGCGGATTTACTCTGAATCCGTCCTTTGTCATTGTCCTTTCTCAACCTGTCTGATGAAAATGGGATGTTGCCTTGGCTTGTCTGTCTGGCCCTGGTTAGCTGTGGGGTGGGAGGTTAGCCACCTCGTCCATCTGTGGAAAGAGTATGGTCAGATCTGTGTAAAATATGATCATAGAAGATACAAAAACAAGTTATTTGAAACTGGTCAAATTGGGTTTAGGCTAAACTTTATTAAAAGTATAAGAATGGACACCAACTATCAAGTAGTTACAAAGAGAAAAAATACATACTTTTCTGTTCATAACAATGCTATTTTGCATGGGCACAGTATATAATTACTTGTTCCTGTCTTCAAAGGAACCATTACAGAGGACCATTAACCCGCCTGGTAATTACCAAGCAGTCATTCATTTCTTTTGGCATTGATCTATAAAAGAGGTGGGCCAAGCTCCCAGACTCTCTTCCTGGAGAGTCATCATACTTTAGGTCATTGGCGTCAAACTCGTACCATCGAGGGCTAAGAGGGTGCAGGTTTTCACTTGAACCAAGCACTACTCCAGCTGACTTGAAAGACAGTTCACTAAGTAGAGGAACTGGTTAGTTAGCTGGTGCAGTGGTTGGTTGACACCAAAACCTGCACTCTTGTGGCCCTCGATAGCACAAATTTGACACCACTGTGTTAGGTGTTCACTCAATGTACGCTGTAACCTACCTGCTTCAGTTTGGCAACTAGCTACCTATTAGCTACTTACTTATCAGATGCGTTTGAATAGAAAGAACTTACCTCTTGCTAGTCTGAAGGTCAAGACTTAGCAAATCTAATATTATTTGTGACTTCATAATAATTTAACATTGATTTAATTTAATATTCAAAGTAAAACCATTTTCTTCCATTTTATTTCAATACGTTTGACACATACCGCGTGGAAAACCTTACCTAAGTACCAACAAATGACAGTTAGCTACATTGGTGAAAGTTCTTTGACAAAAACCCATACATCACACAGGAAGAGATAGGGCTTTAATAGAAAATCATAATACAAGTGTCGGGTGCACATGTTGTTAGCTGAGGTTAATTTCATCCTCTCTCATAGTGAAACGTTATCTCTCCCAGCACACTTATAAAAGGCAGTAATTGAATAATTTGTGGAAGGCATTTGAAGGCCAGGCAACATTTCTTTCATACTACAAGACAGCTTCCAACAATAGACCAAAAGAAGGTATGAGGTAAATTCAAGACACTGTAGCAGACTTGGGATTCGAGTATAATATTTTTGCTTGTACATATGCCATCTTTGGTGGTATAATTCTGCTTCACGACAGCTCTCTGCATGGAAAACCCAATTTGAGATTATGTTTCGACATTTAGTCATTTAGCAGCTGCACTTATCCAGAACGACATCAGCGAGAAATCAGCAGGAGAGAGCTGAAATGAATACTCTTTGTAGCTAACTAATGATAGCAAGATAAAATGGCGTTGTGTACCAAGTCGACAGTAAGCCTTCATCAAAGCTTTATAGTGGCACAACTGAATGCAGCTCATGCCAGAGTGTTCATGTTGGCCTATTGTTTCTTTGTTTTGTTTTTGTTGAGCAGTTAAATTAAGAAAGCGCAAAAAGAAAACCGTGGCTCAACTGCTGTATTGCTTGGCATGCTCTCTCTCCATAAAGCAATGAGCAAATAATCCCTCAACCATACAATTTCCCGCACATTTAAGCTTTAGTTAGTTAAGTAAATGGACCAGCTAAAAGCATATATGGCACACATTAAATTGCTATCTTTAAGTGCATGAGGCACCTTGGTACAATTACAAATATTAAGGCAGAAGTCTCTGTGAATCTGTCGTGTTGTTATGTTGAGATGTGGCCACTGGACACCAAACAGTGTCTTGTTCAGGACCCAAGGAAGTACAACACTTGTGATTTTGACTGGATTAGTGGTTTTGAGTCTGAAAAAGTAATCCTATAGTAAGCCTATAATGAGGTCAACAAGTTTGTTGCCATGGATCTCGTCAGAAATAGCGTTAAGCTGGACTAAGTGATGGAGCCATGCATCTCGTAACTACATCCTACTGGCATCGCACTAGCATTCATCACCAATGGGCATTGCACTAGTGAATCTACATGAACGTTCCCCGAATGTCATGAAAGTCCCTCAAATGATGTTCCTCTAAACTTAAAATAACTAAAAAATATGTCCATTCAGTGATGTTCCGTGAACATAACAAGCTGGCATCCTTTACACCAGTGGGGACTTTCTGGAAACATTCAGAGGAACATAGACACAGACTAAATATAACAAATTGCCTTCTTGCCACCATCGTTTTAGATTTAACCAGTAACCTTTTATTAAACTCCTCATATCCTGACATTATCAAGTGCACTCTTCCAAGGAAAAATAGGAAACGAGCCATTCTGTTAAATATATGACTGCATTGCTAAAGTCGCCTATGCAATTAAGTTGAAAGTATAGTTCACCTGCCAAATGAAAAATACACATATTTCCTCCTACCTGCAGTGCTACTTAACCAACTAGATTGCTTTGGTGTGAGCTGATGTCTGCCTTCTTTTAAACATACTCAGCATAAGTATATTGGGGTAGCTTCATGGGGCACACACCACCAAAAAGAATATGTTCGAAAAACTGAATTCACAGGCCTAATGGTGTCCAGTTTCATGTGGGTACTATTTTCTTTTGACCGCACTACACCCACCAATACCCCCGCACCTCCACCATGAGCTTCTCTTCCATGGAGGCTCGGTTCCTTCTGTGCAGTGATACGTCTGTTGGGTTACACTGGACAATTACAACCGTCCATTGGGGTGGAAACTAACTGGAAG
Source organism: Neosalanx taihuensis (assembly GCA_030340665.1). Taxonomy (NCBI): domain Eukaryota; kingdom Metazoa; phylum Chordata; class Actinopteri; order Osmeriformes; family Salangidae; genus Neosalanx; species Neosalanx taihuensis. Next base: position 5,585,284 of record CM059296.1, on the reverse strand, counting down.
GGGCGAGGTATTGGAGAGGGAGACAAATAAGAAGAAAAAGGTTTCCTTTAGCAAGTTTAAAGATCATTCAGCCCCTGGCTCTAAATATTGATGTTCTGCAGTAAATTCTGTAGCGGAGGCATCGAGCTAAGTCTAAGAACACTAATGAAATACTTATAATGTGATCTGTGCAGTAATGATAGTATTGTTTTGGCCAATGTTCTTGCAAAATGCACATTCACAGGATCATGTGCATCCTGAATGGCTGGGACATCCATCCCTCAAAAGACACATCATGCACATGCCAGATCTGGATCGAAGTTAATCTTAATATTCTGTTCACAAGACAACTACCTGCCTAGTCAGTATATTTGCTTGATAGTTTCAAGACAGTGTAATCTATGCACATACAAATACACTCTTGCAGGCAGGGTAATTATCTGACTAGGTTCAGAACATGTTTTCATTAGCCCAAGGAGCCACTGTTGATTTCACACATACTAATGTTGAGACGCATTGGATGGATAGCCTTTGCCACATTCAAATAAAGCCTCTGCTTGTTCGGTAAGCAGTAGGATTCAAGAAAGTCAACACTGAGTAGAATACTAAACACCAAGTCTATAGAGAAAGCAGACCACATGGCCTGCACACATCTTGTGACAGAAGACTGCCATCTCATGGACACTTGAGGTCCAAAAGAGGGTAATAACCCTTAAGTATGTGTAATTTCACTTCTCCTGAGGAGAAGAACTTAGACTGTCAGGAGGGAAATACCTGGTATTCAGGATAATCTACAGACCTTGTTATGAGGAGAATCATGTAGGAACTATTTGTTAGCAAAGTACACCCACCAACCACATTACTCCACAGACATGGAAGACAGTGCACAGTCATATGGTGTGGTTAGGTACAACAATAATAGTTCCTGCTTGAAACTGCTCACTCCATATCAAGGTCTGTGGATTATCTTCAGAATCAGAATTGGGTTTTATACATCATGTAAATTGCACAAACATGGAATTGACTGTGGCAGGATGACGCAGACAATGAACATGTATGGCACTTCAATAAAAAGAAAAAGTAGGCAAGCACATTAAGCTAACAATTTTTAAGAATAGACCGTCTGAGATCACATAGATAGAATAAGATTAAATATAACAATATAACTATACATGAGGACAGAATAGTAATACAATATGGGTGTGAATATGTACTACAGGTGGAAAGTATGTAGTACACAGTAGTGCAAAACGGATCAAACTGGTTTGTGCAGAGTGCAGTGGGATTGACTGGATGGAAAGTGGAGTCTTATTACTTAACTGTTATTGTGAGTCTTTGGCCTTGTTGAAGAGGGTAGTACTGAATGGACAGAAGCTGTTCTTATGGCGAGAGGTTTTGGTCTTGATGGACTGGAGCCTTCTGCCAGAGGGAAGAAGCTGAACCAGAGCGTGACCTGGATGGCAGGAGTCGGCCACAATCTTCCTCACTCGCCTCAGGGTCCTCGAAATGTAAAGGTCTTTGAGGGTAGGCAGGTTGCAGCCTATCACCTTCTCTTGTGCTCGGATGATATGCTGCAGTCTCCTCATGTCCTTGGCAGTGGCAGCAGCATACCAGATGGTGATGGAGGAGGTGAGGATGGACTGAGAATGGTGGCAGTGTAGAATTGCACCATAATTGTCTTTGGCAGGTTGAATTTCTTTAGCTGCCGCAGGAAGAACACCCTCTGCTGTGCTTTCTTGATAAGCTGATGTTCAGCTCCCACTTGAGGTCCTGAGAGAGGGTAGTGACCAGGAAGCGGAAAGACGTTTGGGCGTTGGCTGTTGTTGACTGGGGAGTCGCACAGGTTATGGGGGTGAGTGGGGCGGGATCCTTCCTAAAGTCCACAACCATCTCTACTGTTAATTCCATCAGGACTTCAGGAAAAATACATTTTCGTATGCAGTTTTTGGGAGCTTTGAGCATCACAAGATTATTTTAGTCTTCTACATTTGTGACATTATGACATTGTCCCAAACTGTCACACAGTGCTGTGATACAAATTATTGATTCAAGTACTATTGCCATTAATGCCTTCATTTTGGCTTTGCAGCCCAATGCCATCATGGCTGTAGGTGTAGCTACAGACGACTCTTTATCTGTCGCAGTCCATATGTTTGCCAATTCATCATTGGTGTGATAGCATCCTTTCAGTGCATTATTTATAATTTGTTTTTCACAGAGCACAGATGAAGTTCTCAGGAGCTTCGACTTGGCACCAAATATAGCACCGAACACATGATGACTCAGAATCCTGACCTTTTCATAGCTTTATAACCATGTTAAGTGTTAGGAGTGTATCTCAGTATACCAGTGAATCACAACCTATAAATCTCTGTCTCATACGGATATGCCTGAATTGAAAGCATGTCTTTTTTCACATTTTAAATGTTTAAACATTTAAGGTAGACACTGTGCAGAGCACACTGAACACATCATTTGCTGCACAGATACTTTCCACAGATACAGTTTGATTAAGAAAATGGAAGAAGTGCATATGGAAGAAGAAGCCAAACAAATGACTGAAAGAACCACTGTAGAAATTTCACAGATTAAACAGCCCAGACCAATTGAAACAAACAAGCAACTGTGCAGCATCCAGGAAACTCAGGAACAGATATTTTAGTCTATTTACATCTACTCACGATGTAGGTTTCAGAATCTATAAACCTGCTATGTTTGGGGACTATCACGTTGCTATGCTCTTTTGTAAAGCTCTCTCTTGGAAGTTGTTTTGGATAAAAGCGTCTGCAAAACGAATACATGTAAAATGTTTGTATAGTATGTCTGTTTCTGAATCTTCAGAACTTCACACGTTCATAAACTATTTCATCCTACATTTTTACTATAAGGAAAAGTATGAAACATTCCCAGAAGCATACTTTGTATCCAGAATGATCTGATGTAATACCCTTCTGAAATGTTTGTTATTCCACTCACAGACTCAGCAGTGGAGATTACATTCTGCTACTAAATGAAGATCTTTCCACAGGATTAGGTAATTAATCATTGTTGGAGTGCTACTCTACCCATCAGCCAGTGGGACCATTAATATATTGTCCAATTGGAAAAAGTCTAGACATTTTGGTAATTACATTTTTCAGTGTAAAGTAATTGAACTGTAGTTGACAAGTAGTAAACAGCTATGTTATTTTGACACAGACATTTTGTAGTTATCAAGAAGGTCTCATCTCACACCCAGACTCAAGAATAACAAACATAGCCTTTAGGTGTTTAGGTGATTCAATTATGATTTGAGCCATGCAATAAGTACACCTGGAGTGATATGGCAGAAGGCTATTGATAATGTAAAGTTATTTAGACCCAATAGCAACCTCACAAACTCCAAACATATTTTACTGCTTAAAGTTCAATCAATCATCCAGCTTTAGAAGTATGAAGCACAAAAGATAAGGGGACAGCCTCTAACTGGAAACGAAATAACTTGCTCATTAAGAAAAGTATTTCTCATAGAAAAGTATTGCAATTATATGTTTTGCTATTCACATGTTTATTTCCTTTGAATGTACTGGAACTAGCAGTGTACACATAACCCCGCACGCTGCCTAATGTCACAGAGCAGTGATATCATTGGGTAGCTCACCAAGCTGTGGGGAAAGTCCTTTTTCACAGTGTGAAAGAGCAAGTTTAACTTTGACCTTGAGGAGCTAAGTACCGTCTACTGTGACAAGCAGGATGTTAACGTTGGATGAAGTTGTTTTTACAGTAACACAGTCTGAGCAATTACCCCAGAACCCTATGCCATGGAAACACTATGCAGTAACAAAAAAGTACAAAATAGTCCCTGCAGTTACAGTGACATGTAGAATTGAAAACAGGGAAGAGTATGGAAGCTGGGGTAGATGGAGGGACAGGAGGGAGGGTGAAAGACAAAACACTGGACGCTAGGAGGAGGCTAACATCCCCAATACAAAAGTCCACCATATAAGAGAAAACACACACGCCACTATATAAACTGTGTTTGGTCAGTTCCGGAGGGATATCAAGGACTCAGTTGCTCCTCCTTACCTACCCTCCCCCAATTGAGTAAGGAGGCTATAAAAAGTGCTGCCTCACTGCCAACTCACACAAAGCTATTTCCTGGCCTTCCTGTTGTCATAATAAGTGCATTCCAATTAATGTACCATTAAGTCATGATTGATGTCCTTTCCAAGCAATTTGAAGCAGAATTCAGCAAGCTCTGAATATCCCTAGCATCAAACTCGATTAACTGTTACATTATAGTTTACCCATGCTAATTTAGCCAAATGCCACCAGCTTGGCAAATATCAACTTGTAATGAGTTAATGATTGGTTATGTTCTACAATGTCCATTAATGAGAGAAGGAACGAGAGATTGCTCATAGTTGTTCTTTTGGAAGGTCAGACATGCTAACTACTGTTCTTTATGGAGTATGATGTTACAGGGCTTATGTTCCAAGACAATTGCTTAAAAAACAACATTCAAAAGGTTTATAATTGATCAATATCACTTGCTTGGCAAAGTTTTTACTTCTACATTACACTTTATATTATTAATTATTTCAATTACATACTTCATTTAAGTATGAAAACAAAACACTTTACAAAGCATATTTATTAAACTTACAAAACTTGGGTTCCTGTCTCTCGCTTTAACCCATGTCTTGGCTTTAAATGGCCCAACCTCACACAGTTCCCTTGGGTTTGTACCACAGCTACACATCTGAAGTGTTTGCTGTTCTCTTCATTGATATTAGTTTTCTAGAAGTCCTCTGTCTGACTGACAGTTTCACATACTAGACAGAACAATGTGCTGCTATGTTACATAATTTCCACATCAAATTACAAAACCTTCTTTCGATATAAAACTGAGGTTCTCTGCCTTTACTCCATTCAGGCTCGAGCCATCGTTCCTTGTAATACCCGTCTTAACATGACTGTGAGGCCCCACCTCAAATCTTTTTCATGCGTTTCCTGGGCCTCTGGTTGAACACAGGTGAGGCGCCCATGAGGGAGTCGGGAGAGTGTGAGCCATAGCTGCCATCCGAACCCCCACCAGGGGATGGGGCCATGGCTCCCCCGGACTCACTTATGGTGGACATCGGCCCCCCTTCCTCAAACACATCACTACCTAGGACCCCGTGGTGGTGGTGGTGGTGGCCTGACCCCTGTCCCTCCTCGCCATCCTGGGGCTCCATTTTCACCTGTGGCCACAAGGGGGAGCTGTTTGCACCGCCTCCACCTGCATAAACGTTGGCGAGTGGGAGAGGAAAAGGAGCAATGAGAATTAGTTATGAAGTCAGCACATTAAAAGCCATAAGTAGCAGTAAGTTATTTTACCTGAGATGTGCGGTGAATGTTCCCCCTCCAGACCCCCAGCCAGTCTTTCTCCATGGGCTCCCAATACACCTATAGGCAAGGACTGGTCTCCGGAGGCCAGGTCAGCCTCCGGCTCTTCGCTGACTGGGAAGGAGATGTCGCTCATAGGCTCCTCTTTGATCCGGGGAGGCTTAGAGTCCTCCAGGGCCTTTTCTGGGTTTACCAGTCTTTCATACTCATCTGACATCTCGTTGCTCATCTGGGAACAGTTTGGCAAGAATGCATTTGAATTTGTATGAGTAAGAGTTTAATCTTGCCTTCAGACATTTCCACTACTGTGTCTAGACTTAAATATGGAAATATGTCTATCCATTTTAAAAACCACGCCAGTTATTAAGTGAGATGCAAGAAAGGGTATCGCTACAATTCACACTAATCCACAGCAGTGAGGGTGCTGGGCTAGTAATCAGAAGGTCCCTGGTTCGAACCCCGGCTGTGCCAACAAGATGTTTTGTCCTTGGGCAAGGCACTTTACCCTACTTGGCTCAGAGGGAATGTGTCTGTAAATTGCTATAAGTCGCTCTGGGTAAGAGCATCTGCTGAATGACTAAATGTGAAAAAATACAACCTTTAACCTAAACCGAGCGAGATCCTCACCTGGAGCATGTAGCTGTGGTAATCTTTGATGCGTACTTGCCAGAAGCGCTGCAGCGCTAGCACGCTTCCAATGCCAACCTCGTGGAACACCTGCTCCACCACGTCCGGGAAGGGACTGGTACCCAGGCGGGCTTCGCGGTCCACTGCCACCCGCAGCAGCCGGCTGAGTTTCAGATAGTGCTCATGGGCCAGGTCAGTAAGGGTCTCCAGCACACTTTCCTGGGCTGAATCGAAGCCGGCGTGGGCTAGCACAGTGGCTACGGACTGGTACAAGAGCTGGCGACAGGAGGGCCAGCTCAACTCGGTAACGGGCTCGCCTTTGCCCCTGAAGGAGCACAAGATGGACAGAGAAATGAACGAGGGAGAGAGTGGGAGTAAATTCTGATAATTTGCATAGAATTCGCCAGATTAACCCAGAATGTGATCTGCTACACATGACTGCATCACTTTCAATTACACTTGTGTCACACAAACACTGAATTAATGGTTTAATTGGTACATGATAACGGCTTCAATCTAGTTGATTTGAATGTACAATCATATGATTGTGGTTTTCGAAAAAGGCTGATACTCAATTGCATTGGTGAAACCTAATCGTACTTATAGAATTCGCTCTCCGGGTCACTGTGGCACAGCTGAAACGGATGCCGAGGAGCTTTGCTGTCCAGGGGCAGCAGGTCATCTGGGACTGCTGGTGGTGCGGGTGGACTCATTGGCAGAGCATCCATCTCCTCCAGCCGGCTTCCACCGCCTTCTGACGGGGTCAAGTTTTGGCCCGGGGTTTGAGCCATGGTCAGGAGGGAACGGAGGCGTCGAACATGCTGGCACAGCTGAACTGTGTGGATCGTGAGGCTGCAGGGCTCCGAGGGAATGTCTAACATAGTGGTGGGTCGGGGACGTTGAGCTGAAGGCTGGTGCAGAGGCGGATCTTGCATTTCTACGGAGCGGAACTCTCGCTGGAGCAGGTCGAACGAACTGCGACTCGGGGGAGCCCCCGCCGGTCCAGGAATCTCACCCCAGTAACGCATCATTCTGTTGTTTTCTGAGCTGAGGTTGGACTGAACGAAGCAGATTTACATAACGTTATATTTCGCCTGCATATTATTGCAACTTCAAACCGTTTAAAATGTATTTCGGTGGTCAGAGTCAAAAGACGACCTATATTTAGGCTACAAGCCACATCGCACATCTGATCTAATGATCAGAAAGATAAATTAACTAAAGAAACATTCAATCGTTAAACACACAATAAAGCAAGCCCACCCCATCACATCATCCACAGACAATAGCTTGCCTACGAATTCTAAGTTGTTTGCCAATAAGGAAGCCTGACTTCGTTTACCGATATTAGGATTTAACTTACAGTTTAGAGATAGTTTTAATTAAAATGGATGCTTAAACAGCGTACGCTTACAATACTTAAGATTCAAACCTTATCCAACTTCAGCGAAGAGTTGTCCGTTCTTTTAAATAAACCGGGTTGAGCTCAATCACATTTGTTCCACAATCATTTAAGTCGTTTTATAAAGGCACTTAAAAATGTGGGCATAAATATACGGTAAATTGTACATACATTGCCTAATAAATATGATTTATACTGAAATTTTATACTTGAAGGTAAAACTCTCATTTACGTCTAACCTTTTGTTGGTCTGGTGGGAAGGATTTGATAGACGTACTCAACATACGTCGGCCACTACTACTTCATGCTTTCGGGAGTTTGAAATAAAAACAGAAGGCAGAATGGACGAAGAACTGGACACAGAAGCGGCTGTGAGTAGAGAAAACGAGAATTCAAACCACGATAAAGAAGATGAAACTAACCACACTCAACCAGATGACCCTTTCAAGAAACCAGCTCTTTTTGCAGCACCATCCCTTCTTATCAAACGTGGTGCTGTTGTTGCATCAAATACAGGAAAGCCCACTAACGAGCCAAGCACCAGCGAAAAGGTGCATCTCTTAGATACAGACGAATTGCATTTAAATGCAAATTCAACAGCTGAATCAAACGAGACGACTTTGGCCACGCAGATCAGTGACCAGAAAACGCCCGAAAACGCTGACTCCGACGACAAACATGACGATAAAGCCAAACCCCCTGTTAAACCAAGACCCGATCTCAAAGCCAGATTACCTAAAGCACCGCCAGCTAGCAAATTTAAACCTCATCCTCCTATACCCTACACTGAACCCCCGTGGGGTGGAGCAGCACCAGATAACTCGTATTCCCTGGAAATCCTAAAAAACGGCGCCATAGTTGACACTATCCCCCTTACGCAAAATACTTATTTCGTGGTCGGACGACTACCCGTGTGTGATATTTCCTTGGAACACCCATCCATCTCCAGATACCATGCGGTTTTACAGTATCGTGGGCGCTCAGGTGACGAGGAGGTGGGAGAAGAGAGGGGATTCTACGTTTATGACTTGGGCAGCACGCATGGCACCGTTGTAAACAAGAACAAGGTACCACCGAAGACTTATATCAGAGTACGTGTTGGACACGTCCTAAAATTTGGAGGAAGCACACGACTTTTCATCCTACAGGTAAATATAATCAGGTGTTTAACTATTCTGTTGTTCCATTTGACTTGGTCAAATGTCTACAAGAGCAAAGCAATCCTCAAGTCTTTATCTGTAGTCCTGAAGGGTTTGACTGTGCCTGTTGTCTGCAGGGTCCAGACTTTGATGAGGAGGCCGAGTCAGAACTGACAGTGACGGAGCTACGTGAGCGAGCTAGGAAGCAGCGTGAGATCCTGGAGAAGCGAATGCTCGGGGCTGACTTGGACGATTCTGACGAAGAGATGGAAGAGGGAGAAAGGAAAGGAGACAGGTCCCAGGCAAAGCCCTCTGGCAAAGACGACTCTGGCTGTTCCTGGGGAATGGGTGAGCCCGAGATGTACACTTGACGAGAAGCACCAAGGACTGAACCACATATGACCTTGTGGTGGGTCAACGTATTCGGTGGAGCGTCTTCTACTGTCATGGTGTCTCAGTTTCCTGTTCTTGATCTCATTTGTATTCAGCTGAGGAGGCGGCTCCTGAGGAGGACGAGAGCGAGGAGAACCCATTTGCCACTGAGTTCCAGGAGGACCAGGAGGCGGCTTACCTGAAGGACCCCAAGAAGGCCCTCCAGGGCTTCTACGACAGAGAAGGTCAGGGGCCTGTATGGAGAGAAACAATGTTTTCCCATAGTCGTCGCAGGCACACAGGCTAATGTTGATGGTGCTTATTCAAGGCTAAAACACAAAGGGAAGGGAGGTGGGAGAGGGGGAGCGGGTGGATGGTTTAGTCCTAAACTGAAGGGTCAATTTGTGTGTGCCGCAGGAGAAGAGCTGGAGTTTGAATATGAGGATAAAAACCATGGTACCTGGCTTTGTCGAGTAAAGTACGTGCATTTCTTTCTTGTCGAAGTTGGTGGAAATTTGAAATGTGCAAAATCTTTTTTTACATTGAACATACAGTATATCTATGTACAGTGAATGTGTATTTAAATCATTTTAATGCATGTCTCTGTCTGTGTGCAGACTCCCTGTGGATGACGCCATGGGAAAGCAGTTGGTTGCTGAGGTAACACACACAGGCAAGAAGAAGGAGGCAGCTATCCTGTGCTCGCTGGAAGCCTGTCGGACACTTGAGGCCAGGGGATTGCTCAGACAGGAAGCAGGTGGGCATCAAATTGCCTTCACGGAATTGTTTCAACTAAATGTGTCAACTTCTGGAGGAAAATTCCCTATATTGCTCAGAACAGCCTTGTATCACACCGGTACCACAATACCAATGGACCTATAGGAACAACCTTTTTTAAATGCTGTCTGACTTGACCAAACAAACAACCCTTCTCTTTGCAGTTTCCCGGAAGCGCAAGAAAAAAAACTGGGAGGATGAGGACTTCTACGACAGCGACGATGACACCTTCCTGGACAGAACCGGTGCTGTGGAGAAAAAGAGGCAGGAGCGCATGAAGAAGGCGGGAAAGATTGAGGAGAGACCCGACACTTATGAGACACTGGTAAAGAACTACATCACTGAAATAATGCCATTCATCTTTGTTTCACAGAATGAGAGTCTTAATAAAGCTGTGGTCTGTTTAGACCATTCGAAAATAGTCCTACGGGTTGACTTAACACGGGTTCATTTTGGATAAATCAGTCTTCAACCAATTGAATGAGTGCAGCATTGTCTAATGTTTATTCAATAGGTGGCCAAGCTGGCAGTTGTGGAAAAGGAGCTGGCTGAGACCCAGAACAAGCTGAGTTCCACAGGCGGGGGTGAGTGACATGGCCCAACAAGCTTAAAAGACAGTGACCGTGCTCTGGCGAGAGACGAAGAGGCTCTCTGAGTTTGCTAACCGTTGTGTACCTGCCCCAAGTCACATCTCTCGCCCCCGACTCCTAGATGGTTCCCATGCATCTTCAGAGGACCCCCTGGATGCCTTCATGAGCGAGGTGCGAAAGGAGGCTACCATGGACGCCGTGGAACGCCGCAAGCTCCATGTGCGTGTAGCCGACCTGCGTAAGGAGGCCCAGAGGATCCGCAGACTGGTGGAGCTGACCCGGCCTGCCCAGTTACCCTCACTGCAGCCCAGGTGAGGAAGCCCCACTCTCCTTATGGGAAAAAAAAAATATTTACACACAATTAAACAAGTGAAGCAATTCATTGCTGTTTTTGTGTATCTTATGCTCAAATCATATGCTTAACACATGTCACAAATAACAGTATCAACAGTTTAAACGTAATGGTCAAACTATTAACATTACTATTAATATAAATATTCATAATTTTTGACACACAACCATTGATCCTTAGAGAGAGCATGATGTTGGATAGTTTAATGTCTAAATAAAGTTAAATCTTTTGATTGTCGTAAACAAAGCAAAGTTGTAAGATTTTTTTTTTCCTCCAGAAATGTAGTATTTCTCACAGAAAACGTGTAATTGCAGTACTCATCTGAGAGAAATACTTAATTTTCCTGAAAAATTTCAGAGGTGCCAACAATTTTGGCAATGACTGCATATTTGACTTTGCTGCCTTATTTGATCCCCCCGTAGTTCAGAGGGTGGCTCTTCAGAGACCCAGAAGCCTAAGAAGTCTCTGCCGCTGTTTGGTGCGATGAAGGGAGGCAGCAAGTTTAAACTAAAGACCGGCACGATCGGGGTATGTCCAATTGGGTCATCGTCATGGCGTCATCAAAGCAGCACCATCTCCTTTTGTTGTTGTGCTAAAGGCACGCACATTCCTCCAGGATATTTCACTCACACATTTTTTTTCCTTTCCTACTCGTGTCCTGCCGTCTGTATTTCCACTCTGTTCTGCTTTCTTTTGTTGTCTGCCTCCAACTCTGACCCTCTCCCTATGTCTTGATATGACTGTGAGTGTGTCTCTCTCTCTCTCTCTCTCTCTCTCTCTCTCTCTCTCTCTCTCTCTCTCTCTCTCTCTCTCTCTCTCATGCACTCCTTCACTCTCTTGTCATATCCCCTCCCTCAGAAGTTGCCCCCGAAGCGACCCAACCTGCCTCTTGAGCTTTTCAACATGAAAAGCCTTCCGTCAGGAGCAGAGGAAGAGGAAGAAGAAGAAGAAGAGGAGGAGGAGGGTGAGGAGGGGAAGAGGGAAGAAAAGGAGAACAAAGGGATGGAAGATGTTCCAGATGTTCAGAACGGGCCTCAGCAGCCCAGCGAAGCGACATCTCCTGAGGGCTCCAGACAGCACAGGAACGAGGAACCAACACAGTCTCCCAAATCCAGAGGTAGAATACACAGTAAAAACCACAGACCCAAAAGACTGAAGTACACAGGGCACCTGTAGTAATCGCTGTATTGTAGCAATTCCCCTTGGGAATTAATAAAGTATTGAGGCCTCAGAATCTTTTAATACTTTAGTATTTTCACTTTCGCTAAGGGTGTTTAATTATAGTTTTATCGTATACAATAAATGTCAGTCATAACTATTCAGAATTAAGGATGTCTCGTTATTGTGTTGTACCACTAGGTGTCAGTGATGTGTAAAGCAATTTGGACTGAGTACGCCATTCTGCAAATGTCTTCCTGGAGTATTTCCATACCATGGAATAGTTTTCCAGATATCTTTGAGGGTGGAACTCCATGCTTTCCTTCCTCTTCCAGGGAGAGGGCCACAGCAGAGGACAGATGCGGGGGAGAAGACAGAAACCATGGACCAGACACTTGTCCGGGACGTAAAGAAGACCCAACCAAGTCCAGGTTTGTCCCTGTGCGACTGCGTTTACGAAGGTCTTCGTCAACTCTGTATCTGAGGATAGAATCTGCGAGTCAGACCTTTCTGCATTGCCCTTGTTAACCGTCAACCTCAACTCCCCTCATCCCCCTCCAACAGAGGGAGGTGAGGAGGACACAGTGGCCAAGCCAGTCCCTAAGAAGGTTGGGAAGAAGAAAGCCATTGGTCCCAGCAGAGTAAGTAACATTAGCCTGGAAACTCTTTCAACCAAATCATTTGAGAAGGATCTTATGCCATGCCAACACATGGTTGTCTTCAACCTTGTACAAGACAAGAGGAAGGGAATGTTGACTGGCATACTTACATTTACATTTATTCAGTCAGCAGACATATTTATCCAAAGCGACTTCCAAGAAAGAGCTTTACAAAAGAGCATCGGTCGCTGATCATAGCTACGTGATAGTCCCCAAACATAGGGGGTTCATAGATTATGAAACATACATCGTGAGAAACCAACCAAGTGCCAAAGGGAAGAGCCATAACGGCATTCAGCCGAACAAGTTACAATTACATGGCATGCATCTCCAACGGGCAATAGTGTATCTGTAGGAAAGCAAACAACAATAATAATGCACCTACTTGGACCATTTTTCCAAATGAAAAATCCCTGTGTCAGCATTTTATAATTATGTGTGTGTTTCACCCATAGCCTCCAAATACTCTATCAGCACAGTACCCTGAAGATGACCCAGACTATTGTGTCTGGGTACCCCCTGAAGGTAATACTGCCATTTCAGGAATATTTAGTTTGAACGCAATGTTGTTCAGTCTTGCTTGCCTGTCTATTCAAATTCTTGTATTGAGGTTGTCTAGGACCACTTTAAATCATACAAAACAAAATCCACAACATTGGCAATTCCTCCTGCACCTGAATTTGGAAATTTCAGTTTTTTTACTCCCATTAAAAGACCTCTACTCAGTGAAGCCTAGGCTTGAAAAATTACTGGCACGATCTCATGTCACCAAGGTCAGACGATCGCAAGGCCGCCCACCATGATAATTCAATTAGGCTTTGCTTTGTCTTAGCTGCCCATACATTGGGTTTACATCAGAGCAGGGACTTAACTGTTCCATCGAAGTCCAAGATAGGAGGAACTTATCGTCCAAATGTTGAGACATTCTTGGATGTGCCACAAGGCTCTCTGGGAAATTGTCTTTTCGTTTCCAGTTCTGCATTGTGTTTATTGTCTATCGAACAGCATCCTCGTGTAGGCCCAGATGAGGATCAGGTTCCAAGTCAAAGGAACTATTTTGAGTCTTCTACCACACCAAGCAAAAAATCCTGGGGGGGTGTGCCTGACCCTGGGGGGGGTGGAGAGGGAGAGAGAAGGGGGAGGAAATGAGTAAAGTAGAGGAAGCAGTTTTTTTTCTGGCCAATTTGGGAAAGGGGGGAGTTAATGCAACGTTTTCATCCCTGGCCATGGAATGTAGATCAAAGTAAGAGTGTTGTGATAACATAAGTTTTGCTTTCTCTCTGAGAAAGTTGGTCATTGGAGAGAATTAGCTTCAAAGTTTGCCAACGGCCATTCAGCTCACAGGCCAAAGACTCAGATTACATCAAGCAATAACCCACAATTTGGCATTACATTGATATGATGGTTAGAGCGTTACTTGCAAGAATGTTAAAGAGAAAGTTATGCTATTGACACTGTTACGTTGCATGAAATTCTATCAAATTCAGGGGAAAGCATGATTAAAATAGATATTCAGACATCCATGTTCGTTAAGAGTTAAGAAACCCGCACCCTGAAAAATAATGTATATGTTTATTGTATTTAACTTGTTCTTTTTTTGCGCTTCTTTTTTGGGGGGGGAAACAGGATGTTGGTGTTGAAAGTAAGGTGCTTAAAGACTGTTCTGTCTATGTCCTTCCAGGTCAGTCAGGAGATGGCCGCACTCATCTCAATGAGAAATTTGGCTACTAGAAGACGAGGGTTTAGACGACACCAAGACCGAGACTTCCTCTCTGCCCTCCCTACTGCCCTCCCAAATCCCTCCCTACTTCCCTCCCCTCTGCCCTCCCTACTGCCCTCCTCTCTCCCCATCCTCCAGCACTTGGCCCGTTTCTGTCAAATTCAGCCGTTTCCATGCTGCCACTTTCCACCCAAACTGGAAATCTTTGCAAGTCACTGATGTTCAGCTGCAAACTAAAGCAGCCTTTGCAAGAGCACGTGGTTCACATGACTCCTCTGCTTTGGCGTTAATGGGCAACGCTGTGATTGATTTACACACGTCCGGCCATAGTCTTTGAATGTGGCTTTGTGAATGTTTTTGTGTTCCCTTTACTGTAAATACTGACTGGCCTCAACGCTACTTTGGCCCAAATAAGCATAATAGGAGGGTTAATGATAAACTCCAGGCAACATTTTAGCTGGCCCATCTGCTCATGCCCAAGAAGGAAAGGGGTTTGCTCTTAAACATTAGTCCAATGTTTTTTCATTCGAACTGTCAATCTTTTCTTGAACTGGTAAGTATTGGGTGCTCTGTCATTGGTCAGAGGGCAGCTCTGGTAGCTTTTCATGGTTTCCCGCTCAGCCACCAGCAAAGCTCATCTCGGCCATCTTCAAACACCCCATCCTGCCTGCTGGGTCTCTATCTGCTGACTGCTGGCATTACCTTATTTTCAAAGTGTGTGTGTGTGTGTGGTGGATGGAGAGAGGGAGAAGCATCAAAGCAGCTTTGCTAACCATCTGGACACTTGTGAGGCTTTACTGGATGAAAAAAAAAAAAACATGCCGATAATGGGCCAAGTTAACAGTAATGTGTTTGTGTGCGTCGCTTTGTTTGCCAGCACCCCCCCCCCCCCCATCTCACCACTACCACTTCTCTTTTTAACCAGATCTTCATTACAAGTGACTCAGCATTAGGAGGCTGGGGTGTGTGGTGAGTGTGTGTGTTTGCGGGCCAATCTGCCCAGAGTAGGATTACGCTGCCCCAGAAATCCCACACAACATCAGTGCTCTTCAGACTTTTTCTGTTCTGCCCTGCTCCTCTCAGCCTGTTCTGTCCCAGCAGACACTTCTGTTCTGTCCCAGCCATGACACCCAACACTGGCTCTTAAACCTTGCCGGTTAATCATTTACAGCCCTATAAAAATGTGTGTAATGTTGCTCATATTTGTATATTAAAATGTCATATAGTCACAATCTCTGGCTTGGTGTTATATCAGTATTTGAATGGTGAACACTGTTACATTCACTCTCCAGTCTCCACATATCCTCACTTTAGTACACAAACAATTTTGGGTACAAACTCATTCCCCATATTCATCCATCGCTCTTCCTACTTGCGCCCACTTTAGGTTCTTAAATTCCCCTTAAAAATCCATCCACCTCCTTCGCTGTACTTTTTCTTTCTTGAACAGCCGAAAAAGCTGTGCAAACGTCAGTGGTGTTGGTTCCCTCTCACAGGCCATCTCAGTGTCTGATCTGGCACTAAGAGGCTTGTGGGATTGGCTTGAGCCGTTTGGTGAGATGTTCCGCTGTGACCTAGTGAGCGATGCTGAGAACCAGCCTGCACCATTGGCAGCCTTTCGTGTGACACATACGCAGGTCCCGTTTCCCTCCACACTGCTGCCTCCTCTCTCAACCTCGACACACAAACACACACGTACACTACACAGATAATTCAGCTCCACATTACATATCGATAGAACAGCATGTGCACTGTTATCATTGTAGCTACGCTTAGCCAAGTGGACCTGACAGATGTGAGTGGTAAATAGTGAATAGACAAACCTGGTCGATTCAGGTGAGGTGCTCATAGTCTTCACCAAGCATAAGAGAAGGACATTGGTGGCTTATGAAGCCACGATTGTCTCCTGTCAAAGATTCAGAGACACGTCAACCACAAGCTCAAAGGGCTTTTGTGTTTATTTGTCCAGGAACTTGATGCAATATGACACATATACATCACAGCAACTTAAGCTTACAGCAGAGATACTGCGATCGCACACACATCCCCACGCGCCCAACAAAGAACACTCGATTGCGTGAGACAGGTCGGCGTGTCAATTAAGCAAAAAAAAACAAAAAAACTGGTGTTCTCATTACCTCCGCACGTCAACCTTTGAAAGGTTCAGTCTTTCCTCGGGTTACATTCGATATGGTTTGTCATACATAGCTGTTTTACGGAAAACTGTTGGTCGACTCCCAACAGCCTACAGGCAGCTGTGTGCCATTAAGAGAAGAAAAGGAGGTACGATATGGAGATATGCAGGATACCACACTACGCATATACATGACAAAGCACCGGTTGATCTTATAGTTTGTGCAGTGAACATTCCTAATACGTCTTTCCATATCCAGACACAGCATCTTCTGCACATAGCACAATTAAATGCATGCAGGGAGAGGACAACAGTACTCCATTTGAACCTGGTTTTCCTATAAGGCTAAATTTCACAAACTTTGTTAACAGGCATTTATGGTTACATTTTTTAGAAGGTTGCCTAATGAACTATGGTCATACGTTTGATAATATTTCATTACGACCTGTATAATTCAAATAACACATCCAACAAAGTATTCATAGGTAAAGGTTGACCTTAAGTTGCATCGTACTAGTCATCGAGCGTGACCATCGCTTCTTAGATGCAGAAATCCTTCCGACATTCATTCTGGAACAGAGTGCATTGTCCAACCTGGAATGTGCTGGAATTTTGATTGTCTTGTCAAAGCACACTTCCATTGTGAGGAAGCATTTGAGGCGCCTGCTTCAAATTGTTGTGTCGTCCCTCACGTTTTCCTCTTCAAGGAGTCAGTATTTCTGATCTCTCTCTCTCTCTAGCAGAAATCAAGCTAGTGGTTTATATTATGAAATACCTGAAGTATCCTCAGAACTGCAGCGGTCTTCTGAGGCGGTGTCGTTTTTAACGAGAACTGGGGGGTGGGGGGGTGGGGGGGACCACCTTGAATGCCCAAACTTCTGGTTTGTGGGACCTTGAACGCTCCATACGGCAGACGGTGGTATAAACAGTGTTTCATCAAGATGGGATTACCTGAGTGTGATACATGGACTCCAAATGATGGCTTTTCATTTGAGAGTATTCCTAGTCTGCACTTCCTAAACCGCTTCCTGGTTTCAGTTCTATCATGGTAAACGATACCATCGCCAAACGTGGTTTGTGAGTGTGGTGTACGCTTGTGTGTGTGTGTGTGTGTGTGTGTATGTGTGTGTGTGGGGGTCATTGAAAAGGTCTCTTCACACACAAGGCGGATCGTCCGACAGAGTAAGGGGGCTGCAAGGCAGGGCCGTGCTGAGAGACCGGAAGGCGAAGATGGAAGGATCGTAGGCGTATCTGGGTGGAGGACGAGTGCTGGTCAGATTCTGTTGAGAGGCACACAAAACAGAAGAGCAGGGGTCAGGGGTCGTCAGTGAAAGTAGATATCCAACCACCTGTCACTGGTGAGGGAGAAGAAAGAGTTATGACGAGGGCGGGGGCACACAAACAACAACAAAAACAACTGAAAATGTCGACAGGTCCTTGGTCACACAGCACTGCAATAGGCAGTGGATGTGTGGAACCAGTATTCCCAGTGTCTTCGACCCAGGTCAAGAGTTTTTGGATAATCTGTGTTTGACCCTCGGTGTTGCTAATAGGATGAAAGGGCCACAGGGTCCATGGTTTAGACCGGGCTTTTCTCTGACATAGCATTAATGCTGTCATTCACACGTCAACTGCACAAGTGGGGGATGGCTTTGTGTGACTTTCAGGCTACCGCTAACAAGGCTGGGGTCAAACAGCGGAACCGTTAATAGTTTTAACCCTTGTGCTCTCGTAATATTCTGCATGCTCCCCCTGTCTTAACGGTCAGAGGCCCCAACTTCAACCCTGAAATAAAGCAGGTTAATTACGTTTTACCCTGTACCCTGTTGGGCACTGAAATGTACAGCCATGGGGCACATGAATCAGAAATATTTTGTTTTGTCTGATGCACATGCAATCAAAATGTCTTATTGTGTGTTTACGTTAAACAGTTGCGGGTCCTTCTGGCTCCTGAAGAGAGCAGAAGGGTTAAGTAACTTCTATTATTGACAGTTGATACGGATATTTTAGATAATATAAACAGATTCCTCTTTCGCTAGCAATATGTTCATCTTAAACTTGGTGGAATTATATACAAATATAAAATTTTCCTTCTTGACTACAGTTTATAGTCATGGCCAAAATTGTTGGCACCCCTGACTTTTTTCCATGAAATGAAGTAGTTCTCACAGAAATATATTGGAAATACACGTTTTGCTATAAACATGTTTATTTCCTTTGTGTGTATTGGAACCACACAACAACAACAAAACAGAGAAGAAATTGTTTAATTTCACCTACTGTAAGGGCCAGACAAAAATTTGAACTCGCCTGGGGCAATTAATAGGTGTGGGCAATGTCAAAATCACACCAGAAAGCAAATAATAATGAGAGAATTTGACTTTGTATGCGTCTGTGTCACACCAAGCATGGAGAAAAAAAAACAGGAAAAGAGAACTGTCTGAGGACTGGAGAATCCAAATTGTGGATCTACATGTTCCTTTGCCTACAGTGCGCAACGTGATCCAGAAGTTTGCAACCCATGGCACTGTAGCTAATCTCCCTGGACGTGGATGGAGGAGAAACATTTATAAGAGGTTGCAACACAGGATAGTCCGGATGGTGGATAAGCAGCCGCCAACAAGTTCCAAAGAAATCCAAGCTGTCTTGCAGGGTCAGGGTGCAATGTATCTGTCAACATTTGAATTAAATGCTATGGCAGGAGACCCAGGAGGAGCCCACTTCTGACACACAGACATAAAAAAGTAAGACTACAGTTTACCAAAATGTACGTGAGTAAGCCAAAATCCTTCTGGGAAAACATGTTGTAGACAGGTGAGCCCAAGAGAGAGCTTTTTGATACAGCATATCATTCTAATGTTTACCGAAAACAGAAAAAAACCTACAAAGAAAATAACACAGTTCCTACAGTCAAATATGGTGGAGGTTCAAAGATGTTTTGGGATTGTTTACATTCAGCAGACACTGTTATCCAGAGCAACTTACAGCAAGTACAGGGACATTCCCCCTGAGGCAAGTAGGGTAAAATGCCTTGCCTAGGGACACAACTGGGAATCAAACTCGCAACCTTCCGATCATGAGCCTTAACCACTGAGCCACCTGACTCCCTGGTTGTTTTGATGCCTCTTGCACTGGGTGCCGTGACTGTGAAAGACATCTTGAAATCTGAGGATTACCAAATCATTTTGGGTCGCAATGTAGGGCCCATCGTCAGACAGCTGGGTTTGCATCCCAGATCATGGGTCTTCCAGCAGCACCCAAAAATGGATGGCAACAAAGTGCTGGAGAGTTCTGAATCCAGCAAAGACTCCAGATCAAAACACCATTGAACACCTGTGGAGATCGTAAAATTGCTGTTGGGAAAAGACGCCCTTCCAGTATCAGAGACCTGGAGCAGAGGGGTTTGATAGCGTGCAAATTTGGTCGAATTGGCTCTTTTTTTTGTCTTTGTGTGTGTGTGTGTGTGTTGTTCCAGTACACACAAAGTAAATGAAAGTATGTAGAAAAACGTGTAATTGCAATACTTTTCTGTGAGAAATACTTTTTTCTGGAAAAAAGTCAGAGTGGCAACAATTTGGGCCATGACTGTATTTTGACAACAGGAAGGCCAGGAAATAGCTTTGTGCGAGTTGGCAGTGAGGCAGCACTTTCTAGCCTCCTTAGTCAATGGGGAGGAGGTTAGGTAAGGAGGAGTAACTGAGTCCTTGATATCCCTCAGGAACTGAACAAACACAGTGTATACAGTGGTGTGTGTGTGTTTTCTCTCATATGGTGGACTTTTGTATTGGGGATGTTAGCCTCCTCCTAGCGTCCAGTGTTTCTGCTGAGTTCCGGCTCATCAGTCTTTCACCCTCCCTCCTGTCCCCTCCATTTACCCCAGCTTCCATACTCTTCCCTGTTTTCAATTCTACATGTCACTGTAACTGCAGGGACTATTTTGTACTTTTTTTGTTACTGCATAGTGTTTCCATGGCACAGGGTTCTGGGGTAACTGCTCAAACTGTGTCACTGTAAAAACAACTTGATCCAACGTTAACATCCTGCTTGTCCCAGTAGGCGGTACTTAGCTCCTCAAGGTCAAAATTAAATGTGCTGTTTCACACTGTGAAAAAGGACTTTCCCACAGCTCAGTGAGCTACCCAGTGACATCACCACTGAGTGACATTAGGCAGCGTGCGGGGCTATGTGTACGCGGCTACAGGTGTTGCCATGGCTTCAATCGTCACTCTTAAGGGATTGAGTTCAGAAGGCTATGGGGCCCTCCGTAGCTCGGCAACACATCCCAGCGGCACTGTAAGTGCTCCACACCCAGACAGACATTCAGGCCGCAATCAATGACGGAACGAGTGGAGGTCTAATTTGAATGCTTTCCTTGAAACGGCTCAGCTTGGGAACAAATTAGGGACTGTAGTGTAGAGGGCCATATGCCTTTACCAAGCGATTTGTGTCGAGAGAGTTTCATTCTGACGATGGATGAGGAAGAAAAGAGTGAGACACAGAGGCTGCCAGTTTGAAATATGGACCCTCTGACCTGCCTCATGTTCCTGTTCGAGTCTCTCCGTCTCGGGGGGGAAATGAGCATGAATGAGAGAAAACAGGTTCCAGGTCAGGTGACAAGCCATTCACCATATGGTGTGTCAGCGTAACCGGCTTGGGCGCCGAGTCACACCTTCGGGACAGATTTGTGTCAGCATCCGATCACCACCCCCCCCCCCCCCCCCCCCCCCATGTCATGTAGCCGTGTTAGCTTAGCACATTAGCATCCCCCTGCGTCACCGTGCAGACGTCTCGTCCGGGAAGCCTGGCGAGCGATTGCTCCTTTCGCTGTCCTCTTTTGGGGTCGTTACATTTCCACCCCAGTGTCAGCAGTGCTAATTGCCCAAATTCAACGAGGCACGCTTCTTTTTCTAGACTCCTTCTTCTGCTCGTTCACCCCTACATCAGTCCCCCAATCCATCTAATTCGCCGCCTCCTCTTCGCTTCCCTTTCCCACCTTCTGGGAGGCTGAAACCGGACGCCACTCTCTGCTGCTTCCAAGGAGAGTGTTACCACCCCCCACTTCCCCTCCCCAACCTCGACTCAGCCGCCCCCCGCACAAGGGGAAGTCTCGGGGAACTGAGGCAGCGGCCCTGTACAGCTTTCTTTCAAAGCCACACTACAGGATGGCACGCAGACAAGACTCCTTGCCACTCTGTGCACGCGCTCCTGCGCACTCACAGTCCGTTCTTTCCAGATGGGCCCCATCTTTAAAAAAAAACAAACCTCCCATGACCTCCCCTACTGCTGCAAGCCACCCCTTCTAGATCTGGTGTCTCTTTTGGATCCTAGCCAGATGGGGAGTGAGTTATACTGGAAGATAAAAAGAGAAAAGTGAGGGAGGGAGGTGGGCAGAGAGGGAGGGCACGATGGGGAGGACGAAAAGATAACAAAGGGAAAAAAGGAGAGGGGGAAGAAGGGAGAGAGAGGGAAAAGAAAGCGAGCCCCCCCACCCCCCCCCCCCACCCCCCCCCACCCCCCCCACCCACCAAACAGCTCCAAGGGCCTGCTGTACCAAGAAACAAAACAAGCCATCCACAACAGCGACTCCACAAAAGGGGACAACAATCTCACTGTACTCCGGGACGGAGCGACAGATAGCAGCCGGCAAGCCGGGCTATAAATGGAGAAAAAAAAAATGACTTCATCCCCGGCTGATGCACCACAGGGCAACCACACACTCCTCCTCATCTTCCTCTTCCATCCCTTTGTCGCACGCTCTTCTTCCTCCACCACTTTGAAAGATGAGCCTCGATTACACATTTGAGTCATCGCTCAGACGCCGCCAGAGTAGTTTTCACCCACATGGAGATGGAAGGGGTAACCTATATGTAGGCTGGCGGAGACAGCTGATGGTGTTCGTGCATGGGAGTGAGCTCGATTTTGAAACCCGTTAGTTGGTATTAGCTGTTTTTGTGTGTGTGTGTCTGTGTATGTACTGGCTTTTTCATCTTTTACAGGGGCATACATGTTATGAATAGTTCTATGCGTGAGAGTTGGCATGTTGGTGTTTGTGAACTAGATTGTTGATCTTATGCTTGACTGATTGTGTGTGTTGGTGTGCATGTATGTGCGACGTGCTACAGTTTACAGTATCCCACACGATGTGACAATGACGTCAGTTTCTCACCACACTGCGCGGCCGTCTGGAGTGCCCTTGTTGATGCCAAGGTGCCCGGGCCCCCTCCAATACCACTCAGGCTTCCCAACCTGCAGTCGAGCACACCTCACTGCGCACACATCCCCTGCAGACACATGCCTTCCGGAACACGGCTGTACCGAGGTTGTCTGCGCATCCACAAGGAGCATTTTCACACCCCGCATTCATTAAAAGGAGGAAACGGCATTGCCTGATGCATCCCTGTATTCCATCCAGGGCCACATTTGGATGAATTATACTATGTGACACGCTCCCACACTTTTGACAGGGAGTCAGGTGGCTGAGCAGGTGAGGGCGTCGGGCTGGTAATCAGAAGGTCCCTGGTTCTAACCTCAGCTGTGCCAACATCATGTGTCCTTTGGCAAATCACTTCGCCTAACTTGCCTCAAGGGGAATGTCCCTGTACCTGCTGTAATCGCTCTGGATAAGAGCGTCTGCTAAATGATTAAAATGTAAAAATTGATTGGCTTTTCTGAGCGTGTCAGCGGAGTTTTACTGTTTTACTTTGTCTCTGTTGCTTCATAGGGATATTTTACAGGGGTGGTAATAAGCTTTTTGTAAAAAAAAAAAAAAAAAAGTTAAGTCAGATGGAGATCAACCCAGCCAAGGTTCTGGAGGGGCATGGGAACCGGCAACAGTGGCAGATGCTGTCCCAGCATGCATTTGGAGGAGTATCAAGGTATTGGCGGTAAGACAGCCTAGGTTCGTTTGCGGGGGCCAGATGACCCTTTAGCCTTATCGCTTCTGTCTTCTGTATTAAAACCCTGATTTGGACTCGCTTTTGTGCATGAAAGAATTGATACATTGTGTGCGTGTGTGTGTAACCAATTATCACCACTTGCGTAAACAACCAAGACTATCTTTTCTGTTGGTTCATTTCATGTTCTGGTTGTAAAAAAGTGAAATTGAACTCACCCGTATCTTAATGGTCCGGGTTTTCCCTCCACAGTTCTTTTTCAGGAGCATTTTCTGTGGGTATGAAACAAGAAAGTAACTTATCAAGTACACTAGCAAGTGCATGCACTGTACAAACCACAGCTCCCACACTCATTTTATAATCTATGGGCAACTGTAGAAAATACTGACACCCATTTTTGGAAAGTGCTTTTGAGACACATTTTTGGGAACTAAACGAGAATATGTTTTGTGACAGTATGACAGTGAAAAGTCAAAGTGCCGGTCGATGTTACAAATATTCTGCAGAAATTCACAATTCCGTGATTAGGGTTAAAAATGTTAACAAATTCTATATATATTAACAAAGAAAAACCACACACTTGGTTATGGGTCAACTAATCATGCTCGATGATATCAAGGCAAATGAACATTGCATGTCAATTGAGCGGGTGAATCACTGTAATCAAGGAAGTGAACAAAATCCAGCTGCTCAGCTAAACAAAATAATCAGTTGATGAGGCTTATGTAATATCCTGTCTCACGTTCCCCCCTCAAGACTCCACTGGGCTCAACCATTCTGACAAGTGAGGCCAACATGGGGGCTCTCACAATCGAGGAATTGTCTTGGAGGGGTGGGGTGTGGGTGTCGGGGGGTGGAGGGAGGGGTCTTGCAAGGGGGAAGGGAGTGAACGAGAATGATAGTTGAGGAAATAGAATCGAGTTAGAAGGAACTTTGTCTGCGTTGTTTGGTGCGCCCCGCATACAAAAATGATAGTCCAGTCCGTTTGGCAAAAAGTTTGTTGAGTACAACAATTTTCATTTATTTCATGAAATATCACAGAACTTGGTTCGGAGACAGCACTCTGCTGACTTGGGGACAGCCAAGGGTGTCTCCATGCGTCTGTGAGCGTATCTCTTGTGGCCAGAACGCAGCAGAGGTCTGCACAACCAAACTGCTGCGGATGGTTCCGTTGGTAGCCGTGCCACATGAGTATCTGGGTCTGGATAATCTTGCGTGTACGTGGATTAGCGGTGGCTGAAACAAAACAAACGTCCGACCCTTTGACCCTCCACTAAAGACTATTATGAGATAAACAAACAGTTCATTACGTCACGGTTTTAACTTGTACCCTGGTCACAAACGCGTTCTTGTTTTGCACTTGTTTACCACTCCCAACTGGTAATTCCAAGTAGTCGCATTAGGTTCGCTCAGCAACTACTGAATTTCTTTGTCAGTATTCTATCATAGGACTTCATAGACAGGCATTGCTGAGCAAATTGTCCCGCGTAAATATCAGGAGGCTGTCATGACAACGCTTTAAGGCGGAAAGACCCTGCTTAGTCTCCAACTATGCAGCAAGTCACCTCGCCATGAAAGCAAAAAAAAAAAAGAACAACTTTCTAGCAGCGTTAGACGCTAACGTGAGCCGTCCAACCAAAGGGTTAAGCAGAGTCTGCCATCTGGGAGCTACCTCTCCAGGCCCCCTATTGTAGTCACTGCTGCACCTCCTATTCCACTTGACTGAGCCTACAAACAAACTCGCACACACACATACACACACACACACACTCACAGGTTTACAAGCATGCAGGCATTTGACCACAGAGGAAGGCAACACACTCAAAATAACCATTTCGATTAGGGGACGGACTAATAATGTATTGGGTAAAAAAAACAAACACACAAACACACACACACACCCCTTCCCCTCTTTCTATCTCAGCCCCTCTCCATGCTGCCCGCTGTCTCGCTTATCATCTGTTCTTTCTCTTTCTAGTTCTAATGGACATATGGGCCCTTCATACCCAGCCTTGTGATGGCGCGCACACACACAGCCACTCACACACACACACTTAGCATTTCAGAATAACGTGACAATGGGATTTTTTTTACGATCGCAATCAATGGTTCTGTGGCTCGTTAGCGGTTGTCGTGTGTATATATATATTTGTATACTCTCTCTCCGCCTCCACCCCTCGGTCTTTCCGTAGCTTATCAGCCCTTTGTGGGGAACGAGGGCACACATCTGCCGTCCGCGCCTCCCTCTCCTTCATCTCCCCGGACCACCGAGGTGGTGAGGCCTCGGCGGCGGAAAAAGAGTGTGTGTGTGTGTGTCTGTCTGTCTGGGGTGTGGGGGTGTGTGTGTGAGTGAGAGGGGAAGCTAGATTGAGGCGGGGGTAGATGTAGCTG
Organism: Neosalanx taihuensis; assembly: GCA_030340665.1. Classification (NCBI taxonomy): domain Eukaryota; kingdom Metazoa; phylum Chordata; class Actinopteri; order Osmeriformes; family Salangidae; genus Neosalanx; species Neosalanx taihuensis. The sequence continues at coordinate 5,559,724 of CM059296.1, read as the reverse complement.
TGCCCTTTTTCCTAATCCTGTGCTCAGAGCACTGAAGTGTGCTGCCCAGTCTGGCTGGTGGTACAAGGCTCCATTACTTTTCCATGGTATGAGCCCTTTTTGTAGAAATAGTGAATAGGCTCTAGAAGAATTCTACCAAATTAAATAACATTATATAATGCTAATTTTTTTGTGGTAGTCACCAAAATGCACACAGTGGGGTTGCCAGCAAAATGAAAGTGATAACCAGTTGAAATTCGATTCACAATTCTAAAAGTACTTTCTAAATGCTGACCTGTTGCATTTTCTCCAGGTCCAAGCTTGGCCTCCTCGGCTCCCCCCCATAGCTGTGCCTGTGCTTCCTGTAGGGCACTGCTGACTGGTCAAAGTGGGTCAAGATGATGGGCCTGACTGTCGGCTGCATCACCTGCAGCTGGAGCAGGACTGGAGGGGCCTTGAGGCTGCGCGGCGGGCTGGAGCTGAAGAGCACCGGGCTGGGGGAGGCATCCAGGCAAGCGCCAGGCTCTGACGAGGCTGGCCCGCAGCCGCATAAGTCCCGCACCTCCTCGTCGCTGGAGGCGCTGCTGTGGTGGTCGCCGTGCCGAGGGTGCAGCGTTGACGTCCACTTCCTGCCGTCGCCGATGCCGCGGCTGATTCGCTCGAGCTCTTCCTCGGAGGAGTGGCGGTCCAGAGTGGGGTCTAGGAGGAGGCGGAGCCGGCGGAGGCGTGCCGGGGACAACGGGCCCTGGTTGTGCTGCTGGCTTGTCGCCAACGGGGTGAGACTGCAGTTCCGCCGCCGTTCTGAAGGGGGCAAAAAGAATGGCAGTCAGGGTAGAACTACAGGCTTTCGAATAAGGAGACTTTCTCTCCTCTGAATGCAATTTGGAGTCCACCATCGGCCATCTAGGGGCTGTGAGCTAGGGGGCTCGCCATCCGGGTGGGGGGGGTTTGAGACTGATGGTTGAGAGCGGTGGGCATTGTATACCTCGGTCAATCTGTGCAAGCTCCTGATTTTCCCCTTCGGAATCATCGCTCTCCCCTCCCTCTCCACTGCCGTGGTAGGAGATCTGAGAAGAGCACAGCTGGTGGTGAACTTCACATGCATCAACAGGAAAACGCTACTCACCAGCTAGCCTGTGTTGGTAAACATCACAGAATTACAGAAGAGGCTAAAGCCGTTGTAAATGATCCATAAGTTTCGCCAAGCTTGTAACCATGTCAAAATGGTGTTAGCGTCAGAGATAGGGTCAGAGAGTTTTACATAATGTAGACAATGCAAGAACGCTGCTGTATTTTCCATTGAATAATCCTCTGTTTTAGCCAAGATAAGGCTGTTTCCCTAATGCAGTCACATAACTAGGCCTTGCAAAGGGGTTGAAAATAAGCTTTTCCAAGAAACACCCTAGCCTACTGACCTCATTGTAAACAAACAACTTTTTATGTCATGACTCAACCCACAAATTGGTGGTAAGCATTTTGATATAAGAAAAGCTGTAGGCCAGAGCTGCCAACATCATACAAGGACCAGTCTAGGAAGTTTGTGTCGTATTCTCGATTTCAAATACGTCTCAGGTGGAGACATATGGGGATCTGTAACCCCAAACGTTACATTGCATTTGAAATAGGCTCAACAAATCTTGGGGGGGGGGGGGGGGGGGGGGAACCCACTCAGTAATGCTAACTGATGCTTTGAATTCCCAGTCCTGAGAAGGGCCAGGCCGTCTCTCTTTTTAAAGAAATCCTTTTGAGGAGCCTATGGCAGCGAACGACAACAGAGAGGGACCCAGCAGACTGCAACGCTAAGAGTTAAGTAACGCGCCACACACAGTAATTACCACACTGAGCAGCTGCCATCTGTGCTCCTTCTCATGCCGCGCGCACACAAGCACACACACACACGTGTACGCGCGCGCACACACACCTCCTCTTCCTTCTCAGGGCACTTCAAACAGTGGGGGAACGAGAGAAAGGATCCACAGCCTCAAGTTCAACAAGAGGCTTGCTGGCTGCATGCACTACACTCAACAATAGGGTGCTTTCACAATGGCATTATTTGGCTAAATGTTCTTCGTTTGCAACACATTATGTGCTCTGGGATATTCCATAATGCAGTTAGGCTATACACTATTTACATTACACTTTACCCCATTTGAATACAGATGAGAAGATACCTCCATGATAGTAATTCCTGACTGGACTTGATATACGATCTGAACTATTACCAGCAGAAAACGGTATCACAACCATCTCAATGACATCACAAAATACCAGCGTACACAGCCTCGTCACCCAGGTGACAAGCTCTTCTGGGTGGTTGATAGCATCTTCATCTGGGACTACAGAGTGTGTGCGTGTGTGTGTCCTTACATTATACTCCCTAGTTGTGTATCTTTTTGTTTGAGAATGAATTCCTCAGAGGAATGCTTGACATACTTTCCATTATACTTGATCTAGTCTTTACAGGGGCTTATTGTACCTCCTAAAACCAGGATACTGACAAAAAGTGGAGGGGTCTAAAACGTAGAGGTGGGGTGGTCATATGTCTAAGGTATTACATGTTTATGATTAAGGGAAGATAAACTTTATTGTTATCGAGGACTTTAATTATTACGTAAGGGTGGACATGACCATAAGCAAGGAATCAAATCACTAGTATATAGCCTACTCACAGTTTCTATGAACAGAATATTATTTTAGTCAAGGTCATGATTTAAGTACAAAAAGTCTTCTGTTATGCTATGAGCACACAGTATGTTGACTTAACCACATCCCTTTTCGACAACCCTGTTTTGTTCTGGATGTTAGTTTATGAACATACCTTTCAAAATAGGATTCAGAGCATATGCTTGCAATGTCAGGTTTAATCCCAATAGTTTAAATATGAGCAAGTAGCCACAATGAACTCATCCTTTCAGTTACTTTTCTGTAGCTAACCCAAAGTGCATTTTCCCCATCAACCTCAATCACTTCCCCCTAACCACTTGAATAAACAGGCCATCCGTTTCATACGGGGAACTCCAACTCAACAAAACAGGGTTGAAATAATTAAACCATGAAAAATGCTAATTTTCAACAGAGTGAATGACCAGTGTGGGTGTGTGAATTTGAATAGACCACCCCCCCCACCCCAAACCCACACACAAGCTATAGCCTAAGCCTTGAAACTTGTATTGAAGCTGGATTTAACCAAGGCTGCTCAAAAGCACCCATTTACAATCGGTGAATTGGTGGCGTTCCTCAGGTTCCAGAACATGTGTGCAGCATTGGCCGAGTTTGGGTATAAATGTTGAGGTGACCAGTCCTCAGCTTTCTGCCATGTATGCTTGCATTGCGTTTGAGAGGGTTATATGTACCCATATGTATACATGTCAGTGTTTTACTAAGGGATGACACTAACCAATTTGCATGTGCTGTGCAGTTGAGCTGGACTGATTTGCTTACTATTTCACCAGGATAATCTACCATGCTGGATGGTGCATCAGTGGTTAAATAAATGTGTTAATGAATACATTTCATTTACTGAACTAAGACAAAACAAACGTAGGGATTTTACATAGTGGCAACTACCACAACTTGACAATTTAATTTCTTGAATTTGATAAGTCGGACTGAATCTGAGTTATATGGCTACACCACGGCTACACAACATTGTAGGTTTACCGTATTAGTTCTATGTACTGGTCCTACATATTATGACTTACTTTCTCAACTTGATTAGAACTGATACACATCCTGGCTCTAAACCATTTCTGCAACTTCCTCTTTCCTTCCTACCCCAATGGGTTTGTCCCTAACCAGCAGAGACTACAATATCCAGTGCTTTTATTCGTCTCGCCATAGCCCTCTCACTGAAGGGGAAGTCTGCTGCAGCAATGAAGCCAGTGTTATCTCCCAACTCAAGCAGGTGACAGAGGCTTTACTGGGTGATAAGGCTGCTGTAAAAAACAGCTGCAGGGTGAGACTAAGGAGGGAGTTGGGATGCCATTCTTTGGTTAAGTTGATAAACGGGGCTTGTGTTGGTGCGCCTCATGTCATGGGCATGTGCGAACGTTTTAGCTTCCGGGCATTTTTCAAAACAGAAAGAAGTTCACTGTGGACATTGTTGCTACACCACCAATACACTTTTACATGGGAAAAGTAGGATTTAGAGGGGAATTCATTGACCATATAACCAGATCCATATTTATAACCCCTTGTGCTGTCTTTGGGTCATTGTGACCTGCCTTCGTGGTGCAAAAGGTGGGTCAGATGGGGGGGTCAGATGGCTCAACAGGTTAAGGCATTGGCCTTATGATCGGAAGGTTATGATCCCGAGCCCCCGCTGTGGCTAGCTATATGACGTTGTGTCCTTGGGTAAGGCACTTCACCCTACTTGCCTCAGGGAGAATGTCCCTGTACTTACTGTAAGTTGCTTTGGATAAAAGCGTCTGCTAAATGAAATGAAAAAAATTTAAATGTCCCAATTTCTCAAAGGCAGCACATGGTTAAAGAATGATCATTTGGACATATTTGGATTTCTACAACACACGTATGTCACTCTCTTACTGAACAGAAACATTGTACTGTTAATGATATCTAGGCTTGAGCCAGAGCAAGTCTACAGAAGTAACAGGATCTTCCTTCACAATGTTAGGCAGAAGCATGGAATACTGTTCCTACACCAGCGGCAAGGGCTATACCACTTGCCATCCATTTGGCTGGCATGAATAGTGCCAGTGTCATCTTTGACATGTCCTGTGTCCACGGGCAGCAGGCGGACACGCATTTGCCAACACAAGCGGGTGAGTCAGTGCCAACGTCGAGTGTGTGAACAATAGTTCCAAAGTTCCTCGCCATACACATTAAACGAACAGCAAACACTGGGCTGTTATACTGTATAGAAATGCGCACTACATAACGGCAGACCAAAGCCAAGTCCTGTTACTCCCAGAATGTTGGGAGGGTACTGGGCACGTGTGACTGCATTGGTCCGTATCGTGCGCCGCGCAAGACATGTGACCGACGTCAACCAGCCATTATTACACCCATGCACACACACACTTGTCATTAGTCAGCTGCTTCGAAAAAGGTTTGAACCCAAGTAAACTCAAGTCGATTCAATCATAAGTACCATGTGACACTGAAATATGTGAGAGAACAAGTTAATAAGGAGATGACACATTCCATCCCTTGTCCTGCTTGGAAAGGTTGCTAGCTTTTTAGTCATTATCCTCTATTATACTTATATAAGTATTATAATAATTATACAGGTCTGAATTAAACCTGCGAGTTGAAATAGGCCGAATAGGATGGAGATAAGCAAATCTGTCTAATCTGGTGAAACTAAATATTGGTTGGGATGTATTATTTGTCATGTCACAAAATGGCAACTGGTGTTCTGAAGGTCCGGCTAGCTAGGCCCGCCGTTGCATGACCTCTCTGGTAAAGTGGATAGTGTTGATGAGGCAAAAGTGAAAAAAAGCTTTTTATTAAATGTCAATAAATCCTTGTCTTTAGATTACACTCAGTGTAAGTGTGAGTCAGGTGGCTGAGCGATAAGGGACTTGGGCTGGTAATAAGAAGGTCCCCGGGTCAAATCCCGGCCGTGCCATTATAGCATTGTGTGCTTAGGCAAGGCACTTCACCCTACTTGCCTCAGGAGGGAATGTCCCTGTACTTGCTGTAAGTTGCTCTGGATAAGAGCGTCTGCTAAATGTCTACATGTAAATGTAGCAGGCTTAGATCACAAGTTGGAGCCTGTTAGTTCCTCTATTGGTCAATGGTTCTCATTACACCATGAAATCATAATCTGGTATCAATGCAAGGGCAAACCACTCTTAAAATGGACACAAGTTACAGTATCAAGCCCTTTACTTGTATGTGTGTGTGTACCTGCTCTACAAGAGAGGTGGAATGAAATCCCTGTCACTCACTCGTTTGCTGCCACTGAGCTGCTAGCTAAGCTGGATCAATGGCAATCTTGGAACCCACCAAGTGGACATCCTGCCTAGCTGTATTTACAGTGACACACACACACACACACACACACACACACACACACACACACACACACACACACACACACACACACACACACACACACACACACACACACACACACACACACACACACACACACACACACACACACACACACACACACACACACACACACACACACACACACACACACACACACACACACACACACACACACACACACACACACACACACACACACACACACACACACACACACACACACACACACACACACACACACACACACACACACACACACACACACACACACACACACACACACACACACACACACACACACACACACACACACACACACACACACACACACACACACACACACACACACACACACACACACACACACACACACACACACACACACACACACACACACACACACACACACACGTATACAGCGACTTCGTTGACTATCGTTCAACATTTGATAGGCCATGCATGCATTTCTAGCAGTCACACAAGGGTCACTTCTCATACCACAACCTCATCATGTGGGGATTTCTAGCTCTTGCCTGTTTCTGTAATTGTCTTTAGTGTAAGCTCCCAGGGTCAAGTTTGGAATGAGGCCAACCTGGGACTAGTTTCTATTTGAATAGAGCTAACTGTACTTGGGTGTACTGAGTCAATCTCATGTCAACCCCTCTGACAGGGTTAGTGAGCCTTACAATTATGTTGGCCATCAATGTTTCCTAACGCAGCCCTTTGGGGTTAAATTGAATACCATGTCAGATGACTACTTGTGTGTTCAGAGTGTGATTCTGGCTGAACCTTGGCTATCATTGAGTATGACGTCACATAACTATTCGAGCAGACCAGGCCACAGTATTCTTTCAGTACACACACCCATTTACACAAATTGCTTTCTCTTTACACCAAACCAACATAAAAGAGGAAGAGCACATGCCCAACTAGGCAACACAATAGGGTGGCACACTTTTCACCATCTCCAACAGCCAGCTCAAAAAAGTGTACAGGGACACAAAATGGCTGCCACCAGGGCATCCAGTTGACTGACACACAATGGTGGGTGATGAGGCGAATGAGTGACCTTTTCACCACTCAAACTCACTGGAAAGTGTCAGCTTTAGGCCATATGGAAAGTGAGTTGGATTGTATGAAATGGCTGCCGCAAGAGATTGTCAGAGGTTTCTGATGCTAAACAGATATAGCTTGCATTAACGATACCTCTTCCCATGTTGACCACTGGTACCATTGGAAAGGGCACTGTATAAAGTGTTCTAAAGTGTTACATTGGAGTACAGGTGGGAAAGCGATCCAGCTCTAAAACATCCCTCCACTGCCTCATTACTCTTTTACTGATGGGTAGCATTCTACACATTTCATAGAAAAACAGGGATCAGTAAAAGACCGTGTTAATCATGTCAAAAGCTTATGAATGATCAGACACCTTTCTGAAGCTGACCCATAATACTAAAAACATCAGTGTAACTTACTGAACTTTGTGTATGCTATCCTCAAGTACTGGTGAATTCACTTTTTGAAACGTCGGAAACGGGCTAAAGTTAGCTTTATGCATACCTGATCCACACACCATAAAACAAGCTCTGCCATTCTGTGCCAAAATGTAAATAAAAAAACGAAAAAGCTGACACAAGCAGTCACCTTGGAGTGAGTGCTATGGAAATATGGTTTGAGCAGCCTATGGTTTCATATTTGTGTGTGCACCTGCTTGTGTGACTGCCTTCCAGTCAGTGTTCTGACTGGCTGCTGGGTGTTTTCCTTTGGTCAGATCAGGATGGAAACAGAACTAGCCAAAGTACACATACCCACACCTCTGAAAACCAGATTCCCTATTTCAGAGAAGAACCACATGTGTTACAAATTAAAGTGTGTGTGTGTGTTAAGGAGAAAGGATGGTACTGGTTATGCACAACAGTGAAGACATGCCACTGCATTTTAATTCCTGATCTATTGGCCTGTTTGTCTCAGAGACATTCGTTTGCAACTGTGGTTATGTGGCTGTTAGTGTCAAACCCGTATTCTTTTCCAGGTGTGTGTGTATGATGAGAGAGTGTTTGTGCGCACAATAATGTCCTTATTGCATGTCTGCATTCTTCTAGAAAGCAGTAAATGCTCTCTAATGGCTGGTTAGAGATCTACGGCAAGACTCTAAAGCCCACCTAGTTGAGTTGTTGTTGTTGATGACGATGAAGATACTGACTGAAAAATATTTCAGCTGTTCCTACGACTGCATGTGTGTTCCTGTCCTTGCACTTGGTTCCCCAGAGCCTGGATGAGTGTGTGAGTGGGTGTGTAAGTGTTGCTCCCTTTTTCTGTGTGTTAGCATCTCTCTCTCTCTCTCTCTCTCTCTCTCTCTCTCTCTCTCTCTCTCTCTCTCTCTCTCTCTCTCTCTCTCTCACACACACACTCACACACACTCACACACACTCACACACACTCACACACACTCACACACACTCACACACACACACACACACACAAACTGTGTGTGTCAGTGAGTGAGTGTGTGCGAGTGTGTCTACATGTGGTCTCTTTTATGCTAACCAGGTCATTCACCCATACTATGGCTGCAGGCCCAAACAAAGAAAGTTCTGCTTACAGCTCTTCTAATTAACATGGCACAAGACTAGGGTCAATATCCATATGCACAGAAATAGACAAATACTCTTCCAAAACAAGTATAACATTATGTCAATTCACTTAGGGATTATTACGTGACATGCAAATGGTGTACAGATTTTAGGTAAAAATGTGAATATTCTGTAATGTAAAACAAACACATTTTCAATGTTGAAGTAGATTATTTATTAGAAATAATTCACTATCTTACCTTAAGTTGAAATGGATGTATCTCGTTGAGTGAATGTCTTCTTAACTTCTTAGTTAAAGTCTTCAACATTCTGATTACGTTTATATGGATTCTCGTCTACAAAATACTTTTGGTGGTGGCCTGAAGCCCACTATGACTGTAATTAATTCATTGAAATGCACAGTTCTGCACATTAAAAAGGCACAAAAACCCTATAAGCAAGCAGTTATACACATCCACACATACAAACAGTTCACCACACACAACGCCACACTCAACTTCTGTTGCAGACACCCAACAGCTTCCAGTGAAAGTCAGAATTTCCTGTCCTTCGCCGGACAATCTATTGATACTATATTAAAATCTGTTATTGTTTGACAAGATGGTAATAGGGCCCAATTAACTACGCCCGAGTTTGTTATTGTGCATTTCGTTTTTAGCTTACGACGTAGCAGTCCTGGAAATCGGTTTCACAAGTCTAGAATAAACGTTGACGTTTCGGTTCTCTTCTTCCTCAAGGCATGTACATATAACTCAAAAGGAAGGGCGGAATTAAGTTTCTAAATTTTTTGCCATGAACTTGTTCACATTCAGACACGCACACAGCACATTCACACTCACACACATACACACAGCCGAATGCACACGTTTACATAGTGAACACACATAGTACTTCTCTCGTTTGGGAAGCCGGCTCTTTCATTGGCTGCTCTACTGAGTGATGTCATTTTTTTCCCAATAAGGAGGGGTGACTGTTAAAGCAATATTTTGTTTATAGTCCACAGAGTTTATTATTTATGTATATGTTTGTCTGATACTGTAGTACAATATATATTATACAACGTTTAGATTGTTAATTATGATTGTCTGTACAACATTCAGAATCAGAATGGGGGGTTTATTCGCTATGCAAGATAAACAAACATAGAATTTACTTTGGCAGGAATGAGCAAACATAGAACATAAATGTGGCCTACTAATAAAATGAAAATGAATACCATGTAAGATACACTGCAGATATGATACATATAGACAAGGAATACAAATGTTACAAATAATACAACCTTCCTGTAAACAAAAGGTATTCAAAAGGTATTCAAAAGTATGATGTTCCAGTATTACAGACTACCACACTGCAATACTGAATATACAAGATAAATATATATTTCCACGTCATCTAATGTCAGACTCCCATGTTCGACTCCCTGGTTTACAGAATGTTCCTCTAACATGGGCCATGCCAGTACAGCTAATTTAATTCATTAAAGAGTGTTACGATTATATAGTGATTTAGATAGTGAGAGAGATATGGGGAGACAGACAGAGAGAGGTTGTAAGAGAGCAAGGACAGAGAGAAGTGAGAGAGAGTCAGGTATAATTGGCATGAGTGGAGTGATCCTATTACAATGACATCATCCTCTAGCATGGGAAAATCAGTCTCTATGGATATGTAGAGACAGTGCTTTGGGAAAGAGATGTATTTGGCCCTGTTATTAACAGTGGCACGTGAGTGTGTGTGCACGTGTGTGTGGCCTGTGCTATGAGTTCTGGCCTGTCCTGTGCCATACGATTTTGCCTTTAAATCGTACTATTTTGTTTCTATACTTAATCACAGTTGATCAATATCCCTTATACACATAGTATACACATTTTAATCTGGCAAATAAATGTTTTTATTGTTCTACAATAAATGTTTACCTGATGAAATAACTTGGATGCTTTGCGATCAATAGGTTTGCTGCTAATAAATGTTACACAAATTCACACATGTTCAAATCAAATCAAATCAAATCAACATTTATTTGTATAGCCCTTTTTACAAGCAATGTCACAGAGGGCTTCACATATGCCCCTAGAACTGCCTCTCAACCAACCTAAACCCTCAAGGAAGACAAGGAAAAACTCCCAGAAAAACTCACTAGGTAGAAAAAATGGAAGAAACCTTGGAAGGAGCAATTCAGTGAGGGATCCCCTCCTCCAGGGACGGTTGGAGAAAGTGAAGAGCGGAACACAGGCTAAAACAGTCATAACTCTAGAGAGAGTTAACAAGTTGCTGAAACATCAATACTCAATGCTCAACGTGGGTCTTAGGTTGCACAACGTCAATTTAGGCAGTCACTGGGCTTGGGCCCATGATTGGCGCAGCATCACACGCAGGGGGATGAGGAAAAGGACCGGGAACTCTCTCCTTGTCCATCAGGGAGACTGACGTCCGACTGGCGACCAGATCCGGGGTTGGAAGACCATCTCGGATCAATGTCCACTGGCACCAGGTCCAACATTGGCCGATGACCACGCAAGTGCTGAGAGCTCAGTCCCCCCATACCAAAGGGAGGTATGGAGGGGAGGACAGTGAGACGGAGTAGAGGAGATGTTAGAGAGTGCAAGGAACAGCTAACAGTTATAGCAATATTCAGAATGAGGTCCCCACCGGTCAATGTGGGCTAATGCAGCAATTTAAAAAAGGGGCTATTGACACAGCCTTAGACATCAAGACAGCACCAGCCCCCCTCAATTGGAACATAAATATGTTATCTTACTTTATTGTGTGATTTGAGTGACCACAAAGTATTGTGATTTGTCATTTGAAAGCCTTCATTCCAAAGCACAAATTCCTTTCCTTTACTGAATCCGGAGTTTGATTGTTCAGATCAACAAGATAAATGAATGTGTCAATTTTTTTTGGTAATGGTCTATAGCAAACTGAACTTTATAAAGACTGATGAAAAGATGAATATAATTTCAAATAATCTAAAACTGTGCTTTTTCTCGATGTTTATGAAACATGGTTGTTTGTGTTCTAGATATTGTTTTTCTTTGCAACACGTCCGGTTGTCGACCTGATAAACTTTTCAAGGAACCTGCAGCTTGGCACCAACTAAACCTTGTCAATCCAATTAGTATTTCAGCTGTGGGGATCTGTAAACACATTATTTTAACCTATCTGCACCTTGGAGTTATATGTGTGATTTGGTAGTATAAAATACAGGTCATAAGTATATCATGTGAACAATTAGATTAGATTAGATTAACCTTGATTGTCATTACACACGTACAAGTAAAGGGTAACAAAATGCAGTTATCATCCAACCAGAAGTGCAAAATAGTTTATGGGCAGGGTGGGAGGAGTCCTTCTGGATGCTGTGAGCAGACAGCACTTCCTCTGGATGTCCTCGATGGTTGGACGAGGAGTCCTCGTGATGTGTTGGGCAGTTTTACCACCTGCTGCAATGCCTTGCACTCTGCGACTGTGCAGTTTCCATACCACACTGTAACACAGTTGGTCAGGATGCACTTGATCGCACAGCGGTAGAAGTTCACAATGACAGCTGAGGACAGATGGTGTTTCCTCAGTGCTCTCAGGAAAAAGAGACGCTGGTGAGCCTTCTTGATCAGGCCGGAGGTATTGGTGGTCCAGGACAGGTCATCCAATATGTGGATCCCCAGGAACTTGTAGCTGGAGACATGCTCAAAGGCCACCCCATTGATATGAATTGGGTTTTGTGTGCCTCCCCTCTTCTTCCTGAAGTCCACGATAAGCTCATTGGTCTTTGTGGCGTTAAGGAGCAGGTTATTGTCAGTGCAACACATGGCCAGGTGCTGTACTTCCTCTCTGTAGGCTGTCTCATCCTTGTTGGTAATGAGACCAATCACCTTGGTGTCATCAGCAAACTTAATGATGAGTTGGATCCATACATCAGCTTGCAGTCATGGATGAAGAGGGAGTAGAGTAATGGGCTGTGCACACAGCCATGTGGTACATCGTTGTTGATTGTGATGGTGGAGTCACAAGAGTGGGCTGACCTAACATGTTGTGGTCTGTTGGTCAGAAAGTCCATAATCCAGTGGCAGAGGGAGTGATATAAGTACATACAAGTCTAAAATATGAAAACACTGTATTGAGAAATGACTAATCAAATGGCTTTGGTCAGAAACAATATCTTCCAATGAACAAAAACATAACATGTTGAGATGCATTAACTTATTAAATTTACGAAATTAAATGTTTTATGAGCTGCCACAAGGGGGTAGTGTTTACTATTTTTTAAGTCAAGCCTTCATAGAAATATTTGGGATTGTTTGCCCCCTACTGGTTGTTGAGTGACAGTGCCGTCATTTCCTGACCTGGAAGGTTTGGGTAATTGATAAAATAATAAAATCCTTTATTTGTCCCCCACAGGGAAAATTACAGTCTACAACAGCAGAAGGGTACAGTAAGAGTACAGTCAGAGTGACATTGTAAAATATAAACTGAAGACGATACAATAGAATACAAAATACAAAAAAATCAAGAACGAGATATCAATCTAGGATGAACATTGCACATAAGTATGAGTGAGTTAAGTGTGAGTTAAGTGAGATGGCTCCTGTCTTGAATGAGAATTGAGTGACATACAGCCATGATTAGTTTAAGACAGATGATTCGTTACAGACTGAGGTGTGATGTCTCATGTGATCATGAAGGCAACCACACTATTCAGTGTACACAAAGTAAATCCATTTAAGTATAATGTAAACCTCATGACATTACTGGTTAAACGCCACATTGATGTTGATGTTGTTGTGGTTCATGGTGGGTTCCAGGTTTTGTTAGTTGATTCCTTCACAAGTAAAGCAATGCAAAAATATAATATATTTGAAAGTGTACAATAAAATACAATATTTGAAATACAATATTTGAAAACTGGCTTTGAAGACTTTGAGCACAGTTTTGACATGCCTTTTAAGAAAATTCAGATGAGTTTCTCTAAGATTAGAATATTTTCGCAAGAAAAATTAAAACGTGTCCCAAGAAATAAAATAATTTTTCAGCTATTCATTCAGGTTGCACTTACCAACACAACCCAAACCCATAACCCAAAGCAAAGTGCATGAACACTATAAAAAAATATGTTCTTGTATTTTGCAAGTTTTAAAAATTGATATCAATACTTCTGTTGAGAAAGTAAATACAGTGTAACTTCATTGTCTTTTATTTTCTTCAGATTCATTAGGATGGTTCTGGTGTGTTGCTATAAACCCCAGATTTCTGTCATGTATTTCTTGAGAAAAAGGAATGAGGAAGATAAAGACCTAATATGGCCCAACCATTTCAGTTACTGGAATATCAGAACACATGGGATTAGGATGACGGTTACGATGATGTCAACGTTTTCCTTCTGTAAAATGTATTTTTAAAACAGCATTGCTGAAATAGTGTATGACATATACACTGCCTGACCCTTTGCCATCCTAATCTTTTTTAAATGTTTGCAAGCATCTTCCCACTCTCCCTTTGAGGCCCATGGCTCTCTAGGTGCCTGTGGCCCACACCGCCCACTCCATCCCAGGGTAGATCTGCATAGCCCACTTCCTCATCCTCTCCTCTCCCCACTCCTCTCTTACCCACTGACCCACTGGCGGAAAGCGTGGGACCATCTATGTTGGAAAGTCCACTTTTAGAACACAGGGTGCTATTTTCTGTCTACGCAGCTTCAAAAACAGGCAGACTTATGCAATACCTTCCTCTCCACTGAAGAACAGGTCCTGTTTGCGCAACAGTGCACTTTAATGTAGGCTGTGTAGACTAACAGGAAGTGAGACAAATATAGTTATTGGAAGATCTTTATTATGATTTCTTGTTCATTTTTATTCTTGAACACTCTTTATATTTATTCCTCAACAGTTGAACTAAAATCTATCACCATATAAAATCACTCCAGTTGATAAATCATTCCAAAATTGTACTCTTTTATTATTAATTGAATTTATGATATGATGTTCTGTAAACAAAAAAACTGTGATCTTCATAAAGCAAAGCAATGCTCAAATACCGGAATTTAAGAATCTGAATAAAAATATGCCCTTAGAAAGCTGTCAAAGTGACAAAAGAGTTATACCTCATTGTTGTTTACACACAAACGGCTGATTGTGAAGTAACCACTATATTCTAAAAATAAAATTGTAAAAGTTGGTCAGATGACAATGTTCCTCTTTTCACCCATGACATTATCATCTTGTTGAAAAGTAAAACATCTACTGTACTACATACTAGCAACTAGTAACAATATTAAAACATTCCAATATATGTGAATAATGTACCATTTCCAAATGATAGAACATAGATGGGAAAAACAAATATTTCCAAATCATTCTGGGAACGAAACCTTGGGTCAGATCCCAACGTTTATTAGCAAAGTGACATAAACATGCTTTCACCATGTCTATCCAAGGCTTAGAAGGGCAATTTAGTAAATGATTAGGACACTATGTGCATGTCTGTGTGATAGTCCAGGTCAAAATGACCTATTGTGGGGTCCAGCGGAAGTCAGGTTAATATCCTGAAAGGATAGCACACACACACACATACACACGCACACATATACACAGACACACACACAAAGAAGCAGACACAGACACACAGACACAAACACACACACCGACACACACACAAACACACACACAGACACATAAACATGCACACACATCACATGCCCTAGGTTGACAGATGAGGTTCTCTCTAGAACCTATAGACGGCAGCAAAGTCTTTACAATCTATCTTTGTTCAGTTTTATCATTGGATTGGTCATTGGATAAAATGCAAAATACCTTTTTTTTAAATAAATTGTAAGAGATTCATATAAATTAAACAATAATTAAAAGGTATTGACTGAAGAATACTAAACCATGTGCCATGGCTGTACCATAGAAGAGACATAAGTGAATGTGTAGAGCAGTGAGTGAGTGAGTGATTAAGTGTGTGTTTCCTTTTCTTTTTGTCTAATCTATATTTGTGTGACAGACATGTGAGAGGAAAGACGCAGAACAAGTTAACCACACATAGTGAAGAGGGGGGAAGAACGAATGGAATTAAATAAGCAGTAAGGAGAGGATAGGGAAATATAACATCAATGTGCTGTGGCCCTTGTCATTGACTGGACGGAAGCACTAGCTCAGACTAAACCCCACTGGTTGACTAGTGACTGCCAAAATCAATGGAGGCAGGGGGGCTTAGGGTGCTGCTTCCTTCCTAACCTTGGTGTTGGCATAATTTCTGAGTTGCTAGGCGACCGGAAGCATGGTAACAGAAGGTGTCATTTGTTACCTCAGAGCTGCATATAGCGCATAGTAAAAGTAGCCGTCCAAGTGTCAGGAGAGGTGCTTGAGTTACTAAGAATAGTTGCGGAAGTGAGTAAGGGATGGAGGGATGGAAGAGGGCTGGACACAGGAGTTCAGTATGTTCAATTCATTTTGTTTTTTTGGTTTCCTTTTTTCATCCGCATGTGGGGTGTTTTTGTTCGTTTTTCTTTGATGTAGTTATGAATCGATTACAGGCCTAATAGATAGATGGTCATTCTTAAATTGAGTTTTTTTGTGAAAGGGAAATTCCACTTTTTATGTTTCGACTATGAAACATCCAGCTTGCAACTGTTTAATCAAAGTATAAACAACTGTTTTATACATTAATTTTTGATGTAGGATTATGTTGATAAATGTTGTCTTTCCCTGCATTGGTCAGAGGTGAGTTTGTGTAAAGGAATTACATTCTAATCAATTGTTCTAATTTTCTTCTGCCTTTGGTGTCTCCCTTTCCATCACTTCATCTCTGACATCTTCCCTTTCGCTTGTCTCTATCTAGGCTCCTTTTCTCTCTCATCCTGCTCTTCAACTTTCTCTATCCCTGTTTCCTGCACTATTCTACTATCATCCCTTGTCCTCTCCTTCTATATTCTCTCTCTCTATATTCCCGCATAGCTTCCTTTCTCTTACACACCCTTCCTCCCTCTTTTCCTCTCTCTGTCTCTTTCACACACACACACACACACACACACACACACACACACACACACACATACATACACACACACACACACTCTGCGGCTGCCCACTCAGTACTCTCGGGGAGCAGAAGGCCGTCCGCTCCCACACGTCTTTGCGTCATGGAACAGAGACCTGGGAGAGAGAAAGTGAGAGAGACATAGAGAGAGAGAGGGAAAGAGAGATGAACAGATGGAGAAGGAACACAGCGTCACTGTTCTAACTACGTTATAACACCGTCACTCCATTTCAAACCACTTAGCAGGTCATCATAATACATAAGCATGGATCCTCATGTCTAATTAAAAACCGAGGTATTAGATAAACATACAGGCTAAATTGTGCATTGTATACCTATCAGCCAATTTATTTCTACTAAAGGATATAATGTATAAATATACTTTCAAGGCACTTATCTTCTACTGTATCTATAGCCATACAAAATGTACCTGCATTTTTTACACCATAATAAATTCTAATAAATATTAGACTCCTGTATATAGTGGTCAACCTGCAAAATAATAACTTATCAAAGACATTAGTAAATCGTGGGGCAATTTGTATTTTATGTTTTTATAAATAACTACCAGTGAGCAACATGTCAAGCAATTATTAAGAATGAAATGAACATGTGGAATTTTCCAGCCTGCAAATCTAACTCTGTAGTTTCAACCTCTCATTAGGAAGCTAATCTAGGACAGAATCAAACATCTCTCGCAATTAAACTATTAGATCAAACCTACAGACCCCAATATGCAAAAAGGACTTAATGTGAGGTTTCTGACATCTCTGGGCTGGCGCCAACTAATGTAACCATGACAACCAAATTCACATCCGCATGTGATATCATGGGCCATGCAATCAGCTCCTAATTGAGGAGAGCGTTGTCTTGGCTGATGATGGCTGTGATGGTTGCCTGACCGACCAACCACAGCTTGCCCTTGACAATTCTTCAGCTAGTAACCCTTCTCTTGTAGAACCCAGAATCGGATTGCTCTAAATATCCTGATAGGCATACAACTGTAGGAAATTACCTGCAGAATTACAGATAAATGACTAGTTTGACTGAAAGAACAGACACAGGCATATCTAAAAATATAGCTGCACTAGCTAGAAAGATGAGCTTATGAGAGAACCACACTAATATGTGTTCAGTTTACTGCATGCCATGTCTTTTTGTTAACGTCATTTCAAGAGGAAATTATATTTTCAATTAAAATAATAGGTTTATAAAATGTACTGGGACAATTTCAGTGACCACTACAAATGCATTTCTGCATTTCTTTTTGACAGTATTCCCTTAAAAACACTTTGACGCTCTAAAAGTATACTTTTAAAATAATAAAACCACAAACTGCTGGTGTGTGTTTTAACTCACAACTAGATGTAACACTCCAGGGGGCCACTTTGTGTAACCTCTCCCCACAACCCTCTCACTGAAGGTACTGTGAGAGACTATGCATGTTTTTCCAACAATTTCACATTTCACAAATTCACAACAATTATCATCCTGTGTTTGTGACACAGACACAAAATACACACCAGTGTTTTGTTTAAAAATCAAATACAATTCAAGTAATTGAGATGCATCATCAGTCAATTTGCTAACACAGATGGCTTATGTTGAGAGTGTTCAAATATGTAACATACTAAACTAGATGTGACACATTTGTTGCCACCCTGTTTGCAAAATTTAGAAAACAAAGTGTCAGGGTTACAAATGATTTAATTAAACACACCAGAAAAAAGAGGGGGGCATGGGGAGAAAGAAGAGATCAAAGAAGGGGAAACAAGAAAGAGAAAGGATGAGAGAGGTGGATGGAAAGACAACAAGGGTAACGAGACAGCAAGTGGAAAAAGAGAGAAAAGGAGGGGGAGAGAGAGTATATCTAACCTCCTCAAAAAAGGACTTGAGAGGAGTGTGTTGAGTGGGTGATGGGGAAGGAGGTGGTAGTGATGGTGTTGCTGGTGCTGAGGCCAGAGGCTGGTGGTCTCTGCCTCCTTCACAGTATTATCCCTGCTGACGCAGGCAAGCTCGTCCACGCACTTCCTGCCAGCTGCTGCCTGCCTGCCGGCCTAACTGCCTGGATACATACGACAGCCTACCAGCATTCATATTAATTTCCTGAATAGCAGGGGCTTTGTGTGACAGTGTGTGTGTGTGTGTGAGAGAGAGGGAGAGAGAGAGAGAGAGAGAGAGAGAGAGAGAGAGAGAGTGAGCAAGAGAAGGAGAGAGAGAGAGAGAGAGAGAGAGAGAGAGAGAGAGAGAGAGAGAGAGAGAGAGAGACTTTTTGGGTGAATGTGAAGCAGATGTGGTTTAGTAAAGATGCTTAAGTGGAATTAGCTGAGATCCTATGATTCTGATTAAACAAAGCACTGAATTGAAAACAATTTGGGGTTAAGAAATCACTTCATCAAGTCAATGTAGTCTGTAAATTGAAAATTGTGTGTGAGAAACGTTAGTCACAGGGGTAGGCAATCGTGGTCCTTCTGAAGGTTTTAGATGTTTCCCTGCTCCAGTACACCTGATTCAAATGAATGGGTTGTTATGAAGCTCTGTGGAAGCCTCGTAATTAGAATCAGGTGTGATGGAGCAGGGAAACATCTAAAACCTTCAGGACAGTGGTCCTTAAGGACCAGGATTGCCCACCCCTGAGAATAAGACAATGAAGTAATTTAGTTTAGTGCAGTGGTTCTCAACCCTGGTCCTCAGGGCCCTCTGTCCTACATGTTTTAGATGTTTCCCTGCTCCAACACACCTGATTCGAATGATTAGGTCCTTATAAAGCTCAGCATAAGCCTGATAATGACCCTTTATTTGAATCAGGTGTGTGGGAAGGGGGAAACATCTAAAACATGCAGGACAGTGGGCCCTGGGGACCAGGGTTGAGAACCACTTGTGTAGTGTGTAATGATTGATGGAATCTCACTATTTCAATATTTTTCTAAACAGTTTATGTGAATAGGTCACCACACAGGAAGAAGCATATTGAAAAATAAAATAAGCACTATAGTAGTAAATGTAAAAAAAAAAAAAAAGTTACCTTTTGACAACGTCTGGTATGTGACCCGGATCCGACAAATCTCGAGCCGGAAGTTATTGCTTTGTTTTCGAGCTCTGTCAATGTGACTTACCCACCGTGTTACCTAGCAGCTTTGCTTCATTAAGTCTTTAAAATGTTCCTAACCACAGTTAATTGTGAGTATTGATAGAACAGTGTGAACGTGAATATTTTTACATGTAGTAAGCTACGATAGTATGTTGCTATGCCTCCGTAATACCAGGAATACAGTAAGAAATGTATTTCAGTGTGGTATTGTAGCTAACCGGCAAGCGACTTATCAGAGCTTCAGAGCACAGCTTTAGTTTGGTGTACATTGTTCTTGACGAACCCTCTTCATTTGGCTGTTAATATTATAAAATAAAGCCACGGTAGTAGTTCGTTACATCTGCAGTTTTTCCAATTAGCTTCGTTAATGTTTGCCCAGTTCAGGTAGCACGTTGTTAGACAACCGCTAGCAAATCTCGGTCAAAACAGCTATTTAGCCAGGCTGCAGTTGTTCTACTGTAAAGTACATTATCCAGTGTCAAGTCATAAACTTTGCACTATAGGTCATATTTATGTATTTCATTACTTGACATGCCTCTTAATTTTATTACTGTTCTCTGTCATGCACCCAAGTTGCCAAGGCGAAGTCAAAGTAAGTGACCATTTAAAATTTGCTTAGCTAATGATGTACTACTAGTCCAGATTTAAGTGTTGCCTTTTGGGTTTTGCCTTAGTGGACTCTTCTGCAACTGTTCATCAGCTCTTTCTAGGTTGTTGTGCCTCTAGTAGGAATGACTGTAAGGAATAATGAAACCATGCCCTTTTGTTGTCTAGGACGCTGCTGGTGCAAATGATGAGTGCTGCTGGGACGGGCTACTGCTTTAACACCAAGAGAAATCGATTACGGGAAAAATTAGTCCTACGCAAACACGATCCATTTGGTAAGTGACAATGTGGTTGTATTCATGTATTCAAGTAAATATCACCTCGATCGAACAAACATGATGTGTGTGACACACCTTTCAAATGTCTAACTATTGGACCTACCCAAGATCAGTTCTTGGTAACGTGATCGGGAAATTCATTAAATGGCATTCAACCGAATTGCAAAGTTGCATATGTCCTAAATGTAATCCATTTCATTTCAATGTCTCCTTTTCAGTGAACAAACATGTCCTTTTCATTGAAAAGAAGAAGATACGGTCAATTTAACAGTGATGCGTATAAACAAGGACAGTAAAGCAGCACTATTTGAGCTGGCCATGTGTTTTGCGCTGCATTTTCTAAGCAATCACTTTCTCAGCAATCATCCCTGAGCTGTGAGGATCAGTAACAAGAGAAGTTACTTTGGGATCATGCAAGCTGATCAGCATCATCAACTCACTGCAAGTCACTAGTCAGCAAACTCAAGCAGATCCTCAAATATCATGTACCTCTTGTATATGGATTTTAACCTGAAGGGCATAGGTAATGTCACATTTTTTTATTGTGCCATAGTGATACCTCCGAGATGCCCTTCTTGTTATATCCTATTGTAGGTCCTGCTATGAAAGTTGGGTGCCAGTAACCTGTACTTGGTGCGATGTAACCATGAATTAATGTGAAAGATCAAATTCTGTTTACCTTGCACCTTTAGACTCACAGTAGTAGTTTGGCTTGGTTTGCCTTCATGTTAAGATTTAATGTTTGTTTAAATTTAATGTTTGTTTGTATTCAGATCTGAACATTGGACACTGTGTCCAGCAATTAAAATAAATGCTGGTATTTATTGTTGACATGATGCAAATAATAAAAAACAAATTTAATGTGCTGTGTTATAACTTTATATATTTGTCTGCTGTCATGTTAGCATCCAAGGCTGTTTTGACAAATGCTGTGGCTGAGAGATGCAATATTCCAACTAGACCTGTGTAAGATGTCCAAACTATAGGTAAATCATACACATTGTATTTGCACTTGCAACTTACTTAAAAAAGAGAAGAATGTACTCATTTACTCAATTACTCATCGATATTACTAAATTATCTGCAGTCACTAACACATAATCCAGATGATTGGCCAGACAAGCTCCTGTTTGTACCTGACTTTAGAAAAGCTCAGCTGGTAGGTCCTTCTTAGATGGATAAGAAGTCTGTGTTCCAACTGTTTGAACACTCACTCCTGCCACCTGATTGGCTCTTCTTGCCATTTCCTTCAAAGGCATTGCAGGATAGTGTGCCACGTAAAAGGCCACGGCACCAATGAAGCTGTCTCCAGCACCCTAGACAAAAATATACAAAAACATGACAGACTAGTTATTTAACTTGATATATCAATGCATATTATATTGCATAAAAATGTATAACATGTCAACAAATGCTGTTGAATTTCATAAATACACAAAATTCACAATAGCTAGGTACAGGTTTGTGATTGGTTATCTGTCGGTCCAGCTTACAAATGAAAAACAAGGGGAATAGTTCAGTCGAAAAAAAAGTCAAAGGTAAACACATTCAAATATTGTTGCCAGCAGTAGAGGGTGCTACGGCACTTTCAGCCTTGTAACTTTTTCATTCTAACCTTGAAAAGGTCCCCACTGTCTAAAATACTAATCTTAAACTGACAGGTACTAAATAGAAAAGTACTCATGTAATTTAACAATATCATCTGTTATCACGTGAAGTACACTTAGCAAATACAATTCACTGACAATATAATGCGAGACTGGTTACAGTTCAATCTCACTGGATCACAAAAACCAGTGTTTTAACCTACACTCAAAAATGCTAAAGAAGTGTCAAGAAAAAGAAAAAATTAAATACAGTACATCAACATGCAACACTGCTTGAGTTACCAATCCATGAGTATAAATATGTTTTTTCCTGTTGCCTGTGTCGATGATAGACTGCCCCATCCATGCCTGAGGGGGTAAACTGGGATGTGGTGGGGGGGGGGGGGGGGGGGGGGGGGTTGTTAGATCACTGATGGGAAAAGGCACAGAGGAATGTGGCGATGCGGTAAGATTTAACCACAGACGGCCCCCACTACTGGTTTTTACAAGCCCGACCCATTACTCACCGCTTCAGCTCTCAGAGTTCATTGCACCCTTTCTTGAGTACCCCCTAGCGTGGTTGACCCCTTCCCCCCAACAAAACCACTTTTCAATTTCCTGCATATCCAAAAGGCTAAGGTGCTAATGGTCAGGGGTCAGTCATTGATTGACTTCAGAAGATAGTAGGGTTACTGGAAAACAAGTGAGTTCAGGAGTGAAAATTTGGACGAGCTAGGGTAGATTTCCATTTAATAAAAAAAGTATTTGTGTTTATGTCTTCTGTCTGGTTGGGTTGGGCTGTAACCGTGTGGAAATATTGTGCAGTGGTGTGGTCCTGCCTCTGGCTAGTTTCCCAGATTCACAGTTCCTGGTTATGGCAATGACTACACCCTGGGCCACGCCCCAGACTACTTGGTAGGAGGCGGTTGGCACCCACACTTGAGGAGACCAATAAGATACAGTGTGGTGTGAGAAAACATTATCCCACGCTCTTCGACATGTTTGCCAGAAGATGTTTGATATGTTGTGGCTATTTAGTGAACATCTGCAACGCCATAATTCCTTTCGAATCCATTTTCGATCCTTGACCAGGATAGTAGACATGTTTACCTGAATCTAAATGGTGTATTTGGAAGTTGGTACACTGCTCACGGTCACCATTGGAACTGAAATGGGTAGAATCCCATTTAAGTGTATTTTCCAATGCTGTACCTCAAATAACATACAGCCATTTTGGTTACCGATGGTGCCACATCCCAGTTTCTATCCCCAAAAACACGGGTTTTTAATAACTAACACAAAACATCGGATCCTCTGTCTACACGCACTAGTGCACCCGTTGAGGGGAGTCACTGTCCTTTCACACGCGGAAAACAATGCTGTACTTTCTCCGAAACTGGCATGTGACAAGCGCATTCCCCAGCATGACGCTCACCGGAGCTGACAACCCGCTACAGCCCTCAGTCCTGCCGCTGCTGCCCTCGACACAGTTGGGGGAAGGTTAGATGTGGAGGCCTGTCAATCAAACGCCAGAAACGCTAGCGAAAGATGAGCAGTGACGCTCCGTTGTCTCTCGTTCGCCAGACCTTGACCCCTCTCACTGTTACGCAGCTTTTTACGCTTGTTGCCCGAGACCAAAGTCTTGAAACTTTGATTTGAGGTGGCAGTCTGAAAGTTGTACTGCCATTACCAATTTGAGGTTCAAAAGGTCAAGATTTGACGGGTGCATAGCCGCACGGAAACTCGTTATGGAATTGCTTTAGTCTTAAGGCTTTCCAAATACTAAATACGAAAACACAGCTTTAAAGGCCTCTCCTGAGGCTGGAGAGAGACGGACACATAAACCTAATTTCTCAATGTACGCACTCAAACAAAATCTTATTCTTCATCGTCCATAAAATACCTCTCAGAAATGTATCCCTCTGGTGCTTGACCGGCGATGATTACCTGTTAGAGTACCCCTCCCCCATTCCACCTCCACGTTCCCAGAGACAAAAAACAAAAAAACGGTCGACAGCAGGGGGTCTTCTCATCACACGATAACAGTAGACCTTGAGATCAGAAGCTCTTCAACTGATTACGTTTCTTAAAGCCCATATGTCTTTGATCAATCCCTCGTCTCCTCCTATCTCCTCTGAAGTTCCAATTAAGATGTTCTGCATAGCCTCCAAGCAACGCGAACAGGGTGGGTGGAAGATTGGACTCGGAACTGGTACAGTGATAGATGATGTGTGCTAGCAGTTCCGGTGTGTGCGGGATTCGAGAATTTTTTAACGAATTTTGTAACCACTGGTCAGGGTTCAAGAGATGAAGAATGCTGAGGGTAATCTAAAACTACAGCTTATTGGAAGGGGCTGGCCTGGTCTGTCTCCTCTAATCTGACAGAAAGTAGGGATGGCGCTGATCCTCCAGTACCTCCTGGAAGATGGTCTGGCCCCCCCAAGTCCAGGAGACTCAGGCCACTCAATAGGTGGAAATTGTTGCATTGCAGGTGTGTGTGAGATTCTTGCTTGAGTGTGTGCATGCCTGCCCAAGTGCGTCTGCGTGTGTGCTTCAGAAAGAAAAGAAAAAAAGGAGAATAAAAAGAGCCCACAGCTTTGCATGCACAGATTCATCTTCATACTCACACTAACAGCCTAAGCTGTGAGGCCTGTACTTACTGTGAGACAGAGGAGACATAAGACAGTAGGACAGACATGGAGCAGACATAGTCTAAGCATTTGGGAGACTAAATGAAAGTCGAGTTCGACCTGTTTATTTAGCTTCAGTACTTTTGCTTCTAAAATGACTGGTTTCCACATGCACTTTTTTCCCACCATGTGAAAAAGTATTATTTAGTAGTATAAGTATCGTGAAGCAGACTAGGTTATTGCAGATAAATTTAGATACTATTTCTTCACGGCATGGAGATTTATAGACAATATAAGCATAGCGCTTCTAGTGCAAGTGACTCACTGTACTAATATTACACAGGCCTCGTCAGCCAGCCTTCCCCCTCAGTCCACCAAGTGACCATGCAAAACTAAAATTAGACTAAATGTTCAATCCAGGCTAACTAAAAGTGCCAGCCCAAATATAGGTATTTGCCATCCACCTTTAATATTTACAGCATTCATACAGCTGACCACAAAATGTATCTGACAAAGTGGCATTAATGAACATTCTGAATTGCACCTCGATAGACTGTTTGAGTAAGATTAAATGGAAAACATCTGTCTAGCCGTCTGCATAACAATCTGGTCTTTTTTTTTCTTCCTCCACCAGTAAATGGGAGGGAAAAGGGGGGGGGGTTGCAATGGGGTGAAAGACTAGTTTACTGGAAGAGGGATTAGGACATCCAAATGAGTTGAGCGCTCCAGAATTTATGGGGCTATCAAAGAGGAGGGTGGGTGGAGAGGAGCGCAGCCAAAAAAACCAGGCTCGACCGCACCATGGCTGCCGTGAGTTCTGCTGACTGCTGCACGGCTGAGAGTTGAGTCACCGGAGAGAGGGGGGGGGGGGGGAGATTCCCACAGGGTAGGAGAGTCTGAGTTTGAATGTGCAGAAGCGGTAGTGTGTGTGTGCAGGGGAGGGGGTGTCAAACACAAACGAGGTTTGAAAGTCTTCCGTTTCTTTTGCCACCGATAATGGCTCACTGGGGTGTGCACACAATGGCACAGTGACAGACTTTAGTTAGAGGAGGCTGTGCAGTGCACATGGAGCCCCACAAAAAAAAAACGGCCTTGATATCACTCACAAGCTAAAGGCTGTGTGTTAAGAACAGTGCAGCCATCTGTCCTTTTGAAATGAGCAGCCTGATAGCTGAAATGATAAAATAAGTCTTTGTCATGAAAGACTAAGTTGAAAGATACTCAGATATAAGTACAGCTAGACTGTAGAAGCAAAATAAACACATTAATAATAAAATTAAAAAATACATATATTATTCCCAATTCTGCCTAACCTTTGTCAGTCCGTCAGTGTGGTGTAATTGTAGGATAAACAGGAAATGAATGTTATGTTGAGAAAGTAAATCTTCCCCAGGTACAGTATCTTGTTTGATACCAAACGCAGTCCTACTCTCATCTTGAAGTTGTTGTTTCACAGAAATTCTTAGCAAAAGATCAGTCAATTGGCAAGGAGAAACCATAATGTGTTACAGCTGCACCAAGGGACAAATGATGGAATTCTGTGTTAATATATAACTCTGCTATTATCAACACTTCCAATCCCCTTCTACCATTAGATGAACGCGGCGCATGTACACACACTCTTAAGTACAAGTTGTATTAATGATTAGCTCTGGTGACGTCTGTGTTACAGACCAAAAAGCCCACAAACTTTCAGACAGGAAATGGTGTCGTCATACTGAAGCTACTGTGACGACAAAGCAGCCAAACTTAAGTGAATTGAGTCAACTAACCCTTTGATAAAGATTTGAAGCTGGAGGTTCTGTGTTCTTCATAACTGCCAAATTGTTGGCCCCAAGCAGCAATAGCTGGGCTAGGGGCAAATTGAAATAATTGATTTGAATCTATCGAGAATGTTCTTGACACATTTCTTAAAAATGTGTCAACTTTACTGAGAACCCAGTATGCACTTTTTCAATTTTAAATACTACATTTAAGTTTTTTTTATCAAGGGGAATTTTCAATTATTTAATAATTGACCATCATACTTTTTAAATCAATGACTAATATTCACATTAGTCACTTTTTATTATTTTGATCCAAGTTGTATATGATACTATACTATACATTAATCATTTCATAAACACCTGTGGGTCAACCCAAAAATATGAAATCAACTAAACTTTGAATGAAAACGTGAACCCATATTTTCTATAGATCATTGTTAGACATTCTCACCGTGGTGTCCACCGCTTTGACCGCTGTGGTTGGAACATGGTGCGCTGGGGTGGAGGGCTCCTGAGCCTCCAGCACCACGCAGCCATGGGGACCCAGGGTGATGATGGCTGCCCCGCAGCCTCGCCTCAGGAGCTCTCTGCCGGCCCTGCTCGCCTCCTCGATGCTCGTCACAGGCCAACCCATCAGGAGCTCTGCCTTGGGAGGGAACGTGTTGGGTTAGACAGGTGCCAGGTTAGAGTACGACTCATGGAGTATTATAAATCACGATATTATATCTAACATGTCATACTGTACATTGTACCAAATCACAATATTTGAAACAATACTGACTGTTGTAGCAACAATTTTAGCATGTAACATGGGAAACTGTATATGCATTTTAGAGTATGGTATCATGTCATATTATCATTCTTAAGTAGTTATTTTTAGTTTGTATCATACCCACATATCCATCACACTCTTACTAGAAAGAGTTAAACTGAACACAGGTGGCTTGAGGAATTCAAGTCAGGCGGGAAAATACTGTACTACAGACCACCTAAGGTAAAACAAACCTCCCTGAGGCAAATGCCTTTGTCAGCCCATTAGGGTGACAGTTTAAGGGGTGTGAGATGAGCATGCGTCAAATGTCCAGCTTGTGTGAGGTCCACAAAGGACATCAAAGATCGCTCCCATCCCTGGAAAACATTTCAGCATGCAATGTGGGCCATGGATCAAAGAACGGCTGCACATTGTCATCCTTAATCTCCCTCTGGGTAGAACATGGCATGGTGAGACCACACACCAACACTACCACCCCACAACTATTCACTCGTATAAGACTTGGACACACACGGTGGTTGTCCATCTCTGTAGCATATCAACACCTGTCCTGCATGTCCGCCAAGAAGCGTCCTTTCTTGGTAATGTGGAAGAAATGGGCATTTCCTGTGTGCTTACATGAATCCCTAATCAACAGAACTATTATGAGGTATGTTCATCATGTGAGCTTGATATTAATAAGAAGTAGATTGTGCTTACGTGTCAGGGTTAATAAGGGTTGGGGTCAGGAGAAAGAGAGCTCCAAGTATGATCTCTAGTGAGAGAGTGGTCATGCTGTGAATCTCTTTTTTTCTGAGACGGTTATAACGTCATTACTGCCTGAATATCACTATCTATGTTTACATTCTTGTGCCCTATAAAAGATGGTCCTCAGAGTGGAGAGAGACCTGATTGAGACCTAAGCCTTGTGTTGCCTTAATGTATTATCAGAGGTCTCTCCAAATCTGCCGATTGTTACTTACTGAAAACTAGAACTCGGCGGTAGTTAAGTCACTCCGTTCATGAAAATACTTTCTTCAACGGTAAGGTCAGGATGTTTCCTTGACACAGGCTCTAAACAGGGGATTAGTACTCCTTCCTCTGTCTTCTTTACATCATTTAGGTAAACGATGGCCTGGCACTTCAAAAACAACTAGCGGGTATATTAGCGTGCTTTATAAACCTTCCCTGTTCTGGTTGACTGCCAAATGAGAAAGCTGTCTTCTTACTCATCTGCCCGAGCGCAGAGAGGATCAATCTGGCTCTGTGTGCTCTAGTGAATCATCTTACCGCCTCGGCTGAAAGATGAGCAGACACGAGAGGATGAAAGCATGCAGAGAAATGTGAGAAAGAGAGATGAGGGTGCATGTGTGAGGGAGAAAAGGGCCGAGACGGCGTGCTGTACAACAAAGCGTTTGACTGTGTGTCTGCGCGTGCATCGCCACAGCGCGTGTCCGTAAGAGCGCGCGTGCGGAGGAAAAACAAACGGTTCGGCTCCGTCGCCAAAACTCTGGCTTTCATGTTCCCCCACCTGGATAGGGGGCCTCTGCCCCTTGAAATCCACATCAAATAGCCTCCAAAAGGCTTGAGGATGAACTCCCCTCCACCTTCGAGACGTGAATGACTCACTCGCCACGCACATCTGCCCCTGTTGTGGCTGTTTTTTTTCCTCTCTCTCCAAAATGATGTTTTCCCATCAATCCCTTCCCTCATCAATCATCAGTCATTTTTGACAGCCAAGGTGTGAAGCTTAAAAGTGACTCTATCACCTCCTTTACCGTAAAAAGGAAGGTGTTTTTCATGCCAGAAGGGTTACACAGTACTTGAGGTTGCACTGCTGTGTGTTATTGATGTGCGCAAAGTCATGATCCCGGAGATGCAATTGCCTAGTTACTCCCTGTGTGTGTGTGTCTGAGAGTGAACTGTTAGTGTGTTTTGTGTATCTGTGTGTTTGTGTGCGTGGGGGTGGTGTTTGTGTGCGTGAAACGTCTCTGTTTTTTGAACCGTGGGTTTTGGTGTTTGCTAGCCCGGAGGCAGAGAGGTGCTTTAAGAACAATCCCTTATAGAAGTGGAACTTTGAACCCAAGTTGAGATTACCAGGAAGACACTGTCCATAGATCTATAGAACCTGTGAATGTTTGTGTCTGTAAGACAGTGTGTGGGTGCATGTCAGAATGTGGAAATGCAAGTGTTGGTTGAGGTAAAGGTGGGAGTGTTGTATGCTCCAGGATAAGGTGCATGTTTACAGTAAATCGCGTGTACGTGTCTCTGTCAATATTATCGGTGACTTTTTGGGAGCCATTGGGTGTTTGTGTTCTCCAATGTGTATATCTTTTAGCGTGTCAAGCGTGTCTAACAGTGTATCCCCACATGCGTGTGTTATGGAAATATCTCACCTCTGACTCATTACAGCAGAATATATCGGAAGCTCTGTAGAAGTCTGGGTCCAGGTCTGCTATAGCTGGTGCCGGATTAAATATGGTTCTCACTGCAGAAAATCCAAACACATTTCAATAACACACAAAAGTATCTTAACTATGAAATATTTGCAATATGTGTGGGGTCAACACCTTATAAATATATGTGCATTTTTGTAAATAATATGAATACCTTAATAAATACCTTACAGAGAAGCATAAATACATGTGACTGCCGAGCAACACCCCTACTCTAAAACAATCCTAGTACAGCTTGAACATCACCCTATGCAATAACTGCTGTGATGTCGAAATAACACGGACTTGCCACCCATTACACCATACTTTCCCGAGATGGACTCTAATGGTTTCACCAGCTCCTACTGTATCCCAGGCCCACATTACTCCTGATTGGCCTTTCAGGGGTAACAAAGGCTTTCTAATGGCTTGCTCTCTTTCAAACTCCCGAAGCTTAAGTGCTGTAACCAGCCTATTAAAAGATATAATTGGCGTTTCCTGTAAAAAAAAAAAAAGAAAAAAAGAAGAAAGAAATGAAAGAAAAAACAAAAAAAACGAGTGAAAACAAAGGGAGGCTGGTCTTTTGTGTCAGGTAGCCCCTTTCTCACTTCTCTGTTCTCTCTCAAGGTTACACTGCGTGTGTGAGAAGTCTATGGTTCGGCTTAAGGCCTAACCTCCATTCATACGTTTATGTAAAGTATGCCATGGCGTGGGTGAGCGTGTAACCCCTTGGAGCGCGTGCTTCTGCCAGAAAGGCACAACTGTATCCCGTGTGTGTAAAGGGCGTGAGCTGTAACCCTGAGTGCACGGGAAGAACAATCATCTGTTGTCCACCCTCATGACACCTTCATGAGGTTCATTCGTGTATGCATACAGGTCTCTGCACCTCTGAGGATTGGCCTGGTCGGTTCTGTACAGAGGAGGTTTTTCCAAACAACCCTGTGGTGCTTCTCTTTCATCGCTCCTGGAAACTTTTCCCTGCTCCACAGTGTACCTCTCCATCACTATCAACAAGGTCTGGAGACGCACCTCTTGGAGTTCCAGCTGGACTAACTCAATTTTGCTTAGCCTGAGGGAACTTAAAACTCAACTACGCAGTAGATGACTACCATTGATTTTGAACTTTTGGATGCAAATTCGCGTCCGGTGCAAATGCATCATCGGTTACGAGGTAGTTTATGTTACAGTATTTCATACTCAACAAAGAAATATCGTATTTGAGGACTTGCTGCACTGTCGCTGAGAAGGTTATGGTAACACTATGTGCTAGCTCAGAGGTTTTGGACTGTGCCTAGAACAAGACAGTTCCTTTAACTATTAAAATACTGTTACAATGAGAGAACAACACACTTTCTATTTGCAGTATTTGTACAGGGAGTCAAGTGGCTCAGTGGTTAAGGTGTTGGGCTAGTGACTGTAAGGTTGGCAGTTTGATTCCTGGCTGTGGCTACGTGACGTTGTGTCCTTGGGAAAGGAACTTCACCCTACTTGCCTCAGAGGGAATGTCCATGTACTTACTGTACGTTGCTCTGGATAAGAGCATCTGCTAAATGACCAATGTAATGCAATGCAATTTGTATGTCGCTTTGAATCAAAGCACCTGATGTGTATCATCGTGATAAATGTAGACAATAAGAAGCAAGAAGTGTTTTAGGGTCTACTGAGTTATGAGATGTTATGCCTGTCAGCGCCCCATAAAAAAACTTGATTCTTCAGTATTTGAGGTTGTGTCTTTGCTTTTGACTGTGTGTGTGTGTGCTGGGGAGAGCTGCTTTGTTGGTCTGCGCAAGGTTGTGATCACCTGGTGTTCCGAGGTGAATGCTGGCCCTCGATCAATGCAAAAGTGGAAACAGTACGTCATACGACACGTTGTACACGCCGAATCCTTTGAAACCAGGTCAGGACATGACAGTCTGGATATGGATCCCTCCCATCCTTTTCGGATTTCCAAATGAGAAATCGCTCCCTCCCTTCCCCCTTTCCGATAGTATTTATCCAAAACGGAAGCCTGTTATTTTGTGCTCCTTTCAGCTAGTCTGTCCTCTCCTCTTTCATATGTTGCTTTGATTCTCTCTCTTTCTCACTCTGTCAACCTTCCTCTGTACAAAGAGACAGGAAGTGGAGAGACCCACAGTTACACAGCTATTTATATTAATTACCGCCCCCAGGAGGCCTCTGGGATGGCCACTATGGAAGTGCACAGGTGCACTTCAGAGGAGTAGCTTGGATTGCAGCTACATCCTCTCAGAAAGTATTTCTGCTGACAAAAATATGCAAAGGTTTTAAATACTGAAGTGTTTTGTAATATCCCCCAGAATATATTTTATATTTATATTACATTATAGGGTGTGATACACTTTTCCTGGATATACTTTTTTTTTATAATCACTTGCCAATCATGTGTCACTTCCTTTCTCTGAGGGGAGAAACCTGGCGAAGGAGCAGAACGGTAAAGTATAAGCATTGTTCGTGAACTTCCTGTTAAGCTGAGTTGGATGGAAAGAGACTGTTGACCGGGGGAAAAGCATTGGTTCAAATGTTACCGGACACAAGTTGGCTAAACCATCCGCCAATATTAAGATGCTTTTCCTTTCCTTAAACTCTCTCTGGCACGCATGCGGTGTCAACCAAAGACGAGGCCCCACCATCCAAGGTGCAAGCACAGTAATGCCCTCCCCTCCCCTCTCTTCCACTTCCTTACCCTCCTTTCCCCTCTGACATCTAGGCTTCCTACCACCATCTGTGGTGTGAATGGAGTCGATGCGAGCGTTCATCTCGACTGCCTCAGTCGAGGCTGTCTGAGATTCTAAATGACCGGGGACAGCCTTGAGTCTTCTGTGAGCGTGGAACACAGACATCAAGGAACGACCTGAACTCGAGCAAACCTTAAGAGATAAAACACGGATGTGCAGGTCTGGGTTTTTAGACAGTGTAGACATGTGTAATGGAATGAGTGGTATGTGGGTCGGATCAACAGAAGGACAAAGATACGGATCTGTTCTGTGTAAAGGCGTTCACTCGCTTTTGCCGGATTTAGCTGTTCTCTGTTTCACAAACACACACACACTCATGCATGTGCACATGCACACACAAATACACAACGTAATAGTATGGGTATAGAGTCATGTCTGGAATGTCTCATGACTTGGTATTTGCTCCACTGGGTCATGTAAAGTAACTCACTAGGATGTTGACCCACTGACAGGGGGTATCCGGGACTATAGGCTGAATATCCGCAATGTTCTGGATGAGAAATCGAATAAACATGTAATGATGTAGGGCCATGGAAATGTAAGAAAAGCACAGCGTGAATGAAAACCATAAGTCATAAAAGAGTCATAAAACGAAAGACACTCATCATTCACACACATGCACATGCGCACACACACACACAGACACTTACAAAGGCAGATACACTGATGAGTCATTTGAGAGTAAAACCAAAGCGACTCTGACAGGCTCTAATTACACTTGGTGATCAAATCAAAGCTGCCCATTTAACAGAAGGAAATAAAGAAAAGTAGAGAAAGCAAAAAAAAAAAGAAGAGACAAATTTTTATCTACATTTTCAGTCCTCATTCTAGTCTGTCGATCCAACATCTCCGTCCGTCTGTGCTTGTACCAGCGGCTGTTTAGCAATCACACACTCCATGCACTTGCGTGTGAACTGAATAAAGATTCGCCTAATTTTGACCCATTTCATTCTCGTTATCTTGTCGACCAACACATTTTGATTCAAAAAATATCGGACATTTTATTGAACGTTTCAGTTTGGGAGGAAATGAGTCCTCACAACATTCTGTTTTGTGTAGAAGCGAGCAAAAGTGCTTGTTCTCACCTCACCTTGTGCCCTGGTATCGTCAGTAGCTCACTAGCCAAACCATTAGCACCCCGCCTCCTCCTGGAGGGAGTTTTCAGTGCCAGGCCGATGCCACTGCATCACAGAACGCAGTTGGTCTTCGCGACGCTTCACTATGCCACCTTTCAGAAGATCCCGATGGCAAAGGCGTAATCCGCAGACACGTTATAGGGGACGGCGGCGTGTAAGTGGGTGCGAGGCAACGGGGACCATCTGGTTGGCCCACGTGTGGGCGAGACCCTATTATGGTACCCAAGATGCGTCGGAGAGGGTGGATCAGGCCAACGTCAATCCCTGTTCGTTCCAGGACCGAATGTCCCCTGACGCCTTTGATGCTTTCTAAGAATAGACGGGTCATTAGCGATGCTTAACTAGGTGGCCCCGGAGGTTCCACCAGGAGGGACTGAAGTGTGGGGTCTTAAATGCCATTTGTTTACCAGCAGATAGAAGTGGTCCTCAGAGAGAGCAGCTGCATTAAATACGTGTTTAATGTGTGTTGCGCTGTGAAGCTGACCTGCAGAGTGCTCATTTGTCAGCTTTTTTCTCTTGTAAAAACGAACAAAACAAATCAATCATTTCAACAAATAAATCAAAAATCCAATATTACATGAAATGTACAGACTAACGTCTATGTAAACGACTGCCCCTTTTTGTAACTCTACCGCTGACGTACAACGACTTTTGCTTGAGAAAAATGACTGGCCTAAAGGTGAACGCAAGCCTTCGATCGCAACTCCAACCACGCTGATAGAAGGCAGACAGCAGACGGTCAGATGAGACAGACATCGTTCAGAGTCCCACTGACCGTTGTTCTCCCGCGCCATTCGAAGCGCCTGCAGCGAGGTGCCGGGGCTGATCTCCAGCTGGCACACGAGCACCTTGGCACGGCGGACAGCCGGCAGCGCCTGCTGCAGCTCCTCGCTCCCCAGAACCAGGTTGGCACCGGCCACGATCACGATGGCGTTCTGACCTGCCGACGCGGAAAACAAAGGATGTGACGCAAATCCAGGGTGATATTTTTGTATTCGGACACGCAAGGTGAATAAACACTATCGACTCATCGTTAATCTTGCGTATGGCGGTGTTGTTTTCCAGGTTTTCCATATACAGCAAAAAATATGGAGAGACATTTTTTCCTTGTTTCAAGAATAGTTCCGCTACATGGATGTTTGTCAACAAATATTGTGACGAATATGATTTGCCAACAATTTGTGACAAACGGTGCAATAAACATTTATAGCTGATGCATTACCAAAAGCAGAAAACAGCTTTCAGGTTTGCTCCTTAAAGAGAAAAATCACAAAACATTCTCCTGAGATAATCAATATCTTAAAGCATTCTTCAATATCAGATCCTGCCTAGTTTCAGTTTCGGATTGGCTCCACCTCTGTCTGTTCACAGTAACTTTTATTTTATGTTTATTTCAGTAACGAAAGGAGGATGGACGGTTAGAAGAGTGAATAATGGATGGTTATTCATATGAAATCTGCTGTTTCAGTCATTCTGAAATGAATACTTTGTTTAAAAACAATTAAGGCTGACAGTGACATGGACTAGTGGCCGGAACATACTGCAAACGCTTTTGTCTGTTTCTGATCTCAATCATGACAGGTGACATCAACAACCAACGCATGCTGGAGCACCTTAACAACTACAGCACCTCAAAAGGACTTCCTTCGTTAGTCATTACGAAAGAGGGTGGACACCACGCGCGTGCGTTCATGCGCATCGAACGCACGTTACATCACCCGATTCTATTTCCAGAGTTTGTGTTCATTTTCCCCTCTGTGGGCAGTCTAAGATTGTAGTAGAGTGGCTCCATGCTGAGCCCCACTGCCATCTGAGGCACTTAACAGTCAAGTACGTGTGCATGTGTGCGTAGGTGAGGATCCGGTGTGCTAGTGTGCACAGCCTACTGTATCTGCGCGGACCATGAGTCTACTGTAATGTGAGTGTGCGGTTGTCATCTAAGTGAGCTTTTAAATGCTCAGCAGGCATGGCCCATGGCCTGGGTTTACCTGCATCGTTGACTATGATGGAGGCAGCTCCGGTGGCAGCTACAGACGTCTGCCCAACAAACTCTGGAAGGAGGAAATGCAGGGAGGAGCAAAAACTGTCTTTTACTACTTATTTGAACAAACCATTTTTTTACGCTGAAATCCCATCTATGATCTTAGGTAGTAGGCCTTAGCTTAAAGACTTTCACATTATACGGTACTGAGCAAATGGGCTTTTATCGTTTATCGTTCTATTTTACCTGTGTGTATGCCATTGTCCTTGAAATTCTGGATGTAGTTATCACCGAAGAAGTCTTTTCCTACCTTGAGGAAAAAAAATACGATAAATGAGCATCAATCTAAGAAGAGACATGAGTGAGGTCAAACTTGCTTATCGACAACTTTTCATCTGCAGTCAACAGAATCCACAACTGGCTTGTATTTTTTTCCCCCCCGCTGGCATCCTGGCATAGTGCCGCCTCAATCACTCGTACACACACACAAACATGCGCACGCACACACACGCAAACACACGTATACACGGCCAAAGAACCAAGCCTTCAAGATATGAGGACCCAGCTTTGACGCCTCCTCACATCCACCTTTCCCTCCGTATTCACCTCCTCCTATCCCCTCATCCCTCCATCCGCTCCGGGATGTCCACATCTAAAACTTGTTCTGGGTGCGAGAGGGGTCCCCATTCCCCCTTAGGCTTCATGCTCCAATCCTTTTATCCAAAACATTTGCCAAATACGTGTACCCTATCCGCCTAGGATGTTGAAAAGCACCACTGGTGTCAATCTGGCCCCATTGTCTTTGAAGTGTGGCCTTCATATTGGATGTTTTCAAAAGAGCCTGGGAGTCTATTTTGGGTTCCCCATGCTCAGAGAGCTCCTCCCGGACTTTGCAGTTTATCGATCAGGCTCTTTCTTCTGACAGAGGTGGGTCTCCTGTACTTTGGTGAAAGTTTGCACTTCGCTTGGCTGATTGGAGATGAAGGTTAGATAATAGGGGAATACGTGCGTTTGAATGGGAAGGGTGTGTAGGTGTGGGTATGCATGTGTTTCCACCGTTACAGTACGGATCAAGAGAGATTGAGGGCTAAAGCATCGATTGATAAGGCGGTGAGGATTGTTCTCGTTTGTCGGGTGAACGAGTGCACTGTATAAAAAGAAAAGGAGGAGAGGCTGACTAGCAGGCATGAAGAGTCAACAGACATCTCACAGGAGCCGACTAAAAAGGTTGGTTGGGTGGAAATGTGCAAGAATTCTACATAGACCGAAGAAAACACAAACGTCCTACCTCATTCTGTCCACATAGGCTACAGGTAGCCACCCACAATACATAGTGAGACGGTGGCCGTGTCGTACCTTACAAACCATAGCGGCTTTGGCTCCCAGTCTGGCAGCCTGAATACACTGGTTGGCCCCTTTGCCTCCAAAACCGATGAAGAATTTGTGGCCGTGGATGGTCTCGCCTTCCTTGGGCAACCGTGCAGCCTGGCTGAAAGGTGAAAAGAAACTGCAAGCTCAAACACGTACCCGCAAAGCTCAAATTGAATTTTGAGGCGCTCCTGACACTATTGTGCCACTGATTTTATTCCTCGGCCTCCTCAACTGTGATACAGTGATCAGCAGTGGTTAGGTTGTTCAGCAACCTCTAATTGTGATAACGTGTCACTGGATAGTTTAATGTTTGCTGACGGTTAATCTATGAGGGTTGCCTCAGTAAGGCACACACACACACACACACATTCCCAGCCGTTTACAAACAATATTCTCAGGGCATAATAAGGTCATATAATGTCATACACCCCTAATTAGCTTGACAATGGCTAAAGTCACTAAGGTTGGGCAACAGCACGCCCTCCGCCTCAGGGCTGCCAACGCACGAGCCAGTGACATCAGACAGGTCTGTTTATTTCTTTCTCCAATCCTAGACAGTAACAGTGAGTAACAGACCGAGACGGCTCAATGGTTTGGCTCTGTTCCGACACTTCTCAGGGTCAGAGGGTATGTCAGTGGCTAAATATGGTCCTATACTTGTTTTTGTCCCCTGCTATTACTGAGCTCAATGCATGTGTGATTTAGATCTTGATGGGTATGCTCGTGTGCTGGATCAGACTAAAATACGGTAATTCTGCAGGAAGACAAGACTCTAGCCCTTCCCCACATCCAGCTGTCTGGATGTTGACAGGGGATATTGGAGGTTGTTTTGGTAGAAAAAAAAGAGGAAACGGAGAAAGGCTGAGATGGCGTTCCTTCTCCGTAAGATAACGTGTGTGGGAGACAAACGGACGACATACTCCAAACACACGACGCTAGGACCAAAGTGTGAGTGGGATAAAAAACACCAAAGCTTTTGTTGGCGTAGCTCAGTGGTGTCAAACTCGTGCCATGGCGGGCCAAGAGGGTGCAGGTTTTTGTGTTAACCAAGCCACTACACCAACTGATTTCACTGACAAGTTTCTCTACTTAAAGGTAGGCTGAGGAGTGGCAAAAATGACACAGATTACAGTCAACGACTGTTCATGTGTGTGTGGGCTAAATCCTAGACCCGTGACTAATCAGTACGCATAAACAGGTTCATGAAGGAACACATATCAATGAAGAAATAATAAGATAAGAAAATACAGAAAACATGAAGGTAATATTTGGATTGGGATCAGCATAAACACATAATAAAACCCTGGTACATCCCACAGTCTTTTGACATGACAGGTTCAACCCCTTCTTCCTCCTTGAAGAGAGACAGTATTGCCATTGTCTGTTTGCGAGACCAAACCAGACATCTACGTGCTAAAATCTCAACCACTGAGCATGTGCAGACTTTTGTTTTTGCTCACGTAATCCAAAAAGCCACAACAGGTGTTTGGTGACCATATTGACACGGCATTGGTTAGACTGCTGAGTAATGCAGGAAGGCTAGAGACAGTTAAGAAGCCCAAAGTCCAAAGATAGACTAACACAGAAAAGCAAAAATACAATATTTTTTTCCATTTAGACTGACGTTCGAATGGAAGCTGGGCTAACCAGACCAAACTAATCACCTAGGATAAGATAGTTACAGGAAACATTCTAATCGCTATGGCATAAGTGGGGATCCTGCTAATGCTGCTGACAGTCAGCTATTTCCTTATAGGGCAAATTACGTGTTTAAGACAGAATCTCATGAGATTAAAAGACATGAAGACATTCATTTGTAGGTAACGCTTGTAGGTTTTTGCCCTGATTATAAAACTATATCACTAAATCAGGCCCTAACTAGAAGCACTTTTAATTTTGTTGCACCTGTGACAATGACAAATAAAGATCTATCTATCTAACCAAAGGGTTAGCCTGAGATGGCCTTTGTTGTATGAGACCAATGTGTCAACTCTTGTCATAAAATGGGTTGTGAACCTTGACCCCACGTCAGGTTCAAGAAGTAATCCATCAGAAATAGTTATTACAGAAGATATTCCAAGTTTTTAAAGAGGCTCCCTTCTAAGAGGTATAGGAGATATACAGACACCAGATGAAGTGAAGCTTCACTGGAGTGGTTCTATGTGAGCACTGAGCTGTCTCTGAGGCAAGGAAGAAATGTTTCCACTCGCTGTCAGATAATGGAGCAGCAAAACGTATGCGTTGTGGAGCAGTAGGGGGCACTAGTTGGCTTTGGCAACTGCTTACAGTGACAGGCCACGATGTAGAAGGGAAGAAGGAAAGAGAGAAGACAAGAAATTGAGTCAGGGCGATCGGATGGGACAGGCACAGAGCTACCCCAACATCGACACATCTCATTTTTATTCGCCCATTTATTCATTTTTCGAGACAACTGGATTTTCTGACATCAAAGCCATGCATATAAATGTGTTGAGTTGAAATGAATTTAAAGTATCCTCTCTTGCTCTCCAACGTCAGATGCCACCCCCCCCCCCCCCCACCCCCACCCCCAAGCAAAACAGTTCCTGTCGTCAGTCACATCATTGTAGTGCTTAACTGATGCAGTTCCAGCCTTCAAAGAGCAAACTCGATATCTAATAAGTAAACACGTTTTTTTCCCAACGTGTTCAAAGTTGATCAGGCTGAACCAAACGGTTTCAAAAAGAACCGAGAAAGTTGATTTCAGAAACTCTTTCTGAATTGAGTAACAAAATCAACATTCCAACATTCTTCCATCGGTTTGCAGTTTTCAATGACAAGCTTTAGACACACCGGTTGAGAGAAAAAAAAAGATGTTGTGAAACTCAAGAGGTCAAGCAAGGGTGAACAGTGTTGTTTCAAAACAAGCTCTGCAATGTTGGATGCTCAGACACTCCCAAAATTCACTTGAGCTGATAAAGTACCGTTTGTGGTAAAGACTTAACCAGTTTGAGGAATTTGCATCATCCACTGTTTACCTACTACGAAATAAACTGGATCATTGGCTCGTTTCGCCATTTCAACCCTTTGAGAATCGTCTCATAAGGATTCCTGAGGGATACTGATGTCATATCCACATCCTGGGTCAATGATCAGATCGATGGCTCAACAGAATTGTACACCCGCAGTCTCCATTCAGCTGACTTTCTTAGGTCCTGACCATAGTAGTGTTAGTGTTGATAACTCGATGTGGGAAATGGTGGTCAAAACGGGCTGTAGTTCCTTAGTGTCTTTGCGCAACAGATTACAGGGGAGTCAGGTGGCTGAGTGGGTAGGACGTCGGACTAGTTATCAGAAAGTCGCAAGTTCATTTCCCGGCTAAGGCAACATGATGTTGTCTCCTTAGGCAAGGCACTTCAGCCTACTTGCCTCAGGGGGAATGTCCCTGTACTGGTTGCTCTGGTTAAGAGTGTCTGCTAAGTGATTAAATGTAATGTAAACAATTAATTATTCTAAAACTTATTAAAGTTATTAGTTAACCTAAATTGCAAATTGACAGTGGAATATGGTATATACACACAGCAAATTGCACAAAGATAACCCATGGTTACATGTTTTTAGTTAAATGCTTTTAGTGTGCACTGATACGTGTAAGACAAAAGTCATTCCTTCATTTCTCTCATCTCCCCGTGATAATCAACCCTCCTGACTAAATGTATTAATAGTCTAGTTGGGGTGAGTTAAGCAAGACAGTTCCCTTATCTGTCTTTCCATAGTGCGTCTCAGAATCCATTCATATCCATTTGAAAACACCCGCACATTATTTCCATGGGCTGAAACGTCAAAACTGCCATGACAACTGGACAAATATAACTTTGATATGTTGTACAGTGTTTCACCAAACCCCCAACCAAAAAACAAGTCAGAGACACATGGTTACCAGCACGGAAAATATGATTGTGACTCCAACACAGTATAGTATAGTTGTTAACCACAACCACCTTCTTCTTGAAAGAACCATATATTTATATATATACACTTACTGACGGACTTGTCATGTCTGCATTTGACATAACTTATCTGTGCCTAAACCTGAGACATGACATCACCTAACAAATAAAAACAAGAAGTTTCTAGGAACTAAGAAGATACTGCAGAATATACTACAATAAACCTGAGGTTACATTAAATCCAGTGTAGCAGAAACTAGGCTATTTCTTTTTTTATATAATGTAACATGCTTTCATCTTTAATATAATGTTGTGTGTTCTTTGTTAAACAAAACAAGTACTGAGCTCACTCACCTGACGAGGTCAGTCATACATGATCCTACCACCACCACATCTAAAGCTTCTTCCATCATCACCTACCAATCAAAGACACAGACAAGGCAACGTGGTTACTTTATGAACGTGTTGTTTTACAGGTAATTATGTCTGAAGCCAGTAAGCACACAAAAGCACAAAAAACACCCTTGTATTTAGTGATGACAAACTGACAATTTTGTCATGTTCAGGAAGAGGTTTACATGGAACGACAGCAAATGGCTTTAAAAATGTTGTTTAAAAACCCACAGCTAGTCCTAATCCAAGTATACCATATTAGACCATCACCTGGGGGCATTAGGGTTAAAGGCTGCCTGGTTTACCCCTAACACACAGCAGCACAGGAGAGAAAGCCAAATGATTGTCAGCTGTAACATTACGTGAACCAATAAAAACAAGATAAAAATAGTGCTTTCATAGCTAGCCCAATTGGATGAATTCCAATTTGAACAGTGTGATTCTTTCAATGCAATACCACGTGACTGAGCAAAGCCTTGCAAGAGCTTTAATTAATTAAATCCTTGGTGTGTATGAGTTAATGCTAGTGTGCTAATCTCTTCAAATCTCCTGCTAGGCAATGGAGAACGCTTGGAAAGCTTGGCCGCTGGCTGTAGGACAGCTCAATTCTCCCACATCTCTGCAGTATGTTGTCTTCACTTTCCAACTCAATTTCCTTCCCCCACTTTACCCCTACTGCAGCAGATTAAAATGAGATCCTCCTTGTCAGACCACTCAGAGAAGGACTGAAAAGATGGGGGGAAAAGGACTCATGGAATTGGACTCAAGTCTTTGACCAACCCATGTTGCTGGCAGGGAACTAAAAAGTGTAACCACACACTTTCATTGAGAGTTGTTAAATTAATCGAGCATCATGGGCAGTCAATGAATGTGTTATTTGGTATTTTCTTCACAAAAAGATGAGCCAGTCAGTCTGAGGAATATACAAACACAACAATTCACTGTATCTGCGTATGTAAAATATGCATATATTTGGAAAAAACACTGCACAGGGATTAACAGACTGTGAATTCTTCAGGGTACAGCAAGACATTTGACAGCTTTCACTAATTTAGCTAACCTGAGCTCTCCCTCATCGTTAGAGAGGACATCTTTATAAGACCATAGTACGAGCACCTTCTTTAGATCAGTGGTCCCCAACAGTGGCCCTCAGGTCCCACTGTCCTGCATGTTTCCGCCTTCCCACTCCATAATGACTTATTCATTTGAATCAGGTGTGCTGGAGCAGGGAATCATCTAAAACAGGGGTCTCAAACTCGTACCATCGAGGGCCAAGAGTGTGCAGGTTTTCGTGTCAACCAAGCACTACTCCAGCTGATTTAACCAAGTAGAGAAACAAAAAAAATTCACCTAGTTTCTCCAAGTTTCTTAACCTAGACAACTGATCTATTACATGCAGGACAGTGGGTCCTGAGGACCAGGGCTGGGGATCACTGCTTAAATAGAAACAGCTGTTATATTTAGTAGTTGGTTTGTATCAAGCAGTAACAAACACTATTACATAGAACTTTCATTGGCAAGTTAAAATTTAAGTCGACGGAAGAAAAGGCAATCGTCGTCAATCAGGAGACACATTTAAAACAGAAAAATGTCAGTATGCCAATCAGACACTGACAGGTTACTGTATGTAGGAAGACTGCACAGCTATAGCTGACTCTGACAGTTACCTCGACACAACTCTTACATTAAAATATATATGTTTAAAAATGCCAAATAAAATGGTAAGCTACGTCGATTTCAACACAGAAAAGAGACTGACATTGATTGTCAGTCTGTCAGCCTGTACTGTAATT
The DNA here is from genome assembly GCA_030340665.1 of Neosalanx taihuensis. NCBI lineage: Eukaryota > Metazoa > Chordata > Actinopteri > Osmeriformes > Salangidae > Neosalanx > Neosalanx taihuensis. Next base: position 5,516,618 of record CM059296.1, on the reverse strand, counting down.
CAGTGATCGAAAAACAACGTGCAGGTACCCTGCTTTTAAAACATGTCACGTTAAAGTGGTAGAGCATTGCAAATAAACGTACTTGAAACCTATTAGTTGATCAACACAGATTTCCACATATGTCTATTCAATTCTTCTTTAACAGTTTGACATTTAGCCCCATGAGCTGAAGTTTAGTTGCAAAGTCCATATTCTGCTTGGACGCTGAGTGCAAAGCAAACGGTGTCATGGTGTGTTGCCATACGGACTTTACCTAAGAAATGTTGGCTTTGTAACAAAAAATACATTCATGCTTTAGTTATATTGTATTTACTATAGTTTCAGTAGTTATCACTTGCACAGTACGGTTTAGAAAAGTATGAATTTAGCAAAATATTGTGTTTTTCATCTGCAGGCATTAAAAAGACTGCTATAACGTGTGAGGTCCATCGTACAGGACCCAAACAACATGTACCGGAAGACATGTTGTAAACATTGAAATCATCTCAGAAACTTTCGGATTTCCAGTTTAATAAGGTAACATGGTATTTTCTGTATGTCACTGTCTGTTGGTCAGACATGCTTACATAATCAATAAATAAACACATCGATAAATAACACAAATTAAATACGCATACCTATCTTAAAGCCATATATCGACTTGAGTGTTTGCACGTCTGCGAACGCCAGGCTAGACAGATATTTCCACTCCTCAGTCCTCTACTAAATGTACAGTAGATAATTTAACATTTTGTAAAACATGTTACTGGACTGGACCCATGGAAGTAAAACATCTATGTCTGGTTTAGCGTGCATAGTAGTTTTCTTCTGTAAGAAATACATCTGCTAAGTGAGAATGCACCTGATTGAGAATATGATGCACCATAGTCTTCCTTATTAAGGTTTTCAGACATTAACTAGTATTATATGTGTACAGATATAATTGCTTGGTGGTGCTATGAAGATTATTCAGTCCTACTATCTAATATATATCCAATCCAATCCAACTTTATTTCTATTGCACTTTAAAACAAACACAGTTGACCAGAGTGCAGTACATAACAATATTAGTAAAAACGCAACAAAAAGACACACGGTACACTGTAAAAGTCAACACATCAATGAAAGGCGAATGCAAAAAGATTACATCTTTAGATGTATATATGTCTAATATATGTATCAAATGTTATGTGTTGAAGATGAACAACATGTCTCCTGAGGTTGCACTGAACCTCATCTCCCCGGAGCTGCGGCCCTTGCTGTGCAGTGTGGTGCGGAATGGTCGAGTGGGCCTCGATTCCTCTAATCGCCTTCGTGTAACTGATCTCAAAACTGGGTAGGCTGACATCCATCTGTAAAACGTGTCTCTTGGTTCAGTGGCCACCTGTAGCTTACAGACAGAGCGTTTCCTTAGTTTTAAACTCATGGTCATAATTAAATATGAATTGTTTACAATTTTTTTAATAATTCCCAAAGACAACAGCGAAATTTGGAAAAGAGATCAAATGTACCGGCCCTTTACGCATTTGGTACTTTTCCTTTTAGGGGCGTTCAATGACCTTTCAGGCCAGGTCTCCCTACAAGTGACAGCCCTTCAAACTCTCAACTAAACCAGCTATGGATGTTGTCACTATCTCTCCTTGTGTTTTTGATCTCCCTTTCCAGATGCACCTCTCTGACCCCAGGGCCTTGCTGTGACCGCTTCAAGCTACACATCCCTTATGCTGGAGAAACCCTGAAATGTGAGTGGCATGAAACACCCAGTTCTTCACTCTATTTCTTTGAATGCCACTCCCTCGTGTAGGGGCATTTGACAGACTGGCTGATTCAACATTGACTGATGTGGAAATCCTTTGTTTGTGGGCAAGATACAGCTAGTGGAAGAGAGGTGTAAGTAATGTGAGTTGACATGTTTCACCTTGGCTGAGGTATCCAAGTCGAAGTAAAAATGCATATGAAGAGATGTGTGCAGAAATGACCAAAAGTTCTTCTGAATTAGGCTTCAATCTTTTTATTTTTAGGCATTCAGTTTATCTTAGCTTTCCCCTCTACTTCTTGCAGTGAAAGTTAAAATGATCAAATATATTACAGCAACTGGATCTTGTGGTGTAGTTGGGTGAGAGTGTGTGTGGAGAGGGAAGAAAGTAGTGCTGCCTGCGAGCCAAAGTGGAATCAGGTTGGGAGTAAGGTTTAAAAATCACTCACTGTATGGCTGTATAAGTGTAAGCTAACAACTGTTGTTTGAATCAGTTAACTCAGTGGTCCCCGACCCTGGTCCTCAGGGCCCACTGTCCTGCATGTTTTAGATGTTTCCCTTTTCCCACACAGCAGATTCTAATGCAGGTTCGTTGCCAGGATTCTTCAGAGCTTGATAATGACCCGTTTGAAACGGGTATGTTGCAGCAGGGAAACATCTAAAACATACAGGACAGTGGGCCCTGAGGACCAGGGTTGGGGACTACTGAATTAACTGATATTTAATATGAATATGCCAGCTGGCAGCAACTTGTTAACAACTTATACTAATGATTTAACCATGAGACAGTCTAAGGCTTCAATCTAGTGCTACAGTTTGTACTCTCAAAGATCTGCTGTTGAGAACGCAGACCCTGGAGAACGGACAAGCAACCATAAAAAGTAGCCAACCTACAATGAGCAAACTGTCAATCCCGACAGAGCAGCGTAGACAGTTTTTGCTGAACTAATGAGAAATGGAAAAGGAAATCAGCCAATCGCACAACACCAGCTTCTTACCATCTTTCGGGTCTTAATTGCACAGTTTGCATTGTTTTAGAAGTCTGTGTGAATGAAATGTCCCTATCGTGACAAGTAGCGAATAAAGAGGCACTTGTCTGTTGATTTGAAATTGATTCTTGCTCTTTACCATCTGTAGACAACGTAAAATGGTGACCATTTAAAATACACGAGAAAATGTGTGTCCACAGGAATGTTTATACAAATGAGAATTTATGACATTGCCAGCGTTATCATCTAGAACACATAATCTAGTTGATAACACTAGACAAGTTGTAAAACCTTGTCTGTTTGTCCTCAGATGAAGAATGCAGGTTTTATTTGAATTCCGCTCCAACTTTGTCTCGTGTCAAAGAAAGCAATGTAACACATAACACAGCCCAGCTGGCCACAGACTCCAATAAACATTGTGTTAATCATACTGGAGATGACTGGAAATGCATTAAATAGGCCTCACATTTGTGATCTGAGGTTTGGCTCCCATAATTCCTCCATAGTAGAACCACAAGACATTTTGACAAAATGATCTTACTAAGATGTTACGAGTCACGAGACTGTGTGGCATGTGGCTCGAAGTCATACAAAACACTACAAAAACAAACACTTGTTGATTCATAGTGCTGTTTGAATGAAGCTTTGGCACAATCATGCTATCGTACTTTGGATTGATATGACAACCATTTAAATAAACCACAATAAAAACGTGTACAGTTTTTGCCATGATGAAGGTTACTGAGTGAAAACAGCAGTGAAGTCATTCCTTCCTATTTGATATTTAATTATTTATTTCTTCTACCGTTGAACGAATTCACCTCACGCTTACCCACATCAGAGAAAGCAAACCAACGTAAACCAGATTCCTAGCCAGACATTTGTAGTTCGCGTCTTCACGACTTATCAACAAGGTCATCTTGACAAGTCAAACATATGCTTATCAGTGCCTCTGCTGCAGATTGCAATAGGCCTCTGCTGAAAACCACATTGTGAGTGTGCGTGATTCACACGTCGTCTTGATTTTGGCCTGTTCCAAAACAGCTCTCCTTTACCGCCTCACTCCTGACAGCCCATTTTGAAGGCCTGTTAAATCTAAACGCTTCTAACATTTGAAAACACATTCTTCAGAACGTGAGGGGAAATGCCCATACAGTTTGACAGATGAGTGCAGCTTGTGCTGTTGGAAGGCCACGGGGCGCCAGGACATAGCATGCAACTTCACTTCTAATGTTGTTTTTATTGGTTGATGCTTTCCTGTTCTTTCGCCTGAGGAAAGAGACTTTTGTTTAGTCAAGGATGTAAGGCCTTGAGGGGGCCGTTGCCTGGACCTGCCTTCATGTTGCTTGCCAAACGGTGGCACACTATACACAAAACTAGCAGTTCCTAACCCAACCCCCAGTGCCAGTATAATCAAAACCAGTGGTTCTCAACCCTGGTCCTCAGGGCCCACTGTCCTGCATGTTTTAGATGTTTCCCCCTTCCAACACACCTGATTCAAATGAATTGTCATTCTACTCCATTCTGCCGAGCTTCATAATGACTCATTCATTCGCATCAGGTGTGTTGGAGCAGGGAAACATCTAAAACATGCAGGACAGTGGGCCCTGAGGACCAGGGTTGAGAACCACTGATCTAAAGGCTTCTGCCGAGCTTCATAATGACTCCTTCATTTGATCAGGTGTGTTGGAGCAGGGAAACAACTAAAACATGCAGGACAGTGGGCCCTGAGGACCAGGGTTGAGAACCACTGATCTAAACACCCAAGACGTTATAAGTTGTGTTAAAAAGAAGTGGGGATCAAATGGAAGGAGTCATGTGGTTGAGCGTTTAGGGCAGGGGTGTCAAACTCCAGTCCTCGAGGGCCGCTCTCCTGAAGGCTTTAGATGTTTCCCTGCTCCAGCACACCTGATTCTAATAAAGGGTTGTTATCAAGCTCTGTCGAGGTGTGCCTAGTTCAAAGCCTGGCCGTGGCAACATGACGTTGTGTCCTTGAACAAGGCACAGAGGGGCAAGCTAGATGGTGTGGATAAAGGTGTACCCTAGCTCTTCTGATGGATAATGTGAACGCATGCTTTCCAGCATGCACACAGACATGCAAGCAGTAAATAGACTGTTAAGGGAACGTCTACTAAAAACTACAAAGACAATGTCTGCCTTTGTAGTTCTACTAAATTAAATAGTCCTACCTATCGATTACATTTCAATGGTTCGCTTTGCGTGTTAAATAAAGAATTTAGAAAATTAAAGGTGTCTATTTACTTCTTGCATGTCAGTGTATGTATGTTTTTTTTCTGTATGTTTTGACTGATTCTAATGGCACTTTAGAGGCTTGTCTACAGCCAGACCCTTGACGTCTTATACTGCTCCCCCCTCTACCAGCGTTTTGGACCAACACGTCTTTGACTTCCTGCCAGATGATGTGTGACAGATTTATGGCAAATCCTCTCCTCTCATTTCACACCACTCTGCTGTCTGGAAAAATACTGCCATGTGTGTATGTTTGTCTCTTCGACATATCCTGGCATGGAAAAGAGAACAAAAACACCCAGTGATGACGGAAATAGAATTGTGTAACGTAGCATCTGAACGTTCTGAACTCAAAAGTATCCCTGTATGAACGGAACAGCTTCCGTACTGAGTTACGGGGAACCAATTTTGTTCAGCATTGTCCTCAGTTCTCTTACTGGTCAAGGGTCTAAGATCCAATTAATGAAACCCTCCTTGCATTCATTCTCTTCATGAAGGAACGATCCTCCCCCACCGCAAATGGTTTATTAGCTTTGTTTGCTTCCTGATGGACCAGTCTTTGTTATTTTCTCTTGGATGTACACCAGGGCCCTGTCCCCTAAAAGCTTGCTGAGAAAAGTGGAGATTAGAGTCCAAAAAAAAGACTTGAACGGAGCCAACAAATCAGTCTGAACCAGAGCGGTTCTGTCAAGCTCAGTTCAGGTTTTCCTCATTTGGAGACAAGTTTGCGTAGTCAAGATAAACACGTGCGCTATTCTGAAGCAGCACGGGGTTGAAGAAGAAAGATCCGGTCTGTGCTGAGCTGCCTCTCCTTGTAGTCTGGGATCATCTCCGTTCTGGTGCCCGTGGAAAAAGAAAGAGGGGATTGTTGCCCGGGCAACGAGATGAGACGAGGCCTAGGACTGTAGCGTTGTCGGCAAACTGGAATGACGGACTGGAATGACATTTATGCGGTGCTTGGACGCCCAGTCATAGGCTGACAGAGTACAGGAGAGGGCTGAGAACATAGATCTGGGTGCGGTGGTGTGGGGGGGGCGTCTTTGATGAACGTCAGAGTGGAGGACACGCTGTGGACACTCGTCACTGCCTGGCGTCCGTCCATCATTAAAATGAGCCTTCCAGTTGTAGAATGAGGTGGAAAGTCTGTGAGCTTCTCAACGAGTTTCACAGGAACCTACATACTACCCTCCTACACACTAACCTACACATACTACCCTCTCTAGACACTAGTGATTGTCAGAGTAACAGGGCAGTAGTCGTATAGGTAGGTGACCACTGCAGTCATGGGGACTGAAGCAATCGTGGACGTCTGGTGTGGAAGTGTGGGGATCACTGATTGGTCGAGAGTGAGGTTGTGAAGACCTCCGCCAGCACACATCCTTACGATGCAGCCGTTCACATCCATGCTATCTAGGTGCCTTATGGGGGTAGCCTGCATCTGCACATGTATACGACTTGGGGGTCAAAGTTTGTCAGGTTTGCCCAAGACCTGGACAGCTTCTGTCTTTTGACATGTTTCTCTGCCTACTCCTAGGGGACATCATCTTCAACGCACGAGATCCTGAACTCCCTCCTGACTTCATTTTCGGGGAGGACGCAGAATTTCTACCTGAACCCTCAGAGCTTCCAGTGAGTTGGCACCCCCCACTTTTTATTAATTTTTAAACCCCAACATTCCTCCCTCATATTCCAGTATCTGCTTATTTTCATTGATTTTTCTTCAGCGTGGTAGCTTTACAGTACTGGGCCAAGCCAGTCGTGTCAAACTAGTGCTGTCGAGGGCCAAGAGGGTGCAGGTTTTCGTCTCAACCAAGCACTACTCCAGCTATTTTCACTAAGCAGAGAAACTTGTTAAGGAAATCAGCAGCTCTGTAATTTGTTGTGAGACAACAAATGATTTATCGTTTTTTAAGATTCTGCGGTGGAAAAAAACCTTATTAAACATGTTATACATCATCCACTCCAGAAGAGGGGGGGAAAGGTGTAAAAACGGCTAGAAGAAAATTATTACATACTACATAGTTTTTGCATCGTTTACATTTGTTAACTACATATCCTTTCATCCATTGCGGCATACTGGTAGCAATGGAATGGACAGGACTGCCATTTTCAATCACACTTGACCCCGGCCACCTCTAGTGCTGTGGAGGGAAATACTTGTTTGCGTAAGAGCAGTCTGTGCCAGCCAGCATGTCCTCCTCCCTTTCGCAGGAAATGGTAGGGGTGATTTGCTTCACACAGAGATAATTGGAAGTAGGCCATCCACTGATCTTGCAGATGTACTTCCACAGAAAATTGCAACATATCTCACCCTGTAATGTTCAAAGGTAACAGCATTTAGCATAAAGACATAGAAATGCTGACTTTTAAAACTCCCCTCAATCCAGTGGAGCACGGGCTGCCATTTGTACTGTGTAGATGATAGAAAATTGCTTAGAAAAATTGTTTCAATTTGTTGCTAGTGACACATGGTCAGCCTGACTGAACATGTTCATCAGGTTGCTTTATCTGTTTTTTTTTGTTTTTTTTTACCCTCATCCAGGGTTAGCGGTTGTATCTGTTTTGAGTTGGCCTTGGTCAGTTGGGAAACTGAAAAACACTTTTCTCATGGTTGTCAAAATAAGGCCTTACAATCTTTAATACTCTACTGGCAAGGCACAAATCGTCCTTCACAAGAAATGTCATGACCCACTGCTTAAATGCTCACAAAAAATGTTACGTGCAAAACCTGAACATTGGACAGGAAATAGCTATCTGGAACTTGACGTGGGTTAGCCAGACAGAAGGTTAGATTGACATGTTAATAATATTTGGTCTCTGCGGGAATGTCCCAGCTGAAAGTGTTAGAAAACAGCTAGGCAACAGACAGGGGAGAAGCTCAGAGGCTTGGGAAGACTCTCCTGTTATTGGTGTCATTACTACTGCATCTTCAAGTAGTCTTAAGGGCTATTTTTAAGGCTGGGCTCTAGCAGGGAGAAGTTAAATTCCCCTGCCTGTGTCAGAGTCTGGGAGAGCGGGAGGGGAGCATTGCTCACCGTCTCGTAAATCCAGCTGCATACAGAAGGGGGAAGTACGTCTCCCAGCTTGACCCTGGCAGCCTCCCGTTCTGTTTCTCTCTCTCTTTCTCTGTCTCTCTGTCTTTTTTCTCTATCTGTCTCTCTCATTCTCTCTGTCTCTCCATGGCTCTTCCACTCTTCTCTCTCTTTTCCTGTCTGTCTCTCTCTGTCTTTTCCCTGCACCTCTTTCTCACCTGTTTTTCATCTGGGGCAGGAATGTTTGTGTTGCTTCTACCCATTTATCTTTATGTCCTCTGTATGCATTAAGTCACTCCATCCCTCCATCAAACTTACTCTGTAAAACCTAGTTTTCCCAGTGCCCAAGGAAGACTCACTTGCCGTTTACCAGTGAGCCAAGTGAACCAGCTCAAGGAAAACAGAAAGAGAGGAGGAGTTTGGAGAAAGACTAAAGTAAACAGATGTGGACGGCCGTGGTTTATGTTTGAAACCGCGTAAACGATGACATTTTCAACCACCCGACGAACGTGAACTCGACCGCCTTAAAAGTGTTCAAATTCAGCCCTCTGAAAGCCGAGTTTGCATCTCAGTATCATCCGAATATCTACAAAATTCCATGTTTTTTAGGAACCCGCTTAAGAAAGTACCAAGAAGTGTTCCCTGCATGTGTACCGGCAGAAGACTCACACATACCAGCATGTTGACGTCCTTTCCACTGTGCGTTGCCGGCTCGCACAGTGCGCTCTTGTCCAGGCGAAACAATGGTGGACTTAAGTAAGAAGAAAGCACTTGTGGTAGCTTTGTGGGAATAGTTAGGTTCGTCACAATTAAAACAAGTGCGTTGTGTGCACTGTTATTAGGCCTACTCCCGGAATCCAGGCAGCCGCTTTCCAGACACGCTTTTGTCAGCCAACAGGGTAAACATTTAGCTCCTATCTGTCAGTTGTTTAAATAATTCCTGATGTTTCAGCAGAAATGGCCGTGTTTACTGTCAGCCTGGTGTGTTATTAGCTTGTGCGACTTTGGCTTATGGGTTGTTTTTTTTCCCTCAACCTTGGGATGGACCAGGGTATTAAAAGTAGGTCAATGGCCTCTACGTTTTTACTTTCTACCCGCTATCTATCTTGAACTTTTTTAAAGCTATTATGTTATTCATTTGACGGCTTGACACTAACACGGACAAGGTGAGACGATGTTACATTTAAGTTTACGTAACACATGTACGCTTTACGGGGGCAAAAATGGCCCAAAACTGTATTAAACGCACACACCCACAATGAGACATTGAGATTGTATGTGCTTGGTTGAACTTAATTAAAACATTTGATCAACCTGCTGTATTTCAGGGTTGCAGATGGGGCCTTTTTGACCCTTAGGACAGGTGGAGTTGCAGAATATGAAGAGAGAGGGTTAAGAAGATAGCGCCTGAGTCCGACGCACTGCACCACTCTTGTATGTGACTGGCCCCGTTAGACCTGTGTATGCTATTTGAATAGAAGTTACCTCAGCGCTTGTTAGCAGTCAGTGATAAGTTCATTAAGTCAGAGGGCATCTGCAGTCCGGTCTCCTCTGCAACCTAATGAAACACCTTTAACCCTGATGTCAACATCGCCCCCCTCGGCTCACAGATCCAGCGATGGAAACGAGATGAATGGAAACATCTAGGCAGGAAGGAGGAAATGCCACTCTCGCTGCCGCAGCAACACAAACCAAACAACGCCTCCAAACAGCCTTATATTAACGATCAATTGTAATGTGATCCATAATCCATTTGAACTTAAGACAAAGGACATTATCTGGGTGTATACGTCTGGGTGTCAGTTTGTAACAGAGTGTACTCGCATGTTTTAAGGTGTGCAGTCACCTAATGGGAACGTAGGTATCTAGCTATAAAAAAGTGAGGCTGTAAGCAGAACTATAGACGTACTCCAGCACTGTGCCCATGGGTTCATCTCTCACTGAGGCCGTTCCCAGGTTCACATCCATTAGGATCATGCCTTTAATTGGTTATAATAGCTCCAACATTAGCCCCCTCAGTCTGTAAAATCATTAAAGTGAACTCCGTGCCAATAAATAAAAAAAATAAAAAACGGTTAGGCTCCCAGACGAGGGAGGCGCGGCAACGAGCAACCTGAAAGTAAAATCGGACTCATGATTGCCTTGTTTACCTTAATCATAGCTTTGGGAGGCTGACACATTTAGATCGCCGTAATCAAATGATTTGGTCTCTGTACTTTTAATTGGCGGTTCGGTTCCTGTGTAATTGCGGTGCGCATGCAGAGACAGGGGCGGGAGTTCGGAAGATGTGACGGCAGCTATGGGAAAGAAGAGGTGAATCATGGGACGTGTGACTCAACTGACCGGATTGGTCCTGGGTTGTAGTGTGTGTGTGTGTGTGGAGGTGTGTGTGTGTGGGTGTGTGTGTGTGTGTGTGTACGTGCGTGCGTGGGTGTGTGTGTGGGTGTGTGTGTGTGTGGGTGTGTGTGTGTGTGTGTGGGTGTGTACGTGCGTGGGTGGGTGTGTACGTGCGTGCGTGGGTGGGTGGGTGTGTGTGTGGGTGTGTGTATGTGTGTGTGTGTTAGAGTGACAGGGTGTGGGTGTGTGTAGTATGTGTGCACCGTATACGTGTGTGGCAGTTACGACAGCTCGTGTGGTACATGCACCAGCGGTGGCTCGTTATAGAAACCGTTGACCGGTACGTTCAAATCCTCATTAGGAGTTTTCTCGTAAAAAAAATATAATGAACTTGGCAGCTCCTAACTGCACTGGGCTCGCCCCTGCTGACACTTCTACCCTTATTGTCCTCTTTCGGTTGCTGTAGTGACTCTTTGTAAATGATAGAGGAGGAGGTTCAACTCCAGGGTGCCTCTGACAAGGTCTTTTTTTGTCTTCTTTCACTAGCATTGTTAAAAGGCGGAGGGGCTCGTTCCCGACATGGTTACAGCGTGGATGTTACAATGGAGAGCTGTACGACCACATGCATACACCCAAAGCTGATGACAGGAATAGACAAGGAATGACACCCCCTCAAAGCTGCTGGGAAGAGGGCGGGAGGGCGGGGGGAGGGGAGGGGGGGAGACATGTTTCGTCAACTTCGGATGGGTTCAGTGACTCCCATGCGGTTCATTTCAGTTGAGCTGAGTCGGATGGAAACGGTTACCACACTTAATGATCGAACATGATTAGATATTACGTTATTATTAACATTACAGTGGAAACCACATTAGGCAATGCTGCTGTTGCTCCACGCAAACAACACACTTCCCCTTTCCACGCCCCACTCTTCCCCATGTTTTTCGCATGTTTTCCCTCTGTCATCAACACGGCATGGTCTGTACCTTTAACCTGAGACGTGTCGTTTGCATGGCCTGTTGAGGCCTGCCCTGACCCACTCTGGAACAGCCACTCTGGAGTTTCCCCCAGAGCTTTGATGTGTGTGCGCGTGTGAGTGTGTGTGTGCGTGCGTGTGAGTGTGTGTGTTTGTGTGTGTGTGAGTGTTAGTGCGTGTTTGTTTGTGTGTGCGTGCGTGCGCAAGCGTCGTCACCTGCGCCTGCATCTTTGGACCCAACAGCCCCCCCCACCACCACCTCCTCCTCCTCTCTGACTTCAGCGCCGCCTGAGATGATCGACTCCTCGGGATCGTGATCCGTGACACGCTCCTCCGTTCTTCGATGAGCCTCCCAGATAATGACATGTACGGGTCTGCCGAAATCACACCGATAACGCCTGACAAGACGCCGCCAAAGCCTCTCATGCTCCCTCCCGCCCACCTTGACTCCGCGCAAGGCATTACCCACTTCCAGAATGTGCCGGAACATTACTAAAAACCAAACACCGCGGACTGAAGGCTTCCATACGGGAATTTTGGGTTGTTGTTGTTGTGCTTAACCCCCCGCTTCAGTCCAGACCTTTTCCCTATCGTTTGGAGAACAAAAGAACAGTTGGCAGACTAAATATGTTACAAATACCGTTCGAAAGCTGAGGCTGGCTTCTTAAAAACACCCTGTGTTGTTTTGTCTGTTGGAAACGGATCAGTTGTAAATAATAACAGGCGTTTACACGGTAGCTGCCAATTGTTGTTTACGGACAGAACCGCCAGCAAATCTGGAAATATGGAAAGCGACTGACCTTGAATCCATATTTATGCGTTGATTTTAGAATGTCAACATTTGATGTACGTGTACTTGAGTTTAGATGGGTGACCGCAAAACTGGCTAGTTATGAGCGGAAAGTTCAATCTGTTTTTTGGTGCTTTAGGCAGTACATACTCCTCTCACCCACACCCATTCATTATTAAAAGTCCTCTGAGAAATTTGGGCACGCACAATAAGTCATTGTTCCAAATTCATCAGAGAGTCACAAATGGCAAAGGTCAGCCAATCCAACTTTTTTCTCCTCAAAAGGAACAAGGCAACAATCCCACTCTTGACTTTAGCTTCTAGATACAGGCCACACACTAGTAGGCTCTTCCTTTATTTAGTGACTACATTTTTGTCCAACTAGTTCCCTCCACTGTAAAAACGGTACAACAATGGAGCCCCCAAGCCCTATAAAGAGGGTCAATTTGACCTGGGAAACCCAACCCCCCCCCCCCTCCAATCCTACCCCCTCCTCCCCTTGTTTCCTTCCTGCTTTGCAGAATAACGAGTCCTGGCATTAAAACAGTCTTATTATTGCCATGGTTCAGATGACGACGGGTCTGGGAAAAGTTCTTGGGTTGATGGGAAGCGGTTTGTCAGTGGTACACTCCTGTGTAGGGTGGATTTCTTTTAAGGGTCTCTTAAGTAGCGCCTAGCAGCGTCACATTTCGCTGTTCTTGCTCTCGACTGATATAATTATTGACCCACATTGTAACGAGTAGCCAGAACATATCCACAGTTAAGCGCAATTTGAGGATTATTGTCCTAATGAAGTTGTGCCATGTTGGACGTGAGCCACGTGGTTGGTATGGCGGGAACACTACAGGCTGAAGATGCCAAGTGTGTTTAAACACATGACAAGAGCGATTTAGACTGATCTTAGACTTGGCACCGTCCGGGGGGCGAAAAGAGGGCGCAAGCCCACACTTGAATTAGACTAGCTGAGATTAATTTTTAATGCTCCACAATTTATTATTTGTAATTTTTCTACTTTCACACTTTCAAGTCAGGAGTGGTTTATTGGATCAGGTTGCCAGGATCTATAAAAATCCCATTTTAAGGGGGGAGAAAAAGCAAAAAAAACGAATATATATTTCTGTTTTTACGGTCTATAAAATTATCTACGATTTTCAGATGGCAGATGTCCTCGCGGTGCTCTGTGATGAATATTTGGATCAAAGTTGCAGTAGGATGGCACAGGAAGACATGATTCTGTCATCTCGGGTCTCTTCACTGTGGCCATGGCGGTCTACGTTAAGCCCACAGCTTGTTTTTAAGAACATGTCGTTCCTTGCCATGGTGTTCCATGTTCCTTGTCAACTTATTAGCTCTGTATTTTCTTGTGCAATATACCGACTTGACCCTACAATAAAGATCTGATTCAGTACAGTTTATGACCTTTTAGTTCGATTCCATGAATTTCCATGAAGCACATCTTGTTGTTAACTGCATAACCTGATTTCAACTCAGGCTGCCAAAATTAATTACCAGAATCTGAGTTGAGTTAGATTCTTGTTCAGGGCTGAGCGGAGATTAAAATGGGGGTGTTTCCCCTTTGTAAAAGGAACTGCATGCAAGGTGTTACACCACAGTTTCTAATTTCAGCGGCTGCATGTTGTAATATCCCAAGTAACTTTCCAGTATCTTGTTTTTGAATTACGTATTATTGTGTTTGTGATGCTTTGATCTGACATACTGTATGTACTAAAGTCGGTACCACACACACACACACACACCACACACTCCCTCGCTCGCTCTGTCCCTCTCCATCTCTAGCTCCCTCTCTCTCACACTGTCCACCCCCCCTCCCTCTCTCCACCTCCGTTTCTCCCTCCTTGAATTGTCAGTGAGACTCCATGTCACAACCCTGACACAGCACTTCCATGCTCAGTCCCAGCTTGCTCCCACCCCTCCGGGCCTATCTGCTTCCCTCAATGCCTGTCCTTGTTTGCATTGGCTCCTTATTTCGGGAATCCCAGCTCTGCTAGTAACCACTAGCAGCTCTCAGGATGATGAGGTCACCGCCGATGAATAGGCCGTCCTTGCCCTTCTCCACTTCCAAATGGTAGAAGCGGCGTCGCTGGCAAAACAATGGAGTCTCTATCTAATGTGTTAATCCAAGCAGACAGACAGACGGGCCAACAGACGCGTAGAGGCAGACAGACGGGCAGGACGAGTCGGTGGAGGTCACTGTCTCTGCATTGTTTCAATCCTCCAGGGTGTGGAACACGCTATATTGGGCACCTCTGAACCAGCCCAGCCTCATACACGTACATGTCAGCGTTGGGCCACGTTGGAAGAGGCCCTCGACTCATTTGACCCCGACAGTGAAGTAAAGCGTAGACAAAGGCAGCAACAAAAAAAGAAGTCATTTACACCTAATAAACCAGTCCCATCAGCGATGGGGACTTTCGTTTTTGAATTGACCTAAGAAGAGGTTGAACTTAGTCAATCCGTTATATCCATGATATATTTCTTTAAAGGACATTTCTCACTCTAGTTTTAAAACATTCTGTTTTGCACATTGTATAGTAAAGACCAAACCGCTATCTAGCTTCCCAAGTGTTTGGAGTTGCATGTAAAAGCGTCTTACATAAGTGTGTCTTGTTCAATCAGACGGTCTCCTGATCACTAGGTCTCCTGTGTGTGTGTGTGTGTGTCCCTTCCATCTGCATGTGTGTCAACACACGTAGGCTTCCGGATAGCAGACCCAGCGGAGCGAGGGTAAATCTGTCCAAAACCAAGAGGGCACCGTCATTTAAAAATCCAGATCAAGTATGACAAACTCATTAAGTCACCGCCGCTGTTTGTTTACTTGCAGCACTCTACTTGCGTCTGTATTTTTAACCATTTCAGCTCCTGGGTGTACATTGGGCGGTCGGCTTCAAAGCGCTCCCTCACACGCTCAGTGAAGCGTTCGTGTTTACTCGTTTTCCTGCTTAATGTTTTTTGTCTTTTTTTTTCCTCTCGTGTTATGTCACTGGGATTGATATTGCCTCTTTTGCTTTCTTCTCATGCGTCGAGTGGCAATGTCCGCCCTCTGTGAAAACAAACATCCTGTTTGGGGAGAATTAGGGCAGTGTGGCTTACCGATACACGACAGGTCGTTGCGTTGGGTTCATTTCTTTCAGGTTCATTTGCATACCTGTTCTCGGCTCCAGCCTGCTAGGTTAAGGTAATTTAGCACTGCACATGCAAATGAGGTTCCACTTGTGGGAGGAAAGTTGTTGTGAATCTACAATGGACACGCAAGGGTCAGTGAGTAGGCAGCACCAATAGGCCTAAATATCCTTGCTTTGGCAGAATGTAAGAATGAATATCTACATATTCAAATAGACGTGTCTGTGCCCCAACAGGAACCAGATTTTTCTTCCACATCTGGCCAAGTGGAAAGTTTCTGTAATGTTGGTCTCTCAGGATACAGTCTTTGAGGGCTGTCCAAATCATTGTTTTCTTTTCTTTCTGTTTTTATAAGCAAACACAAGAATACAGTAGTCCGGTTTAGACCCTTAGATCATAATCTTTTTGCATGACAACACTTCTATCCATGGCTTATAAAATGGTTTCTCAGTAGTTTTGGCAGGGTCAGGGATTTGGTGAATAGGAGATGAAAGCACTGTCTTGCGTCTTCCGTGTTGCCTCAGGAAATCCTGACAGTCCACCATTTTGTATTGTTGCAACACCATTTTGTATAGTTCGCTGCCAATCCGGGATTACACTGAGAATTCATGGCGTGATTGAACAAACGTTAATGTTAAACAAAGATGATTTGTCTACTACTCTGAAATGAAGAACGCCCTGGAGGTATTTGTATCTCGTCCTCCAAAGTCTCCTTGCCATCGCCTCGCCCCGGGGGGTCAGATGGCTCAACGGGTTAAGGCGTTGGCCTCATGATTGGAAGGTTGTGAGATCGATCCCTGGCTGTGGCTATGTGTCGTTGTGTCCTTGGGCAGGGCACTTCACCCTACTTGTCTCAGGGAGAATGTCCCTGTACTTACTGTAAGTCGCTTTGGATAAAAGCGTCTGCTAAATTAATACATGTAAAATGTAACCCCTCTCTTCTTTCTCCCTCTCGTTCAGCACTTGGTCCAATGGGATGCGGGCAACCCTGAGTCCCTGCTCCAGCTGGTGAAGGAGCTGATCCAGCAGTACCACCAGTACCAGTGCCAGCGCCTCCGAGAGAGCTCCCGGCTGCTCTTCGAGTACGACAGCTTGCTCGAGGACCCCAACTACGGCCGCAGCATGGAGATCTACGCCGGGCGCAAAAACAGCTGGGTAGGGGAGCGCTTCCGAATCTGGCGACCATGCGACTAGAAGTTTCTGTTCTTAAGGAAAGGTTTTGAAGCGGGTTTGATCCGGTTTGGAAAATGAGCGACCCTACAGAGACTTCCATGATAGCGTGGATACGATTTTGTCCAAGAAAGAAAAGACCCTCAACGTTTCCTCGATGTAAACACTTGTGTCATCAGTTTGGTTGGTACAGATGCATTCTTAAGGTTACGTTGCCCAAACCTACTGTATGAATCGAAAACTGTCTGAAAACAAGCTTCATTTCAACCTAATGGTACTCTAATAGGTCTTCGTAAACCCTCCAGTCCCTCTTGTGTACCTCAGGGGTTGGCAAACCAACAGCAACGAGGTGAATGCCACTGTCACAGTCCCGCCATGCGAAAGGGCGAATTATGCTAGGTGAGGATGTGGGGCCTCAAGCATGTTCTTGACGAGACGTGTGCGCGACTTGCGCGTGTTCATGTGAGCGTGCGTTGCGCGAGCATTGAGAAACACCCCCTCCCCCTCCTCGCCTTCAGATATTGCGTAGCTTCTCTTCGATGGAAATCCAAAGTCCCGTAGATGTACTTTAACGAACATGTCGTTGCACAAAATAGCGCCCAATTGCCCAATAGATATTTTCATGTGAAATCCCTAGTCATACACAAACATCCTTTAGAATATGACACAATATTCAATTGTGTGTTTGATTAGCTTATCCACAGTACAGAAAGTCTGCCCTCATAGCGCTGTATGTATTTTAAATTGTATTTTACAGTTAGTTAACAAAACATAGCGCAAATAAATCCGTAGAACTCCTTGCTGTTCGCAATGAACAGACAAAAATGTGCATTCCATAATGAACTGTTCGTCTTGAGTTTTCACATTTGTAACCCATGCATGCAAGGCGGTCCATATTAAAGCCCACTCTAGCGTGCAGTGTCCTCTGCACCCTGTGTTATTTCCATATGACCTGCATGCGCTCTGCCCTGTGTCCAGTGTCTGAACACTCATGTTCTATCTCTTGTTTGGCAGACTGGAGAGTTCTCAGCCTGCTTCCTGCTCAAGCTCCCCGTAGACTTCAGCAACATCCCTGTGTATCTACTCAAGGTAATGACCTCCACTCGCGTACCTTACAAGCTCCTGCGCGTAGCACACGCCTGCCGCGAAGAAATTCCCCTCACATAGGAACACACGCAAACGAGCAAATAGCTGATTAACACGCGTTGGTCGAAAGACCACATTGTTGGGTGGGTCTGGGCCACGCTGTGTGTGTGTGTTTGTGTGTGTGTGTGTGTGTGTGTGTGTGGGTGTGTGGGTGTGTGGGTGTGTTTGTGTGTGTGTGTGTGTGTGGGTGTGTGTGTGTGTGTGTGTGTGTGTGTGTGTGTGTGTGGGTGTGTGTGTGTGTTTGTGTGTGTGTGTGTGTGGGTGTGTGTGTGTGGGTGTGTGTGTGTGTGTGGGTGTGTGTGTGTGTGTGTGTGTGTGTGTGTGTGTGTGTGTGTGTGTGTGTGTGTGGGTGTGGGTGTGGGTGTGGGTGTGGGTGTGGGTGTGGGTGTGGGTGTGGGTGTGTGTGTGTGTGGGTGTGTGTGTGTATGTGGGTGTGTGTGTGTTTGTGTGTGTGTGTGTGTGTGTGTGTGTGTGTGTCTCGTGTGGGTGTGTGTGTGCATCTGTGTGCTCGCTGGTCGCCTGGGCAGCGAGTTGACTAATCAGCAGCCCGTCACTACCTATCAGCTCTGAGCTGCGTGGTGTCTGCAGGCTTTCACAGACCCATGTTTTCCTGTCCTCCCTCCCTACCTCTCTCTCTCGCTCGCTCTCTGTCCCCGTCTCCCTGCCTCCTGCTCCGTCTCGTGCTGCGTGCTCGCTGGAGGCCCCAGGAGACCCTGGCTGGCTGGCCTTTTCCAGCCCGACTTCTGTTTGTGAAGGGAAACGACAGTAAACATAAGGAAAACAGCAGCCACCATCAGCATCAGAAGTCTCTTGTCCATTTCACGTCGGGGCCAGGGAGAACACAAAGGGCAGGGAGGACACAGGAGGCCGACCCTCAGAAGAGTAAAAGCCGCAGAGCCTTGAGGGGTATTTATTCAGCGTTCGGGGGCCGGGGGGGGGGGGGGGGGGTTGAAAAAGTCACGTGGGCCGAGGGGTATTCTTGCTTCCTCACTTTACCAGAGCTTAAGCCGTCCAGCCCTTCTGAGGAAAGGGAATGACCAACGTGGTCGTGTTGTGAACCTTTCTTGTGCGTGGAGGACACGGATTAGCTTCCAACTCAAGCATCAACCCATCTTCTTCTGGTGCCGTCTCGGGCCTCTCTTGGTGGTCCTCATCACCAGCGGTCCACAACTGGGGAGCTCCTTGGCAGCTTAAAGGGGAACGATGTGAAAGGGCTTGAGGGTGGTACGCACCAGGGTTGCTGTCCATGGTGCTGTTGCTGAAGGGCGGGTCTCTTTATTCTGCAGAGCCTAGGGGCACTGTCCCTGGTGCTGACATAGAGCGATGGAGGTCTGCCGCGCCTGACCACCAGGTCCTTCAGACTTGAAGCCTGTGGTTCGCTTCAGCCGGACTGAAATGGAATCGCCGCAGAAAGGTTGCGCGGGGCAGCTCATCGACGTAGCTTTTTTGACGCACGCTCGCCCCTCTGCCATTTGCGGTCGTCGGTTGACTTTTCAATGTAAGCTGCCGGCACATTCCAAGTCTCTGGAGTTTCAGATGGTCAAAATCCAGATGAGTGCATCAGAACCTTGAATTTGGACTCAAAGTAATTTGAAAAGGGGGTTCTGGGATACCAGCACCTAATCATTGTGTCCAGAATCTTTTCATGTTCCCATAACAAAATGCATGTACTGTATATTTAACAGCACTCCACCAAACCCTCGCTTTTGAAACACTTAAACACACACTGTGTAACTCACAATCATTATTTTATGAGCAGCTTGTGGATTCTCCGTCTCAGACAAGGATATAAATGGAGCATTGTCAAGGGGGGAGACGAGACTCATACGAAAAAATTGTCCTTGTCAGAAGTACACCTCGTCTTCCCACACATCCCTTTGGACTGAGCGTCGGGAGTTTTTCCGCCCAAGCCTGGGGACTCGAAGCGGAAATGTAAGGAACCGCAGACCACTGACCCCGATTCCTCAGGCGACAGTTACATCCAAGCGGTTTGAATCCATTGTTTTCCCCTCTGTTTCACGGTTCCGTCTGCATTCTTATCGCTCAGCAGCAATGTGCCATGTGAAATCGTCACGGTGAAATATTCATTTTTCAAACGTGAAACGCAGAGTTGGGATGGCAGCCTCATTCATTCAGTATACACTAACCAACAGAAAATTATTAAAATATATATATATATCCTCCATGTTAAATGTCTCAGAACATGTTTTAAAGAAACCCACCTCAGTAAACAGCTATAAACGGCTCATTGATCGAGTTGGTAGAGTTAAAAAGATAGGGCAGCCTGGTCATCAGTAGTGTAGTGTTTGCTCCATAGACCCCTGGGTCTTGACTCACACAACCGGATAATAGAGCACTGAAACTGACATGGATACACCACCCTTGGAGGGAACACCCCTGCCCCCCTAACACACGCTTCCTCTACTCAAGTTTCAAACAGAGTTTGACTTCTCATAAGTAAAATCGCCACTAAACAGTGCAGGAAGTTCAAAGGTCAACACTCAACAATACGTTTTAGGCAGGTGGGGAGAATTTTACTCCCCCCCCCCCCCCTCTACCTTGTATCGCAGAACCTCCCTCAAAAGACAGCATGTTCTAGACTAAAACGTGTATCGACACTGCACCTGAATTCAGCCTTGTCAAACTTGAATAGCTTTTATTTGACTAAAATCCCAATAATATTTAAATAATAAATAAATAAATACATTATATAAATTATAATAAATAATGTTTTTGCGTGTATTTCAGGTTGGCAAGGAAGGTAGGTGGTTTAAATTGCTACTAGCAAGTATGGGGTGGTGTAGGACAACCAAGACCTGGAGCAAAGTGTCTGTGTGTCTGAGTTCACCACAGTGGACATGTTTACCTTCCCCCTTTGACTGCTCACCCTATGGCTTAGGGGGAGAGCTTGTTATTTTTATTCAGCAGTCTCTCGTATCAAAATGAGAGGGTAGATGGAGAGCAAGGGAAATAGATAGTGGAGATATGTTAGCCTTTTCTCTTTCGGCCATTTAAATTGTCCACCTCTGGTGAAATTCTGTCCTAGTTCTTAAGTAAACTTTGACCTGTGAGTTACCTTTCTGTGGGAAGATGCCATGACACTACCCACCTCCCTTGTTGTGAAGTTTCCCCTTAACCATCTTTCTATTATATGTTGTTCTGATGATTTCGCATTACCGTTTCGCTGTAATTGGATTTGAATCTCTCTGGAAAACATCCTCCCTGGAAAATAGAAAGCCATGTCTTTCTATGCTTTGTAAGATAGTTGTAGGAGCATGTACAGTGGCGATGCTTGTCTCTTAATTTGACATAATCCAGTCTCCCTAGCGATCTGTGTGGATAGATGCCAGGACTGTGACCAAGGCCACCGCTGTCGCTTCCTAGAGCCATTTCCCCTCCTGCAAGCTCTGACCCGTGTTGCAATGTGAAGATGATTAGCTAGACACACCAAAGCCTTCAAATTGCATATACTCATTGGAAACATCAATACACTTGACATAACATTTGGGGCCCTAGACTGATCTGAATTAAACACAGATATAACAATAGCGTTTTCATTAAGGTTGGAAGGAATTCAAAGTACTTTTTTGAAATCTAATGAGCTTAAATGTACTGACCTAGCTTAGAGGGTAATTCACAAAGTAGAGTACGTTCCGATTTTGTTGTGGTCGTTGCTGGGTCCTGAATGTTCTCCATACAACAGTAGGCCTATCTACTCTTGCCCCCTCTCCTCTCAACATCTGTCCACAACCCTATATCTGCCACAGCAAGATAAAATACATGTGTCTTCTGTTTTTTCCCCCCAACATTTTCCCTAAAAGAACACATGAAAAAAACACCCCAGAGTCAGAAGCTGCAAGTGAAGGAGCGGGGTGAGCTAGCGCCTGAGGCCCGGACAATATCTATTCTAGCGGAATTTATTTGTCAATATCACTAACTTGGTTATTTTTGGCCACAGTCATTTGCAAGCCTGCCTTTTTTTGTCTTAAAACTGTTCAACAGCTAAGGAAGAACAATGTCCTTGTTGATTTCCCAATTAAAAATACTAAAGGACCCAGCAGACATTAAAAAGAACAAGAAAACAAAGAAAAGATGACAGACTCCTTATCAGCTTAAAAGGGGAAAAAAATCTTCCTTATGCAACAATTAATTTTTCGGGCTGTCCATGCTAATTAAAATCGTGATTACAGTTTAAATTAAATAAAATTGAAAGGGGGGGGGGCGTTGTTGGGCAAAACAAGCCCTGACTAGCTTTTTAGAAGTCTCTCTTCCATTTCTCCAAGCTCTCTTTTTTAATTAATTGCGAAACACAATTGCAAATTGCCTGCAGAAAAGACCGGAAAGAAAGAAGGGCAAAAACTGTGATCCCCCACCCCCATCCTTGAGGCAGTGTTTAACAATGGATCTGACTTCTACTTCAGTAGGAAGGCAGCATGCCGACCAACGCATGGAGCTCAGTCTGCCCAGGGGCAGAAGGACGGAGTTGGGGAGGAGGGGAGGGTGACTAGTGCATGGCAAACATCTTCATTCTCAGAAAACTCATCTCCCGTCCCCCAGTCCATTTAATAACTGAAACTGAGAGCCATGGGCTTTACTGTTTATGATAAAAAAAGGCATATGACACACAGTTGTCTCTTACTCACCCATCGATTGATAACGGTACACTCATGACGCAAGTACAATTTGAAACTGTGTGGCCGTGTCACTTTTGTAGCCAGATATCCAACCTATCCCATATTGGGTTGTAACTCAATGAGAAGGAATACCAAATTGTGAGCTTTTGTGGTGCGACGATAAATAGAATACAGCAGAGGAATATTCAAAATGTTGATGTAATTAATTATTTAGTCAAGAAGCTATTTGATTATTGCTGTGATTTTTTTTTTCCCTGAAGAGTTGCAACATGGTTTTCATTGAATAGCCTGTAATCCTAATCCAGCTCTTAGCAAGGTGGAGTAAATTCATTGTGTAAAACCATGTAGCACTACTACCACTTCCATTGTTCACGTGTTAGTAAAATATTTTTATAAAATACAATATTTTAAATCAAAACAAACTACCAATCCTTAACACTACAAATCTGTGGTGTTAAATGAGATGTTTTGTAAGGCTCGGAGTGTTGATACTGTACCTACATATCTAGTACAGTCCTTGATAATTAAGTCCTTGATAAGCTTCTTTTGTCTCTCTCCTTCATCACCACAGAAATTTGCATCGGTTTGCATTTGTATATTTTGTGCTACTTGACAGATGCCCTGTAGAATACATGCAGAGGGAAACAGGTCTCTCCTTCTTCTTCTTTCGTCTTCCATTCTACAAATCAAGCTGAAATGTTTACAGCCTTCCAGCCTAAGGGAACACAGTGTGGCAAATGTCAATAGAAGGTTCAACATACTGTCAGATGTTACGCCCCAGGAAGGGCAAGCATGCATCATATTCTGACACGATATTTCAAGATGGCACCTAGAAACATTGATCTTTTGTTCTAACATCATATCCACATGAGATTCATCATTCAATTTACAATGCAGAATAGTCAGAAGGGGTTAGATTTGCAAGTGTTGCTCAAAGCAATGGAGTCCCATTTTGATCGCTGCAGTGGGCAGCATGGGTAGGAGTCCTTTACTTAAATCATTTGATAGAACTGAACCACTTAATAACCTTACAAATAGGTCGATATTGTGTGTCTCATGGTGCTCGCGCTTAAAATAGGCTTGAGCCTGTTTTTTTTACTAAAAGCCAATACGGCTTAGCATCCTCTTCTTCTTGCTCAAAATAAGGCAATGATGTAGCTCTTCATTCAGCAGTGAAAATCATAGTTTGTCCCATTGTTCCTTGGCTGATAGGAGAGTAACATTATTACAAAAATATCAGCCAGTGTTGCAGAAATTCAAATGAATTTGAGTGAATGTGAGTGAAAGAATATATCCCATAGTGCAGTGCCTAAAGCATAATAAATATATAATTCCATCTAATAAATAATTCTATATTTTTATCCTCTTCGTAGTTTTTATATACCTCTATCCATGTATAAATATTGCCTACTTTTTGTTTTTATTATATCTTTATTTAGGGAAGTCAGGTGGCTCAGTGGTTAAGGCGTTGGGCTCGTGATCGGAAGGTTGCGAGTTTGATTCTCGGCTGTGGCTACATGATGTTGTATCCTTGGGCAAGGCACTTCACCCTACTTACCTCATGAGGAATGTCCCTGTACTTGGTATAAGTCGCTCTGGATAATCCGTCCAGATGATCCATCCTGCCACAGTAAACTCTGTGTTTGTGTAACTTGGCATGGCGAATAAAAACTCTGATTCTCATTCAAACATAAGAACTAAACCAAAGAACAGATCAGCAGTGATTTGTGTCTCCCCTTATCATCAAGTGATTGTCTTAATTATAAATTGATTAACAACTGTTTCAGGCTGTGGTTTCGTGAAAAGGGAATTTTGGCTGCAAATAGTTTGCGTAAAATACCCATAATGCAACCCATGTAAATGTTAAGGCATATTTTCCCCTCTAGACAAGAACAGATGATCAAATAACATCACATGGAAAATATTTTTTTGTCTCAGAGCAAGGCCAATTTTCAACTTCATACAATGCTCCGTTCCTGATAGAGTCAAGCAACAGGCATATACACACAGATTCCAGGAATTCTTGTTAAGTATAGTCCATATGTCTTGTCAATCAATAGATACAAGTCATTGTTAATATCATCATGTAAGTCTATCTTAAGCTAACATACTGTATATACCTCTAAGAACCTCTAAGAACTAAGACAGTGTATGAGACTAGAGTGTAATAATGTATAGTGTACTGTACATTGAAACTGATAAAGCAAGGAGTCTAGTGATGACTCAGGGCTCACTTAGGGGACGTTCTCTCAAAAACCAATTGGGTGGATGTAGATGGGGAGTCGTGGTGCAGTCGGTTAGTAGTCAGGTTAGTAATGTGAATGTCCACGGTTCGAACCCCAGCTGTATCAATAGGACATGTCCTTGGGCAAGGCGCTTCACCCTACTTGTCTCAGGGGGAATGTCCCTGTACTTGCTGTGAGTCGCTTTGGATAAAAGCGTCTGCTAAAATGACAAAATGTATATGGGCAAACCAGAATGTGTTAGTGCCAATAAATAAACAACATGGCACAAGCCAAACTTTTAAAAAATCCTGTCGGATAGATTTTTCTTGCAGAGCCTTATCAATTTCAGCACCTGACTAGTCATGCAACCAAAACCCCCCCCCCCCGACTCAACTCTAGCGCAAAGCGGAGATTAAAGGGAGAGGAAGACTGACACAAAGCCACTTATATGGCGGCCCACACCTATGAATCACCGCGGTGGTAGAACTGTGTGGGACACACACAAGTTCAAGTTTAGTGGGTTTTTTGTTGTGGCTCTTAAGGATTTGGGGGAAAATAACCACTGTCCTGGACAAAGCACAGAGCTCAGGGCCTCTTGGTTGCCACATACTTCTTGCCCCATCTTTACCCCCATCCTCTTTTACCCACCCACACACCACTGGCGTTCTTGTTGTTGCAGGGGTTTGTGGGTACTAATGTTCCTCTCCATGAAACAGTTGGTCTTTTAGAGAAGTGGCAAAAAATAGATTGGTCAGACAATTGATTACTGTCGCAATTTCTCGTCTCTCGTTTCTTGAAGACAGCGTCGCTCTTCAGTCACAAACGCAGAAACACACACAAACACATTGTGCCACCGAAAGTGGAGAATTGGATCTGACAAGTGTGTAGACGAGGACAGTGACCATGACATCATTCCGTGTGACTTCAACACCCTGCATTTAGGCACCATTAAGGATATAATTAACTGCCCACAGCATCTATTACAGCTGCAGTTACTCTCTGTGCTATCCTTTCTTGTGTCATGGTATGTGTCAGCACCAGAAGAGAGAACTATCCTCATGCTAAAACGTGTGAGGTTACCCCAGGATTTGAAATGTGTCCAGTGGTCTCGTGCTTTTGAAAGGGTCAGTATGACCCATTGGCTGAGAATTTGCCACTTGGTTATCGTGTCATCTTTTGGGGTTGTTGTCTGCTATCTCCTGTGGGAGCCCGTCAGTGTGGTTTGACTCTTAGCCAAGTTGTTTTTCTTTGGTTTTAAATATTTGGGGGGTATTTAAGTTAAAAAAAAGAAAAAAAGAAGAGTTTTCAGTATTGAGCTGTTTATTTGTGTCTGTTCTCTGGTCATATCATCTGGGTTTACGTTTACATTTAGTCATTTAACAGACGCTCTTACCCAGAGCTTGCTGTACAAGTACAGGGACATTTCTGTAAGCAAGTAGGGTGAAGTGCCTTGCCCAGGGACACAACGTCACAGCCACAGCCGGGAATCGACCTTGCAACCTTCCGATCACTAGCCCGACGCCTTAACTCTCAGATTTATAGCGAGTCTTTGGTGAAAAGGTGATTGCCTTGTTCCATTTTGGAGGATGCTGATCCATGTGAAATGAAGAGTCCTTCCACGCTGTTTATCTTCCTAGCTCTGCGTTCTCTGTCAGAGAGGAAGCCCAGGCCTGTGCGTGACTGCTGAGCATTTGATGCCAGAGCGAGTGGTTCTAATTTGCGGCCTTGCTGTGCCCTTTGACGGTAAACACTGAGTAAGCGCTTAGGAATCTTAAGAGCTATAAAATAAGTGCAGGTTACTCCTGTAAGGCTGCAAGTGTGCTCTCTTTCTCTGCCTCTCTTTGCCTGTCTCTCCCTGTGTCTCAGCATGTTCCTCCAAACCTGATTTCGGTCTTCCAAAGGTGAAAGAGGCATGGCCGCATTGCCTGTCTATCACGGATATATCACATATAACTTGCAGTGTTCAAAGTCTGGTCCGTCAAAAAGAAATTCCACCTTTTTTTATATTCAGTTGGTGATTATGATTATTGTTCGTGCGTTAGCAGCCTTAAGCATCCAGCAACAAAGCTCTTCTTTAGCAAAAGTACCAAGCCGGTGTTTGTACAAACGGTGTTTGTCAAAAGCAGCTGTGGCAGTTATGACCTGGTGACATGAAGAATGACCCACTGTTCACTTTGCTCACCATAAAATGTATCTTCAGACAACACAATGAGGCTGAGTGACAACTTGACTCTCAGAAGTGGGGGAAATTCCCTGTAAAACGTCTGGTTGAAGCCTGGCCACAGGTGTGTTTAGAACCTGTTCCAGTGGTTTCTGAGGAGATCTTCAGTGTCCTCGCCAAGGTATTAGCTCCCTCACATTCAGGTGATTCCTGCTTGCTTACTCTGGACAGGTTGTTGAGTTGTCAAGCTGTTTTCAACACAAGGTCCCAGCTTCAGTTAGGCTGCGCATAAAACGGAGACTTTTTACCCTGACTGAAATCACAAAATTGCAGCCATTTTTCAAATATTCTAACATGATTTGATTACCGGTTCTTGTTACAGTGTGATTGGGTGCTTAAGTACTATGTCAAAGTAATTTTAGCGCATTGAGGTTGTACTTCAGATGCAATTATGTTGTGGAAGCTTGTAATTGTGTGTTGTCATTCAGCACTTTGACATTCATGTGGTGGTAAGCAGACTCTCACTTGGGTATATGCATGTATAGCACAGACAATTTAGGGGAAATAGACTATTCAACCATGTTGTGATTACATATTAAGTATCTCCTCAATTGGTAATCCTTTCTTGTATACATGAAGTGTGGAAAGCCTTTTGTTTGTGCTTTTGCATGGCTGGGAAAGCAGTCCTTACACTTCCATAAGGCCACTGCAATGTCAAATCTGACCATCCTCATCACGCAGTTGATCCTCCCCTATATGTAACGCTGCGCGATCGAGTTCAATTTCTAACTTAGAGTCACTTTTGTCACTTCCAGAGGCGTGTGCAGTAGGAAAAAGTTGCAACGGCAGGAAGGTCTTTTCATCCCTGTCTACGATAATGCTCACTTCTCTTCCACTCAGTTTTACTCAGTGTATCGGCCAAACAGTGTCTTACATCGCTCCTTTGTGCTAGTGCCTAATGGACCGAATATTCCAACCCTTACATTCACGGACGAGGATTTGTACAGTGGAGTCTGTGTTTATCCTTAAAAAAGAATTTGCTTAGTTGTAAAGGATGACATCTCTTTAAGATCACCATACCTTGGCATTTAATTTCGAGTAAATTGGACAAAAGCAACATCAGGTAATTGCCAGTTCTGGCTTCCGTAATGTACCAAACGACTGAAATCTGAAAAGGCCAACCAATGCTGCCACGCACATAAACAATTAAGTTGCTTTTTAAAGGTGTTTAAATTATAGGTTGGACTGCACTCAAAAATGAGAATAAATGTCAGAAGAATGGTTCCTAAACAAAAATTAAAAGATAGAATGGGGCTACTGGCTACTTCAGTGTGGATCAGTTGGTGGTATCCATAGTGAATTATTACTAATTGGAATTTCAATAAGTTAATCTAGTTTGTCAATGTGTTTGGTTCAATATGTTGGTGTTTTCTCTTTGTTTTATGCCTTGTTGCCATTTTGCGATAATGAAGATTCGTAAAGGGATGTATAATATAATAGGAGACATTTGCCATTAACACGCATAATAGAACAGAAAAAAACTTGGTGGGCCTCTTCCTCTGCTGACACAGCGAACAGTAGTTCCCGTTGCCGTGGTGCTTGTTGCAAAACGATGAAGGAGTTGGACGTCAAGCGACGTCACCCCAAACTTACATCCCGATTCCTCCGCTCGTTATCGGGGTTAAGAGGAAGGAAGGACCGTAGAAGGTGGTCCCGAATGCTGTTATGTCCCACTTCATCTTTTTCTCCTATCGGTTCCTGTCGCAGTGACACGAGGCAATTCATCTGGTTTCGCAAACAGGTTTCAGAACTTGCTCAATGGTCTGCACATATCTTTCAACTGCTATTGAAAACCTTTCAATCTGATTTCCAGCATTTTCTGTCCGAACAAAGTTCACATGAGCTAGGTCAGAATTTCACCTCAACTTAACTACAGTAAGTAGTTAACAGTAACACTGTAGTTAGTAAGCAGGAGCTCTAAGGTGGTCAGGGTACGAAAACAGATGTTTCAAACGTTTCACAGACTGTTCCCAGATGGAGGCCTGAGATTTCTCTTTGATAATCTTGGTTCTTCAAACCCCACACATTGATATTTAGAGCTGCAGTTATGGCCAAGTGGCCAAACATCTGGCTTCTAAACAGGTGTGGTCTGCTTGGCAGTACTGCACCTGTCACGCTTAACATGAACCTGGTCTTAGTGTTTTTAAATCTTTTTTTTGTTTGCTGTTTAAATAGATACTCTCTCACGAACTCATCAGACATCAAAGGGCTCATGAAAACCCTGAAGTTGCAGCTGAATCCAGGGCTGTGTATATGCAGCGTAATTACAGATGATAGCTGCATCAGAGAAAATAAAAATATCAGTGTGTCCAGACTTCAATGCATTTATCTGACTCAGTATAAGCAACCACCTGTTTTAAGACAAGCAACAGCAGCTTTTTATTTAATTCTCTGTAGACGAAAAGGTTCCATTGGTTTGGTGCTATTCTTAATGGCCAATCCTGTCTTTTGTCTTTCTATTTCCTTGTGGCTTTTGTCCGCATATGATTGAAACCGTATTGGCACAACATTTGACTTCACCAAATATATATATGTACAGTAGGCCTCTCTCAGCCGACTGTTATGCTGTCATTTGACAAAACCACAATTGCATCCAACTTTCACTTCATTTGTGGAAATGAGAGCTGTCATGGAAAGAACAGCGCCCTTGACCTCGCCTTGATCCTGTCTGTGACCCCAAAGTTTGCCCAGATCCTCTTCACTTGAACTTTGTTGCCTCCCCCAAAAGCGATTCCCTGTCTTTACTGACATTTAGGATGTGGCAGAGGGATGGATGACCTTCAAAAACTGCCATTATCAAAAGTAATTACTTCTAATGGTTCTTTTCTTCCCCTCCGCTCGCATTCCTTACCCTCGTCTTTGCTTGGAAGGGCTCTGTGTGTGCAAGCTGGCCCTCATGTTTCATTTGAGCAACGTGTTAACTAATTAGATTAATTAATCAGGGTTAATTAGTCTCGGGAAGTATACGTTTGAGTGAGCAGGAGATGCCACAGAGAGGGGACACTTGAGCGACAGACACATTCACACACACTCACACACACACACACACAGACAGAAAGATTCAGAAGGGGTTGTCAAGACCAAATGCACTGTAGCTAAAGCAGACAAAGGAATTGGTTAAGACAACAGTATTTGTATAGGCATAGAGGGAGGATTGCAAAAAAGATTTTTTGCAGCATACATTACAACCTGTTACACCTCTTGGGACGTCAAACTAAACTTTTATTTTCACATATTTTATTTTTTGATAATCGATTTTCTTTCTTGAACAAAAACCAACTGTGACTGGAAATAAGATGACGTTTCCTGGCTGTGACGTGAGCCCCTTGGAATCCGGTGTTGACAAACCATTGATAAGAGTCTGAATGGACATTGCCCTGCTTCCATCTAAATAAAGTCCCAGAGACTATGCTGTCTGTCCAAAATACAAGAGGGCCCACCTTTGGCAAATAAGCAGTATTATGTGTTCAGGTGTTGAGATAAGTTTAGCTATATATACCCATTGCAGTGCAGCTATCCACCCTTTTCAACACCCATGTTGGCACCTGTCACCTCCGCTGCTGCCTTGACATTAACTTTTGCCATGTACACCTCATACAAAGAAACTAAATCTTCAAAACTCAAAGAGGGAAAGTCCTATTTCCTGTCTCCTGGAAGGGTAACTTTGAAATGACTCCTTGTCTGTCTCTGTGGGGGAGGGAATAGACTGAACCTTGCTCTAGTTGTGCAGTGTCATACTTTAGCCAGACAAACTACGTCAAACAAATAAATCAACCTGGTTAGAACAGAGTAGCAAATACAGAGTAGAAGTTTCTTGAGGAGGCCACTCAGGCTTATTACTTGTCCAAAGTTCATGTGTTGTCCCTTTGAGAGTGAAGATTGGAGCTGAACACGTATTCTGATTTTGAAGTCAAGGTAGGTAGCGTCCAGAGGTTAATGTGCCAGAGCTTTACCTTTGGCTTACAAGTAGACATTACAATGCTGGTTTACAGCTTTAAGCCCAGAAAGCCCATTTGCTAAACTATGCACTGTAATTATCCATTTGCACCACTCTGCACCTAATTCAGCGCAAATCACTCCCTTAAGTCTGGGGTTCCTTGCTTGTGAACACAGTAAAAGAATGTCTTGTCTTGACTGTCTTGTCAGCGCTGCATGGCTTATGCCAAGGCATAAATTTGCTGTGGCATGCAAAGAGCTTAAATCTGATTGTAGGTTGAATGTCATCTCTCTCCCTTCAAAATGTCCTCTAAAAGTCCTCCACTTTTGTTTGGATTCGTTCCTGTCCAGGCCCAGCTTTATAATCCCACGTGAAAAAGCTGTCTGAGGTTGCATTTATATTGGGGGAGGTGGTGGTGGGGTGGGGGGTCACAGGTAACCTTCTCCACCTATTGCCCCTCCGTCACTCTCTCCAACAACCCCTGTCGCTGTGTTGAATGACGGGCCATCGGGAAGGTCATGCCCTGAAGCAGCAGAGTCGAGGCACCCGCTCCCGATTCTTCCCGTTGCGACACACGACCAGGGCACCCAAAGCACGCCCCCCATGATTGGCTGGTTACCGGCAATACCAATATGAGCTGTCTGACCTTTCTCTCTCTCTTCTTTTTTGCGCCTTCTTCTCTTTCATCTCTTGTTTTTTTTTTTTAATACACCTTTATGGTAGCCCATGCCTTCTCGTTTTGTCTGGGGTGAGGAAGGAGGGTGAGGTGCACATTTGAGATACGGCATTGTCGTATCCAACTAAAACACCGCCAGATGACAGCATGATAGAAACTCAAGCACAACACATGTGCATGAACTCACATTGTTTCTGTCAAATACCAATGCACGCTTTGTTACGACGTGTAACATAATGATGTTATCATATTATTTGAGGCACCGTTACATGGAAATCCTCGCAATGTTTGTGATCTAATTACCCCAGTAGTTGTAGCTACTTGAGCATGAACGACACCAATGTGTGGTGCAGCTAGCGTTGGGTGTCTGCCCAGAAGATAACTGCTTTTCTATGAGGCGATTAGCATCGATGTCTCAATGTGCAGCGTTAGCTGTACATTGTGATTAAGACATTCTTAGCTCCGTGTCAGGAGGAAGTGGGCAGAAATTCTTAGCTCTGGAGCATTTGCAAATGGATGTTATCTAACTATGGGACATCTTGACAAGAATACAGACATCCAACGTGTGGTAATCTGTGCATATGATTGGTGCTTTAATTAAAGAAAGATGGATGAGGAAAAAAAGAGGTAAGGATGGAATATTGAGATGGGAAAAGTCAATGGAGCAGAACTATAGTTGAATGCAAGTGTGCTTGTGGGTGGTGATGATTAGGGCTGAGTGCGTGTGGAGGAGTACGTGTGTATGTGTTCAGGTAGCTGTGAGGAGGCGGGCGCGACCTTTAGGATCCGGAGGATGGTCAGCGAGGTCAGTGGAGCGGAAGTACTCCACCACACTCCACCGCCCTCCTCCACAGGCGGTGAGTGCTGCACAGCCCTCCTTCTCCTGGCTTTGAGGTTGACGACAACATCTCCAACATCTCCTTCCTTTCCTGCGCACCCCCCTCTCTCTCATCCACACGTACACAAAGAAACGAGCTTCCACCTTTTCCTTCCTGAATGGAATAGCGATTGCGGTTGCCGACCCTTCTCTGGCCTTTTTCTAGATCAGAATCTTCCAGTCTTTTTTTTTTTTACTTTTTTGAGGATGCTTCCCTCTTCGCACTTCAGAACCGTCTTCTTTTGGTCATCAGTGGAGAAAGTGGGATGAGAAAGACCACTTTTTTCTATGTAAGGCTATGAAAAGACTCATTGTTCCTCTTATGGGTAGAATGGCAATGCAGAATGGCCTAAGGGTTACCATTTGCAGGAGGCTGCAATAACTCAGTACACACACTGAAGTAGCAGAGACGTAGGCTAAAATATAACTAAAGTAAATACTTTTTTTGTATCATTGGTTGATTTGACAAAACATTTCTTGTCACTGTCAAGAAATGTTCTGCCAGTTCACCTGAGTCACGTACACATGTCAAAATTAGTAATTTGGCAACACCTATTTCATAACAGCTAGTTATGCAGTTTTCCAAGATCTGATGCGTCAGTGTGGTGTCGAGCGCATATATAGGTTGTTACTGACGCAGATATCTAATATTCATCATATTTGCATGCATGTTTGGTTCCTGTGGCCTTCCATGTAGGTCAGAAGAACAGTGTTATTTAAATGAATCTCAGATTTTCTATATCCTTTAAGCAAGCCACTATATACTGTAATGTATAATAACAATATAAATATTCCCTATAATAAAGTTCATGGCGAAGAGCGAAAATGGCATGAAAGAGCATATATATTAAGCCTTAGTGAAAGAACCTTCCCAATCCCCACTTACGACCGCTGGGATTCCATTAATAGTACAATCGAACAGAAACCCTTCAACCCTGCAACCTTCCCAGCAACGGCAATATTAATACAATTACAATGTTACCCCGGCAACTAAGGTTGAATAAAACCAGTGTACGTGAGGATGACCATTATGCTGGAAGGTTTGGAAGAAATTAGAAAATCTAATTTCTTCCACAAAGGCTAGCATGAGGAGCCTGTCGTCTCTAATGCAACCAAGTCCTAAATACAGGGTATTACTTTGAATATTTTCTTTTGCAGATGTATGCTTATAGTGAGGTGAGAGTTGGTAACTATCATGTATGAGGACTATGGCAATGAACAGTGTTTGTATAGATTAGTGGTAAATTATAATTTGGAAAATGACTATGGTTTCCACGAATAGGAGTTTTACACAGACATCAACTGCTGGCCGCTTAGTACGTTTGATCTCAATATTGCGAGATACCTTGATAACTGGTCACTCGGTATATTGCCACCCCCGATGAATGCATACTGTACAGGTCACTCGTACTTTTCCGTTGTCGTTGAGTCACCCGCGCGATTCACACCAGACAGGATGTGGGCAGATCGTTGTAGCGACACACTTTCCTTAAAAACTCCATCAACACTCATCCCACTGTCTAACACATGACTTGCGCCTCAGTGGCATGAAATCAATAGGCTGGTGTCATTGTACCACCTGCAGCTATATCGGTCAGTTAACATGATGGTGTCTGACTGCAAAAAGGATAGGACCCTGATTGTTTATCATTTACAACATCATGTACTATCATTATGTGCTGTTTTGATTTACGCAAATTGAGAGCTCTTTAGTTGGTGAGTATGGAGAAAGTAGCAATTTTGTTACCCAAGATCTCATTTATTAACAATGTTACAAAGGATTTAGCGATCCATCATGTCCTCATCACACCCTCACCATTTGTCATTATAGATTTGACTTATGCTCGATACAGCAAACTCTCCCTTCCATATTGTTTTATTTATCTGTGGACTTTCATACTGAAAACTGATGACTTTGCCTGGATTAACCAAAAATTATAGCCTTCAATCTTTCTTTCCTGTCAATTTTTTTATTTATTTTTTTTACACCCAGTCGTGGGAGCACTGTATGTCAGTGGAGCATGATTCCTTACTGGATGAACTCATGAGCATTTACGGAAACATTGCCCATACATAAACAAGATGTTTGATTTTAACGATCGGGACGGGCGAGGTTATTCCAGCTCTTGTCCACCTAAAGCTGTCTGATTGGGAGATGACTCGCAGTGACTGATGCAACATCTCCCCAGCTGTTTCCAGTCATAGAACGGTTTAAACCTACGGGACAATATCGCAGTCATGAGTCAGAAGCAGATGTCTTCATCGGGTCTCATCAGTTCAGGTGTTTGGGGTGTGGACACACAATGCAGAATCATTTATTTGGAACTTCTCAACAGGGGAGCAAGAGCTACTGTTTAACACTGTATAACAGTGAACTTGGTAATGCAGGTTTATGATGGTAAAACTACAAATCCTTTCTATAATACGTTTCTACAGTGTAGAATTGTCACAAAATGAAAAGCAATTTGCTTTAACAATTGGGGGATGTAGGGACGGAATGGTTCATGATGGTTTTTATATACCTACGATGTTTTTACAAAGGATATTGCGATGTAGTGGTTGATGTAATCTCAATGTTACCCATTCATTTTACCACCACGCCCTTCTGTGTGTCTCTCCTCGGCTCCAAAGTCATTATCTCGCTCTGTTTCTCACACACAAACACACCTTGTAAATATGACAACAGAGGATGGTTTAGGTTTGTTGGAGTGGAAGTGTGTGTAATGAATGAATAACCAAACCCGGGCTTTCAACCCCCTCTCAGCATGAAGAACTGGCTGGTTTAGCAACCGAGAGTTGGGGAAGGAAAGATTGAAATAGGAAGCCAACGCACCTCTATTTAACCGGATGGAAATCTGTTTAGACTGGGCTAATGGGTGCATGTGCGCGAATGGGGAAGGAGTCAAATCCTTTTTCGATGTCCTCAAGGCCCCTCACCACCATATTCGCTCTGCCGCCGCTCAACAGTTTGTTCAGACCTTGGCTTTGACTGCGGATCCTTTCACAAATCATGCAACGCTTGTCTGTACTTTGGCCTTTATTTGATGTGTAGCTACTCTCTGTAAGCTTGTACTGCACATTTTACTGATTTAATTATCATTGTGTGCGTGCTGCAAGGCGCATGTTATTACTAGCTTTACTTATTATTATTCTTACGCCGTTTTTTGTCTCAAAACACCTACCAGAGTTTTTGACGCATATACACAAAAGTTATATCAAAACGTGGGGCTCGGCCCCGACGTGTGCTATGATTTTTGGCGAACAGTTTTGCCAAAAATTGCCAAAAACCACACCAAAAAAATGAATGGGTGTCAATGGAGAGAATGTTTGAGAGCTAGAGTGTGTGATGTCATCGCTAGAGTGGAGAGGAGAGAGAAAAATCTGTGAAAAAATAAAACGTATTTGACTACCGTGGCCTCAAATGCACCACTACAGACACAATTTATACATAGAAATGTGGGAAAATTTGTCCTCTAGCTCACACTTGCTTTACTTTATCTGTCAGATTTATTGTTTTAGCTTGACATGCGGAGATTCGGCCGCAGCACCCATGAACAGCTTCATAGACTCCCATGTTAAAAGTGGCGGGAAAGTAACTAAAAAGACACTTAAAAAACACTTTTTTGAATTGCTCCCAAGAGCACATTTCTTCACTTGTCAACACAAAATGCCTATGTAGACGTTCAGGAAGGGCTCAGCCGGCTTCACGTTAACCTGGTTTTATGATTGGAAACACGGTTTGGCCAGAAATCCTTCCTGTTCGAGGGGTGCTGTAAGCATTTTCTCTCTGTCTGTTCAACTGCCATGACAGTTCCAGCTGCAACTTATTAGTTCGTTGCTTAGGAGCAACCTCATGAGGAGAGGGGAAGACGGTGGCCATTTTATGAGAAGTAATTCATTTGACATTGAATAACTTTAATTGGAGGATATTTACTGGAGGAATCAAATTGGCTCTTTTGTTTCGGGTGGATTTAAACTGTACTCCAACTCAACTCTTCCTCTCTGGCTCGAAGTCTCTAACGTAAGCGAACATCTTTTTCAACTCTTTCGCTAGCATGCTATCAAAAATTGAGGTTTTTGACTTCTTTAACATATGGGCTCATAGGTATTCATGTGCTTATCAGTCAGGATTTACAACTGACATTCCAACTAGCTGTAAAGATATGCTGTTTGCTAACATTAGCGACCAATGTTGAAATTAGCGCTTAAGCTAATTGCTAGTGCATCAGCATATGTTTCGCTAGCATGCTATCAAAGATGTGGGTTTTTGACTTCTTTAACATTTGGGCTTATATGTATTCATGTGTTTATCAGTCAGGATGGTGGTGGAGGGTTGTGGGGAGGGTAGTGGGGGGGTTATTTGTGTGAATTTTGACCGTTTACGGTCGTTTCCGGAGGGGGGGGGGGCAATCGGCGTTCGCGAGGGGCGGGGGGGCTCGTGCGGGGGGGTTTGAGGGCAGGGTTCATGTGATGGGGTCCATAGGAATCTAACAACATATTGGGGAGGTGTGTGGGAGGTCGGGTTGATGAGATATGAGCGTATTTGGGGGAGAGGTTTGAGAATCGCGATTGATATACTTTCACTTTCAAGCGGAGATTGTGACGTTGCGGGGGGCTCGGGGGCCGATTTCGGATGGGTTTGAGGCCAGAGTTAATGTGGTGGGGTCCGGACAGGTGTGTGGGTGGTCGTGATCGGCAGCTATGAAGGAAATTGCCGCTCCATAGAGAAACAGTGGGGATTAAAAACAGGTCTTTTTGAAATTGCTATTTTCATTGTTGGGGGGCTTGCTGTAAAACATTCATAATCGTCTGGATACTGGTTGACCTTGCAAACTATTGGCAAGTGTTGTATGGGGAGTTCTGTAGTCCTGTAGTTTATAGATGATTCAACCTGTGTGTCTGCTACTAACTGATTCATTGCACTGAATGGGTTGATTGACAGTTCATCATTAAGTCATTAATGTACAGACTGCCTGTGTGTATGCACATATATGTATCTATCTATCTATATATGTGTGTGTGTGTGTGTGTGTGTGTGTCTATGTGCGTGTGTGTTTTCTTAATTAATGTTGGATAAAAAGCACTGTTTTTGTTAGTGTGATATCAGAACTGTGACCTAGTGCTTTTTGTGAATTTTGATGCTAGCTTATTGCTGAATCCTGATTTGTTACTTGTTTGATTGCATGTGGATTGATTTGACATTTAACACTGAAACAGCTGTATACGCTCATAATGTTATCTGATATTTATACTGCGGTATCATTTTTATAATAGGTGGGTGACCAAAGTCATAGCCATTAACGGCCTAATTCTGGCATTGGATGTATTTGGGTCATTTTACAAAGTTTTTGAAAGCATTTATCACTATTATGAAATTATAACCAAACTGTTACTATGCTACTGACCTGTAATGTAAAGTGCTACCTGACACAGAGTGGCCAAATGTTTACTGCTTGCTTACTACTTAAACTGTGGCAGTGTGCTCAAGTGGAGCTGTCTTTAATCCTGCTGAAATTAGTGCTTACGCTACTACTACTGCATCAGCATATGAACAACTGTTGAAAGTTTGATCTGTCACATACCTAAGCAATGGTAGAAGTCATATTCTGAAAATTACTCAACAGTGTCAGTGATGTATGGGGGAGAGTTCCAGGCCAGAGTCACACACACTCAAAATTTCTTTAGGAATTTTTTTCTAGTTGTAAGTGCTTTTTTGAAGTTGCGGCCGGCACACAGCGCAAATGTCTAAGTCTTTTGACGGATGCATTAACTGTATGTGCATTTCCCGACAAGACCTTTTCTTTCCATTTGAATTGCTAATGTCTCCATAAAAAAGGGGTAATTTGGAAATGAAAGCAACCCAGCTGTGAATTCATGAAAATCAGTGCTGCTACTGTTGAGCATTGTAGTGCCATGTCGACCAATATGTGTCTTCTCAGAAGCACACAATTATCTCTAACTTATAATGGTAAACAACATACACTTGGACAATTATTTATACCAGTGTGAATAGGATGAATAATGTAACATTTTGAATCCCTGCTTTACTTTCCTTCTTCACATCCGGATGGTAAAACGCGAATATAAACAAACATTTTAGATTCAACCTGTTTGATGTCTTATGCTTCTAGAAGAGTTCTAAAGACAAGGGAAACATGGCTCTAAGCAGCAACCATAACATCAGAAGTACTCAAAATCTCGAACCAACACATTTCGGCAAATTACCTTTACCGCCATGTAGACCTCAAGATATCTTCTGCTTTCTCTCAAAAGTATTTTACTTGTTCGTTTGTGTGTATGTGTGAGTGTGTGTGTGTGTGTGTGTGTGCTTGCGTGCGTGCGTGCGTGTAGGGAGGTACGGGGGAGGGCAACATGGGCCCATGATTCTTAAAGAAAGCCCAGCAGCCTTACTCGTCCTTATGCAATAACCCCCATGTCACTCAAGCTGCCCCATCAAGTCGGCTGTGACATTTGGAGACGGGCATATAAGACAGACAAAAGTGCCCTCACCTCCATAACCTCCATTGTTGATTGTCGGCCACGCATGCGTGCACGCTCGTGTTCTGACTTTGGCCGGACATGGTCTGGCATAGGGACAGCTGTCACATCTCCAACCTGTCACATGTGACGCAGAGGACATGCCACGGGGGGGGTCTGTGGCATTAAGGGACGAGGAGGAAGGACAGGACGACAGGGAAGAGTGGGGGGAGGAAGAACGATGGGAGCTATCAGACGAGAGGAAGACAGAGGCGAGGAGGAGAGCGGTGGACGTGAGAGGAGCATGGCTCTGGGCGTCCTGCATATGCACCACATGGACACACACACACACACTGCCTTCACCCTCTCTCTCGACCCCAGTCTCTGGGAGGTGGTGAGTCACATTCTCCCAGGGGTGAAGTAAGTAACTGCCCCTGTTCCAGGCCCTGAAGGACTGACTCGCAGTACTTGGACCAGGGTTGTTTTAGCGCTCATTACACTCCAGCAGAAGTCAGGCTCTTCATTAAGGGTCTGTGCGCCTGCCTTTGGCCTGTGTCGGGCAGGGAATTATTTTTTTAATGATGTTAGATTTTCCCTTTTATTTAGGCAGGCATCACTTAGCCCTGAGTGCATCACAGTGAAAAATAAGGTTTAAATCTGTGTGTAAACAAATGTGCAAGGGCCATGGAATTGACTTTTGCTGCACTTGGAGAACTCAATATGTCTGGGTCCAGTGCTGTTGGACGTTGTTGGGCTGTTTGATAAAAGCTCACATTGAATTAATCTTATTTACACGCATCGTGAAGGCAGCATATGTTTTTAAATGTTGCGAGACCCCCTCCACGAAGCATGTCTTTATAGAGCCTTCCTTTTCTGCTCACTTCAGAACAGCAAAGCATCCTTCTCAAACGAACCGAGGTCGTTCCAAGTTCAATGGACGCATCCAAAACACACACACTCACACAAACAGGGTAGGAACATATTTACTTTGATGTTTAAAACAAAATACATGGATATATTTTGTGTCTCTCAACAGAAGTATTCTCCAAGTACATCCCTTTCCCAAAAGTGACACTCTAACTTCAGGTAATCACTTTGGAAATGTACCGTCAGACCAAAATAACTCACGCCCCAAATCGCATCAGACCGCTGCAAAAACTCGCCCCTCGCCGGCTCCCCGGCCGTTTGTTTGCGCCGTCGACGCCACATGACTTCTGACAGTCTGCCTTTGTGTCTGAATCACTTCCAAAAACACACGACTCTCTCCGCATCCCTCCTGACCTCCTGAACGTCCGCGCCTCTGACCGTTCCGAGGACCTCGCGGTGCGGCCATGCGGAAGAACCCAATGTTCTCTCCCCTGCCTCTCACCTTTGCTCGGTTACTCCGACCCCCACCGTATGACTTAGTCTAGGCTGGAGCCATCTAAAACAGGAACCCATCCGATCACCTTGACAACTGGAAACCGGAGCAACCCCCCCCCACTCTCCATCCATCCTTACCCTTCTTGGTCTCGATGCGTCTTCCCTTCTGTGCTGTTTACACACGCAACGGGGCCACGTTGACGCACGCCGATTCAAGGAAGCAACGCGCGGGGACGCAGCGCGCAACCTCTTTCCCTTTTAAGTTCACATGCGCTTACGCAGCTTACGCAGCTTACGCAGCTTGATAACTTAACAACAAAACTAGAAGTTCACTTCTGTGTGAGTACAAGAACAATGGCAAAGCCAGGGGCAGATTCCTTGTATGTGCACATGGTCCATATACTGATAAGCACGTAGGAATGCTCGAAAAACATGTGTACTGTACATCTACCTGAGTCTGAATTGCATCGTGCTATTACACGCGGTATATATTTACACTTAGTCATTTCGCAGAAGCCCTTATCCAGAGAGACTTAAGGCAAGTTCAGGGATGTTCCCCCAAGGAAAGTAGGATGACGTACCTCGCCTAACGTTATGCTGGCACGGCTGGGATTCGAACCCACAACCTTCTGATTTACTAGCCCGATTTCCTCACCGCTCAGCCACCTGACTTCCATATAGACTGTATGTGCTTGAGCTCGGTGACTACTCGGTCCCCATTTCCTATTTCCTTTCCACACCTTATTTCAGATCCCCCCCAACGCATTCGTGCTCAGCTGCTCAAGTAAACGCTGTGAATCAATTGGCCGCAGCGATCAGAGCGGCGATTGTGGCTACACGTTGTACTGACAACCAACCCTGACATTTTTACGCTGCTTTTGTCGTTTCCTTGGCCGATGGGTTTCCCTAGTTATGGTCCATCCCATAATCGAAGAGCAAGTTGCTGGAACGGGCATATCAGAGTTCTTGAGGCCCCCCCCCCCCCCCTGAAGCCTCATTCAGACATTTGGAAATCAAACCCTGCCTCGATGCAGCAATTAGGTTGCACGCGACGCAATTAGCTTGGAGGAGAGATACCCACTGAGTGGGAAGTCATGCACGGTCAAAAACCATGGAAACCGGGTCAGGGTATCGCTCCTTTCGTCTCTTTGGCAGACCTCAATGTGCCCAAGTTGATCACGGGGGTGGGCTGCTTCCAGCTGCCCTATCCGTGAACTGGTAGCAGGCGCTCTCCTCAGCCCGTTCCGTATGGTGGGGATGAGAGCGGCGATTATCACAAATGGATGAGTTCAAACCGACTGTGAGACATTTGATTAACGCCTCAGCCGGATCGCCGCATGGCACCCGGGCGAGTGGCCGTCCGCGGCGAGTGGGAACGCTCCGAGGAAAGGCCTCTGATGAGATCCGAGCTCGAGGGGGATGGGATTGAGAGGAATGGGATGGGGGGGGGGGGCGAAAAGTGAAAAGGCGGTTTTGAGAGGCTCGGGGTGGTCCCTTTCAACGGCTCCAAATTGTCGGTTGTTAGGCGGTGCCAGAGCCGTGAAACGGGTCTGACGTTGCAGTGTATCTTTGAACGTTGCTCTATCTCTTCACATCAGGAACTATAAGCGTGTTTTCCCGGGGTGGGGGGGGGGGATTAGATGTTGTGTTTCATCCTAGACAATCCCGCGTTTCCTTGTCCATGTCGATGTTGCTGTTTAGCGGAAGTCTCGTGTTTGAAAACGCTCCCCTCTCTCTTTCTCCCTCAGGACACGGCCTTAGACCCGGGCGAAGACGTGGCCCTTCTCTCCGTGAGCTTCGAGGACGCTGAGGCCACCCAGGTGTTCCCCAAACTCTACTTGTCTCCTAGCATCGAGCAGTAAGTGTCTGTCCGACGTAGAAAGTAGTCAGGAAGTGAACGATAGATCAGCACACGAACAAAAGTAAGTTGGTGTGACTGAAATCTACTTTTGGATGACGTTCCAGCACAAGGGTGGGCAATTTCGGTCCTCTGGGGCTGCTGTCCTGAAGGTTTTAGATGTCTCCCTGCTCCAGCACACCTGATTCTAATGAAGGGTCATTGTGAGGCTTCCACAGAGCTTGATAACAAACCCTTCATTTGATTCAGGTGTGCTAGACCAGGGAAACATCTAAAACCTTGGGAACAGTGAGGACAGTGATTACCACTCTTGCTTATTGCGCTAACTCGCCACAAAGCCGCCTGATAGACAACAGGGGGATCGAAAGGCAGACAGACCAAAGGGAAAAGGCGACCGTTTGATTGGACAACGACCGCGCGCGATGTCGCAGTGTTCGTTTCGGTCTGGCCTGCGCGTCTGTCGACCCGTCCAGGTGTACGTTTGCGTTCACCTCATGCATGTGACGCGTGCGTCGACATCCCCAGATCGTGTGTTGGGGGCGACCGGACACCTTTTGCGTTCGCGTACCTGCGCGCGCACACCGTCACATCCTCAGCCCGTCCTCTTCCCTGCTAAACACGACACATGAACACACGCACACACTTTCACCTCAAGGCCACTTGGTCTGGGTCTGGGCATTCGTGCTGAGAATAATCCGCGGCCGATGTTTATTTACGAGCGCACGCCCCGTCGCACCAGGTTAAGGGGGCCTCTGCCCCTGCTCGCTCGCTCGCTCGCCGTCTCTCACACACAGCCACGCGCGCATGCACACACACACACACTCACTCAGCCTTTTCCCCTCTACCCCCCCCCCCCATCTTTCACTTTCTGTCTCTTCTCTTTTGGTCTCTCCTATCCGTCCTACTTTTTTTTTTTTTGAAAAAATCTGCCCTCCGCCATACTTGCGTTTGCCTCCGCACTGTACGTTCTTTGTGTTCCCTGACCCCCCCACCCCCCTGCCGCCCCCTCTCCCGCCGCCCCCTCTCTCTTGGACTTAGCTCTGATGTGTCAAGATGCACTTGGACAGGTAAGCCACCCTCCACCCTCATCATCCGGCCAACCTCTTCCCCCGCATATAAATAACGTGAATACACTAGCGCGCACACGCTAATGAGGACATCTAGTCCTCGGCGCTCTCCAGCACTCGTCAACTCTGCATGCTAAAGAGCAGAAGGAGAGGCTCAATCCAGAGTGCGTGTGTGTGTGCGGATTTGAATATTCCCTTCCTGCCTTACCTTGCAGTAGGGGTGTAAGGCTTCTGGCGCGCGTTCAAGGGAGCTTCCCATGCGCGGCGCATTCTTGCGACGCTGGGTCCGTCCGCACGCATCTCGGCGCGTCCGCACTTCCGCGAGAAGAAGCGCGAGATTGACCTTGCTCGCGCCCCCCCCCCCCGAGCCGCGCCCCCCACAGCCCCCTCATCTCGGGAGTCGGTGCAACGCCGACTTAAGGGGGCTACCCTCGCACCGGGTTGAGTGAGGGAAACGGACAGAAGGAGGCTAAAGGCATGAACTGGGGAGGGGGGGGGGGGGGGGGGGGGGCCGCAGCGCTAGGGGGAGGAGAGATGCAGGAGGGGGATCTAGGACAGGCAAACGACAGCAACCTGGCTGGAATGAAGGCTTGCACCCTACACAACCTTTAGTGAGAGACAGTTATTTGTGAGGATTTAATTCACTTCATCACCTTTTTCCACCTTTTTTTTTTTTTGGGGGGGGGGGGGGGGTATTCACCTGATTGACCTTGCTTGCC
Source organism: Neosalanx taihuensis (assembly GCA_030340665.1). NCBI lineage: Eukaryota > Metazoa > Chordata > Actinopteri > Osmeriformes > Salangidae > Neosalanx > Neosalanx taihuensis. Next base: position 5,473,002 of record CM059296.1, on the reverse strand, counting down.
CATGTTTGAATTTTGTATAATCCAGATATTTTCTTTTGTCTTTTTAGCTTAATTTAGTTTTTTCTCTCATTGTGAAACAAAAACACATGGAGAGACACGGGAAAGGCAGGGAGAGAAAAAAGGGGATGTCATGTAGTAACTCACCTGTGTGGCCTCAGTACGCGCTCACCCTGGTGAGATCCTGCCTTCCTGATGCGGCCAAGCGCTTGTGTGCAGTAGTGAACTGCAGTAAAGGGTTTCTTTATATTGCCTTTTATTTTCTTTTTCATGTGCGTTTGTGTGGGAGTTTTTCTCTCCCGGGGGCGTGAATTGTGCGTGTGTGCGACCGTCGACGCCTGTGGCCCTGTTTTTTCTTTTTTTTTCCCCCTCCCGATGTCTTGTTCCACTTTGGCCCTTGCTAGCTGTCCCCTTGCTTGACACAAACTCCGACCGAGGGGAACATGGAAACGCAGGGTGGAACGTCTAGAGAGGTCCGACCGCTTCCGCCTGTCTCTTTTGGTTTTCTGTATCTCTTTCCCCCGCTTCATATCTCTCCCCCCTCCCCGTTTTACTTTCCATCCGTTTTCCTCATCTCCTTTGCGTCTCCCTTCTGCGTTGCCGTCTCTCCTCTGCTCGCTCTCTCTCCTATCTCTCGCTCTCCTCTCCTGATCCCTCTGGCTGATCCTCAAAGGGAGAGAGGGAGTGAGTGGGACTTGAAAGAGAGAGAGAGAGAGAATCGTCGGCGATCGTTCCCCGCTCGTCGTGCCGCCAAAATGGGAAGAGGAGAAAGCTGAGGGAGAGAGGGCTGGGGGGGGGGGGGGGGGGGGGAGAGATGCACTGGGGTGTCTTTTTCTCCTTCTCCTCCCCCCCCCCCCCCCCCCCACCACCACCACCACTGTCCGCCCTCTCTCTCTCTCACCCATCACTCCTGAGCTGTTTGATATCTCTTTCTTGGTTTCCCACAAGAGGCCGGCTCTAGCTCCAGGATCTGACGGCTGGGGAGCAGAAGCCCGCGGCTTCCCTTGAGCCTGCAACACTTGACTATACCCGTGCACACCTCCCCTCCCCCCCCCCCCCCCCCCACCCCTTTCTGTCTCTTTTCCTGTCTTTCCTTTGTTGCGTTTCTTCTCCTTTCTCTGTTCTCTGTATCTCTGTATTTATCTGTAACTCTAACCTTCACTCGAACGCTTTACCTACTGTATCTCTCTCTCTGCCTGTGCCTGTCCTCTCTCTCTCTCCGCCCCCCCCTCCTCCTTCCGCAGAGTCTTCCTTTAGAAATGTTACTGTACCCCCATATATTTACAGGTATATAGCTATACTTTAGACCGCTCCTGGTTGCGTCGTCCGAGGGATGTGAATAGGTCTTAGATATCCTTTACTCTTCTTTTATAAACGTATCGATTCAGAGGGATATTCAGCTAGACCTTGATCTTCCGCGGATTCCATGCACACAAACGAGCTGTGAATCAAATTGTAGAAGTTTTTCTTGTCTTTTTTTCCCCCTCACAAAGGACCGACAACTCTTTTACACGTGTCCTTGGGAAATGACATTTTTCCGTGCAAGTAATGAGGTTCACAAACGCACAAACCTATATATGAACGTATGGAAACTCTAACATTCAAATAAGACATAGGACAATAAGACATCTTCAGTTACAGTGATGTTCAACAGGTCTTAACGGGATTGTAGCGTAGCATAGCACGGCACACTACCATTTATCACCAAAAGAATTCCATTGAAACCATTGATTCCAATTCCATTGATCAAGTCATAACACATCAAACCACCAACTTTGTTAGGTTACTAAGTATGACCGATAACCTCCATCCTGTCATTATTTTCAGCAGTACAATCGTCTGTATCCACGTAACTAGCTTCTCTGTCCTTGAGTGGAGTTTCACGTGTCTCTTGGTCTCCCAGGGAACCTGCAGTTATATAAAATCATTGAGTGGGCACCGTGTCTGCCCCAAACCAAACCCGATTTAGGAGCCTGAAAAATGCACAAGCAAACAGAATCGTTGCTGTGTCTGTGCTCGCCTCTGTAAACCTGTGTGTGTGTGTGTGTGTGTGTGTGTGTGTGTGTGTGTGTGTGTGTGTGTGTGTGTGTGTGTGTGTGTGTGTGTGTGTGTGTGTGTGTGTGTGTGTGTGTGTGTGTGTGTGTGTGCGCCACAACTGGCATCTTCGTATGCACACATTTTGCAGTTGTGTGTGTGTTTTTGTTTTTTTGTGAACCCTAAATTCATGAATTTGCTGTGTACCGTCTGTCTGTTTCCTGTGAGTGGCTGTTCCTGGTCTGAGGAATGCTTCTTATGCAGGCACTCCGGAAATTTGACCTTTTTGTAACCGTTGTAAAAAATATATATATATATACTGTATATATATAAAGTTCTTGTCTCTGCATGATACCCGATGTAAGGTGAATAACAAAGGAGCCTGAGAAACATGTTCATGTACATCAAAAGCTTCCTTCTTTTAAATGCAAAGAGTGTCTGTGCGTGCGTGTGAGGAGGTCAGTAGGACACACCAGTGCGGGATGTCCCTGAAGACCGCTGCATCCACCCCGCAATACTGTCTTCAGGGAGGCCCTGGGACTAAACCCCTCCCCCTCCTCCCCAAAATGGCTCATATTTCTATCTGTGAATGTTTTTTTTGGATCACGACAACATCTGTCTACTGAGATTTCGGTTTCAAACTCGGTCTTAAACACACCGGAAGGAGAAATAATACAGCAAGACAAACTCAGAACATACACAAAGATGTGAATCTTTACCCTAAAGGACATCAAATAAAGGGCATACAAGATCATCAGAATAAGAATCATTGAGACCTGATCTTTCAACTCATTTTAACGAGACAAGTTAATCCATCCCTAACCCCAAGGTCATTATATTCCCTCATGTGCTGTCATTTGTACCGTCTCCCACACGCTGATATCCGCATACTATTTACGCACGCTCTAATTTTCTGGCATGCACACATTCACACTAGCAAACAAAACGCTTTGTCACCATCCACCTGAGTCACTGGAGATAATCTCTTGACTTAGCCAGTTGATGAAGTCATACGCAGCCCCGTCACTGTGTGACTGTGTGTTTGTTTTACACACAGCGGGCGCGGACGTGGACCCCTTACTGTAAATAAGTCATACAGAAGGTTACCTAGCCCGGGGGAGGGCGGGGGGGGGGAGGAGGAGGATGTTGTGTAATCCTCCCGGTCCAAACGATGACTCGAACGTTGTTGGTGGGCGGTATTGAGAGCAGAGTCAGCAGCTCAGGCGGGGGGCAGGAACGCCTCAGGGGTCCTGCAATGAGGATATCACAGAAACCTACAATTGCCTACTTCCTGGTTCCCGCGGTGGACGAGGGATGTTTCCGGCGTGCCGGCTCCTCTCTTTAAACGGTTCTTTCGGAGCCACCGCTGTTCGTCATGTCCTTATTTGGAGTTGAGTCACTATGTTTCTTTTGAGAGTGCTTTGTTTCCTCAAAGTATGTCATATAAAAAATACAATAATAATAGTTACATTTACATTAGCTTAGCAGACGCTCTTATCCAGAGCGACTTACAGCAAGTACAGGGACATTTCCCCCCCCCCCGAGGCAAGTAGGGCAAAGTGCCTCGCCCAAGGACACAACTTTGTGTTTGTACGGCCGGGATTTGAACCAGGAACCAGGACCAGCCCGACTTCCTTACCGCTCAGCCACGTGACTCCTTTATCGTCATAGTTGTCCTAGGCTGCCGACGTTGATTATTGTCAACGCTACGATGGTTGCGTAGACATTCACAAGAGGCGTCCCCCTTGGAAGCAGACAAATCTCTTTAGCAGTGACAGACTTTGCTTTTTCTGAACCGCATCCATTTGGTTTTTGTTTCAGGCAGCACTGTGCCTTCGTCCTCTTCTCTTCTCGCCCGTCTCCGTTAGTGTTTTCATCGCCCTTCAATCAAACACTGTGTCACTGTCAAGCGACGCCGTTGACGGGCTTAATGTCAGTTGCGACCCTTAAAAGAACTGTTGATTAATGCGTACTTTGCATTGTGGGATGAGCATCAAAGGAGCAAAAATCCTTTATACTTATTCATAAATCAAAACTGTCAAAATGGTCTCCTTCAGGGTTTTTTTGTGTGTTGTTTTTTTGCGCGAGTATGTTGCGAGGCAAGGGTCCTGTTCAATGTTGAAACACTTATCGTCGGCGCACGCGCGCATCTTGTCTACCTAAAAGGGCCACTGACTAATTAGACCTCGTTCCCATTCAGATGCCCATTTTAGCGCCATTTGAATGACAGGCGCTAACGCTCTTGTTCACATGCCCGTCGACACGAGTGTGTGACGAGCATGCTGATGTACAGGGAACAACAGCGTTATGTTTGTTGCCGGGCGCATTTCCATCTAAAATACAGGGCTATTCTTAGATCTGTCTCTGGATAGAAGACGGTATTTAGGATTTTACTGGCAAAGACACGGCCTTGTCATTAAGCTCCTTAGCATCGTACTGATATTGTACCACAGCCCAAAAAAACATTGAATAATGCACTAATATGGATTCTTCAATCTCAGACGAGGGACCGCAAAGCTACCGGAATGTTCTCAATGTACAGGATTTGAGAGCAGCCTTATTTAAAAAATAAATAAATACAAAACGGAAGTTTAACATTCATACATGAAAAAATGATTTCGAGATCACAAGTTGCAAAATTCCACAAGCACATTGTATCGAAGGGTGTGCACAGTTTGAGGGCAAAGTTACCTGACATTGCATCAGCCTCATCTATAGGCGAACCGACCAGTCGGAATGCGTCCGTAGAATGTCAAGGCATGATGAATGATGGTCTTCACTCCCACGATGTGCTCACTTCTGCCCCTCCTCCCCCTCCTAAGAACACAGCCCAGTCGAACCAGCTCCATCCCTGCAATGAACGCTTTGTTTCCCATGTCTTACGGGGGTTTTCAACAGAAGCCTATATCGTGTGACACAAGTGATTAACTTCTAAGCACTCCCACATTGTGGCTACCTTAGATCTACTGTGTGTCTAAGCTGTCAAGTGGTTGAGCGGTTATGGAGACGGGCTATTTATCAGAAGATACCCGGTTGGGAACCCCGGCTGTTCCAACATAACGTTTTGTCCTTGAGCAAGGCACTTCACCTTACTTGCCTCAGGGGTTCGTTTTGTCCCTGAACTTGCTGTAAATCGCTCTGGATTAGAGCGTCTGCTAAATGATTTAATGTAAATGTAGTGTCTTGGAACCTTGTCATGAGGTCACGAAAACTTTCCATTACGAGACATATGCATTCAAGTTGGGAATTCCAAGCTTGTATTATGCGGGAATGGCGGTCAGTGAAATAAACCAGATCCTTGCGTCTCCGGCCCACGTCTTTCTGCTGAGGAGCTTTGAGTTTATTTGGTGATGATCTTATTGTTTCGATCTTGAAATTCCATTGGATGATAGTAATAGACCCAGAACTCCATGAAGCAGTGTTTAAACGTATATGGCACAAGCCAACAAATAACAGAACCAGTTGTTTTGAACGTACACCGTATCTACCATATTAACATTCCTCCTCAGGCTGTATCCAGACATACTCTCTAGGCTGCGCGACCTCTGACACGTTCGACTCGAGCTAAGATTGCGCAGCGCGCGCCTTTTGCAGCGCATGCTAACGTCTTTAACCCCTGAAGCGGGTCACCCAAATGTCTACATCACAGAGGCAAGCAGCGCTCTAATATTCTTCCATCGTGAATCGGCCACCAAATACGGTAGAATGAACAACTATAAGCAGTTTCTGTCTCGGATATTTCGCTTGAAAAGCGTGCGGTCCGGCTAAACTAAAGCAGCCGTGAAGTGAACCTTCACCTTCTCGTTACCCTTCCCCCCACCACTTCAGGGTGTGAGTTTTTCTGGGAGTTTTTCCTTGTCTTCCTTGAGGGTTTAGGTTGGTTGAGGGGCAGTTCTACGGGCATATGTGAAGCCCTCTGTGACATTGCTTGTAAAAAGGGCTATACAGATAAATGTTGATTAAATGTTGACTTCAGTTGGCCTGGAGCGAAAGAGCAGAGAGCAAGAGGAGAAGAAGAAAAAGAAGAGGGGGGGGGGGACAAGGGAATAACGTCCCTGCTCTCCCGCTCCGGTTAGTCATCCGTTTGCCTGTGCGACAGTTTCTTTCTGATTAAACAAGCGGCTAATCAGAGGTCAGCAGCCCAGCGCTGTAGGAATCGGAAACGAAGGACGTCAAAGGAAGAGCGGAAGGGGAGGTGGCGGGGGAAGAACGCGGCGAGGATGACGCAGGCTCGATAACGAACGCGTCGTAGCTTCGTCGAGGCTGGGGACTCGTGCGGCGCGGTCGGTTTCGCGTGTTGGGTCGGTAACCAGACGGTCCTTGGTTCGAACCCCGGCTGCATCAACATGACGTTGTGTCCTAGGGGAAAGGCACCTCATCCTGCTTGCCTCTGGCGGAATGTTCCTGAATTTGCTGTAAGTCGCTCTGGATAAGGGCGTCTGCTAAATGCGTACGTGTAAATGAGGCTTTGGGATCAGCTCCCCGCGGTGAGGATGGAGGGAGGAGGAAGGGGTTCGATCGAGACATAAACATGATATAAACAAGGGTGCGGTGGTCCTATTTGATGGCACATCTTTGCCATCCAAGGGCAGCACCGGTGGTTCAGTGGTAGGCTTCTTGCTGACCATGTGCAGAAGGCCTGGGTTTCATTCCCAGTGGGGGTTCGAATCCCGGCCAATGCATTGAATATGTGTGCGCCTGTGAAATTTCCCCCTTAGGGGACTAATAAGGGATAATATCTTCTTCTTCTTGCTGTTTGTAGTCCTGGTTTTTGAGTTTTGTTAGGATGTGGGTTGTGGTTGTCTTGCGTTCCGTCGATTGGAAATTTAAAATACATTCGCAAACACCGTTTTTTTCTCTTTTTTTTTTTTTTTTTACTGTTCACATTTCTAAGTGCCGCCATTGCTATCTTGAGCTGTGTTTTTCTGCTGGTGTGCCTAAGAGGTATGCCAATACAAGAACAAGTGAGTTGATTGAAAGCTATGGGACACCGCGTGCGTGCATACTTTATGTGCCGTGTGTGTCTGTGTGTGTCTGTGTGTGTCTGTGTGTGTGTGTGTGCGCGCGTGTGTGTACTTACACGTGCTGGCGTGTGATTGCGTTCGTGTGCGTGGGCAGTACCTGAAACCTTCACCTTTGAGAGCTCTTGGGTTTGAAGAGCAGGTTGAGGTCGGGCCCACAGTTCACTGCTGAACTGCTGGCAACAGTCGTTTGGAATACAGACCAGCGCAATTAGAGTTCCCAGCCCGTATAGGGAGTCGATGGTTCTTGCTGATGTGTATCGCATGTTTGTTTCACAGCAATTATCTTTTCGTGAGAGAAAAAAAGGATGACTATAAACTGTACGGTACTGTAAGTAATGGTGGACATGATGGGCATTGTGTATGCGTGTGCTGAGTGCCTGTGTGTGTGTGTGTGTGTGTGTGTGTGTGTGTGTGTGTGTGTGTGTGTGTGTGTGTGTGTGTGTGTGTGCGTGTGTGCGTGTGTGCGTGTGTTTAGCTATCTTCCACTATTCCTAACCCTCATGACCTCACCTAGATGGGAAATGAAGTTATCTGTAGTTTCTTATCTGCCATCTTTCTCTGTTCCTCAGTGCCCTGGGAGGCTCCTCTGCACTTCATATCCCAGCATTCCCCAGTGGAGGCTGCCTGATTGACTATGTACCTCAAGTGTGCCAGCTACTCACAAACAAGGTAACAGGGAGATGTCTTCATTTTGTAAACAGTTTTATGCTGTTCTTACACTGTAAAATGTAACAATGTTCTAAGTTGGGGCTCTACATTAGTGGATGTGCCTGTGTACATCATTGTGATAGTGTGTGTGTGTGTGTGTGTGTGTGTGTGTGTGTGTGTGTGTGTGTGTGTGTGTGTGTGTGTGTGTGTGTGTGTGTGTGTGTGTGTGTGTGTGTGTGTGTGTGTGTGTGTGTGTGTGTGTGTGTGTGTGTGTGTTAGTGTGTGCGTGCACAGTCTCATGTGGGGGTGGGTGCCCTGGCCTCCCTCCAGAGCCTGTGAACCGACAGGTAGAGATCAGCCGCCAGGGCCAGCAAGGCCTTCTCTGCTGGCCTCAACATCATCAGAATCGCACTCCTACCAACCTCTGGTTGAGAGTTTGTGGGCTGGCCTTCATATTAAAGCTTTTATCCAATCATAGTCAGCCATCTTGCGTTGCCAGGGTCTAAAATCTGCCCTCAGGCCTTCAAAATCCACAGTGCCAAGTAGAGAAACGCGTTAGTGAAATCAGCTGGTGTAGTGCTTGGTTGACACGAAAACCTGCAACCTTTCGGCCCCTCGATGGCACGAGTTTGAGACCCCTGATCTAGAGCCATGGCGTCATAATGATGGTATTAAAAGGTGGATTGATTCTGGTGGGACTGTGTAGGTCCTGACAGAAGGCCCAGATGGGGACATGCACGGCCTCCCACTGGTAGAGATGGATGGTAGACACGCTGTCATGTCAGGACCTCCAGGGGGTGCGGGGGAGGGGGGGGGGGGGGGGGGGGGGGGGCAGCATCTCCCATCCTCCACACCCGCACCTGGACCCTGCCCAGGCAAATATATTTTCATATGTTTTAACTTATTCATTCATGACGAATATATAGAACTTGTGTACTGTAGAACCAAGCTATGGAAACATACCTATATATGGCGTATTTTATGAAGTTGTTCCGGGCGGCGGCAAAAAAAAATGGTGCCACCCACATGTAAGCGCATGAGTAAGCTATATTTGCCGCTCACTCCAGAGCAGTTTAACAAATGACGCTCAGCACTCTGTGGCGATGGGAAGGACAAGAGTCTGAAGGGAAGCAGCACTTCCTGAAGTAAAAACCGGACTGACATCAAATGGCGGTTGAGAGCGCAGGAACGTTGGTGTGCGTAGGACGTGACTACAGGAAAGGCTTCCGGCCCTGTATTACTTCATCCTCCTCACCCACCCACACACACGCACGCACGCACACACTGAGCTGAAAGACAGCACTGGGTGTGGTTCTCGATGAATACCTGCGGAGTGACCAGACCTGTCTGTCATCGTACCAACCCGCTGAGTGGAAGGCATGCGTTTCCTTCTGTTACAGTGTGGATAGGTACTTAGCGATAGATCCCTGAAGAGAATTGTGTGTAAAGTTCCAGAATGAATCGCCACACCCCCCCCCCCCTCTTCACTCGCACATTTGGTCTCACTCACACGTAAACAAACACGCTGTCACCCACTTTCTTATACTCACACGCTCACACACACACTCTCACACACACACACACACACGTGGGCGTGGGCACACCCAACTAGTTAGTCTGTGCCCAAGAAAACACTTTCACAAAGGTTAGCCATTGATGGATGGACACGATATGTGCACACATATCGGCTAAGTAAGCTTTTGCCCTGAGCAAACACTGTCAGCCACAGCAGCATGTAGTTCTGCAGCATTTTGAGGGCCGCCATCGTTCCTGCACATTGCACAATGTCAACGAAGAAATGGAATCATTACGAACCTCGTGGCAGCCTCGCTGAAGTGTGTGTTGTGTTCCTCCTTCCACAGGGGGCTGTGTGTGTGCGTGCGCGCGTGTGTGTGGGTGTGTGCGCGTGTGTGCGTGTGCATGCGTGCTCTCACTCACCGACGTGTTTCAGGCGGTGTGTGTGTGCACGCGTTTTGGTGTAATTTTTTGCGTTGGTGGACAAATACAAATGTATGCAGACCCCAGTGTGTGTTTTATTGTTTAGAGTCGGGGAGGGGTAACTTTGGGTTTGGCAGAACTAGGTCACCCCTTACTGTCTGGCTTAGGAACCTCAGGCTCTCTCACCTGCCTGACCCGGTCAGCGGGCGAGCAAGGCCCGAGGCTGCGCAGAGCTACCGGACAATGAACACACTCTCCCAGAGCTCTGCGTTGAGACTGTGTGTGGCTGTGTGTGGAAAGAAAGCAGAGCAATGACATACATCCACCGCGATGTACCATGAAAGAAGCCCAAGGTAGTACAATCTACCGAGGCCTTCAAATCCATAAACATACAGCTTCTTCTAAGAATCTCACAGAGCGCCTAACCTTGGTCCGGTTCTCATTTGACAAACGCTCGTCTAACATGCTGCAGCCAGGGAAGGCTTTAGAGCACTTGTGTGTTCAAGAACGTATCAAATGGATGTTTGTCTTTGTCTCTCCAACTAGGTGCAGTATGTAATCCAAGGCTACCACAAGAGGAGGGAGTACATTGCTGCTTTTCTCAGCCACTTTGGAATGTGAGTGTGTGTGTGTGTGTGTGTATGTTACAGCGTGTGTGTTCTGGGCCAATGGCTTGAGGCTTTGGGAAAGACTAAAAGAGAACAGTTCATTTGTGAGTTGGAGTGTTTTTCCTGTGTTATCATTGGAAAGTGGTACTTGTATGTACTGGTTTCTGTGTGTGTGTGTGTTCTGATGGGGATGGTGGTGAGAGGGAGGGGGGGGGCACCCAGTTCAGCACCCAGACGCATGTGCATGTGTTCCAGGGGCGTTGTTGAGTACGACGCAGAAGGCTTCACGAAGCTCACCCTTCTGCTGATGTGGAAGGACTTCTGTTTCCTCGTCCACGGTGAGTCGTCTCTCTTTCTCTCTCGGCCTCTCTCTCTTTCTCTCTCGGCCTCTCTCTCTTTCTCTCTCTTTCTCTCCGTCTCGCTTTCTCTCTGTGTCTCTCTGCCTCGCATTCTCTCTGTGTGTCTGTCTGTCTCTCTGTCTCGCTTTCTCTCTGTCTCTGTCTCGCTTTCTCTCTGTCTCTGTCTCGCTTTCTCTCTCTGTCTCTCCCCCTGTTTCTCTGTCTCTCTCGTTCACTTATCTACGGCTCGTCTCACACTGCATGAACAAACCCAGCGATATGAACACGTGCAGTGTTGACTGAAAATCCTTTCCCCTTTCCCCACACCACAGTGGACCTTCCCCTCTATTTCCCCCGCGACCAACCCACGTTGACCTTCCAGTCGGTGTACCACTTCACCAGCAGCGGGCAGCTTTACTCGCAGGTGCAGAAATCCTACCCCTACAGCCCGCGCTGGGACGGCAACGAGATGGCCAAGAGAGCCAAGTAAGGCCCGATGCATTGCATGCAGAAGACAAACAAACCATATCCTGGATTGGATTGATTCTGGATTCAGACATGCGTTTGATGCTAACATACCAACATTCGTTTGATGCTGTACCACAGAAACGTGGAATAATACTAAACTGTTCAACGCCATACCTACACCTTAACACACTCGGCTACAAAATACATTTAATTACATACATTTAGCAGATGCTCTTATCCAGAGTGACTTACAGCAATTACAGGGACAATTTCCCTGAGGTAAGTAGGGTGAAGTGCCCTGCCCAAGGACACAACGTCATGTTGACACAGTCGGGGTTCGAACCAGGGACCGTCTTATTACTAACCCACCACCCTAACCGACTGTGCCACATGACTCCCTCAGTAAGCACTACAATCTCCACTCCAATCATCAGCCTCAGTCCTCCTGGACTTGCATTAGTTGCATATAGGCCTAAAAGCAATGCATTGTAGACATGATGATTACATTCAAAATAACCCGCAGGCATAGTTCATTGTCGGTGTTTTCTTTGTTAGAGACAAACAGCACGAGATGCGGATGACATCGTCTAGACCGGTGCGATAATCGGTATATTTATGCTTGTGCTACACCCACTCCATCACAGTGTCACTCCACCCTCATTCCACACAAAGCTTGGGTTCCACGCCTGTTCTGGTAAATAATATAGCCCTTCACTGGGGCCCCAACAATGTTGTCTCATTTGGACGTGGACTTGTTGCCCTTGACTTGGAGAGGCCCCCGAGCAGGCAAGGGAGAGCCATGGGAGTTAGCAATGTTTGCCAAACAGGTCTTCATAAAGTGTAATGGTCTTATCTTTCTTTCACTGAGTAATTTTGTGTGTGTGTGTGTGTGCACATGTGTGTGCGTGCACGCGTGTGTGTGTTTGTGTGTGCGTGTGCGTGTCAGTTCAAACGCGTCCATTGAAGAGCTAATGCTCCAGATGCTTGGAATTCCAATTGATCAGCTCCTGGGTTTGAACAGAGGGTCGTTAAGACCCAATGACCTCTTCTAAAGTCAAGCCTAACGCACACATACACGTATACAAACATGCGCAGGTACACAGTCACACACACACACAGTTCTGTTTAAACTTGGCATTCTTTTCTCTCTGTTCACAGAGCGTACTTCAAGAGCTTCATCCCTCTGTTCCAAGAAGGGGCCTTTGCAAACGGAAAACTATAGGTTCCTCTGATTCACTGCGCGGGCGCGCATGCGTACACGTGTACTCTAGATGTCTCCAAACGGTGTGCTCGCTGTCCAATTTGTGTGTTGGTAATTTGGGAGCGTGTCAACATGTATAAAGGGTATATGACCGATACAGACTGTAGTCATCATTTAAACTGTTGATGGGGAGAAGCGGGGTTCCGTTTTTGGAAGTTTGCAGTCAAATGCTGTTTATTAAAGTTTTTGTAAGGTTGTGGGGTAGGAATGGAGATTCCCAGTGTAATACCTCAAATGGTCCATTTTAAGTGACTGGAAGGCTCCTCATTTGACGAAACATCAGAACTCTGAACTCTCTTCCAGATAGATTCATCCACTCAGAGGAAACCCCTTTGACACATATTGGCGCTTCACAAAAGAAAAATGGTCCAGTTTCCTGTACTATACACCTTAAGCAAGTCCGTATTGATTTAGCTTATCAGTCTTAATGCATTTTATGAGAGAGATGGTTCAATTTCAGCACTGAATTGGAAACTACTGTGTCTGCCATGTTGTTTTTCACTGTGAAAACCTGAGGTACCCCCAATTCTCTGACTTTCTCTGACAGTCATCATACTGTATGTTGCTGATATGTTGGTTGATACGCTCCCCCCCCCCCCCCCCCCCCCCATCGCCATCTCGATCAATAAATCCAGTATCAATTCAGTTTCTAACTTTCGGTTTCCCTTATTTGTGTTTGTGGTTTGCCGCTTAAGCGATTAAAGGGTGACGATGGTATGTAAATCTTATATTTCATAATATTATGTATATTGATTGATTCATTGATTGATATACAGCCATTGCCAAATTGTTGGTACCCCTGACATTGTGCCAGAAAATGAAATTTTTCTCACATAAAAGTATTGCAATTACACATTTTGCTATATATATATAATTACACATATATATGTATATGTGTAATTGCAATATGTTTCTGACAGAAATACTTCATTTTCTGGAAGAATTTCAGGGGTGCCAACACTTTTGGCCATGACTGTGTAGGTAAACATATTGAGGCATCAGGTAGAAACATTACTTTTGAGTAGCAGTACCAGAGGGCTATTCAACCTTGATGTCTGAATTGTTTGTGTCCAGGACATCTACTGGCACTTTAATATTCTGTTATTAACATTTTCAAAAGGTGCTTTGGTGACCCGATTGCTGAAAAAGATTTTCGGTGATCTTTTGGAGCAATTTTGAAATCAAATGTTGTTGGCTGTGCCGGGGTCGAGTCATGCGCTTGAGAATATACAGGAGGGAAGATGTCTAATGGGGGAGAAATGGTGGTGTGTGTTTGTGCGAGAAAGAAGGAAAGGGAGGAGCAATAAGGAGAAAAATGGAGGGAGTGCGCGCTTGTTTTCATCATTAAACACAAGGGTCAGTGTTAGGGGTCTCTCCTTGCCTGGGGGTTGGCCCTTTGCTATATTTATTGTTGGTAAAGCAGCAACTGTCAAGTCTAATTGGACACTATAGTATGAATGTATCTGGGGCATTTTAATAGCATTAAGCCCCTTTTAATAAATAAAATAATTATGGGCATGCAGGCTTTTTTGTATGGTCCTTGCTACATTTCTCAAGGTAACCTTTACGACCCGCTTTCACGTCATCTTGCTCATCAGTCATGGGGCAGCTGAGGGGGACTGAGGATGATTGCTGAATGTCTTTTCTCTGATGAAGGACTAAAAAAAAATAAATAAATTAATTCCTAATTCACAGCCTTCGTTTTGCTAGATTTACCGACTTGACCAGTGATCAACGCCATGTTTCACTCACAAACATTCTCTTAAAAGTGACTTGAACTTTTTCCCTTTTGCAGTACTTACTGTCCGTTTTTGCACAGATCTCTCCTTGTAAACTCTCCAAACACTGCTCCTCTCAGGCTTTAAACCATTTAAATAAGTGTTCTGTCACAGTAGCAATTCCAAAGTTTGAAGGTGCTGCTGAAGTTACCTTTTGAAGATGTGAACTTCACCTCCTGACTCATGTTGTACAGGTCTCTCGCCTGCCAACTCCATTTTCTAATGCTCTAAATCCGCTAATCCTGTATTTAAGCAATCTCAATGGCAGAGGGAGAGAATAATTAAAGGTTGGGATAATTAGCTTGGGAACTTTTGACGGATTGATTAAAATGATACTCTTTACTTCTCTAGGGAGGCTGAACTACACCATTTGCTATATCTACCTTAAAATGTACAGATTTTGTTGGGGGGGGTGACCATATCATACAGCCATCTTGTTCATTGCTGTCTTGGCGGTAAAAAAAGGTACAAATCTCTTTAAAAATATCTGTTTTAATCTTGTGATTTCACACCAAATGATGCTTTCACGCTCACCCTTTCAATTGTTCTTCTCTGAACTAATTTATGATCATGCTGCAATAGAGAATCTGAAGGAAAAAAAACGTACAAACTTGAGTTTATGTACCAAAGAACAAAAATAGGCAGAGGGTAACGCTAACGGTTTATCTTAACCTGACCATTACAACGCTTTACAGTATACTGTGTAACCTGTTTTGTTCTCCGTCTTCAACGGAAGGGATTAGGCTACATCAGCATTAGTTCACCGTTCAGCTCGCATGACACAGCTTGTTAGTGGTTAAATTCAAGCAGGCAGTTAGCCTTAGGACCTGCCAGTCTGCAAATGACAGGTGTGTGAAACAGGATCACAGAAAGCTTTGGCAGTAGCATCCCTGGGTGATAACCTGAGGCTAGCTTTTAGTATCAGTCACACCAGCTCCACCTCAGAACTCTGCCAGGGAACTTTCAAGAGTTTCAAAAGGGAAGCTGTTGGAAGAGGCTGTTGAAAACGACACTGTTTTATCCGGCTAGTTAGCTTTAACCCAGCAAAGGGTCTTATCTAGAAACATCAAAACAAAAAGAAAACATGTTATAATGCTACATTAGATGGTTTATGAGTCTGACATCCCAAATCAGCACCTGTTTTTTTTTTCAAGGAGAAGTTAAGCAGACGGGGCAGCAGCAAATGTGGGTGGTAATCGGTGGGAAACGAGAGAATATTCAAAGGGTCTGAACGTGTCACAGAAAGGCAGGGGCTGACGGCTGCTTTCGTCTCTGTTTATTTTTTCTCCGATACGCGGCGTCTGAGTCGTCCAATCTGCCAGCTGTAGCCCTTTTTTAAGGGGTGTGTGTGTGTGTGTGGGGGGGGGGGGGTTGTCTCAAAAGTTTTTACAGATTGGGCTGAATTCTCAGACAAAAGAAGCAGTTAAGAAACTTAAAATGCGCCTGCGTTGTTGTTTGGTGTCTCGACTCCAAAATTCAAAAACGAGTGACGTGTGGGGGTGCTTCTCTGTTTCCCTCCTCTGGTGGGTGGATTGAGAGGGACTAGAGCGGGAGGGAGGGGGGTTTTAGGGTTTTGCCGGCATTTTGTTCACAGACAAGGGTTGTTGATACGAGCCATGTTGAGGATGATGGAGCTGAGAGGCTTAGCTAATTTGGGAAAGAACCACAGAGCAGGAGAGAGGAGGGGGGGATTTGAGGGGCCTTTTGTTACTGCCTGTTTGATCTGGGAATTTGAAGGAGAGAGAAAATATGGCCCGGAGATTTCGAGAAAACGAGAGAATTACCGCTCCGGCATCTCTCTCGCTCACTCCCTCCCTCTTTTTATTTCTCTCCTCCTTGAGAAGAAGTTGCGGGGATATTCTAATGCTCTCGTTGTCAAAGCAACAGAACCACCCCCTCCCCCCTCCAACCCCATACCCCGCCCCCCACCCCCCGCCCCTCGTTTTTTTTGCGCATAAATGCAGATAATAACTGGATCTTGTTAAAACCCTGATTGTTAATTGCTAATTACTCTTCTTACATGGGAAGCCAGGAGAGCGTGGCTAAGCCGATCACAGACATCCTTCTCGGTTCTGAGATTTGGTAGGATGCCCCCCCCGCCCCTCCCTCCCACTTCTCCCCCTCTCTCTTTTTTTGTCACCCCCCACCTTTCTTCCATTTTTATGGTTTTGAATGTAGATAAATACATATTTTTATGGAGTTATGCCCCGACTCCATTAACACTTCTTTACCTAATTACACCCATCATACTTTACACGTGTCTTCCTCTGGCATGCGATTGGTTTAAACCTAACATGGATTTATAAAACCGTGTCCCTCAGGAGGTTGGCTTCTGGAACACAGATTTGCAGTTGAGCCAGGAATCTGGCAAGAGCTCCATGTTCTAGATCCAAAACTAAAGGAGAGACCTGATTAGCCTTAAATATCTTAGTTACAGAAAACTTCTTCCGCCCTTCCATGATATTTGTGCCTATTGCGTGATTGTCGCACGTTCGTTTTGCAACCTTGTTGTTTGTATTTTTTTCTTTCCTCTCATTTCCTTTTTTTTGGGAACCTCTCCTTTGCCTCTCTCGCTCCACGGCTGGCGAGCGTACCTGGGGAGCTGTCAGTCTGGATCGCCTGGCTGTCAGCTCAGCCTGTCAGGCTGAGGGATTTGTCCTGATCGTCCATGTACACTGATAGACCTGTCAGCTGGAATGACAGCCAGGATGGAGACACAGGAGACAGGTACATAGAATGCGACAAGACCCCACCCCCCACCCCTTTCCTCCCGCACCACACACACACAACCCCCCTCATCCCCTTGGAAAAAAACAAACAACAAAAGTTAGTTGTTTCCGATGGCGCATACAGATTCATGCAGGCACATTCCCTGATGGCTTCGCAAACGGAGTCTAAGGGGAGGCAATGTGATATTTGATGACATTCTTTCAAATAAGTGTGATCTGCCCGTCACCGTGAAACTGGTAATGAGCTAGGCCACACCATTTGAAACCCACCGTCTTGAGAGGGAAACACCACGGCCCAGGTAGGCATCGCAAATCGCTACCCTACCCAGCTCCACCCGGCCCTCGGAGAGCGGCCCTCACGGAGCAGCACGCAGGACTTTCTCTGTCCTCCTCGCAACCTGCACACTGTTGACCTCTTCCCGAACCGCTGTTAGGCTAATAGGTCAAGCCCCCCTCTGGCCCCTCCAGCGGCAGGTTCGCAAGCCAGGGCCTCACACAGTGGCAGGGGGCGAGGGTAGGAGGGGAGGCAGGGTGGGATTTAAATGGGGGGGGGGGGGGATGGTGTTAAAGAGTGTGTGTTGGGGGAGGGGGAGAGGGGGGGGGAGGGTGGGGGGTGGGCATATTCTGGCTCGTGCCAAGTGACACAAACCCCCCTTGGCAGCCTAATTACATTTTCCACTTTTCCACACTCGTGTTAAGCCTCCATCCAGCTGGAAGGAATGTGGACACACCGGAGGAGGAGACCTCGGGAAAGGACACACCCCCCACCGACCTGTCCTCCATGTCTTCCATCCTTCCCTGCTGTACCCCCCTTCTATTAGGCTCCCCTTATCTCCTGTTCACCTCTTTCTCCATTGGCGCCAGATGATAGCTATATACCAGTTCTATTCCTTCACTGCAAGCTGTCGTGGAGTGCAAGTATGTATTCTTGAGAAAAGGCCCATTCCGCCCATTCCGCCCTCTGGTCAATGGTCATTTGCTTCTATTCCTTCATTTGAATCAGTTCACAAAATCAAAGGCCTGGATGAAGCATCAGTCAAAACAACAGGGACCGTTCTACAATAAAGATTAGAAAAAGTATAGATGATTCAAGGCAGGGTTTTTTGCACAAAACTGATGAATTCTGCTCATTGGAAGATCGAACGTTCCAATGAGCAGTTCTCCAATGATTACTACGTAGTAAATTACAATGTACAAAGTACATACATTATTCTAATGCAGCTGTGCCAATTCCGATGACATCTGTGACGATGAAATGTGCTCAAGCAGCTATAGCCATCTTACCAGTATAAAACATGAATGGACATTACAACAGTAGGACAGGCCACATTCATTTTCAGTCCTGTACATTGTGACATTTTTCAGTTTTGCTGTTTTGGATACATTTAATTTTGGGGCTGTTAATGGCTATCTCATGAACTCCTTGTCTCAGTCTCCGCCCCCATTTCATTTTTTCCGCTCCTCCCCATTCGTTCCAGACAGCTGATGTTTTAAGAAGTAATTTCTTAAGTTACATACCAAGTTACATTATGACCTTTGCAGACGTACTAAGTTACACATCTCTTTCTCTTACATATTCAACTCTCTCACACATTGACCATCAATTCATCAAATGATTCTTCATTGATTCAAATCAGTTGAATCAATCTGTGAAGCACTTACAAACCAATCAATTTTTTGTACTGGCCTTATGTGTTTCTGAGAAACCAGCCCTATCACTCGTGTGTCACGAAACCACTAAAGGTTGCACAGCCTATCAACATGCAGAACTGTGTTGGAGGACAAAAAAAATAAAAACTGGAAAAAAAAAACAACAGGAGCATGTCTTGTTCTCAAACTGACATCCATTAACATTCCAGACCGCAGGGCCTCCGTCCGCTCACTGTACAACCAACATTCTCGTAAACTGCATTGATGGCCTTGTTGACAAGCACACGAAAAAATGTCCCCATTGTGCGGTGCTGCGGTCTCGTCGCGGAAACCGTCCGTTTCATTTCATGTTTTGTAGCGTCGCAGAGGGGAAATACCACGGGGGGGGGGGGGGGTATCAAAACAGCAACCTAGCCTGACACCTGTTCTGCCAAGTAGCCAACCACTTTCCTTTGTCGATTTCCAGACCAGCTTTTGGTTTTGATTGGCTCGTTTCCCCTCAAACTAAACGAGTAGCTTGGAATGTCCAGTAAAGTTGGCGGTGGTGTGAGGCTCCTGTTTATGCCCAGCTGCAGGTGGCAGGTGACTCCTTCAGTTGCTCTGCTCATAAGTCCCCCCCCAAACACGAAGCTTTTCTTCTCCTTGCCCCGGCTATTTGTTCACTTCTTCCACCACACACTTCAACACCCCCCCCCCCCCCCCCCCACACACACACACACCCCCCCACCCCCATCCCCATCACAACTGTTTTCGCCTCTCTCGAGCGCCGTTCCATTCTTCTTTGTTTTTGAGGCATGGCGCATTCGTGACGCACTTCCTTCCATTGTAGCAGGAACTGCTTATACCGTCGGTTGTGAAATTACAACCTGAGAACCACACTCAACCGTAAAGCATGACTGTGTGTGAGTTGATTGAAGGAGTTATTCAAGTTTCACCCATCTAGTTAATACTAGCATTTAAAACCAATGGCTAATGCTAATAGCAAATGCTGAAAAGATCCTCAATTATCCTATCCTGTGATAGGCCTTTAGAGAAGCACTTCTTAGCAAACGCTGCAAGACTTCTTTTTTACACTTGCACAGTAAGCTACTTTATCATGCAGGTTTCCTTTAAGACAAGTGGTAAAAACTAAGCCTTGATAACTTGAGCCAGTTCCGAGGCCATCAAGTTCATTTCCACCCTTCAGCAAATAAACAAGGAAATATTTGGTTGCTACGCGATGGTATATTGTGCAAAGGTCCTCCCTCCCTAGACACTGCCATACTTTAGCTTTTAATCGTAATCTTTTCCTTGACAGCAATAGTGTCCAAGCGACTATAAGCATGTGTTTGTTTGCGAGGAGTAAGGCATATGTAGGAGCTGTTTGTTCTGGTGAACAAGCAGTATCATGATCTGACGATATACTGGCCGGAAGTTCTGTATTTGGAACCTTAAGAACTTGGCCCATACTTATCTTGTTATTATACTCAAAACTCAAAGTCAGCATAACGAGAAAATGTGCCGATGTTTCCTCATGAGAAAATCACTGGTTTCTGTGGAACATCTGGTCCAAAGGTCACATTGCATTGGAATCGCCTGAAATAAAAACTTGTTTGGCTCCGTTAACAACTGGTATTGTTCGCAAAGAACACTGGCCAATAGTCTCCCTGCCTGTGTTATGTCAGAGGTACTGAATGAATTCAGTTCAATTCTCCAGAAAAATGCTCAGGAATGTTTGTCCTGTTGCTGGGATTCTGTTTTCTATTTGGTAGATGGTCTAGGTAACCTTTTATTTTTTATTAAGAGATATATAGTTGGTGCTTTATTTGGAACAACTGTGTCTGTCTACCCATCTGTAGTGTTATGAAATCTATCCTTTTGTTCTATTGTTTTGTTTTGCGTTTCTTGACAGATGTCATTTCGACACTGACCTGACCATTGTTTGCATAACACGTAAACAACATTTCCAGCACACAATGCACTATGTCATTTCTAAATGTAAATTTAACACCAGGTACGTTCAATTTTCTCATTGAGTGTTTACATCCAAATGAACCTAAATAAGCCCTTCTGGTGTTAAATGAACACTTTGAAATTTGGCGTACCGTATTTTTTGCACTATAGGGCGCACTGGATTATAAGGTGCACTGTCAATGAATGGTCTATTTTCGATCTTTTTTCATATATAAAGCGCACCGGACTACAAGGCGCATTAAGCGGAAAAAAACAGTCAGATAAATCCGTCAAATAATATTATGGTGAAGCACAGTATGTATTACTCCGCGACACTCCTGGTTACGGTAGCCGTAAGGCTGCAAGCGGTGCGGCTTTGTAGTTTACCAAAGTCGTACTAAAACATTTTTATTTAGTGCCTTAGACCACACAAAAATCGCTTAGAGGTCAGTAAACAAAATAATGAATCCATATACAAGGCGCTTCGGATTATAAGGCGCAGTGTCGTTTTTTGAGAAAAATAAAGGCTTTTAAGTGCGCCCTATAGTCTGAAAAATACGGTGTATCTTTCTGTATTTGCCTCACTGCCCTTGGTGTCAGCACTTTAGCATGGGTGCATGCGTGCGCACAACATTTGGAGCAATCTCATTAGCCACTCTGGATCATGTGAGCTTTTATCCTGGTTAAGTTAAATCCTGTCAATAACATGGAGGAGGGAGGGAGGGAGGACAAGTCTACTGTACATGAGAACATTGTATTTATCACCTGTGTTGCGATTCCATTCAAACTGAAATTTGACAGTCATGAGAAAAGTAATTGTCAGTTACAATAGTAGAATAATTTGCTTTGATCTGAGGATTGGCGGGATACTCAACAGTCAACAGCTTTTGGTTTGAATAGCCAGCCTCATTCTCTACCATCTCTTTCTGATCTTAATGTTGTCCTTCATTATAGCCCACAAAACTACCTAACGTCTCAATAATCCATTGAATACATGGTCAGTGATCTACTCAAACCAAGTGGAGAATAGAACCCAAGTTGACCTTTGTTAATCACACGTCCAGTGTAGCCACAAATCAGATGAGCATCCACAACATGTAGACTGCTTATCTCTAATGTCATGACCTAATGTGCAGAAGACATTTTGCAGATGCAGTCACAGTACATTAGCTATCCCTTTGTGACAGAGGACTTTCCACGAAATCTTCAGCCCAAATGGACCTCCAATGTTATGAGGTCACTATAATCCAAAACACACATATGTCGAAAGAATAGTTATGGAATGGCAGTACTTCTTCCATAGACATTATGTTTGATTGTTTTAAAGTTACACTTATCATCTTTAGCTTCCTGGCCAACTTTGTGTATACAACTACTCTTTCTGTGACATAAAAGGAATGGTTGTGGGTTGTGTAAAGTATAGGGCTGCTAGGTTAGTAAGTCAATTTTTTGTCTTCTTTCCCACACAATAAAAAAACTAAAGCTTTCAAGCAGTGACATTGTTTGCCAACAAAACATTGACAGATGAGATTGTAATGATAGAACAAATCTCTGAGACAGTTACACAGTATATGTTATACTTTTACTGTGGCATACATTGAATTTAAGGGTAATCCAGAAGAAGTTGAGCTACAGTTTGAATCCTAAGTAAGTACATGTTAGTGAGTAGGCCTACATGATGTTTGAAGTAGACAGCAGATATACAGGTGTCAAATGTCAGTACTGGAAAATGATTAGTTGTACACCCTTATAATTTATATTTTGGAGGTCATTTAAAAGGCCCCCTTTTCAGGCTTTTCATAAACAACTTACAACCCACATTATAAGTAGGTGAAAATAATGCAACCTCCCCCCAAATAATTTAAGTAAAATACAAAAATGAAAGCTAATTTTTTAAAAGTAGGCTAATGCAATATTTCACGTGTTCACCCAGTCCCCGCATTTAAAAGTGTCGCCTTAAAATAGAATAATCGTCAACAGATTTATTTGAATGGCGTCAGACATGTACCTTTAATGAATGTGAAGCACCTGGACAAAAATAGGTTAAGCCTCCTCGTGGACCTACTTATGAATGAAAAGGACACGTGCGTGCCGACGAACATTGTCTAATTATCACTAGTTTTCCACTAGTCTGCACTGGTTCGATGGTTGTGGTGGATAACTTTCTTTCCTGCTGGGCAACTAACTGGGTCTGAGAACAGATGGATCGTGACATACGTCTAGATGACGCTTGCGACAACGGCGGGCTGTTTTCTTTCTCTGTTGAAGAGCTGCGAGGAACATTTGGGTCATTACTGTAACATTTGACAGCTCAAAATAACCATGCATAGGTCTAACGCTTCTAGCAGACACCACATATCGAAAACCAGTAGGATTGTAGCCTAATAAACATTTTAGGATTCTTCCCATGCATGGAAATTGCATATTTTGATTCCACATCCAATGTTAAATGTAAATATTACATTTACATTCATTCATTTAGCAGACGCTTTTATCCAAAGCGACTTACAGGAGAATGCTTTTACTTTTTATAGTAGAGTGCAACAGGCAGAGAAGTACTAAAGACTAGACAATGTGACATCTAAACTGTTTCGATTAGGCCTAATGGCATAAATCATTTAATTAGGCTATGTCTTGCTATTTTTATATGAATCCTATTTTATTTGAAGTACAAAATGCTCATAACCTTCCTATATCTGGCATTAGAGCCATAATCAGAACTCGGTGTACTACAGCATGTTGTTGGCAATGAATTACACCACAAGGACTCACATCCTCTCCAAACCATTACTTGACATGTATGTGTGCTTTATAAATGGTTTATAAAAGGTTCAAAACTCCATTCAACAGAATTGGTTGGAATGCACATGTGGAACTTGAGCAACACTGATAGTTTTCTGGATAGTTGTTATCAAACGAGTCATTGTGGAAATACTGACATGAAATGGTTGTTGTCGTTGATCACGCTAAGAAAGTCACTAAGTCACTCACTGGTTTGTGACAAACGAATTCCCAACACCCCCGACATATTCCTCTCATCTCTTCAGGGCCACTGTAAATTTCATCAATACAGCTCACGGACAAACTATAATCCCCTGAAAGTGACGTTCTGTTTTATACAACAGCGACAAACCGCCTTATGGTGCGCGACACACAATTCTGCTGTGTAAAATTAGAGACCGTGCCAGATTGGATTGTACTTAATGCCCCAATTCATATCTTTAGCTCGACATTTTCTGGGGCCTATGCCTTGAAAGGTGTGTCAGAATTGCCCCACATGTATTATGCCTATGGCATAGTGTAATTATTTTGGTAACGCATATGATATCCAAGTTCAATTTGTTAAATACAGTGTTTATGACATTTTCTGCGCACTAAAGCATATTCTTTCTCATGCGTGTGGGATGCGCTATGCGGATTGGAACCAGCGAGAACGGTTAGTATTCAAAGTTATGCCAACATAGGAACACAGCCATAACATGTCACTTTAAAGGCTGGGAAAATTGTCTCTTATAACCGTTAATCCTTCGCTTTGCAGATTAGTGTAAACAAGATCATTGAGACGTAGACTCCAATCTCCATTCCCATTCACTCTTTATAAGCACCAACACAAAATAGGCAATTGCGAAACAATAGTATTGAATAGAGGACGAATAACCCCGAGTACCTGCAATGTTTTTTTTAAATGTGGTTCTAAATAATTATGTTGAAAAGCCTAGTTTGCTCAAAGAACCGTCTCTCTGTCGCTACAGACCCTACCTGTAGAGTTCTAGAAGAGAAAGTGAGGCGAAAGAGGGGAGGGAATCCCTCCTGCGTCTGACGCGCCTTTACCAAGGAAACCTACACGCGTGTTCTCTGACGCAACTGCCCATTTTAGGAAACATGCGTCAATGGGCTGTACCAAATAAATAAAAATGGTGGTTGTAGAAACAAAAATCCTCAAACAGATACAAAGCAAAGCTATGAGTCTTTCAAGTTTAATAGCTGTTTACCTCTTTATACACTACCACTGTATTAACATCGTTTTGTCTGATGATCTTAATTACCCGGAATTGCCATAACACAGACACCCCTCCCGAAATGGAAATGTAGACGCCCAGACCGTGACGTGATCAAGTTTTTTGGCGTTGAAAAGCGTTCGCAGTTGTTCATAGTGGCATAGAAGTGAGTCATCCAGGGGGCCTTGTGGTAACGAAGGACAAAAAGACCGAAGTTGTTCCAGAGAGAAAAGTAGACTGTTGTAATAAAGTGCGGTGAAAGGAAAATATCCAGTAGAGGCTTGACTGGAAAGATAATTGAATCTTGAGTCACACGCGGCACAGGTCATTTCGCCTTTGGATTGACTGCGAAAGTAGGTGTCCTGCTGACGTTTGTTATAGAAAGTCTCTTCGACTAAAGCGCACCTGAAGTCCGCCGTAGTTTTTTTTTTACCTGGAGCTGCAACTCAAGGAAGTTGCCTGCTATTGATATCAAGGAATCACATATTTATTTTATGCGGACACAAAACTTAAATCATATTATAGCAAGCAAAGCTCATTTCATTTTACACAAAATTTGCACTTTGTTGTTGCAAACATCTGGATATTGAAGAGAACGAGCATTGGTAGCGAGTCTCAACACACAAGGATTTCACTTTTTGTGCTGTTCTCTCTAAGGATCGTTAGAGCTTCGGACCTCGTATCACCTACTGAAAACTATCTCTTTCCTGGATCATGTACCAGGACTACTCGGGGAACTACGACACGTCGTCCCGCGGCAGCAGCACTTCACCGGCGCAGCCAGAGTCGTTCACAAGCGGCAGCAGCACGATTGGCAGTCCGATCTCTACCTCCAGCTACCAGGTACCCAAGCTACAAGCCTGTTCATAACAGCCACAAAGAAAACAAATGTCAGAGCTTCCACGATCGTATCAATGGATGAATTTAATTGAGAAATCTATTCATTTCAAATAGAAATAGTCTTGCTCATTCGTAATAGCCTTCAAAATGTGAAAACACGTCTACATTGTGTTATGAACGCTTTTATGTGGGGAAAGTGTTTTGCTTAGTACATAACAATAAATCAAACATTTCATCACCGTCTCGGACGTAGTTGATGAACCTACTGACACAGTTTACGATCGGTGACTCAATAGATATATTAAGCTTTGGAGCGCAGAGCGAAATGAAAGGATGCATACTTGCGGATCACCATGGCAAAGTAGCCTAATGTAGGCTATCGTAGAGATTAAAGTTAACGCATGTGTATGATGAATTATGTAGTCGAATTGCGCGTTTTGTGAATATTTCGGAAACTATTGTGATTAGGTGACCACGGCCATTGCCTAGGTTATACAGTATACTGTCGATATTTCTTATAAATGAAACATCATGTATGGTTGTGGTGACATCTCCAAACCGAACAGATAAGCTGACCGTTTCTGAAAATATGGTAAATGTTTGTTTTTTTTACTTCACGTAGCTCATGAATGGCATCATTAACAACTAATAAATACAACATTTCCCTTTTCTATGCATTAGCAACTTCACAGAGCTGTATAGCACATCAACAGGAAAGCTTACCAACTGGTACACTGACGCATATCAGCCCAACTGAAATGACATTTGATAAAATAACATTGCATCAAAGCTGACGCGGGTAAATATATATTTCTCTTGTGCTGGATAAAAAGCACGTTCACAGACTAGAGGAAAAACTCCAGTTGATCCTGTTCTGTTATTGGAGTGTGTCTGTATTGCGTGGAGACTGTAGGCTAAATATAATGCAGGCAAAACAAACACTTTTATTTTTTCGGTTCTTATAGGCTGATAAAGTTGCACGAAACTTGCCCCTATGTCATAAGTACACGACTTGGCATGGACGGACACAACTTTTAGCATGCCAGGAGTTTGGCAGTTACCACGAACGATGTTTCATGTCCCAATGTTCCCTGGGGTGTGTTCGTGACTCCGAACTGGTGTAATTCCTCCAGATGTCCTGTTATGACAAACAGGCTTGTTCCACATGTTCTCTACCTGAAATAAAAAGACCTACCCTTACTTTGTAATGTAGCCTAATGCGTTTGAGCCATTTGTAGTGATGAATTCAGAAAACAATTAGGAGACCATTCTTTTTATTATGAATGGTAAAGATATTCTGTGGGTGTACACAACAAGAAATACACAACAATAGCAAATTGCGAGTATGAGGCCCTTATAGATGTAAAGTTAGGCTACTTGTTGGAAAGGCGTCATTGGGTGCCTGTGTTGACAGGATGAGGGACAGACGGTTCGCCACTGGCGTTTGTGCACTGCCCTCTATTGAAATTCGAGTGAAAAACGAGTGAAGTTATTAAAATGTGCATTTCCTTGTTTTCCTTCGAGCACTGCTTTGACACTATGCCAGTAAAGGTGCGTACACTTCACAGGAAGATATTCCTGATTGTTTGACTAGTGCTTCCATGGAACTGGTTGGTCATTATTTCCTTCTGTTATCTTTCATTTACGTCCTCTCAGACAGTAAATCACCCCACTGTGTGACATGAGTTGGAGATGTTGATATAGCCTGCTGTTTCCAGCAACACTTTGGCTATTTCCCGGCCCCTGGTCCAGATGTAGAAGGCGATCTACGGGAAATGCGCAACCTACGTGTTGCACCAGAACTCCAAGGGGATAAGCGGGATAAGGTTGTCAGTTTCACACAAGGGAATAGGCTACGGGAAATCACTGTAGGCTATAACTATTAAAATCGTGACCGTCCTCAGGGAACTTGTGCAGTCTGTGGAATTTTTCATCATCGCCAAATGTATGGAATGTGTTGGCCGCTCGACAGTAGAAACACACTTTCATAGCTCTTCCGCAGCGTAATACAGCTTCCTGCTTTACGGGAACCGACTCTTATTATTTCATGTTTTTCCTAATCCCATATTTTATTTATTTTACCACCATACTTATAATTCCAGTAAGCGCTTATCTACAGTCTAAAGACAGGGACTCTGATTCTCTGATGACGCGTCAGTTCACGATAAATAGACTTATTGTTGTCGTGTTGTTTTTGTTGTTGTTTTTCAATCGATATCTTACCTCTGGTCAAAAAATATCTCGAGACATTCCTATCTTAATTCTTCCCTTAATCAATAAGGTAACCATGCAATACGTACGTCTTTCTCGTTCGCACAGCGCCACAAAGCAATCGGTCAATCGACTTCATTCGATGGATCATCGGTTTTGCCGTTCTGTTTCAATGAAGGGCGAATACACGTGCGGTGATTCCACCAGACAACCTTGATGTTTTTCCAAACTCTTAAACCAATCTCATCTTTGTACAAGGGGAAATCAGTCATAACTCTAACTTGTGTTTCCAGCGAGCTATGCAGAGGCTTAGAATGTTT
This sequence comes from Neosalanx taihuensis, assembly GCA_030340665.1. Taxonomy (NCBI): domain Eukaryota; kingdom Metazoa; phylum Chordata; class Actinopteri; order Osmeriformes; family Salangidae; genus Neosalanx; species Neosalanx taihuensis. The sequence continues at coordinate 5,445,228 of CM059296.1, read as the reverse complement.
CCTTTAGATGACAAGCCTGTAGTACACTTAGGATGGAGTATTCCACAGCATGGGATTTCCCATATGATTCAGTCAGTGTGTCATTGTGAAACTCGAGGGGTTAAAGAGGGGTGGTATAGTGATTCACTGGAACAATTCGCTGGGGAGTGTATGAATTCTATAATGGGTGGGTTGTCAGTCAATGACTGTGTGTGTGCGCGCACATGTGAATGAATACATGCATGCTTCTTGTATGGTGTCTACTGAGACAGCTGTTCACATACAGGTGAATTGATTAGGAAGGTTTGATCAGTGGCTTCATGACATCAGTCCTTTTTCACATGATATCCTGATATTTTATATATCAAATTCAGTCTCGAAAAGGTCAATTCACCATTGTCCTCCATTCATCCCTCCTTCTCTCTCTCTCTCTCTCTCTCTCTCTCTCTCTCTCTCTCTCTCTCTCTCTTTGACCCTCCCTCTCTCCAGAAGTACAGGGTCGACATGCCCGGCTCCAGCAGTGCCTTCATACCCACCATAAACGCCATCACGACCAGCCAGGACCTGCAGTGGATGGTGCAGCCCACCGTCATCACCTCCATGTCCAACCCCTACTCGCGCTCGCACCCGTACGGCCACCACCTCACCAACGGCCCGGGGCTCTTGGGACACAACACACTGGCACGCCCCGGCGTCATTCGCTCGATCGGAGATACCCGTGGACGCCGCAAGAGGGATGACCAGGTACATTGTGCTTTCAGCATGATGAGGATTGAACTGTGTATTCACCATTCCTCTCAGTGTAAACGTGGGAAGGTTTCAGCGTTTGACTGAGATTAATACTGAAACCTCTAACCTCTAAACCTCTTTAAATTCTTATTACGAAGGCATATTAGGTGGACCTTTTCTTTGTACCTGAAAAAAATGAAATAAACAAAAGAACCTTTTAGTTTGTTCAGACTGGGTTTAATCTTTGCCTTAACTGGTTCATCTTTTCTTTTTTTTTCGCAACTTAGGTCAGTAATTAAGCAGCCTTTGTATTTTTCTCAGCTAACCCCAGAGGAGGAGGAGAAGAGGCGTGTGCGACGTGAGAGGAACAAGCTGGCCGCCGCTAAATGCCGCAACCGCAGACGAGAGCTGACAGAGATGCTACAAGGGGTATGTTCATATCACATACCAGCCCTACCCAATCTGCACACTGACGTCTGACACTGAAGGGACACTTAACTGTCTGAATGTCTTCCTTTGTTTCATCCTTCTACTTTCTTTTAAAATAAATATAGGATATATTTAGAATAAGTTGCCAGTATTCAAACAGAAGCTAGGGATCGGTCAGAGTAGTGGTCTCTTTGATATTATCAATATACTCCAGCCTGAGTAGAAAAACATCTATCAATCTAAGAAACTTCATGCTCTTCCCCCCGGACATACAGCAGCAAGAAACCAGCAGGTTTAGGAACAGCTTCTTCCCCACAGCTGTCTCCCGACTGAACTCTGTCCCCCGCTGACCCCTATGTACATAAACACTTCTGTATATCCTCCATACTGCACCTATATATTCACACCTTCATTATAGAACATCTGTATATTTTTGCCCAGACTTCATCTACATGTTTATTGCTTATCTTTTTCTCACCTGTTACATTGCCCTTACCTGGACATAACTGCACATTTAAGCAATCAGCATTTCACTAATCTGTACATAATTTACTAATATAAATGATCTCTATAACTGCTTCTCTTGCATTGTACATCTGTACATAGAACTGAACTTCTCTTGCACTTCTGATTGGACGCTAAACTGTATTTTGTTTCCTTGTGTACGTGTGTAATGACAATAAAGTTGAATCTAATCTAATCTAATCCAGAAATAGGATTAGGTACTCTACATCAGATTTCCCTCTACTGAGGAACATAACACTAATGCGTTTGTATTTGTGGCTGTGCCCCATTAGCTGGCTGAACTTCAGTCACTTTAAAAACCCTGTTATATGGGTTTGAATTTAGCTAGCTGTTAGCACTAAACTAGAGCACAGACAGTGCCAATAAAATGTTTTTTTTTCCTCTCGGTTTAAGACAGCTGTAAACAGACCAGGCTGTATTCAACCCAGTCTGGTAGACGCTTCTGTATCTAAACGGACTAATTATTTCGCGTACAGTGATGGGCGTTCTCAAAGAAATGAGGAATGCGCTGCAGGCGGCTTTCTTTGTGAAAGGAGGGAGGACATTTTTGTTGGGGACAACTTGTTCGTCTCTCTAGCCCACGCAATTTAGTCTACTAACAGCTGCCCTACCCTCTTCTACTCCTCCCTTCCCCTTTCTGTCTATGTCTCGCTTCTTTCGTCTTTCTATCTAGTGACTCTTTCTCTTTCAAACAAACCAAAAACCAGCAGGTATAGACCAACACACAGTTAATTCCAGCAAAACCGCCCTTTCCCTGCTCTCTGTCAAATCCCCTAATAAGGAAGTGTCACATTCCAATGTTGACTGGCAGAACTATTCCTACCAACACAGTTGCCCTGCTGCTTTTTTAAACATTTATTTTGCGACAGTTTCTTTTTTTGTTAGCCGACTTCCTCATGCCTTTGCACCCAAGTCAGAGCTCTAAGATAACGTTGTGAGAGCTGGTTGGACCCACCCCTGTCTATAACTGGACTCTTGTTAGGCCTTTATCTCTGGAACATTAATGACACAGTAGCAGTTCTAGTCTGTTAGCAGTTCAAGCTAGTCCTGAGGCCAGTTGATATCACGATGATAACATGATGTTTGGATTCATTTTTAAAACTCCTGACATTCCACACACACTCATAATCGTTCAGTACCCATGTTTGTATGACGCCTGCCTTTTCATGATGCCTTGACGCGATCAAACAGTGCTCTCTTGTGGACATACATTAGTGGTGCTGTCGCTGCGATGTGGAAGTTGGGAACAATGGTTTCACACACTTCCTGCAAAATCTATCATAGTGTGTAGCCTGTTACTCACGTACCAAATACACCACCAAATAACAAAATCTATACACAGGTGTCAAATATGTAACCACGCTAACAAAAATTGTTTGTAAGGGAACTGATGTGTTAAAGTCTGATGGGAGTTGTGCTACACAGGATACCAACCAGGGTATACTGACTAAACGAGGTAGTCAGGTGGCTGAGTGGTTAGCACGTTGGGCTAGCGACCAGGAGGGTGTGAGTTTGATTCCCAGCAGAGTCAACATGACGTTTTGTCCTTAGGCAAGGCACGTCACCCTATTTGCCTCAGGGGAATGTCCCTGTACTTCCTGTAAGTCGCTCTGGATAACATTGTCCACTAAATGATTAAATGTAACCTCACTCAAACTGTGTGGACCACTGTGGCTCATCTCGTGTTTCTTATTGTGAACAGGAAACTGAGAAGCTGGAGGAAGAGAAAGCTGACCTCCAGAAGGAGATCGAGACCCTGCAGAAGGAGAAGGACAAGCTGGAGTTCATGCTGGTGGCCCACAACCCCGTTTGCAAGCTGCCCACCGAGGATCGCCACCAGGGCCTGAACCACCACCATCACCACCACCAGCAGCACCAGCAGCAGCAGTGCGCCCCCCTTCCCCTGACCATGCGCTCCCTCAACCTGGGTCACCGGGGGCCCCTCAACCCCGTGGTGGTAAAGCAGGAGCCGGAGGAGGAGGAAGACGACTCGGGCAAGCCCCAGCGTTCTGTCATCAAGCCCATTTGCTTAGGGGGCGGAGTGATGAGCCTTGGGGGCGGGATGTACTGCTCGGATGGTGACAGCCTCAACACGCCGGTGGTGGCAGCGTCCACCCCGGCGTCCACGCCCAACGCACCCAGCCTCATCTTCACCTACCCCAACATGCTGGAGCCCGAGAGCCCATCACCGTCCTCCGAGTCCTGCTCCAAGGCCCACCGGCGCAGCAGCAGCAGCGGAGACCAGTCCTCCGACTCCCTCAACTCGCCCACCCTGCTGGCTCTCTGAGCGCACGTTTGAGGAAGGACCCCCCCTCCGCTCCCTGTTGATCTTGTAGACACCCCCTCCCTCCCGAAAAACAACCGACAGACCGCAGGCCGTGATTCTGCTTTGTGGACTGGGATAAACCTCGCAAAGGGCTACCGACGCTTCGCTGTGGTTCCCTCCTTCGTGAGTTCCTTAAACGGTCTTGTGTTTCTTCTCCACCATTTGAAGCCAAGCTCATCCATGTGTTTCAGCGATGGCACAGACCGGCGCAGGAGCGAGAGGGACAACGGCCGACGACTCTCCCATCTGTTTTTCGAATCGCGACGCAAAAGCCATGTGACGACAATTGCACTCTGCAAAGATCAATCAAGGAAATCACTAAGCGACCCTTCGCTACTGCTGTTGTCAAAAAGAGTCTGCATGTCCCAGCTTTCTTCTGTTGTGATGGAGGGATGGAGACAAAAGACCACAACTATGCGATGAAACCCACCGTTTTTTTTGCCAACGAAACAGAGCTTGGGTCACTTTTTCGCCATCTCTGATCCGTATTTCTTTCTCTTGTTATTGTTTTTTTTTAGTCCTCCCCCCACCTCCCCCCTTCCTCGCATTTTGACGCTGTCCCCTTCTTAAACTGCCTGTAGAGCGGCAGGCGATCTGCAAGGTGAGCCGTGGAACCTCACTGTCTCAAAGGAATCAAGCCAATTCTGATTTGTCAGTTGGGTTCTCTACACACGTAGACCATAGCATGGATGACCATAGTATTAATGTACTTCTCCTCAGTTGCATACCTGAACTGTGTTCCGCACAGAATTTTGTAAAACCAAGGTCAGGGATTTTTTTTTTGTCTTGATCGCATCCCTACTTTTAATTACTGGAAGCAATTCACAATGAGCTATAGACTACAGGAGCCGAGCAACTGAACACATCTGTTCACTGCTGAAATGTCTTAGGAAATATGTCAACACACAAAACATGAACATTGCAGGACTATGCCATAAACTTATTTGACAGTTGTATAAAGTCATACATGAATTAATGTTTTTTCTTTCTTTTTCTTCATGTCACCCTTTTGACAGAGCTAGAGTTTTGTCTAAATCAGGATACCAGATATTCATTATTATTACCTAAAACAGGTTTTGTGGATGAAATCCCCCCCAATTTTTTTGTATATACATGTTTTCATTTAAATAATAAATATTTTTTTTGTGGATGGTTGTCTGGTTCAACTTTTTGAAAGCCACATTGTTCTGATAACATTAATGGTAAATCAGTTGATTAAAAACCGTAACTTCACAATCATATCAATTTGTTTAAAGAAATTTAATTTAAATGATGTCAAAGGCAGATAAAATGTGTGGTATTTACGCTAGTTGTGTAAGAATACTTCTAGGTCCACCCAGTTCACTAGTGGAACCCTTTTTACGTGGAGCAAATGCACTAAATGAAAATGAATTGGGACCAATGAGAAGGTAAAAAACCCAACTCAAATAAGACTTTCTCTACAGCTGGACTGGAACAGAAGAAAGGATATCATCAAGGAAACTCAATCCTTGTCAAAGAAATATTCTGGAAAACATTTTGTATTGTTTCGTGCAAGTGTGTATGTGTGTCTGCAAGGTCAATGAGTACCAAGCACTGAGATGGATAGAAATGCAATATAACACTCCTTTCTGCTTACTTCAAACATTCCTACGAAAGCAAAGTCAGACTTGGGGCTATTTATTATTTTGTTGCTTGCCACGCAAACATGCAAATGCTGTTGTTGTTTTTTTGTTGTTGTGGTTGATGTTGACCTGTTTGAAAAGCAACGTGTCACCTATTTTTGGATGATCTCGGGAAGAACTTTCTCTAGACACAACATCATGTTGTGTGCATTAGGGACGTTCAGATAAACAGCAGAAAAGAAAAACATAAATAATACCAAAAAAAAAGAAAACATTGTTGTCTTGGGAGAGTGCCATGTCTGTCTGTGTCAGTTTGAACTCCTTTGTAGAAAAGCCATGAACTGTAGATCGTTGACTGTACGTCATTTAATGTCTGTATTTTCAAACTATATTTCCTTCTTTATTGCCCAAATGCTTTAATTGTTTAAAATGATTCAAAACAAACAAAAACAGCAATATATATATATATATATTACAGTGTTGGTTCATTTCGTAATTTAAATCACTGATAATAATAAAAAAAATACATTTTTAAAAAGCCTGAGATGTGATAGCTTTGTTAAGTGTCATTGAACTCATATCACATATATCATCATTCTAACAACTGAAAATGATAATCAAGAGAATTTGATCTTTTACGTTTAATTTATTGAAATTCGATTTTTGTAAACTGATTTATTGAAATAACCCTTGGCAGTAAGACTTGATCACTAGCTGCCAGTTTGGAAAACCAGAGCCTTCCATTGACTGTTAAAATTGACATTAAAATGTTAAAATATAGGAAATAGAGACTACGTAAATGTGTGGGCCATGAGGGGGGGTCTCTCAACACTGCTAACTGCTTCCGCTCTGGCTCAGTGGGCTGCTCGGGAGGAGTGAGTCAGCCGGCAGGTGAAGGTAGGGTGTTTCCGGAGCTCCAGCATGCGGAGGTCAGCGTGAGGACACTGCTGAGCTTGTACATGTCGTCTGGTTGCCGTTGGGACACACACCTGTCTAGACCTCAGTGCCAGTCAGAGGGCCTCCGTCCTCAGACCAGGTCACACTGGCATCCTAAAGGTAGAAGCCCAGAGCCAGGCACACCACTGCAGTGCTGTCCCCAGAGGAAGGTGCCTGGGTTGGGGCCCATCAGATGCAGAGTTGGTGTGGATGGACAGTGGTTTGCTGGAGAAGGAAAAAAACAGAAAAAAAACATTAGTTAAACAGTGCGGTAAATAATTGCAATATACCACAGATAAACAAATATATCTTTGTTTGCAAACTGAAGGATAAAGAAACCAAACAGCAAAAAAAAACATGTTGAAATAAAAAAGATGGAAAAAGAAAGAAAAAATGTCCTATAAAACAATGGTCTCCAACCCTGGTCCTCAGGGCCCACCGCCCTGTACACAAACATGCATTATAATCAGGTGTGCTGAAAGAGGGAATCATCTGAAACAGGGGTGCCCAATCCTGGTCCTCCATGCAGAGCCCCTGTCCTGACAGTTTTCCATGTTTCCCTGCTCCAGCACACCTGATTCTAATGGATTATCATTATGAGTCTTCCATAGAGCTTGTTAATGACCAATTCATTAGAATAAGGTGTGTCGGGCAGGGAAACATCTAAAACTGTCAGGATAGGGGCTCTCGAGGACCAGGATTGGGTACCCCTGATCTAAAAGGTGCAGGTCAGTGGACCAGGGATGGGTACAACTCAGGGGGGATGGATGTTTAATGTTTGCACGTGCAGCGCGCGGATATCCATTGTTTCAAACAGTTCATAGATTGGTTCTATCAGAAAGAGTGTGATTTGTATGAAAACATACAAACCAGAAACGCACTCACATATGTAGCATGTTAGAAAAACTTGCCGATATGTAAAACAATAATAAAAAATAAATAATAATCCCAGTAATTATTTTGGGGGGGGCTGACGAACATTTTAGGGGGGTTTCAACAGCTAAAACAGGGCACTGCTATAAAACTCACAATGTATTTAAAAAGTATAATTAATATCTGATATCTAATATATCTGATATTTCATATATCTAATATATTCTATTATTTGAAATGTTATACTTAAAATGTTTACTTATAATTAATTCGGTGCCACCTCCAAAACATCTGATGAGCCTTGTCCAGCTCGAAATGAATAGGAGGCGGGACTTGTTACCATAGCAACGAACGCACACCTTCCAAACTAGGAAGTGCAAAACCAAACCGCGCAACTTAGCGTTACCTGCCAATGTGCATGTTTGGTTTCTTGTGAAAACAATGACTTTTTTCTCGAAAACTTTTGGTAATCAAAGGATGATCACTGACACGGATAAGAAAAACATAGAAACGGTAAATAAGAGGTCACGTTTGTTGGCTGAACCATGGCTACTGCTTCATTCCCCCCCCCCCCCCTTAAGTCAAACAATTATAAACCAGTTTATTAATGTATTCATGCGACATGGTTTTGTATATCAATTATTTCGTGCTTGTGGCATTTTTTTTAAAGGTTTTCCAGCGTTGTGACCAAGATGGGAAAGGTTACTTGAGCAGAGAGGACATGAAGGTTGCTGTCGTTATGCTGTTTGGATACAAACCATCAAAAGTAAGAAAGGTTGAAAAGCAACACTGGTGTCTTATGAAGTTTAATGAGAATTTGTCTTTTGAACTCCCATTTTCTTTTCTATTTGTCAATGTTGTTTCCATATTCGTCCCGCAAAGTTCACGTTTGTTAGAGATATGGCAGAGTATGCTGAACTTGCATGTAATGTGGAAGTATACACACAAGAGGGCGCCATTGCCTTTGAGTCTAAACAGACATGACACTTCTCTTTACCGTGAAAGGCTACGTATATTACATATATTCATTTAGCAGACGCTTTTATCCAAAGTACAAGGACATTCTCCATGAGGCAAGTAGGGTGAAGTGCCTTGCCCAAGGACACAACATCACATAGCCACAGCCAGGAATTGAACTCACAACCCTCCAGTCATGAGCCCAGCGCCTTAACCCGCTGAGCCACCTGACTCCTAGAATGTTATTATCAAACAGTAGCTAAGCATTGCCGAAACATTCATTTGTAGTCAGTTGTTTATCCCGCTGTTACCGTACATCATATGTTGTACATTTTCATTACAGTCAGAAACAACCATTTTAATGGGTCAAGGACAAGCAGCAAATTCACCAGGTAAGGCTGATATGTTGCATTTAAACACACAGTTATTACCATATGATGTCTGTCTTGGATTTTCATTTGTTTTACCACTCAGCATGGGAAGTCTCCTACAATGATGACTTGTTTTGACAGAATGAGGAAACATTAGTGTATGTGCAATGTGCCTCTGTGAAATGCATAATATTATCATACATGTCTACATAGCCGACACTTTCATCTTGTGTATCCTTGATGTGTAGATTTATGATAATATACAAAAAGGCTCCAACTTGATGTACTCCTGCTGCACTCGACTCTCTCCTCCGTGTGTGTTTATGTGTGTGTGAATGCAGATTTGTGTCATTCTATTTAGCGCTTGTGTGCTTATACTGTCTGGCACGTGTCTGTTCGAGACCCTGTATAGAAAAAGGCATAGAGAGAGATACCCACAGGCCAAGGTGGACCAGAAAATGCCATTGAGACAGGATTTAATTTGAGAGAGATGAGCGAGAAAGTGGCACAGTCCACACACACACACACACACACACACACACACACACACACACACACACACACACACACGCACACACACGCACACACCAGTCCTCAGGCCATCCTCAGACAGCTTCAGTGGCTTTTTCTCTTCTCATTTTCTGAGGCTAATTTATGGCGCGCCTGCAGTTTAAACGTCATTATGGTTTCATGCGCTGTTCATCACCGGCCCACTTATAGCCATCAGAAGCCTAATGCTGAGCCAGTGGCCGATATGAACGACTCACGTCAGTCAGTGTGCCTTGGGAGTGGCATCGTTCAGGAACTGTTCAGGAACTGTTCGTCATTCAGGAGTCATCAGTCACGTGATACTCAACCCTCTGCTGTTCTGTTAAGGCGCAGCTTTCATACATCATTTTAAACATAACAAGTGGCTGCAGTTTTAGATTAGATTAGATTCAACTTTATTGTCATTACACAGGTACAAGTTCAGGGCAACAAAATACAGTTAGCATCCAACCAGAAGTGCAAAACAGTTATTACAACAGAATATAATAAATATGGGTATACACAGAATATACATATTATGAACAGTATAATCAGAATATACAGGGTATGTACAGATTCAATCAGGGTATGTACAGATTCAAATTAGACAAAGCAGAAATTACCGGGTAGCATGTATATACAGTTAGTGCAAATGATGCAATGAACAAAATGAATAGATGTGCAAAGTGAACAAAATGTGCAGGTGGTGCAGTAACAGATGTGCAGATGTGCAAAATGGACAGAGCATAAATAAGGGGGCGGCACATATAAAATGTGTTGTAATTCCTACACCGTTCACCTGATTTGGATGTAAATACTCTGAATATGAAGCTGAAAGTCTGCACTTATCTTGATTGTTTTATTTCAAATCCATTGTAGTGGTATACAGAGCCAAAATGCTGAAAATTGTGTCAATGTCCAAATATTTATGGACCTGACTGTATGTTGTGATAGCAGGATGGTAAACACAGTCCCAGAGCTGGATTGTCGGTTGCATTAGTGGTAGTCGCTTAGGCAGTCCAAGGTATTAGGGATAGGGTAGGTTTAAACATGTGGCAAAATGGAAGAGAGTCAGTTAGCAGTTACTCTTATCTGGAAATACTTACAGCAGGTACAGGGACATGTACACAGCCATCATGTTGACACAGGCAGGGTTCGAACCAGGGAGCTTCTAATATCTAACCCTAACCGATTGCACCACATGACTCCCTATAGTGAAGAAGACAAGATGAAAAAAGATAAATAGATATCCGTGTAATCGTTTGAACAATTTCTAGCAATGAAAAGAAATCCTTCCACACTGAAGGGTGGGGGGGGGGGTGTAAATGATGAGTACGCAGCCTCGGAGAAGGGGGTCTTTTGGGCAAGACGGAACCAGGCGTGAGAGAAGGGAGACAGTTGGCGAGACAGTGAGGCCTTTCAGGTTAACACATGAAACGGCTGAGGACCCAAATTGGGCGGTCATCGCGAACCTGGTTCCTAGCCTGGAGCTAACCCTCCTTTGTGTACCGGCCTCCAGGACAAGAATGGAGTTAATCGGGTTAGGGTTTGCGTGCGCGGGCATGTACGTGTACGTTTTCCGCACGTGTCAATGGACTTCATGTGCGTGTGTGTGCGTGGGTACGACAGTGTGTGTGTGTCTGTGACGAAATCTCCCACCAGCCATTAAATTAGGCTCGGAGCGAGAGTAGGAGGCAGTGAATTAAACAGGTTTCCCCTCCCGTGCTCCCGTGATTACGGTGCAGCGGTGGAGGTGGTCTTTTGGGGGGTCGAGCGGGGGATTAGCGCCAAACTCGTCCCTGGCAAATAAACCCTTCTCCTTACAAAACGGATGATGCTAAGACCGCTGGTCTTCCTAGTTCTTGAGAAGCGTGACGCTCGAATACGGGGCACGCCATGAAGTGTTGCTGGTCTGACAGAGAAGGGTTAAACAGAGAGTTTGAACGTGTGCATCCAGGTGTGTGTGTATGCGTGATGTAGAATCTCCATTGTTAGTTTAGGATGAGTCGGCAGCAGAGACCACCCCGATGACACATTTCTCCCATGTGACAGATCCATTTCAGTGTCCCACTGTCTCTCTGTTATCTCTCCCTCTCTCTCGCTCTCTCTCTCTGTCTCTCTCTCCCTCTCTCTCGCTCTCTCTCTCTGTCTCTCTCTCCCTCTCTCTCGCTCTCTCTCTGTCTCTCTCTCCATCTCTCTCGCTCTCTCTCTCTCAGTCTCTCTCTCTCTGTCTCTCTCTGTCTCTCTCTCCCTCTCTCTCGCTCTCTCTCTCTGTCTCTCTCTCCATCTCTCTCTCTCTGTCTCAGCAGAGACCACCCCGATGACACATTTCTCCCATGTGACAGATCCATTTCAGTGTCCCAGTGTCTCTCTGTTATCTCTCCCTCTCTCTCGCTCTCTCTCTCTGTCTCTCTCTCCCTCTCTCTCGCTCTCTCTCTCTGTCTCTCTCTCCCTCTCTCTCGCTCTCTCTCTGTCTCTCTCTCCATCTCTCTCGCTCTCTCTCTCTCAGTCTCTCTCTCTGTCTCTCTCTGTCTCTCTCTCCCTCTCTCTCGCTCTCTCTCTCTGTCTCTCTCTCCATCTCGCTCTCTCCCTCTCTCTCTCTCTCTCTCTCTCTCTGTCTCTCTCCATCTCTCTCGCTCTCTCTCTCTCTCTCTCTCTCAGTCTCTCTCTCTCTGTCTCTCTCTGTCTCTCTCTCCCTCTCTCTCTCGCTCTCTCTCTCTGTCTCTCTCTCCATCTCTCTCTCTCTCCCTCTCTCTCTCTCTCTCTCTCTCAGTCTCTCTCTCTCTCTGTCTCTCTCTCACTCTCTCTCGCTCTCTCTCTCTGTCTCTCCCTCCCTCTCTCTCTCTCTCTCTCTCTCTCTCTCTCTCTCTCTCTCAGTCTCTCGCTCTCTGTCTCTCTCTGTCTCTCTCTCACTCTCTCTTGCTCTCTCTCACTCTCTGTCTCTCGCTCTTGCACTCTCCTCTTTAAAGTGAAGAGAAATGGAGATGTGAAACGTGTCTTGTTACAAAGCCCCACAGCATGCTGCCCTGGTTGGCTTTCATTCACTGCCAGAGACACGCCGCCTGGTTTGCGGGGAAGGTGTGTGTGTGAGAGAGAGAGAGAGAGAGAGAGAGATGGAGAGAGAGACAGAGAGAGAGAGAGAGAGAGAGGGAGAGAGAGAGAGAGGATGATGATCCCAAGCGAGTCGGTCCGTCTGGATTGGTGGAGTGGACATTTGGCACAGCCACGAGGAGATGATATTTTGGAGGGCCACCTTTGATATTTGAGTGAGCTGATTGGATGGGGGCTGAAGAGATATATAAGGATGACAGACTAACTCATCACTAGGCCCTGCTCGCCCACCCACTCCCTAGATCACTTTTCCACTCATTCGATCGCTCGAACCATATTTCTCACTTATGCACCCACTCTCTCTCTCTCTCTCTCTCTCTCTCTCTCTCTCTCTTTCTGTGTCTATCTCCCTCTCTCCAAGGCATCTCTCTGGAGCGGTTCGTACCCCTCATGGGGAGGAAGTTGTCAGGGGAGGATCCTTACTACAAGACGAGGCACATCTTCAACAGCTTTGATGTTCACTGTATGTTCACTCCCAGGTCTCCTCCTCTCTTTCCCTCTCTAGCAACTCTCTCCTGTCGCTTCTATCTCTTCCCCTGTCCTCTTTCTCTCTTGCTTGTTCTCCATCTTCTCTCGTGCGCTTTTCCTGTTCTCTCTCACTCTTTCTTTATCCTTTCTCTTTGTCTCCCCCGTCATTCTGTTCTGCTTTCCCTGTCTTACGACTCCCATCCCTCTTTGGTGGGGTGAACGACGTCTCAACAGGTATTCGTCTCCCCCTGCGCTTTCGCCGCCACTTTCCCTCAGCAGCTCCACCCCCGAACACCAGCCGAGTGGACGGGAGCGTCGACGCCGACGGGAACAAGAGCGCAGTTTCCCTTCGTGACCAGAGAAGGGCGCCAAGCCGTAGCTGGTGCTGTCGAACGCCGGTCGGCCGGCCTGCCTCCTCTCCCTGCCCTTGGAGGGCTCGTTGGTGTCAGCCTCGATGCTTTCGGGGTTGCTGTCGCGTTCACGGGTGTACCTGGGGCCTTCGACGTTTGCCCAGGCTTTCAAAAGGTTGTGTGTGTGTTTGTGTGTGTGAATACAGAACAGAACCTTACATATTTTTTTCAGCTTTTTTCCATCTGTGCACTATAACTCCTCCTTTGTGTCAAATCTTAGAGCTCATTGCTGATGATATGAAGGTTTGACTTACCAAGACTCCTGACAGACTCGTGCACGCACGCACACACACACACACACACACACACACACACACACACACACACACACAGTTATTCTGTGTGCGGAGGAGGGAGTGACACCTTAAAGGGAGACCCTCGAGAGATGGTGGAAATATAAGCTAGGTGGTTTTATTTTAGCTTTACAGCAGCTGTTTCCGGGCTGGTCTACAGGGAGGTGGGAGTATAATTATCTAATTAATTTGGTTCCCCCAATTCATAGTCAGGGGAGTGTGTACAGTACGGTGCGTTCATGTGGCAGCGTGTTCGTGCGTGCGAGACGCTGGGCGTCTGTGGTATGTGGGTATGCGGTGCAGGTTTGCGTGTGGGGGAATGGGTGTGTGTGTGTGCCGTGATTAAATCTGATGACAAATTCCCAGGGACCTCTCTTCATTAACCCCCACTCAGCCTCCATCACAGACGAGGACCTTTTGTGTCGGGAGATGGCAGGCCCCTTTAATACCTGTTCAAAACACAACCGAGAAATAACAAGGGACGGAGCTCCATTGTGCAATCAAAGGATGCACATCCTCGCTAACTTTCCTCCGTCTCTCTCTCAAGCCTGTCTCTCCTTTTCCCCCTTTCTCCCTCCCTCCCTCTCTCTCTCCTTCCCTCCACCTCTCTCCTTCCCTCCCTCGCTCTCCTTTTCCCCCTTTCTCCTTCCCTCTCTCTCTCCTTTCCTCCACCTCTCCTTCCCTCCCTCCTCTCTCCTTTCTCCCTTTCTCCCTCCCTCTCTCTCTCCTTCCCTCCCTCCCTCTCCTTCCCTCCCTCGCTCTCCTTTTCCCCCATTCTCCCTCTCTCTCCCTTTCCCTTTCTTTCTCTCCTTTCCCCCCATCCTCCCTCCCTCTCTCACTTCTCTCCTTCCCTCTCCTTCTCTCCTGTGTCTCTCACTCACACATACACAGCGTCGGGAAATGTGAGCCTCAAGTGTCCGTGGGTCCGGCACGTGATATCTTTGTCTGCGCGTCGGGTTTTATCGAGCTGGGATTGAGCAGCACCGCTCTCAATTAGCCGGGAGATTGACTGTCAGCCCTCGTCCGCTCCCCATCCTTTCAGACACTTTTTGGGCTCGCACACTCGAGCAGATTGCTCCATTGTGTAAGCGCTTCATTCAAATCTACACACCCCAGACCGTCAATTGGTCAGTTTAATTCCGCTCCATTGATGTATCACGTGTGTGTTTAACAGAAAGATTGAGCAGATTTGGTTTTGGTGTTTGTGAGAGAGAAGCAGCGTTGTGCTTATGCATGCTGCGTGCTTGGCAAACAAGCGTGTGTGTGCGCACGCGTTTCCTGGCACACGAAGACCGGAGCGCTCTTAATGCCTATCAATAGTTAATCTGCATCAATAGTTGATGACATCTTTCAGACAAGCGCCCCAGAATAATGCCAGTCTGGAATAATACATGTGTACATTACCATATCCTGAAAGCCGGGGCGACTAGACGGCACTGTCTGAGTCATCGTCACCCTCGCACAAACACAAACTCCTAACCACCCCCACCTAATCAAAGGGTTCACACGACTCTCCATCCCCCGCTGTGTCCTACTGAAATGAACACGCGCGCACACACACAATGTGCTGACACAAATCAAGGACTGACGACGTGTTTGTGTCTGTCGCCAGGTCGAGGCTTCCTGAAGCTTGAGGACTTCCAGACGGCTTTCAAACTAGCGGCTCCTGCCCTCCCAGAGAGAACCGCTCTGGAGGCTTTCAGGTAGGAACGATGAGGAGGAACGTGTAAGGGGAACGTGCAAGGGGAATGTCTAGGGGGAATGTGTTTAAGGGGAACATCTAAAGGGAACGTGAGAGAAGAACGTCTAAAGGGAACGTCTAAAGGGAACGTGTAAGGGGTACATCTAAGGGGAACGTCTAAGGAGAATGTCTAAGGGGAATGTCTAAGGAGAACGTCTAAGGGGAACGTCTATGGAGAACGTCTAAGGGGAATGTGCAAGGAGAACGTCTTAGGGGAACGTCTAAGGGGAACGTCTAAGGAGAACGTCTAAGGGGAACGTCTAAGGGGAACGTCTAAGAGGAATGTGCAAGGAGAACGTCTAAGGGGAACGTCTAAGGAGAACGTCTAAGTGGAATGTGCAAGGAGAACGTCTAAGGGGAACGTCTAAGGAGAACGTCTAAGGGGAACGTCTAAAGAGAACGTCTAAGAGGAACGTCTAAGGAGAACGTCTAAGAGGAATGTGCAAGGAGAACGTCTAAGTGGAATGTCTAAGGTAGGGGTAGGCAAGCCTGGTCCTCGAGAGCCAGAATCCTGAAGGATTTAGATGTTTCCCTGCTCCAACACACCTGATTCAAATGAATGGGTCATTATGAGGCTTTCACAGAGCTTGATGATGACCCATTCATTAGAATTCAGGTGGTGCTAGAGCATGACTCTCGAGGACCATGGTTGCCTTCCCTTGGTTTAAGGGGAACTTGTAAGGAGAGCATCTAAAGATAAATGCTAAGCCCAGACCACCTGCATCCATGAGACTTCAGACAGGGTGATGATTACCATGCTTGAGATTCACTTGGGCGAGTCCACTACACAGGCCTGCATAGCGACTCACAAACACCCTAGGGCAGGGGTGGGCAATCCTGGTCCTCGAGGGCCGCTGTCCTGAAGGTTTTAGATGTTTTCCTGCTCCAGCACACCTGATTCATTATGAGACTTCCACAGAGCTCGATTCACAACCCGTTCATTAGAATCAGGTGTGCTAGACTAGGGAAACATCTAAAATATTCAGGACAGCGGCCCTCGAAGACCAGGATTGCCCACCCCTGCCCTAGCACACTGAGATAGGCATAATTTATGTAATAATTGTCGGAGAGGAAACCTTTTATGGTGCCTTTTTCGTAATTTCGCCTCCATTTTGATGCTCTTCACCTGACCAAGGTGGGATGAAAAGTGCGTTTGTTGTAGACAGAGGACCGGAGACGAACCCTGACCTCTCTCTCTCTGATGTCAGGAAGGGACGTATACAGCCAACAGGTCACAGGTCACAGCTTTGGCTACGCTTCTGGAGGGTTTGAAGATTTGAACCCACGACTCACTCAGAATTGGTGGATCTCTGCTACCCACTGCTCTGCTATCCACTGCTATCTTTGTAGCAAGCTGGAGAGCTGTTACTTCCCACCGATGCTTCCCTCAGTCACCTTTGATGGTGGGGATGGGATCCAGCAGCGAGGGGGGAGACTGAGGCCGAGCGAGGGAGGGAGGGAGGGAAAAAAAGTAAAGCAGAGGAGGGAGGAAAATGTGGGGTGTGAAAGTGGGAAAACAAACGCGCCCCCCCAAAAAATCCATTTGAGATCTGAGAAGATAGTGCGTGTGTGTGTGTGTGTGTGTGTGAAGTTTATCGGCCTGCCCAGGGCAGTGTTTAGTCCAGATTATCACTCCAACGTGATAAATAATAACACATGCCCAGAGGGAGTGAAAGACGGAGGGATGTAGGGGTGAGCGAGAGAGAGAGAACACATGAGTTCCTAATGTACGCTCCTCCTTAGAGCCTCCAAACTAACAGTTTCCATGTGTGCACTCCAGTGCACTTTAGCGGTTATCATTATTTTGTCATGCGTACAGGTTATGTGTGTATTTGTACGCATGTATGTTTTATTTGTATGGGAAGGAAAAAGGGGTTTCGACTGCACTTCTGTCACAAGCAAGGACAAGTTGTATCTTCAAAGGCTTTTTCTCTTGTACATGAGTTAGAACATACAGAACCTATGGTAGGCTCATCAGAATCAGAATGGGGTTTATGCGCTATGCAAGTTTAACAAACATAGAATTCACTGTGGCAGAAATGAGCAAACATAGAACATATATGTGGCACACTAATAAAAAATGAATACAATGTAAAATACACTACAAAGATGATACAAATAACAAATAATACAAATGATACAAGTAATACAAATGATACAAATAACATGGAAGTACCAATAACATAGGTAGGAGTGGAATGGGTATATATAGTACGGGGGGGGGGGGGGGGTGTATATACACGGTATTGTAAACAGTGGTGCAAAAATCACAGTAGTACGTTTTTAAAGAAGCATGTGCAGGAATTTTGTTTTAAGCAAAGTAATGTTTGCGCAGTGTAAATGCACATCTTTTCCAAAGAATATAACCAATCCACAGTTAAATCTGTCAATGTCGGTGTGTGATGAGTGTGAACAGCCATTTTTTTCCTCTCCTTTCATGAGAGAAGTGCAAAAATATACTTGTTCGTTGTCATGATCATTGCAGAGATTGCTCATTGTATTGGAGGTCTCCTTATCCTCTTACCACACCGTAACTCTTTCACACTTTCTCCCACTTTCAATATTTTTGATTTTTTTAAACCACTGTACACATTACGATGTACTTCCACCATTCTCTCAGACTCTCATTCGATTCCTCACACACACACACATTAATGGCTCTTTTACATGCTCCAGATTTACGGGTGTGCGACGGCGATCCGCGGTCTCGCTAACTCGGCAGCGGCGAGCCCCCGGCTGCTGTCGCCATGGCAACGAGGCCACGCAGCCGTAGGCTGGCGACTGCCATTCGCACATTGGAGGGTTCTCCCGCAGTTGTGCTTATCCCCGTCTCCCTCTCCTTCGTGCCTCCGTCTGGGCTTTTTGTCTCTTGTCCCTCTCATCCCTTTGTCCGTCTCCCTCTTTCCTTCCTCCCTCGCTCTCTTTTCCCCGTTTCGTCGAGCCCTCTGTGTATTCTACCTCTCGCCCACCACCTCCGCCTCCCTCCCCCTTTCTTGCTTTCTTCACTGTTTCCAGAGCAACTATCAGTCATCGCTGCTCCGTTAAACACCTGACACTGCTTTCTCTGAGAGAGGAGGGCGAAAGAACTAGGAGAGAATCTCTCTCTCTCTCTCTCTCTCTCTCTCTCTCTCTCTCTCTCTCTCTCTCTCTCTCTCTGCTTTATCACTATCTCACATTTTCCCCATCTTTCTCTGGCCCTTTCTTTCCCCTTTAAACCCAGTCTCCTTTTCTTTCTTTGGGTTTCCTTCTGTTTGCCTATCTCCTCTAATGCCACTTTCACTTTCTGTCTTTCTCTTTTTCCCCTTTCTCTCATTCTTTCTCTCTCGTTTCCCCCTCACCTTCCCTCTCTCCCTCCAGCATGATCTCTCTCTCTGTTTCTCTCTCTCTCTCCCCCTCCTTTCGCCTGCTCTCTTCCTGCCTCACCTTGTTCCAGGCTTTGTGTGTCCCCATCTGCCATCTCCGTGCCTCAGTTCAGCCTTATGGTAGGCCGTCATCCACGGTCCAGCCAAAGGCAACGAGCCAGACGGAGAGAGAATGAGTGCAGGAGGGGGGCGATGCGCAGGTTAGGAGGAGGAGGGAGGGAGGGAGGGAGGGGGGGGGGGTGGTGATGATGAGAGTGACGAAGAGCGTTCTCAAAGACGTTCTTGCTTAAACCCACCCCCCTCCTCCCTCACTCCCCCCCCCCCCCCCCCCCCCCCGACACCGTTTTACAGCTCTGTCCTTGTCAACCTTGGCCCGATTCCATATCCAGACCCCTGCCCTCTTCTAGCCTAGGGCAAGGAGACGTGACTAAAGATGGCATAGCAGATACGGTGGCGATCATTTAGGGATTCACAATTAACACTGACAGGGTTTTTTATATAATAAAATATTTTTTACAATGATGGGCCTTAACCTTTGTTATGTTCAGAGAGACACTCGAAATGAGGAAACTTGGAGCTGAGGAGAGGAACATTACTTGAAAATAGCCGTCGCGACTGTTTTTCATCTTTTTGGGGGGAGGGAATGAATCGAATGAAACTCCTCAAGGGCTCTTCATCTCTCCAACCTCCCCCCTTTCTAATTAGCGTCATACTTAGGCATTAGAAGCCAGGTACGTATGGGTCCCTAGCCAGCCAGTGACATTAAGCGCTCAATTAAGAGTAACGGCAAGGCGGAAGATTTGCAGACCCTTTTGGCCCCAGAGGGAGATGCTGTAGCCAACCGCTAGCTAACCGCTCTTCAAGGGAAGTTCTTTTGTGAAGCAGGATGTGGCTACTTCAGCTGGCGGGGTTAATATCCTTTCGGTCACAATCACGTTGATTACAACATCTGACACCCGAAACGTAAATGAATTGCGTCGAGAGCAGATAATGGCGAGCGCTTTTATGTTCGTCGACGGCAGGCGTGAACAGATCGTCATGTCATGTCCGGCGAGCACAGCTCTTGTGCGTCTACACCGTTAGCAGTTGTTTACCGCGTGCCGCGTTTGTGCGCACGAACACACTCCACGCGGAGCGCGCGCGCGCAAACATGTCCATTTGACGGCCTCCTAATCGTTCGAAATGGAGTTTGAGGAATTAATCAAGCGTTCTTTAATTAAACTTCTTGGCGTCGCGTTCCCCATTTAACCACACAGAGGAAGGACACGCCTGAACATGCATGCAAATGTCTTACCGCCAACTCGCTCGCCTGCGAGCTATAACAGGGGGTTACACGGAGTGCCATCTCAAACTTTACGCCCCCTCCCCCCTTTCCTCGTTCCCCTCCTTTTCGCCTACATTCCTTCTCCGCTTTGCATCCCTTATCTAGCCCCTCTTACACTTTCCAGAGTGTGCGTTCTCTGTACATTTTCAATGGAGGTATGAGGGTTCAGTTGAGGGTGAGAGGGGATTTTGGGTTGAAAGGGTAGGGGGGAAGACTTCCCCAAAGCGGGTGGGGGGAGAGAGAGAAAGGATACCTCACCTAAAGATGTCCCTGTTGAAGGACATCCCCGAAGTTTCTCCTGAGTAACAGAAATTGCTTCAGAATGACAAATGGTGGAAGGTTTCCTACTGTATGATTAAGAAATTCATATATTCGAACCACCAAGTTGGTCGAATGTTGAGACCCAGAGAAGCGTATCTGTCAAAAGATGCGTACCCGTGTAAACTAGGAAGGGAACATGAGGGGAGCACGAGTGTGGAACAGAGACGAGAAAAAGAAAACGAGAGGTTGGGAGAAAGAAAAGGTTAGTGATCAGTAGCTGATAAGGTTACATTGTCCACAGTGTGAGTGCAACCACGCCGCATTTAGAGATCGCCCTTTCCTTTTGCCCCGGTATCAGTGGGTAATTACAGTGCCTATGTGGGAGACTGAATGGCACATCCTGGATGGCACACACACACAGACGAGAGTGAGCTGAGGATGACAGGAACTCATCCCACAGAGAAGATTTTGCCATTTTTTTTGCCCCCCACGCACAGATTGTCTTCATTTAGAATGTTTCACCTCAATCCTCATCTCTACTCCGCTCAGTCATAGAGGACATCTTTGTTTGTTTAATCACAATTTGAATGTGCGTATTTACCCTACGCCACCCCCCCCCCCCCCCCCCCCCTTTTTAAATGATCACCCAGTTTGGCAGATATGTGTGCTCTCTCTCTCTTTATCTCTCTCTCGAACTCAGTCACATTCTTTCAAATTTATCACCATTCCATCGCTAGGTTATTCTTTTGATAAAACACCTATTTTTCGCTGTTACCTGCCGGCTCTCCAGCCAGCAGTCAAATAATTCGCTACATTAAAATGGATATTTAAATCTATTTCCAGCAAATCTAGTTTGCCCGGTAGCTACATTCATGAGGATAGCTAGATCGTTTTTTTCTTTCTTTCTTTCTTCCTTCCTATCCACCTGGAGGAGTCAAACCACGGGCCATGTACTTCCTGCCCTCAATCTGTGCGCACGTCATGGCAACGCCTCCGTTATCCTCTGCCCCTTAATTGATTGGTTGATATCAGCGGTTGGTCTGACGCTGCGGTTAATTGATTGGTACGACTCTGCTGATGGCCCTGAAGTCTAATCTTGATTAGAGAGGAGAGAGAGCGTATGTCAGAAGCTGAAATAGAGCGGTTCAGACGGCAGACCCAGATTGTCTGGTTGATCACTTTGCGGTTCCTGCTTGGTTTCAATCCGTAAGCATTTTAGGGGGGAATCTATCATTTGTCTTCATTATGTATCCACATGCTCGCTCACACACTCGCTCACACACACACACACACACAAACACGCAGATGCATGGTTTAATAAGGGATGATAGGTGGACTGAACCGCTGGGAGTTGCCCAGTCTACTTTAAGAAGAAGCCATGATGATGGCGTCCGCCATCACTGACATCCTTCTACCTTGCATGAATTAGAATGAGGTGCGTGTGTGCCTGTGTGTGTGCGTGTGTGTGGTAGGTAGCCTATATTTATGTGTTTTTGTAAATTTGCTTTTGTACTATTGACAGAATATGGTTTTCATGTACCGTTTCCTTCAGCTTGGGTTCTGGGGTGCGGCGTTTAAAGGTGTGAGACACTAGAACTACGTGCAGATCATGCTGCTTTACCTGGCTCGCGGTGTCAAGTTCTCTCTCTCACTTTGTTTCACAGGCACCCCCTACACTCTCTCTCCCCTCCCCTTTCTCTCTCCCCCTCCTCTCCCTCTCTCTCTTCTCTCACTCCCCCCCCACTCTCTCTCCCCCTCCCCTCTTTCTCTCTCCCGCCTCCCCTCCCCTCTCTCTCTCCCCCCCACTCCCCTCTCTCTCTTTCTCTCCCCCCTCCCCTCTCTCTCCCCCTTCCCCTCTCTCTCTCTATCCCTCCCCCTCCGACTCTCTTTCTCCCCCCTTCCCTCTTTCTCTCTCCCTCTCTCTCTGCCCCTCCCCTCCCTTTCTCTCTCTGTCTCTCTCTCCCCCCTCCCCTCTCTGTCCACTGAGGAGAACGGACAAGCATCGCAAACCAGCATGAAGCTGCTGGATTGTCGCATCTGATGAGTAGATCGGAGAGCCTGATTAGGAATTAGCTACACGCATCCGTAGTTACTTAAGACTGTACCAAAAGTGAAAAGGGGGGGGGGGGGGGCGGTGTGGGGGGGGGCAAATGTTCCGCTCTTTATCGTGCTCTGTTGCCATTAGCCGCCGCGATTGGCTCAGGTTAGCGCTTGAAACAATTGGACACGAGTTACGTCCCCGCTTAGTCCTCTCATTCAATCTGTCCCCCCTCGTCGCTCCTCTCAAACCTGTGGGGAAAGGTAAGATTTAGGAGGTATCCAGAAGAAGGGATTCAAATACACACATACGTTAATTACGGAAGGAAGGCAACGCATCTGGTCTGTCCTCCATGAACCCTTTGCTGGCTTGATGAAGTCAAGAGAAAGAGAGAGAGAGAAGGCCGACCTACGAGGTCAGCAGGGACAAAACAAGCGTTTCCCAGCAAAGGAAAGTACCTGTGTGCTGTGCTAGACCTTGTAGACCTGGTGTCATAATAATGACTTCCATGAGAGTGAGTATCCTTTGATGCTGAACAGAAGAGATGGGTCTTCTTGTCTGGGCCTTGGTATGCCACACACACACACACACACACACAGTCTCTATTGAAACTCCAAGAAAAAAAAAAACTATTCTTTGAGTTCCTCGAAAATACATACCCATGTCTACTTAGCGTCGCTAGGCAAAAATGGTTTCCAGAAAAGGAATTGTACCGTTCCTCCGCATGCGGCACACATGCAAGCAAGCAGATGCCACAGTCTCGCACACGCACAATAGCAGCTCCTCCATGTGATGTTTTATTCTTAAGGCTCCGTATGAAGAGCACTCTCTCCAATTCCACAGTTGACATTTGCCATTACACTTCTCTGAACAAGAAGCACTTTCAGCCTTTCATAATGTCCCTCTTATTGCGTGTTTGTGTCTCAGGATATGTATGCCTGTGTGCGTATGTGCACTTTCCTATGTTAATGTGTGCATGTGTGTGTGTTTGTAATCTGCAAAGCTTCTAAGAGGGCGGCCAAGGGCTTGGAGGGCTGTCCAGGCCACTTGAGTCACACTTCTTCAGAACTGAAGGTCTTAAGCAGGGGGGAAAAAAAAGAAGAAGAAAGTGCTCGCTCCTCTCTGCCCTGTGGGTTCTGCAATGAAGAATCTATCAACACAACCAACTGGAAATCAGGGGTTATGTTTTTCTCTCAATTTTTCGCTCTACTCGCTCTCTCGTTCACCCCCCACCCCCGCATGCTCTCTTACTCTTAGCTTCTTTTTTTTTTTTTTGTCTTCCCATTTCGCTTTCAATTCAATAATTCTCCCCCTCGTGCACAAAATAGCCCATGTCCTCCTCTCTCATTGTGGCCCATCCTTTCTCTTTCCTTTTATCGCTCTCGCTTTCATCCCCTTCTCGTTTTCTCCCCCTCCCTCCCTAAGCCTCTCTCCCAGAGGAGAGGTGGCCGTGGCTTTGATCTCGCCAGGAGGTCCGCGCGGATTGGCTAATTCTGCGTGGTCAGTGGCACGCGGCCTCGGAAACCCGCGTGAGACACTCGTCCTCCGAAGGTCACTTTTCTCCGGCCGGTTCTCAGGGAGGGGAGGACAGAGGGATGAGAAGGTGTGGAGGCAAGGGGCCTGTGCCAGTTGCGTACAGCTATGTCTCAACGACAAAAAAAAGCGTGGTCCTTGTTGCTCCTAGCTAGCTAACGCAGCACCGCCGAAACTTTCATGTCAACATTGTAAGCCAGGTCAACATTTTCGACATTGTTTGCTCCTGCTTTCCTCACAGACCTTATGGGGTCTTGTGATGGAATATTTTGATGTTCCATAGTTGTACTATCAGATTGTTATAAGTTGTGTTGATGTTTTGAAAAACAGGACTTGCTAATTTGATCAATGCAAATGGAGATACCTGGCCAGACAGGACAATGAAGCCAGGTGACTTGCTAATTCTACCAGTGCAAATGATGCACTCTCCAGACAGGACAATGAAGCCAAACAGGACTTGCTAATTTGATCAATGCAAATGGAGATACCTGGCCAAACCGGCACCCACACCCATTGTGACATCTGGAAGAGGCCACTTGGTTTTTGGTCTTCCAACCCCTCCCCTCACCAGGACCATGGGGCGGGGAGGGGGGGAGTTCAACGATATATAAGGAAAACCTGGACTGGGTTCAGGGCCGGCCCCTCCAGAACTACAAGTGTCTGTGAGGCTCGGTCACAGAGCTCTGTTTATGTGTGTGTCTTGTGTGTATTGTCTGTTTTATGTTCCATGTGTTTCCTATTGCAATACTCTGTTCATGTTAAAGGTTCAATAAATTTGTAACTAACAAACTTAACAAACTTTGTGTCCTTACAACGTCCGAAACCAAAAAGTTCCCTTCACAGTCTTTTGAACAGAGTCTTGGCCGCACGCTATAAGGAAAGCTAAACTTTTGGGGAAGACATCTGGCACAGCTTATACACAACAAACCCAGCTATCAGCAGCCTATTTAGCAAGGAAGGCTAAACTGGTACCAAACTGGACCTCAAAATTCCACGCTAACATGTTTTTTTTAGCTTGAGGTGCACAAATTGACCGTTTAGCCGCAGCATCTACTAATACTTTTTGTATGTTGCTGTGGACCAAAGCCTCTGCTAAATTGAATACGTGTGCCCTATATGTGTTCTGTGAGTTCCTCAGATGCATTTTTGAGGGAACTATCTTAGCGGCAGCAGGAGATGGGATGTCTTATGAAAGGGTTCTTCGAAAAATACTTTATGGTTTTCCACAACGTTTTGTCTGAGGGAATGTCATAACACGACAGACCGAAACTTGACAAGCGACAGGGAAGACTACATCTGCAACTACCACGGCTCCGATGTCAGAGTTTTGACAAGCTGTTGTAGCCAGGCCTATTTCAGGGAGATTTTGGCCGGCACAAGCGCGTACCATGCACATGGCCACGTGTGCCAAACACAGACACCTCGGTTAACGAGGCAGGGGATGGCGGGGAGGGAAGGGGGGTTGTGGATGTTTGTGTGTATGTGTGTGCGTGTGTGCGTGCCAAAGTGTTGCCACAGTGGCCATTAGAACCAGAGGCTCCAGTCGTCCATCTGTCAAGTCCTCTTGCACCCTGCCCAAGAGGTCACAACAGGAGTACTTCAATCAACCCTCCCCACTAACCCCCCCCCCCCCAACCTTCCTCACTGAAGCTCTGCCACAAGCCGTTCGAACCGCTGCCTCCTCCGCTCTCCAGGCCCCTTCTCTGACTCTCCACTTTCGTTTATTTTCTCTCCCCCTGCCGTGGTCGTCTCTCTCCTTCCTCTTCAGCTCCCTCCCCCGCCTGTTACCATCACACCTTCTTTTTTCCCCCCCCTCCCTTAAAACAGCTCTGTCCTTCATTTTCTTCCCAAACCCTCTGCGTAGTCACGTTGGTTCGGTGTAAGAACGTTCACTGGCTCGGAAAGGAGCTCGCCTTCGCATTTACGGCTTCGTATCAGCTATAATGTTTGTTTTCACCTTGAAAAACTGTCTACCGCCCCACGATACGGTCTCACCCTTGTGACGCTGGTTCCTTCTACGCAAACGACGGGGTGTGTTCCTCGATGCAAACGGATATTGGCAGGCTTCAGCGTTGAGCTTAAGCGACTCTTGACAGGAGCACATTCTTCACAGCTTGAGGGTTGCACCAAAGCCGATTTACATGTGTAAATAATGTATATGCTGTGAACCCGTGTCTCAGTAGCGAGGGTAAAGCGAGATAGACAGTGAAGGGAAGCGTTTGCGTTGTTAAATGTCTTTGGAAGACTGCTCTACACTGCACGTGATACAGGCTACTGACTATTTTTCCATGGGTTTCTTTTGGTTGCCAGAAACCCATGGAAAAATAGCCTTCAGTCATTCTGTTTAGGGGGTCACATCAATACAAATGCCTCAAATCAGGAGTAGAATGGAAATATTCATCAAAACTACCTCATACGATTGCACTTTTGACTTTGTCGTTTTGTTTGTTTAGTTTTTTTGTCTCAGAAGACAAAAGGCTAAGTAGTCACCACAGAGTCAAGGAAAAGCTAACCCATGTGGACGACAGTATGCTTATTATTACTATTCTGGAGAAGTCTTGCCCCAGTTTAAAACAGGATTTGGTGGCAGGGAGCTTTAGTGTGTGCCGGCTGGCTAGCTGTATGAGCTGTTGTCTTGGAAACAAGAGTTGGGAGCGAGCTGTTGAGGTGCTCTTGCCATGGAGTATATGTGTGTGTGTGTGTGTGTGCGTTTGACTGAAATAGATACACCAACGATATGGGTGTGTAAAGCACTTGACGCACGCGTACAGTTTCACGCAGGCGTCCACTGGTTGTGAACTATGTGCTTACACACACAAACACACACGTTTGTCCCCTGTTCTCTTGGTCAGAGGGAACAAACATGTTTAATTGTGCGATTAATCCATCTTGCAGAACCATGGTAACAGTGAGCTGCCTGGCTGTGATAATGAAGAGCGCTCTCCCACAGGAGTGGGCAAACTGTGCGCGAATGCTTGCAGTGTGTGTTGGGGGGGGGGGGGGGGGGAGGGGGGGGGAAGCCATAAGCCATAAGAAGTCATAACTTCTGTTTCATCATCCATTCGATAAAGCAGTCCAACTGTAACCTGTGTTCTGATGACAGTTACAGTCATATGACAAGAGTATCCACCTGCTCACAATAATGAGTGCGTGTGTGTGGCAGGATGGTGCAAACAATAAACATACTTGGAACGGGAAAAAAAAGTTTAAGCAGGCAAGTATGATAAACTAACAATCGTAAAAATAAACAACCTAAAGTATAAAGATAATATCTAATAAAAAATAACTATACATAAAACATATATTAGGAAAATAAAAATGATTATGCATGTGAGCTGGCTTTTACAGAAAGACAAAAACAAACATGAGAGGTTGCACAAATGTATTTGAAATCATGGAGAATATTCACGCATGTGTGTTAAGAAGTTACACAAATAAATATTTTTGACAATCCACTACAGCACACCAAGCCAGGGTTTCTCCCAAAAGCTTTGTTTTGTAGATTAGTACTGTGCTTAAAAATACAAATATACACATGCCACTAAAACCTCACATACAGTTGTGGTCAAAAGTTTACATACACTAGTGAAGATCATGTATGCCATGGCAATATAGGGTTTTCAATAAACTCTACAACTCTTATTTTTCTGTGATGGAATGATAAGGAGCACATATTTCTTTGTCACAAAAAACATTCATGAAAATTTTTTCTTTTATGAATTTATTATGGGTCTTTTGAAAATGTGACAAAATCTGCTGGGTCAAAAATATACATACAGCAATGTTAATATTTGGTTAAATGTCCCTTGGCCATTTTCACCTCAATGAGGCGCTTTCGGTAGATATCCACAAGCTTCTGGCAAGCTTCTGGTTGAATCTTTGACCACTCCTCCTGACAGAATCGGTGCAGTTCAACTAAATTTGTTGGTTTTCTGAGTCGGACTTGTCTCTTCAGCACAGTCCACATATTCTCTATGGGGTTTAAGTCAGGACTTTGGGAAGGCCACTCTAAGACCTTAATTCTAGCTTGATTTAGCCATTCCTTCACCACTTTTGATGTATGTTTGGGGTCATTGTCCTGTTGGAACACCCAACTACGTCCAAGACCCAACTTTCTGGCTGATGATTTTAGGTTTTCCTGCAGAATTTGGAGGTAGTCTTCCTTCTTCATTATTCCATTTACTTTCTGTAAAGCACCAGTTCCACTGCCAGCAAAACAGGCCCACAGCATAATACTACCACCACCATGTTTGACGGTAGGTATGGTGTTCTTGGGGTGAAAGGCCTCACCTTTTCTCCTCCAAACATATTTCTGGTCATTGTGGCCAAAAAGCGCAATTTTAGTTTCGTCTGACCACAGAACTTTCCTCCAGAAGGCCTTGTCTTTGTCCATGTGATCAGCAGCAAACTTCAGTCGAGCCGTAAGGTGCCGCTTCTGGAGTAATGGCTTCCTTCTTGCACGGCAGCCTCTCAGCCCATGGCGATGTAGAACACGCTTGACTGTGGACACTGACACATGTGTTCCAGCAGCCTCCAACTCATTGCAGACTTGCTTTTTGGTGGTTCTTGGTTGACTCTTGACCAACCTGACCAATTTTCTCTCAGCAGCAAGTGATAGCTTGCGTTTTCTTCCTGATCGTGGCAATGATACAACTGTGCCATGCACTTTATACTTACAAACAATTGTTTGCACAGTTGATCTTGGGACCTGCAACTGCTTTGAAATGGCTCCAAGGGACTTTCCTGACTTGTTCAAGTCAATGATGCGCTTTTTCAGATCCGTGCTGAGCTCCTTAGACTTTCCCATTGTAGTATTTCTGGCTGAGTCTAGTGAATGTGTCAAACAAGCCCTATTTACATGGACTGAAAGAAGTCACCAGCTGGAGTCAATCATAATCACTCGTAAGAAGTTAGGAGGCCATGCCAAAAAGCAAATTGGATTGAAACAACTTTTTCTACATCACCAAATTGGTAATTCAAGGTGCTGTATGTATATTTTTGACCCAGAAGATTTTGACACATTTTCAAAAGACCCATAATAAATTCGTAAAAGGACCATTTTTCATGAATGTTTTCTGTGACAAAGAAATATGTGCTCCTTATCATTCCATCACAGAAAAATAAGAGTTGTAGAGTTTATTGAAAACCCTATATTGCCATGGCATACATGATCTTCACTAGTGTATGTAAACTTTTGACCACAACTGTATATAAGGAGTAGCAACACACACAAAAAATGAATGCACCCTTTAGCCAATGGCAACTAATGTACATCAAAATATGGTATACATGTAAATTAAACATAATGTTATAAAGTGCTGTCACATTTCAGATATCATTTTTAGCCTTTGTAGCCTGGGTAGTTCAGGGTATAAGCCTTAGGTCAGGGGATGGCAACCCTGGTCCTCAAGGCAACCCATAGTCCTGAAGGTTTCCCTGCTGTAGCACACCTGATTCTAATGACTGGTCATTATCAAGCTCTGTGGAAGCCTCATAATGACCCTTCATTTGAATCAGGTGTGCTGGAGCAGGGAAACTTTCAGGACTATGTCTCTCGAGGACCAGGGTTGCCTACCCCTGCCTTAGGGGGAACACTGAGCTTAGACCTAAATGACCATCCAAAATGGAGTTGTTCACTGACCTCAAGTTCAAAGCCAACCTCACTCATCCAACCACGCTCTCCGGTGAGGTGAAAGGTGAAGCTGGTAATTGGCCAATACTCAAACATAGCATGAAATGGTAAGGTTGTCAGAGGTGCTGTCAGAACGCACTGCCTTTGGCTTCCAAACTAAAAGTTTCAAAATAATGTACAGCAGAAGAAGTTATTCAAAAAGAGACATGACATCCGGTTCTTATACCAGTGACAAATTGCCAAAACAAAGCTTTTGGAGGAAACTGTCCCTGGCTTGGTGTGTCATAGCAAATCAAATATTCTCTTTGGCGACAGTCGCGTGTCTCCTTATTGGTTTGCTCTCTTCGTAGAACCATCCAAAGATAAATAATTAAGTTCTCCATCTTGAAAATCCAAATCTCATGTCATCCACATCAAGAACATTCCCAACAAAACACACAGATGGAGATGGACATTGATGGAGAGGGGGCCCAGTTGCTGAACGCAATTCGTCACATGAGGGGGTCTGATCGGAGATCAGTCAGCGCACTAGAGGTACACAATGATGTGGCAGGTATACATGTTCTGTAGTCTTATCGGTATGAGCTATCTTTACCAGGCCTGTCCATACTGTTGTTAGGTAAGAGACAACCATCACTCTGACTCACACTGTTACGAGAACTCTTCAGCGTGTCGATTTATATTTCCGATGTACAGTGGTATGAAAAAGTTTGGGCACCCCTGTTCATTTTCAAGATTTTCTTTTATGTATCATTGGTTGTTCGGAACAGCAATTTCAATTCAATATTTCATATAGCAGACAAACACAGTGATATTTAAGTAGTGAAGTTTATAGGATTTACATAAAGTGTGCAATAATTACTTGGTTACTTATTATAATTACTTTATTATAATTATAATTACTTTACAACGGTGGGATTCGTTTCGGTTCCCTCGAAATGTTGAATCTGAAATAGAAAAGTGCAGTCTGCCTCATCCTCAGTCGTTTTGGGGGCCACGAACCTCAACCCACAACCTCCATTCTACCTTTCTAAACCTCTCATGTGGTCTCTTGCAGTTTACGTTACCCTGGACCCCCACCCTTCAAAATAATCATGTTATTTGCTTATCTGTCATATTATGTGGCGCAATATACCTACAGGGGTGCTTTGGAATAGAAAACCAGAGCTGGACGGGAGGTGTGTGTGTCTGTATCGGTGTGCAAGCACTCAGCAAATGTGAGTGGGAGACAGGAAGGTCTGCCATAGACTCTTCGGGGACCAAAGCTAGATGTGAGAGACTTGTTTCTCTGACAGGTGTGTGTGTGTATAGGGGTGCTTTTATGCATCTCCGTGTGTGCGTGTGCGTGTGCGTGTCTGTGTGCGTGCCCTGGAATGCCCCGAGCAGCTGTCCAGACCACTGAATCTTTTATTCATTCACTTCCAAGAATACATTTTTCATCTGCCCAGACAAAGCTGAGCAAAGTGTGTGTGCACAAGAGAGAAAGAGAGAGAAGAAGAAATATTTGCATGACAGAGCGCTCGTGTGTGTATCTGGCTGTGTGCGTGTGCGTTCAAAGTGTTTCGTTTCTGTTTGGAACCTGGGAAGTGTGTTAGCGTCAAACAAAGGCGCTAGCCGGTGGTTGAAGGCTAGATTTAACGCCACTGCTACGGATACCTGGTGTTCCCGTATCTAAAGGGCTCTAGGTCATGTAGCGCCAGATATCAACTTTATTCTGCTGCAAGGCTCGCGAGTGGCTTTTTTAATACTGTGTGAAAGTGCCCCCGCATCTACAGTATATGTGTTTATTTGGGTGCCTGAATCAGCGTGTCTTTGTGTGAGCGTGTTCATCGCGCAGGAAGTGCAAACGCGTGCGTGTTTCTTTGTATACGGTTGATATCAAACGCATTGCCTTCAGGCGCTTGGATCAGAAACTGATTAGGCGCCTGCCGAGAGCCTGACGATGGTCGCAGGTTATCGTCAAGGAGACACATGCTTCCTCTTATCCCCACGGCAACTGGTGCTCGAGCGTACCGTGCGCGCGCGTTTGCGCTTGCGTGTCTCGTTTAGAGGTTTGCATTGTGAGTGTTGTTCCCTGTCTTCAAAGACAGGAAGGCTCCAGCCCCCCTGCTGGGAAGAAGCAAACAAAAATCAGGAGTTTGTGTTTCCTGGCTTTGAAACATGCACGGCACACACACTTGCACGCGCGCACACACAAACCATTGTGTTCGTCTGGCTCGGAAACAAGTATGACACAAACACGCTCCGTTCTTCCGTGTCTGCGGCTGGCATGGCCCGCGCAAACCATCTTGTTTATCGTTGTCGTTGCTATTGTTGTCGTTGACATTTGCGATGGTCGCCCCTGTGCGTGCACATCTGCGTTCGGAAGAAAACAAGTAAATTGCCTGGTGTAGCTTTTCACGCCCCCCCCCCCCCCCCCCCCCCCCCTGTCCCCCACGTCCCCCACTTCTCCTCCCCCTCCCCGGTCTGTTTCGATACGGTGGGACTGAGAAGGCGACAACAGGCAGGTGACACGGAGGGTTGCTCCGATTTACAAAAACGTTCAACTCCCGACTTTTCCGCTCCGTACCTTTTTGAACCTGCTGGGGCCGAGGTTCTGTTGACGATCTCCAGGGGCCCTCGAAATAAAAGCGTGGCCTCTGAGAATTTAACCTCTAACACGGAAAGACTTAAAACCAGGCCAGTGGAACGCGAGCGGCAAGTTCCAGACTGTAGTTCCAAAAGACAGAGAGGGTCAGGGATGATGCAGGTAGAGGAGAATGAGTTTGGGGGATAGTGTGTGTGTGTGTGTGTGTGTGTGTGTGTGTGTGTGTGTGTGTGTGTGTGTGTGTGTGTGTGTGTGTGTGTGTGTACGCAAGAAAAGACGGATGAAGGAAGCGTGGTGGAGGGACCAGGCCAGTGTTCTGTTTACATCAGCAGAGGAAGGGATGGAGCTCGAGTACAGATATGGAAGGAGATGAAGTCTTTGTTCTACGCTGCAGTTAGCTTCGAGATAATCCTAAAGAGAGTGGCTCAAGACTACAATTAGACTACACTGGCATGTGCGTGCCAACGCCATTGTTTGGCTCTTCATTGTTCTAATATGCTTACGGCGACAGATGTACGCTTACGGCAACAGATGTATTCTGTCCGATCCCTCTCTCTCCAGTCGGCTCTCGTTATCTGAGACCTGTCTCGCTATCATGGAGACCTGTGACTCAAGGTCATCTTTTTACCACTTTACCCCCCGCCTCCCTCCCACCACCGCCGCCCCTTAATCCTTTGAGATTGTCTTGTCCCCATGCCTTCGTTCTCTCGTTAATTCCCATTTGGACTGATCCTCACAGACGAAATCATTGAAGAACGCACGGTACATTTGGAGATCTGTCTCTTTCTATGTCACTCTCTCTTTGTTACTCTCTCTCTCTCTCTGTTTCCCTCTCGCTCTCTAGTAATGCCGGATATTAAAGAGAGGCATAGGGATGAGCTAGAGTGCTTGCTAGAGACATCAGGACACAGTGTGTTACTGAGGGGATTAACTGATTACCATCTCTCCCTGCCTGTGATCTCATAATCAAGTGTAGAGTAGTTGTGTGTGTGTGTGTGTGTGTGTGTCCAGGGAAGTCAAAGAGTAAACTTGGGGGAGGGGGGGCTGAGCTGTCCTTCAACTACCTATAGGTTTCACGGTCACGAGTAAGTGTGATATCTAGTTGTGCATGAACAGCCGTTAAAGACAAATGCCATTTTCAATTGAGTGTTTGTCTTTGTATTTTCCGTTCACGGAACACACAATTGCAATTCTCCCTGCTTTTTGTTTTTTCTTTTCTCTTCCATCCATTATTTTCTTTAATCAGCTTTACCCTCCTATTAGATTGCAGCAAGCCTTAGATGGCACATGGTTGGTGCAGATCTCTTGTTCCACGGCAACAGCGGATTAATATGCATCTCCATCTGCATGGCAACTCTTGAGACATGTCACAATCTTAGTGACATCGAAGAACACGCAGTTGTTCCATGTCCACCAACTTCCCATTGAATCTTTAAACTAGGGTATGCTCTTAGAGAACGACAGTAAGGGAAGGCGAGAAAGGTTCAGCACGGGACAGAAACAGTGAGGCAGAGTGAAAGATCTAGAACCCAACATTCAGGTTCAATCGAGGTGGGGATACGCGGAGAGAATCCAGCATTTTGGTCTGATAAAGTCATCCAGAAACACCTGTAACAAGCCATGTGGTCTATATGGCTCTCTGTCTCTCTCTGTCCCCTCCTGAAGGCCCTCTGAGAGTGGTTTTGAAAAGAGGACCTATTACCACAAAATCTGATATCATAAAGCGCCCGAAGGAAGAAAGCATTTAGGATTTGGAACATGAAGGCTTCTGAATGATGTCAACAAAAGCATTTTTCCTGTCTTGTAGTGTAGTGTACGTGCGTGTTACTGTGTGTGTGTGTGTGTGAGAGAGAGTTACCGTGTGTGTTCTGAGCTTGTCATTGTCCCCTCTCCCTGCTCTCTGAGCCTCCGGCCTCCCTTTCCCATCCATAAGCTCCAGACTATGATAAGATAAGGACGCAGTGGAGCGCTAGGACGAATCTGGTCGATAGGACACTTATCACCCTAATGCTGTCCCGTCTTTTGGTTTATCTCTGCTCAGAAAACAGTCCCTGAATCTGCCCTCTCCTCTCAAGAGTTAGCTTGACTTCACTCAGACAACCGCGGCCGATAAGGCGGCGTAAATAAAGTGTCAGGCGATAGAGCCTGCGGGTTAGAGCAGAGCTAGCGGTTAGCACGGGAGGGTTAGCGGTTTGCTACGTCGTTAGCGCTTTGCAGAAATATCTGGTGGTTTGCAAACCGAGGTTTGAATTGATCTTAGAACCATTCAATGGTTATGAAACGAATAAATGGAATGTATATATAATAAACAGTAGAATTCCAAATACATTGTTTGTTCTTCTGTTGAAAATCTTTTATCGTCTACAGATAAAGTTTGACCATCGCGAGGGATGACCAAAAGCACAACTTTTAAAATGTCACCAAGCGAGACTCATTTTAAAAATTCACTTAATGAGGATCCAGCCCTTTATGGGAACTGCAAGAGAGCACTTTGCCCTCAGACTGAACTGCATTAGTCATGCATCAAAATAGGGCCTCATAAAATATTACGGAGCACCGAAGTCACGCTACTACTGTGTCAGGCACACCACCGAAGTTATCTTTCTCATTTGACAGTTCTCACATAAGAAGATGTGGAGGGATGTGTGATGGATGTAGCTACACATGGTAGCCAAAAGCGAAAAGTTGAATTCTTAGAATGAAAACTTGTTGGCGAACGTGTTTCAGCGTGGAACTTGTCTGTCCATTTTTTATTCCCACGGGCCGTTATCAATGGGCATCGGATGCCTGGACACAATCGGATATTACCAATGCAAAATGTAATCTTGGTTACTTACTAAAATTATTCAAAGACAGTCCTGTGTATAGTCATGGTTTCAGGTCCGCCCATTTTTTTGATTAAACAGTTGTGATTGGTCCGGCATTATTCATGCGAGGTTAAAATCGGGTAACCTTTAATTTAATGCAATCAAGTCAATGATTGAAGAATGTTGGCATGCCGAGCCCAGAGAGAGGATACGAGGCACTAGGGGTGACATTTCCTGGATGCCACTCCCTGCACCTGATGTATCAGAATCAAAACAAGAGGGGACATGGGCTCGGTTCTGGGTTTCTCCCCAACCGGGATTGGCCATTTGCCTCTGAACGCTTCACGCCATTTACCTCGCAGACGTAAATTCTTGTGAAAGATCTGGCCCTAGACGGTCAGCATCGTTTCAGGATGGCAGGTCATGCTAAAGAGGGAACAGCGGGGCGGGGGAGGCGGGGGGGGGGGGGGGGGAGGGGGTACTTTCATCAGCTCGCACATGTGTGCGCACGCTCGCCTTCTCGTCCTTTTTGCACACACAAACACCCCGCGACCCTCAACCTTTGTTGTGTAAATCACGCGCTCAACTGGGGAATTGTGTAATTTTTTCCCCCTTTCTTTCTATGACCTTGACATGTT
Organism: Neosalanx taihuensis; assembly: GCA_030340665.1. NCBI lineage: Eukaryota > Metazoa > Chordata > Actinopteri > Osmeriformes > Salangidae > Neosalanx > Neosalanx taihuensis. The sequence continues at coordinate 5,409,766 of CM059296.1, read as the reverse complement.
TGTGTGCGTTTGTGGCTGACGTCAGGGCGACGGCTTGCTTTGTTTCACCGGTGACGTGACCTTTGACCCGGGAGTCGGCTCACGTTGTTCGGCGTCGTCTAAGAGTTGCGTGGCTGTCAAGCGTGCCTTCCTGACACGGGACGTAGGCGGAGCTTCTGATGCCGCACCGTCACATTATGGTGACGAAGACAATCCTCGCTTTTTTGCTGGCGAAAGCCTGCCGCCAGCTCCGCATTTCGCCACGGGGTGCTGGAACAGAGCGCTGTTTCGTCTCCTCGTCTCATTTCTTGTTCTCTCTTTGGCTGTTTTCACATATGTTGGTGCGCACCGTGGTGCTGCCTTGGACCGCACCAAAATACATTGTATCATTTTTCAGTTAGTGCGGTCCGTGTTCACATATGTTTGTATTTGGTTCGGCCCGAGGTCGAGCAGCGTTCATTGATTGGTGGTCGCAGTCGCACCACAGACGGGTAGCTCCAGAGTTCGGCGAGAGCCGCTCCGAGACCACCTGTTTAGTGCGCACCAGAGTGCGGCTGTTGTGTTCACACTGACCCAAACGAACCGTACTCGGCGCGGCACGTCATTTGGGCCGACCTAAACAGTGTATGTGTGAAAGCACCCTTTGTCCCTTTCTCTGTGTCTCTCCTGCTTACAGCAACTTTACCCACCGATCCCTCACACGTACAGGACAAAGAGTCTCCTCAGCCTCAGCTTTAGGTTCTTAAAACAAACTCACAATATATATGTAAATAAAACAAGAACCTATTTTATCATTTGAAATAGGCCCAGGAGATTTTTCATATTTCATCTTTCTGTTTCAACTCAACCCCCTGAACTCAGTATGAGACGGATTACGTTTAAAATAAACAGAAAACAGAGGACGTTCTTCCAAAAACAGTCTGCAAACACCCACTCGTCTGTACTTCATCAACCAATCTGGATCTCCTCTAATGAGCAAACTATTCATCTGAAGTATAAAAGCCAGTATAAAAGCAGTATAGCTTGTCTGCATTGGAAACATTGATTTATTTGTTGATTTGACATGTTGTGCCTTCCAGCTGATGAATATCTACTGCTTCTCGTGTCGCACACATAGACACCCTCAGTTTATCTGCGTCTTGATAGTGTTGACGGTAGTGTCTAATTCTATTGATTCATGCTTCTGTCAGTCCATCCATCCCAGTAGTGGTGTCAGTGAGCTCTTAATTCAAAGCAGGCAGGGCAAAAACCAACACTAAAACACAACAGGAAACTCAAGGCGGCAAATTAAAAAATGAGCAAACAACAAGATTCCAGAGGAAGGATCCAGAAAGGCGGGAAGAGGCCTCGAGAGAATCAATGAAGGATGCCAATATGGGCACAATCTGGAAGGAAATACAAGACAGAAAGGGTACTGAAAGGGGAAAGAAGACGCAGTTGGTGGGTTAACCATCCTGAGGACCTGTGGACCTGCACAGAGAGGGAGAGAAGTAGAGCAAGCTGGAGTCAGGACAAATGTTGGATCTCTCAAGCATGCGTCACTGGTGGTATGGTGTTTCTCTCCCTTACAGCCAGGAAAAGCCCCAAGGGGACTTGTCAATCCTTCTGTAAGCCTCTGGGCCTACTGAGATTTGAAGTAAACACACACAGCTCCATTTTTGCTCTGTCTCTCTCTCTCTCGCTCTGACACACATAAGACTAGCTAGTTGTGTTCTCAATGGCACATGCACGTCGCCGCGCACATGCAAACATCCTTCTCGCACGCATACACACAAGGCACTCGAAGACCGGCATTGTTTCTGACATTTATCGCCAATGCCCCGCATTCAAATTTCCTCCCAAGCATGTGTTGACTTTTGTAGATCAGACCGGGGGGGGGGGGGGGGGGGGGGGGGGGGGGCAAGCTCCAGAGAGAAAACATGGCAAATATGTGTGGACAGGACGGTAACGAGCGAGCGTTAACTTGCTGACGAAAAAAAGGAGAGGGGGAAAAGCAGGGAGATGCACGGGTTGGCTTCCAGAGAATTCTGGACGGGCGGGAGAGACCTGAGTGTTCATGAATCCCTACAGTAGACAGGGAAGGTGGCCTGGCCGCCCCTCGGACATCTACATTTCGACGTAGAAATAATGGCCTGTTCGCAATCTGCTGACGTGTGCGTCTTACTTCACCCCGGTGCACCCAGTCTGGAAAGCTCTCTGCTAAATCTTGAAACGATTATCTGTTGCTGTGAGATGTAAATATACATCTGGGTCATGAGGAAAGAAAAGCAATCCAACCACATCAGGAGTATACAATCACCTCGCCAAGTGCCTATACAAAGGAGATTTAGGAGCCCCCCTCCACTCAGTGCTGTTTTTTTTTCTCTCTACCATGGCACTTCAAAGAATATTCTGGAATGGCCTGAACAGAGGTGTGACTTCATTCCTCCAAAATGTCATCCTTAAATGCTAGGATGATCGTAGGAGCTATGTTGTCTGGGGAATTATGCCCCTGGTAGGGTCTCCCAAGGCAAACAGGTCCTAGGTGACTAGCTAGACCAAGAAAACCCTGATGACGACAAACAAATCGAGGTCTGCTACGTCGCCCGGATCTGCGAAACCGGTGCCCCACTTTGGAGCCAGGCGGGAGCTCGCAGGCGAGCGCCTGGTGGCCAGGTCTTTCTCCATGGGACCTGGCCGGGCTCAGCCCGAAAAGGCGACGTGGGACCACCTTTCAGCAGGCCCACCACCTGCAGGAAGGACCATAAGTGTGTTTTGGGGGGTGCTCAGTCGCCACATGTTGTAGTTCAGCCCGGTGAACCAGAGGGTCAAGCCAAGGACATGTCTCTCACTGTTGTGGAGTACTCGGCCTTCTTGGAGTCCTTGGGAGGCGTACTGAACAGTGTTGTTCTACTGGAGGACTTCAATGCCCTCGTGGAAAACGACAGTGACACCTGGAGAAGTTTACCCCGCAGGGTTATTTATTGTAAAATAAATAGATTGTTGACAGCACATTATCTGATGTGGTTATGTGCTCAGTAATCTTTGACCCCAGTTAAATGTCAATTATATTCCTTGAAACCAAACCATATCAAGTTCTCAAATTAAGATGAATTAGATTTATTTACCAATTCTGTGGGGAATCATGCGGCTCAGCAGTTAAGGTGTTTGGGCTAGTGATCGTAAGGGTTTGAGTTCGATTCCCGCCTTTGGCAAGGCACTTCACCCTAATTGCCTTAGGGGGAATGTCTCTGTACTTGCTGTAAGTTGCTCTGGATAAGAGCGTCTGCTAAATGACTTCAATTCAATTCATTTATTGAAGGCCACACAACATAGTTGGTGGAATTTGTTTTCGATACAGCAGTTAAGCTCACATCTCTCATGTGTCAGGTTCCATTTGAACAGCAACAGAAAAAACAACAACACATCAACAACAATAACAACAACTTAATGTAAATTAAGTGACTTAATGTAAATGACTCCACTCTATGCAATATTATTTTATTTCTCCAGAAAGAAGCCATTATTACTTTAAAATAATATTAAATGTATGGCCGTGTGGCAGAGTTTTTGTAGATTCTTGTACTTAAATATCATCAACATAGTATTCTGTGCAATATGTTTTTGAGTATTTACTCATCCTAAGTCTGCAGTACCAATTGCAGTAAAACAGTGATTTGATTTCTTAGGATGTATTCACCAGTGTATCCAAACAGGAACACCATGTTCTGCATTCATTCTGCCAAGACCTCAGCAGAGTGCTTAGAGTCACATCGGAGCGACGCTAACACTCGTAGCTAACCCTACTCCCCAAAGCACCAACTCGCTTTCCAAGCCCTCTTTGAGGTAGGGTGATAGTCTAGACTTCTGCAAAGCCCCTGAAATTGCAAAAAAAAAGAAGAAAAAAGAAAAGAAAAGGAGAGTTGTGTTAGAAAAAAGAAATCCCAATGGTGCTTCTTAGCCTAAGTTTCAAGTGGTTCTGACAAACTTGACTGGAAGGAGGGGGAGGCGGGGGGGGGGGGGGGGAGGGACTCTTGGGCCTCGCGGAAAGAGAGGAGGAAGGACTTTCATCCTCCAGCGCGTGACAAAAGAAAAATGGGGCTTTCAAACGGCAGGCAGAGAGACCGATTTCTGGGGCTGTGAAGAGATTGAGGCATGCACACTTTCATAGAGCTGTGTGTCTGTGTGTATGTCTGTGTGTGTGTGTGTGTGTGTCTGTGTGTGTCTGTGTGTCTGCGCGTCTGTGTCTGCGCGCCTGTGTTCATGGCATCATCTCGTTAGGAACAGATCTGTCTGGCAGAGAGGAAATCAATAGAAATCAGTGTCGCTGCAGATCGTAAGCATCGGCTCGTCGTTGGGTGTTTGCGTGTGTGCGTTCGTGTCTGCAACTGACAAAGCCTAGCCTGTTAAGAACCGAGAAACATGTCACCGGCGGGAGGAAACCTACCAACAATTAAAGTGGTTATATCTGTCGTAATGTGCTCAGTGCCTCTGAAAATGACACGCAACTCCCACTTTCACTTTGCCGTTCCACTGCACACATCCAGTGACATACATTTGATACTGACGTATTAACTCCCCATACCGCAGACTTGGAGGCAGACAGCAGATGCGTCTCGGAACAATGTCGAGAGATGATTGAAACGTTGAAACTGTCCATTAATTCACAACAGAGCAGGAGGCAGAGTTAACTCACACGGTAATAAACACTCCCAGTGTCCAAGCCAAACCCGCACTCTTTCCCTCAACAGACCCACTACCACTAGCCTGCTCTTCCAATTCCTCCCTTATTCTCTCTCCCTCTTTCTCTCTCTTCTCCTTTCTCTTGCGGCTGTGTGAAGTTGAGAGGGAAACTGAAGATATTAGGCCGGTGTTTGAGCAGCGCAGTGTCAATAGGCAAATGGAGGGATGGATGAAGGATGAATTGACTGTGGCTGCTTTAGACACTCATCATGAACACTGATTAAACATGCTGCTCATTAGAGAGAGAAAAGAGAGAGAGAGAGCGAGGGAGAGGAGAGAGAGGAAACGAGAGAGCCAAGGAGAGAAAGACCGCAGGGATGGATAGAGGAATTCCCATCTTTTTCTCCCTCTTGCGTTCCCTCCCCCCTTCACTGATTATGCAAAATCGGTCCAGAACTGTTGATTGTGTGCTTGTGTGCATAAAGACACCGGACTGTTTACCGCAATTATTTACCCAGCACTACCAAGCGCGCGTCGGCGAGCTATGTCATCCTGTAAGGTCCACAACACCAGCAAAACGGACAGGAGAGTGGATTTGAATGGTTTGTCTATACTATGTTAGCGTCACCCGCGCTTGCTGTGTATACATTCTCCCGACCCGCCACCCCACCATGTATCGCATCTGTATCCGAGATTGCAGAGCAGGGCTTTGCTCGGCAGGACAGGGAGCCAAAACGCCTATTAGAAATCCATCATGTCGGAAATAAAGACCAAGCTGCTCGTTCTCTGAGCCGTCTGGTACCTGCGGCGTGTTCCCGCCCACGCTCACTCCATCTATATTTGCCTATGCGAGGGTTTTACATTGCCCTGTCATCCCGGATCCAGGGAGTCAGATGGCTCAGCGGGTTAAGGCGTTGGCCTCGCGATCGGAAGGTTTCGAGTTTGAACCCTGGCTGTGTGATGTTGTGTCCTTGGGCAAGGCACTTCACCCTACTTGCCTCAGGGAGAATGTTCCTGTACCTAATGCAAGTCGCTTTGGATAAAAGTGTCTGCTAAATGAGGTATTATTAATCTTCACGTGCAGTTACCAGGGACCTAGTACAAGCATGTCCAACACACCTAATTCACCTGTGACATGAATGTGAGGTCAACTGTCCACAAGGTCAGATGTTTCCATATTTACCAAGAGTAAGAAAGAGCATTCTGTCCGGGGTGAATGCGTGCGTCCGGTCTGCCAGATTTGTGTTTAAGTAGATTTGTATCTCTTACTCTATCTCTTATTGTATATTTTACATTTCTTATCTTATACCGTTGTTTGCCTGTATTTACAGTACAGGACACACTACCTTGCCTACCGATATGCACCCACACAGGCAGACTCATTTCACATCGGACATTTCACCCCTCCTCTCCTGTTCACGCTCTTCTTTAGGACACCAAAAGGAAAAAGAAAAGGAAGGAAAAAGGAAAAGTCGAACCTTTTCTGCATTCTTCTGAGATGAAGCAGTGCATAGGTGATACAAGCACTGACGGTGTGTATTCTGAGAGGACATGTGCTAGACACGATTCTTCAGAGTAGAGGCTTTTTTGCTATATATTTCCGTGGGTTAATGTCTCTCTCCCTCACACACACACACACACTATTCTAGATTCTATAGGCGCATATATAGATATATATAGGGATAGATAGAAACACGCACATCGTTTCCCCATTCTGCAGACATGCACACACTCAGGCAGTCTACTTTTCTCACTGCCATGTGCCATACGATCCTTGTTGTTTCCATGGCAGCCAGGTACAATATGCGGACGACGGCTATCGGCATGACATGCACCTTTGTTTGTCTTTAAACAACACAATCCAACATAATTGTTTTTTTTTTTCTCACTACGCGCTATTCTTTTTCCAATCGCGTCAAAACGTCAACTTGGTTCCAAAAATGTAACACACGTGCAAACCCTTACTCATTGGAATGGTTTATTTTAAATGTTCTACATTTACGTTTTACATTCCGTCGCTGGCTCTTTCTAGCAGGCAGAGGCAAAAGCATTCATTTATGACAACTCTATAATATCGCAGAGCCCTTTCACGGTGGTGTGTTTTCCCCTGCCTCTCCCTCCCTTGTGGATCTGCCTCATGTCTTACAGTTTACGCTCAACGAGTCAAGCAAAATCCAGGCTTATCTCCAAGCGGCGTGTGCTTGCGCGCACGTCGGTGCGACGCGGCGCAACCGCACCCCTTGATAAACTAATTAGGAATTAATGGATTATTTTAGCGTCGCAAACTTGCAAATGAACATCGGAGGAGCGCTCACGCAAGAAGCTGCCTGGGACTCTCTTGGGTTTTGGTGAACCAGTATCTCCAACTCCCCCCTCCCCCCCCCCACTTAAAGGCTGTTCCATGGACTGGGCCTCAATTGCCTAAAGTGGGATTGTTTTGTAGTCACTGACTCCCCCTGACATGAGGAGCACGGCGGGCGTGGATGGAAGGAATGGGAAGGAGCCGTACACCCTCTTAAGGAAATTGAGATTCTGTCTTCTACCCTTGTGTCGAGCTGGAAGCACGTGGCTGTCCCCGGAATCCAATCACATCTTTGTCGATTTCTCAGAGGACGGGGGGGGAGGGGTAGGAGTAGGAGTAGGAGAGGCAGAGGAGGAAGGTGAACAACAGGGTTTACGGCCTCTAACAATCTAAAGAACGTCCTCGTCGACTCCCCCCTGCCTCCGCTTGCATGCTAGGTTGCGTAATCGGACGTGCGTGTGTGCCCTTTACCTGGAGTAAACCAGGTAGGTTACTAGGCTGCGAGGGGAGTTACAAGCGTGCGACTCGCAACACCTTTTCATTCTGTCGCGGCTTTAGCGAGTAACAGGAAAACTGGAAAAGGTGTTCTGCCTTCCGGATCTAGGGTAGCGTTGTGACTGTGGTGTTATGGCGTCTATTTGAAGAGACTTGGGGCAGGTAACGCAATCAGTGGGTCCAATATAGAAACATACTGGTGTCCTTGTGTTGTGTCGAAGGCTGTTCTTAGAAATCAATCAGTGTTTGTGTCAACTAGGTCTAATCTCTTTCTTTTTTTATATGAGAAGATGTGCTTTGGTTATCTGCTTCTAGCTTAACCCTCAACGCACTTTCATTCGTCCAACGCAAAGTAGACCATGCAAACTCGGACGATGATAGCGAACGATCGTTGCTCGTTAGCTGCAAGGCCCCCGCTGAGTGGTCAAGCCAACCAGGCACTGCAGAGCCCTCAAAGGAAGCCTCATTCTTTCATAAGAATGCAGTCCGCATTAATATGAAATATGACAACGTTTCTGGATAGGGATCCAAGCAAACAGGCGCACATACAGCCCTCACACTTTGTTTTGATCTCCATTTTGTCAGGATCTCTGTCCCATTGCTGGGAAAACGGGAGGTGAGGAGCATCTCTTTTTCATTTCATCTCTCCATTTTCTCCTTAGTCAGTGTGTCAGCATTATAGGTTTGACATTGACCAAGTAGCTTGGGTGTTTTTTGGCAGACTTCTCTCTGCTATATGCACCTGTGTGTGCGTGTACATTGTGTGTGTGTGTGTGTGTGTAATACATCATTAGAAAATGGAAAAGAACAACAGGAAGTTCTCTGATTAATGTGCCTGGGCCTCAGGTGCGCAGCGATGATGTCATCGGCAGCCTGCCCCACGGCCCCCCTGGGAGTTGCAGTTTTTTTTTTTGCAGTGGCTCTGGCTGCCGTATGGACTACGCAGGAGGCAAATGACACAATATTTGGTGGAAGCTCATCCCTACCTTTTCGGAAGTGTGTCTCATATATACTTATATTAATATATACATATATTATATCCCTTCATGTTCAGTTCATCATGTATACCTGATTTACTGTAGTCTCTCTCTTTTACGCATGGACACGCACGACAGACTACTGTTATCGTAATACCATAGCTGTCCATCAGATACAGCTAATGTTGAATGGTCAGCTTCACAGCTTAATTAGACTGTCACTACACTCACAGACCCCCCCACACACACGGACTACTCTCTCGCTCTCTCTCTTTCTCTCTTTCTTTCTCTCTGTATCTCTCCCTCTCTCTCCATAATCACATCCTAATGGCATGTTCCTGATTATAGTTGTAAGTGTGGCATCTGTCAGTTGGGAAGTAATGTAAAGTGTTGCTGTGAGTGTAAGTGGTTGGCATTTTGTTAAATTGACACGCACGCACGCACGCTCACACATCCACGTACACACACACACTGCCGCAGTCAGGCATTAAAAGGCTGATCATCTCTCTTCTGTCATAAGGAGTCATCACATCTTTGCTCTCTCATTACGCCTCATCACCACTATATGTCTCCCTTTCTTTGTGGCTCTTATGCCATCATATTACCTGCTCTAGGTTTGGGCCCTCCCACTGTCTCCTGTCACTCATTCCTCTCCATCTTGGAGGGAATAGGGAAAATTGGTCTCCACGGAAACCAAGTGTGAAGGATATCAGCATTCTGGATCCTCGGAACCACAAGGGAGACGTACAGTGAGAGTGGACAAGGGAGAACTGGACAAGGTGTGATGTTACCCTGGTTAGAACACACACACTAGGCTATATACAGTGAGGTCAATAAGGTCAATAATTTGATCACCTGTGATTTTGCAAGTTCTCTCACATTGCGCATTTCTTTAAACAATTTCTTTGTATATTAATGTGTCAAATTGACAAGATCAATTGCTTATCAGACAGATTTCTGACCTGCAAAGACCTGCTGTTCTGCTTTTAAATAGTCCAACTCTACTCTGCTCATGATTCTAAATCAGTAGCACCTGTTTGAGGTCGTTAACTGTGGTCACCTATGCACCTCACAATCAGTCAAAAGTCTAACTAATAACATGAGCAGAACCATAGAGCTGTCAAAGGACACAATAGACAACATTTTTGAACTTTAAACTCGGGGGGTCAGGTGGCTCAGCGGCTAAAGCGTTCAGAAGGTTGCTCACGATCAGAAGGTTGTGAGTTCGATTCCCGGCTGTGGCTACATGACGTTGTGTCCTTGGTCAAAGGCACTTCACCCTACTTGCCTCAGGGAGACAAGTACTGTACTTGCTGTAAGTCACTTTGGATAAAAGCGTCTGCTAAACGTGTAAATGTAAAGCTGGAAAGGGCTACGAGGCAATTGCCAAGCAGCTTGGTGAGAAAACAACTGCTGGAGCAATTGTCAGAAAATGGAAGAGGCTAATGATGACTGTCAATGTCCCTTGGACTGGGGACCCACACTGATGCTAAGGAAGGTGAAGAATCATCCCTGGACTACTCAGGAGCAGCTGGTCAATAACCTGAAGAGAGCTGGGACCACCGTTTCTAAGGCTACTATCAGTAATACACTAAAACGTCATGGTGTAAAAATATGCAGCGCAAGTTTCCTCTGCTGAAGTCAGCCCATGTCAAGGCCCATCTGAAGTCTATCAAGGATGATCCAGAGGAGTCATGGGATAAAGTCATGTGATCAGATGAGACTAGAATAGAACTTTTTGGTCTTAACTCCAGTTGTTGTGTTTGGAGGAGGAAGAAGGAGGAGTATCATCAACAAGTCCTCTGTACCAATTATTAAAATGGTTTGACTCAAGTTATCAATGACTTATTTGACAGTAATATACGTACAAATGAAGAAAAAAAAAACGTATATATATTTATTTTAAGATTATGTCTTTCATAGTGGAAATGCACCTACGATAAAATCTTTAGACCCCTCTATGTTCTCCAGTGGGAGAACTTGCAAAATCACAGGGTGATCAAATACTTATTGACCCACTGTATATAGCCTAGCTTAACCATAACTCTAACCGTAACTCTACCCCTTACCTTACATAAATAATATACCATACAACATTTTTCATGAAATATATATATATATATATTTTCTTTCATGATTATTTTAGTTTTGACCTGTCAGTTGTGCAACATGAGGGGACAAGGTTAACGCCAGCCTTGGATCAACTTGCCCATTTTCCTGAGACTAAACATAGACAGCAGAAGATCAGAAGTGCTGGATTATGTTTGGCATAGATCAGCATCAAGAGGAAACTCTATCCATCTTTGGAGGCCACAACTGCAAAGAGAGTCTGTCTGCCCTCCTGCCTGCCTGCCTGCCTGCCTGCCTGCCTGCCTAAACACCTCACCGCCCACCTGCCTGCCTGTCTCCCTGCCTGCCTGCCTGTCTGCCTGTCTCCCTGCCTGCCTGCCTCCACCCGCCTGCCTGCCTCCCTACCCGCTCGCCTGCCTACCTACCTAACCGCCTGCCTGTCTGTCTCCCTGCATGCGCGCCTGCCTGCTAACCTGTCTGTCTCTCTGCGGGTAATAGGGAGGAATGAGAGGCAGAGAGGAGACCGGCGCGGAACAGGGAAGTGCAATTTTCCAGGGGCTGCGTGGGTAATGGTGTTTTAATTCCCCTCCCTGTTGCTCCCTCATCTCTCCGCACATCTGCCAAGCGCTTGGAAGTGAGAGCTCATGCAGGGAAACGGAGAGAGACAAGTCAATAGCACGAACCAGCCTGGAGCAAACGGGAAACCAAACAGAGAAGGAGACAATGAACAACAGCCAGAAATACTTAAATAAAAAGGAGGGATGGGGAAAGAGAGGAAGGAGTGCGCAACGACGACTCAAACAGATAAGGAGTAGATTTGCAACAAACCAAAAAAAAAATTGCCGCCCTGCGTTTGAACGCACCTATTACCTCTCAGGTGGGTAATTGTTGGTGCGCCAATCTATGTAAACGATAGTTTGTGTTAGTGCATGCATGTGGGTGTGTGCGCTTCATCAAACAAATCAGCAGGGTTTGTGTAAGATTCCTTCTGACCATATTTGGGTTGTTTTTTTTTTTCCCCCTGTTGATTTTGCATGTCCTCCAATTCTGCCGCGCCAAGCTTTTTCTGCTCATTGACCCGTGGATCAATACCATCGACTGACTAGACAGGCCACTCATCTGCTTAATGCCACATATCTGGACGAGCCTCTGATCAAATCAATAGAATCAAATTGAATAGAATGGAGTAGGAACTGATTCTTGCGTCAATAGCCCTCTATTGTCAGGGCAAACAAGTAGCTAAAATGCACACGCAGCCACGTTGACAGTAAGGAGCAGTCCGATGGGAAATGAGATGGGAATAGGACCTCGCTGTTTAATCTAACACATGAGATCTGTTACATCTCCTGGTGGGAAAATGTTACAGATGAGGGAAGTACAGAGAGAGGGAGAGAAGGGGGGGGGGAGAGAGAGAGAGAGAGAGAGAGGGAGAGAGAGAGAGTCGGGACCATCAGGCTGTAATTTCTGCTCCCTCCATTGACAAGATTCAATTTTCTCCATCGGCATCTACGTCTCCTGTCTTTGAGTGAGGTGACTCTGTAGAGCGCGTGCGTGCGTCTGCGTGCGTACGTGTGTGTGGGCGCACGCATTAGAGGGCGTGCCGGTGTACTTGCCAGGCAGTCTGCATGCTTCTGTATAAGTATAAGTGTGCGCTTGCATGAGGATGAGTGTGTGCCCATGGGGGAGAGGGGGGGGGGGGGGGGGGGGATTGCTCATGTGTGAGGAATGGAGAAGGAAGGAAGAGAGAGACGAAAATGGAATTAAAACAGGCAGTCTTTTGTGCTTTGAGCTTTGCGCCAATACTTGGCTGGCATGAGTACATTGTCTCCAATGACCAGGAGAGAATAAAGATATAAACTCAGATTTGAACATGAGGCCAATATATGATATTACATCTTCATTCAAGCATTGAAAATACATATCTCTCAGTTTTATTTTGAATTTATCATTTATATTTTCAGTTATTGTATTTTCTATCTGACCATTACACTTTCTTGCCACACAGGTCTGGAGGGGGTTTATGTAATTCAGTAAATTACTGAATTTCACTAAATGACACAAACCCCCCCCTCCAAAAAACAGAAAGATGTCCTTACATAAAAATGTGCGTTCTTACATTAGAAGAGGAAGTACAGAGGCATTAATGTATGGAGGATGACTTAGTGGAAGATGGCGGTCTCTGTTAGTGGAGTAAGATGTTTGCTGTTCTCCCCCCCCTCCAGGCACGTGGACCAAGACTGCGATGGGCATGTTAGTTTCAAGGACTTTGAGTGTGTCATCAGCTATGGACTGGCCAACAGCTGACACACACACACACACACACACACACACACACACACTTTGTTTTTGTATTGTAACAGTTATACATTTGAATTGAAACTGTGTTATAAATAAAACTAATTTGGAGCGTTGATGTGATTATCTTTGCTGTGAGTGATCAAACAGGCGCGATGAATTCCTTCCGGATCTTACTTTATCTTTGATGGAGAGGATATGCAGATGAAAGGAATCATAGGAAGTCATGTGGCGCTGTCGTTTAGGGTGTCGGGTTAGTAATCAGAAGGTCCCTGGTTTGAACCCAGGCTGTGTCATGACACAACATGATGTTGTGTCCTTGGGCAAGGCACTTCACCCTACTTGCCTCAGGGGGGAATGTCCCTGTACTTGCTGTAAGTCGCTCTGGATAAGAGCGTCTGCTAAATGACTAAAAATGAAAATGTGAAATGAAATTTTCCCCTTTTTACCTTGTTCATTCCCTCTCGTCTACTCAAAATTCCACTTCAACGGCACACATCCTTTGCACTCTAGTCCCTTAAGTGATCTGCCACTTCAAGAAAGGGGAGCAGGTGACATCAAATTGACCTCGCTCCCCAACACGCATGCACACACACACCCCCCACCTGTAATCAGATTTGGCCTTTTAATCAAGCCTGTGTTCAAAGACATCGCTCCCTGGGCTGTAATAAAATGCCACAACAAACAAGTCTTCCAGAGGGGATTTACCTGTTGCTTCTCTTGTTACACGCAAATAACAAATCTGTGAGTACTTCTTTTTTATTTTTGGGGGAGAGGGGAGGAGGGGTGCAAAGGGCGGAGAGGATTTGCCAGGCTCCTGACTGAATAAGGATTAATTAGTTTTTTTGGGGGTAATCGAGTTTCCTCTCGATCGGTGGGTCGGAGCTGTGCACAGGAGCGAAGGTACACACACACACACACACACACACACACAGATGCACTTACCCACAGTGAGCACACATTCAGGAAGTCTTAAACACACGCCTATACTCTCGTACGTGCTCGCGTGCACCTCGTAAATCCATCAGAGCAAACTCAGAAGGCGAAATAAAGGAAATGGACCAGCGGGAGGAAAAATAGCATCAAACGGTTGTTTAATCAAACAAACAACGTGTTTAACACAGACAACGTGTCATTTTCAAGAAGCAAGCACGTACGCGTGGGGTCAAATTACTTTAAGATACACACTGTTAGTGGATTACCCCAAACTTCCCATTCATTCTGAATTGCAAAGAGGAAATCGGAGGGGATGGGAAGAGGAGGACTGGATGGAGAGACCAACATGTGAGAAGGGGAGGAAGAGAAGGGGAGAAAGGAAAGGTAGGATGGAAAGATGGAGAAAGAGAAGAGAGAACGAGAGCCAGAGCTGTATGGAACATTGGGGTGCAGGATGGAGGGAACGAGTGTGGGAGGGGTCAAATAGAAAGATACAAAGAAACTCCACAATGCCAGACAGACAGCTAGCAGTGCCTGGATGGAACATGGCACCAGTTCCCTCCAATGCTAGCCAAGCTAGCTTAGTCTGTGCGCCACACAATAATCCAATATGGATCCTAAAGCGATATTTTTACATTTAGCATGAAGAATGCCAACATTTTCATTTGCACAGTTCCATCCCTAGCCAAAACACAGCAGGATAGCGGCTAGCCCCATTGTGTTGGACATGAAGCACATTTCTACCATCCCAAAAAACCTGTAGCAACTAACAACTAAGGGCCAAACACATTTCGGCGGTGAGTAGGTTGGGCCAGAGGAGGAGGTGAAACAATCTGCTGTGAACAGAAACCGTTTTTGAAGTGGATAAACAAGTCAATTTAGAGCGGAAAATGTTTGAGAAGCAAAATGGCCCCCAGATCTTACAGCAGTTGGGTGTTCTACAATTGAGTTTACATTTCAGAATGACAGTAATCTGTTTGGGTTCATATCTGTGGTGTCAATTCATGCAACCGATCATTTGAATAGGCTGTAGCATTGGAGCACATCTGCTGATTTGAGATATATTCTGGACACTGGCTATTCATTTGATATCATATCTGGACAAAATTGTAGCCTTCTGGAATCTGGACACTCTTTTGAGATTACGGCTCTGGAAAAAAATGAAACCACAGCACCTTTTTCTTTTCTTTCAAAGAACGTTGAGAAGGACATTTGTGATTGAGAAACTGAGGCTACTGCGCGTCGAAAACCTTCTGTTCCTTCCTTAAGATTGTATTTCTCAAAGTTTTATTTCTAGAGCTGTATATATGGACAAAATGTCAGCCTTAGGGAATGCTCCCACTACCTATACCATTAGAACAAGCATCGTCTCTAGAATGGTATCCATAGCGACAGAGCTGTGGTTTACGATTTAAACTACTGCAAATGATGAATGTAGAAATTAGAGATACGGGAGATCATTTAGACCCCACGACTTGAGTTTACAGTTTATTTCTAAATAAAACTCGCTAACGATGGCTCAGCAGATGTGATCTGAAATGTCAGACTCGCGTGCTTCTCTGTCCGAGGGATGCGGCTGTACACCTTAACACTACCAGACGCAAGCAACCTCTTCGTATACACTGTATTCCGCCGCGTGCATGTTCGTTCCTGAATCCCCAAATGATCGTCTTATTCTGGCAGACACGGGTTGTATGGACGTCCAGTCCTCTGCCCGTCCTCTATCGCTCAGTTTCTCCCCGTGGACATGAGGCCCTGGCGGGGATGTGGAACAAGGGAGGACGAGGAGGATAGGGAGCGAGGAAGGGGGCGGAGGGGGAGGGGGGGGGAGGGGGGGGGGTCTCGAGGAGATCTCATTAATCAGGCCTGGCAGATACAAATGAGGGACCTTGCTCCTTGCTCTACCTGCTCGCTGCGACGGTGTCGCTACACCCGCCTCCGTCTGCAGCGTGAGGGGAAGAGGGAGGGAGGAATGGTGAGGTCTTCCTACTGGGTGAAGGCTCTTCATTTCCATGGTCCTCGTCTGTATCCTGCCCCTCCCATCCCTTCCCTCCCTCGCCTTTTCTGCGGTCACAACAACGAGCCTAGGGTTTGGTGACGTGTCGACACCTGTGGAGACCCTTGGCAGACTTAGGGCGCTGCTTCCTGCTCCTCACATCCGCTCCTTCTCACCTCTGCCTCCACACCTCTCATCGTCCCTTTCCAATCGCGTCGATCATCTCCTTTCCTGCGGCAATATTGCAAGGTTGGCAGTACTTTCCGAAGACCTTGCGTCTCTTCCCCTTTCGGTTGTCATCCAGGGTCTCATTTTGCGAGCGTATAGCGGGCGGGGCGAACCTTGAGCTGTCATTCCATGACTGACGATGACAACTTGGGATTTCAGCAGGAATGAATGTTCCACGCATTGTTACTTTCCTCTGCAAAACGTCAACAAAGCAGGTGTGGATCGTAGAAAGAATAGACTTCATCTCCATGCTTTCTATCTTTCATGCGAATCTCTTATTTTTGGCATGTGGCTCGCGACATTCCAGTCAGCGAGGAAAGACATTCAACGTCAAAACCAAAAATTCTCAGTCCACTACAATACAGTGTTCCCCAACCGCAAGAAATGGAATCTAGTTAACACTAAATTGAGCCCTCAGAGAGAAAGAGGCTTACCAGTAAGAGTCCATTACAGGTGCCATGGTAACGGTGTCCAGGCAACAAGGGCTTCTCTCACCTCTCGACCTCTCCGAATTAAAACCCAGCGAGCCACACCGGCCCTTTATATCCTATAAAGGTGATGGATAACATCACAAAAGGTGTTGCATGGCAGCGGTGATATCGATGAGATATGCCTCTGGCGTTAATACTTCATGGACTGCCACTGGATGATCTTCGGCAAACTTTTGATGGCATTTGAAGCATGGCATTTGAAGGATTTAAAAAGGCTCTCTGTGATTCGACTCATTTGCATTGTCCTTTTCAAAGTGTGAAAGCGTGTGCGTTTCAAATTGTTGACAGTGTCGGATTTCGGTACATCCAAAAAGCCTAGAATGTGACGTACCCCACGCTGCGCGTGTATGCAGGCGTGACAAAATAACCCTCTCAAACCATCCCGTCGAATCTGGTTTCCTCATGCATCAAGTGCAGTTTATGAGAATCTCCGCCTTTTGGCACCCAAACTATGATCTCGGCCTCGGGCTTCATGATAGATGCAGGCTATAGGCTATGTTGGAGGCACTATGAGCATATTGATTTTCCAATGGGCAGCCTATTAAATATGATTTATAGATATCCCCTCCCTCTCACTCTACCCCCCAAGCCCCACAGAGCCCCAAGCTAATGGCTAGGATAGCCCTGGTGCGCAGGGTGATTTATTATCCGCAAAGATTCATAGATAAAAATAAAAAAACCTAGGTGGACTCGAGAGCCAGCAACATAAATGTTGCAGAGGCAGTTTGGATTGTAAGTGAGGCTGCCACGTGTGTTTATATGCATTTCACCCTATTAATACTGCTATTATGTTATCGATTGTGGTAGTTAGCCCTGCTGTTGTTTTGCTAATGAAGAGCTAGCTTGTGGCTAATCGGATGTGAGGGTTGAAGACCACAGTGGGTTTTTTCCTTGATAGTCAATAGGTGGATCGAAGAATAGTGAATAGTCAGGTGGTCCGCTCAACTGGTGTCCAAGGCTCTGAAATAGTTGGTATCATGTGCAGTAGGAACTAGATCAGGGGTGTCCAATCCTGGTCCTCGAGGGCCACTATCCTGACTGTTTTAGATGTTTCCCACCTGATTCTAATGAATGGGTCGTTATCAAGCTCTGTGGAAGCCTGATAATTAGTCAGGTGTGCTGGAGCAGGGAAACATCTACAACTGTTAGGACAGTTGCCCTCGAGGACCAGGATTGAACACCCCTGAACCACATGATGGGTTTGGATCTCAGAAGTGTGACGGTGGCAATGGTGGTGATGGTGGTGGGGGTATGAAGGAGGAGGAAGATGGGGGGGATTTCAAAATGATAGGTTTGAGCTTTTCCCTGAGTACGTATTGATCAATGAATTGTTAATGCGCAGTATAGATGAGAAGAACGACAAGGCTTTGTTCGTTGCTGTACATAACATGGCACACACACAGGAGCTGTGGGGCAGGAAGATACCCTACCTAAACATGGGCGAGCCTCAATTGGAAATAGAACCCAGAACTTTCTGTCTGCAAGTCAGTGCATCACCGTGCCATGCCTTTTCCTGTCAAACCATGTGAAATATCAGGAAATATGGAAAGATTGATCTCAATTCTAGAAGCTGTTATTTCAAGCTGATATTTTACCAGCAACCTTGTGACATATTGAACTTCTAACAACTGTGCTGGACTGTTTTCCAAGAGAGGGAGATGGAGAAAGAAGAGCAAGACCACAGATTGGGCATTCGGACAGTGAACAGTGACTAATTATTGTGCAAACACAGTGTGACCTGTAGAGCTCTGGCTGACTGTATAACAAGGTATGGTTTAATTAGCCTGGATAAACAGCAGATATTACTAAAGACACGTTGTCCAACGGCCTGTTCTTCCTCTGTATTATAAGGTGCACTTAGCTGACCCTGGGAGTGTGTGTGCGTGTGTGTGTTTCTCATTTTGAGAGGAAGAAATGTCCTTGACTTCCAAGATCATTATTATTGTAGCGCCTTTCTGGATGTCAGCATAAACGCGCGCGCGCCCACTCACACACACACACACACACACACACACACACACAGTTTTCTGGCCCTAATTTTGTTGACTCACAAAAAGGGAGACATTTCTATTTAAACTCAGTTATTTGGTTTTTGATACTTGTTAGAATGATCAACAACTGATTGTATGTGTGTATGTCTTTGTGCGTGTGAGAACACAGATGGTGAATAGGGTCTGAGCCAAGGTCTTAACACATATAGACACAATTTGTATTTAAACAGTCGCGACTGTTGTTAGGCTTCCTCTACAATTTGTCTAAAAACCGTAAAAACCGTTACAGCAGAGCAACTCTTCTTTTGTTAAGAAACGATGTAGAAATGAATTTCCGTACAAAAACACCACATGAAAAATGAGGAATCTCATTCTAAGCAGTCACGCAATCGGTCACAGATTTTGAAATCAGAATGAGACGTCATATCGCATGACTACATGCTTTTATTACAGGTTTAGGCTTCCCTTTCCCAAAAAACGATGATGGCACGCAGTCCCTGTGTTTAATCCTTAAAATGTCTGGCAGTCCCCTGGGTGAGTATTTGTGTGCCGTGTGAACTCACTTTAATGTGCGTGTAGACTGAGAGAGCGTGAACAAGAGATTGTGTGTGGTACCAGCATGCGTGCGAAAATGGTAGTGTTTGAGTGAGAGATGGCGTGTGTTTGTCAGTGCCAGGCAGGAATTTGTTGACTGTATCAAGAGAAATGGCAGGTGTGATGTTAACTGTCATTATCAGTCTATGTCATAGGAACCAGTCATGTCAGTCATTTGGTGTTCTGAAAAAATAAATAAACTTTCTTTTCAGTGGTCATCTTGTCCTAACAAGAGTATTGTTTGTGTGAGAACATGTGTGCCACTAACAGTCATCAAATGCTTCTTTTGACGTCCGAAAATATAAGCCTTGTCCTTTTCAGTGAGAAATCAGGCATGACATATTCTACATACCGCCATAAATATACCTAAACAAAGTACTTTCTGCTCAAGTGGATAACCTGTCGAGTGTGACCTACTGTATCACACACACAAACACACTTACAAACCTTTACTGTGTGAACAGCGGAGTCCAGTAATCCCATATTAAAGACCAAGGGAGTTGCGTCTCCTGCTGTGAAATACCCAATCGACCAATTACTTTGGAAAATATACACGCTCTCTCTCTCTCTCTTACCCACATAGTCAGCCTCTCTCTCTCTCTTGTCCTCGCTCTCATATCCTCTCTATCAGCCCTCTTGTCCTGGTTGACGGAGGAAGGATGCGGAGGAAGACAAACGGCCTCCCTGGGTGAAGCTGGTGCATGTTGGACGGGACAGGTATCGATGCTCCCTGACGGCTCCAGCTGCACCCTGGCGACGGCCCTCCCCATGCTGTTCTCACACATCGTCCTTCTCCGTCTCCCCATCGTGTCTTTTGGACTCGACGGCGATCATTCTTTTTTGTGTGTGTGTGTGTGTGTGTTTTTTGACCTTTTATTCCCCATGTTTCTTTAGATTAGATTAGATTAGATTCAACTTTATTGTCATTACACAGGTACAAGTACAGGGTAACGAAATACAGTTAGCATCCAACCATCCATTTACTCCTCTCTTCCTCCTCTTCTCTCCCCATCGCCACACATCTTCTCGTCTCTTTGGTGTTTTCCAGTATGTTCCTCACTTTAGAGGAAGAATACAGTATGGAATGTTACCGTGATGGTCTGTGAATTTCTGTTTCCATCAGTAGGATGTCCATGCTCAGACAACTCTTGTGGCATGCATGGATGTTAGCATTTTGTTACGTGAATGGCTCAGTGGCTCAGTGGTCCACTAAACTTAACCCTCCACAAACTCAGTATACTTAGCTTAGTAAATTCATTGATACAGCGGAAAGCATGTATTTAGTCTAAACTGTGTAGAACGATCAAGGTGCAATCCTCGAAAGTGCATTCAGTTAAGTTTCACTTGGAATGAAATACATTCACAGACATGCGTAGTACATTAATCAACGATAATCTGCTGGTAGGCCTGCAGTCTGTGTTCATGGCCTGTCACTGTTCCTTAGCCTACTTATAAAAAGAGGCTTGACGGAAAGTCTGTGCCTCTGGGCGAGAATGAATCAGAAATCTGGCAGTGTTGAAGAACAGGACACGCTATTGTCATGCCAACGGCTGACTAAAGAGTAGAGTGCGTGTGTGAGATGGTGGGAGACAAAGAGAGACATCGAGCAAAGGAGGATGACTGGCAAACGAAATAAAAGGGAAACATTTCCATAATATTCAAACCGGGTTAACTGTCGAGAGTCGATTTATAGGCCTGTGGTTCAGGCAGCATGCTTTGGCAAGATAGCTGAATGTCAATATTGCTCCTTGACAATATTTAATTGGAGAATAGACCACATTTACTCTTTTGCAATAATCCCTCCCTGTGTGGGAAATTGACTGAAGATGAATATTATGACATACAGTGAATCAGGAAGGGAATCGGAGGTTAAGGAGCGTCTTATATATTCTATATTATATTCCTACTATGACCTCTATCCCTTCTTCTGGGTACGCTCTGTCTCTCCCACTCGGTCTGTATCTCCCTCCCTCTCCTTCCCTCTCTCTCTGTATCTCCCTCTCTTTATCTCTCTCTCTCTCCCTCTGTTTCTCTCTCTCTCTTTGTCCCTAAGCTGCATCTTCCTTTTGCATTTAAAGCCAGTTTTCATTTCTAGTTGTTGTCTTCCTTTTCCACCTCTCTGCCTCTTCCCTCTGTTTCTCCACAAGACGGCTTAAAGTGTAATTGCATTAGCGAGATGTTGCGCGGTAAAAGACCCCATGAGGTAAATCACTTCAACTCAATATGAAAACATTCTCCGTCTCGGGCGGGTTTTCTGACACCGCAGTTGAGCACTAACGGGTGGAAGGGCGACGTGAGGAGTCCGGTTGCCATAGCGACAACACCGCCGGTGCTGGAGGAACTGTTTTTTTGTACACAACAGGACAGATCCCTTGGGAGAGTTGCCATGCTCAAGAGCTTGTTGAAAGATAATATAAAATAAATGTATTAATTATAATTCACGTGCTGTGCTTGCTTAGGCTAATAGGCTGTAGGGACAGTAGGAGCTCAACTGGGGTAGAGATAGTTGTTTTGTGGCGTTATGTTTATTTTTTTCAAGGAACAGTGCTCTCATTCACATGCCAGCCATGTTATCCATCCCTAAATTGTTTCACTTTAAACACTTTTCTGTTTCTTGCAGGCCCAAGTTGCAGTGTTTCAGTTTTATGGTAGTTTGTTACTTTTATGAGGGTTTGTGACTGGAATCGGCCCCCGCATTCATTCTAAACACTGGTCGAGCCCTATTCAGGAGGGGACGTTCCAAAGCTGACTTTAAAGTGAGATATCACCGCTGCACTGAGGCCTTGCTAGCTGTGCTCACCGAATCATCACATCTGGCATGGGAGAGATGTTCCACTTCGTTAATATCTGTATTATCAATTAAAGAGGCCCAACTCTCCACCAGATGTAGCTTAAGAGGTTCAGTGCTTCCCTACGAGAGGTGTGTGTGTGCGTGTGTGGGGGGGGGGGTTGTGTGTGTGTGTGTGTGTGTGTGTGTGTGTGTGTGTGTGTGTGTGTGTGTGTGTGTGTGTGTGTGTGTGTGTGTGTGGAAACAAGCCCCTTCTTGTGCACCGTGCATTCTGAACAAGGTGCTGAATCGGCACACTCATTGAATATTGCAATATTGCCTCACATGAGAGAAGGTTTCTGTTGATAGGCAGAATGCAGCCAGCTTTGTCCAGGTCATTATATAAAGGTCATTCAAACTAAATACTCAACATTACATTTGTTAAGCTCATTCTAGACTGAATGAATGAAGTATCTACATATTCTGAAGGAATGTAAGTGATTTAAACTAAGTTTTCAGTCTCTGTAAAAAGTAACCAACTTTTACCTGGAAATGGTCCATCTTTATTCCACAGATGAACCATTACATTTGCATTTACATGTATTCATTTAGCAGATGCTTTTATCCAATGCGACTTACAAGAGAGAGCTTTTACAAAGTGCATCGGTCACTGAGTATAGCAACGTGATAGACCCTGAACACAGTGTGCTTTTAGATTGTGAAACATACATCGTGAGAACCAAAAAGTGCCAAGGGAAGAGCTATAAAAGCATAACACAACGATTGCATCAACGCATAAGGATTGCGAACAATCAAGCAAGAAAGCAACAACACTGGCGAGTCACCACATGGGGACTGACAAGTAGTTCTGAGCAACATTAGATTACAGTTGTGGTCAAAAGTTTACATACACTAGTGAAGATCATGTATGCCATGGCAATATAGGGTTTTCAATAAACTCTACAACTCTTATTTTTCTGTGATGGAATGATAAGGAGCACATATTTCTTTGTCACAGAAAACATTCATGAAAAATGGTCCTTTTACGAATTTATTATGGGTCTTTTGAAAATGTGTCAAAATCTTCTGGGTCAAAAATATACATACAGCACCTTGAATTACCAATTTGGTGATGTAGAAAAAGTTGTTTCAATCAAATTTGCTTTTTGGCATGGCCTCCTAACTTCTTACGAGTGATTATGATTGACTCCAGCTGGTGACTTCTTTCAGTCCATGTAAATAGGGCTTGTTTGACACATTCACTAGACTCAGCCAGAAATACTACAATGGGAAAGTCTAAGGAGCTCAGCACGGATCTGAAAAAGCGCATCATTGACTTGAACAAGTCAGGAAAGTCCCTTGGAGCCATTTCAAAGCAGTTGCAGGTCCCAAGATCAACTGTGCAAACAATTGTTTGTAAGTATAAAGTGCATGGCACAGTTGTATCATTGCCACGATCAGGAAGAAAACGCAAGCTATCAATTGCTGCTGAGAGAAAATTGGTCAGGTTGGTCAAGAGTCAACCAAGAACCACCAAAAAGCAAGTCTGCAATGAGTTGGAGGCTGCTGGAACACATGTGTCAGTGTCCACAGTCAAGCGTGTTCTACATCGCCATGGGCTGAGAGGCTGCCGTGCAAGAAGGAAGCCATTACTCCAGAAGCGGCACCTTACGGCTCGACTGAAGTTTGCTGCTGATCACATGGACAAAGACAAGGCCTTCTGGAGGAAAGTTCTGTGGTCAGACGAAACTAAAATTGAGCTTTTTGGCCACAATGACCAGAAATATGTTTGGAGGAGAAAAGGTGAGGCCTTTCACCCCAAGAACACCATACCTACCGTCAAACATGGTGGTGGTAGTATTATGCTGTGGGCCTGTTTTGCTGGCAGTGGAACTGGTGCTTTACAGAAAGTAAATGGAATAATGAAGAAGGAAGACTACCTCCAAATTCTGCAGGAAAACCTAAAATCATCAGCCAGAAAGTTGGGTCTTGGACGTAGTTGGGTGTTCCAACAGGACAATGACCCCAAACATACATCAAAAGTGGTGAAGGAATGGCTAAATAAAGCTAGAATTAAGGTCTTAGAGTGGCCTTCCCAAAGTCCTGACTTAAACCCCATAGAGAATATGTGGACTGTGCTGAAGAGACAAGTCCGACTCAGAAAACCAACAAATTTAGTTGAACTGCACCGATTCTGTCAGGAGGAGTGGTCAAAGATTCAACCAGAAGCTTGCCAGAAGCTTGTGGATGTCTACCGAAAGCGCCTAATTGAGGTGAAAATGGCCAAGGGACATTTAACCAAATATTAACATTGCTGTATGTATATTTTTGACCCAGCAGATTTTGTCACATTTTCAAAAGACCCATAATAAATTCATAAAAGAAAAAATTTTCATGAATGTTTTTTGTGACAAAGAAATATGTGCTCCTTATCATTCCATCACAGAAAAATAAGAGTTGTAGAGTTTATTGAAAACCCTATATTGCCATGGCATACATGATCTTCACTAGTGTATGTAAACTTTTGACCACAACTGTATATTAAGTACCATACTATTTCTAAGTGCCATTAAATTCTCGGCATAAGTGAGTTTTAAGCCTTCTTTTGAAGGTGAGGAGACAGTCCGTTCTTCTGATGGAGGTGGGGAGTTGATTCCACCCTTGGGGAGCCAGGCAATGGAAGAGTTTGTGTTGGGCTTTGGCACAGAGTTTTCAGTATCTGTAAAAAGTAACCAACTTTACCTGGAAATGGTCCATCTTTATTCCACAGATGAACCATTAGAACAACTTGGTTCTAATTCTGGAGCTACAGGTGTGTGCATGTACTGTACGGTTTGGATTGATTTGGAAGGTTCCCTCTTGAGACTTGAAATGAGGCTTGTCCTCATCTGCATATTTGACCAAATAAATGTTGCCGCAAAACAGGCGATGTTTTGTTGTGGTTGTGGTTGTTTATGAAGAATAGATAGGCATTTACTGCCTTATATGTTTGTATTCAAACAAAATCTTTAGACATGCCAATTAGCTTTCCTGGCATAGTGCCAGCGCCGGTAATATTGTAGTACGAGTATTGAGACATATTCTTAAGTGGGCTTTTTTTTTGCATTAGTAGTTTAGTGGAAGTTCACTTATCTCTTCAACTTCCCCTCATTCAGCTGCCCAGCGCCGCTACACCTGACACCTCTCCAACTCTCAATCTAATACTTCCTCTCTTCTCCCTTGTCATTTTGTCATGGTTACTCCCACCCTTAAGAGATCCTAGCCGGCTGGTATTGATTCGGCAGAAATGATGGTAATGATTAGTTTGCAATGAACAAGCTGTTTGCTAATTATGTCTAATTAGGAGACCCAACCCTTCTAGAAGTTCCTTAACCTTCATCAAAGCTGTTCCACTCTGCTGGTCTAGTTATCCATAAGGGGTTTAGCTTCATTTCGTTTAAATTTCACTTTGCGTCTGACATTATATATACTATTTTACATCCGTGTGTTAGATGGTATATATCTCACATGATTGCCTCACTTCCTAAGCACAGCCAATGTACATCCCCACCATGAATATGGCAGCACACCAACATTTTGCATTGATAATATTTAATTCTATATTGTACTCTTTATATTTCCTGTTTTACTGCCTCTGGGAATGCTGCTAATGTATTCTTGCCCATTTTACCTTTCCTAAATTAACAATAAATGTTTTATGCCTGTTCATTTTTCTGAAGCGGTTGCTTACCGTGTCCGAAGAATGTCATTATTGAGAAAGATTTTGTGTTAAACTGTCCACTTGATGAATTAAACCATTTTACTGTTCCATTCATATTTTTTGCTTTAAATATATGTAATTCATTATTTTAGCGTTCAGGAAATCCATCAGTGTTAACATTTAGACGTCAACATTTAGTGCGATATCAAAAATGAATCCTTTGGTTTTGCGCTCGGTCATTTAAATCGAATAACGTATCTTGTGATGACCCCACCACTTGTGACATCATTAATGAAAAACAACATCGTCTGTGAATGATTGATTTATTGATCCGAAAGAGGTTCTTTTAGAAAATCTGTTGCTTTGGCAACATGAATAAATAATGAGGCACTTATCCCTGGAGGGTGCTAGTACCGTAAATTATCCTTCCATCCCAAAAACATAAAAGTAATCATAGTGAACACACATCCTCTCCTTGCTGTTCATCCTTCTTCACGAAAGTGATCACCTCTTCCGCTGTGCTCACATCCCAAGTTGCACCTTGCTGCAGACAGTCCTCATCATGATTGATTTACTGCTGTTATTTGCTGATCTTACTCACTGAACATATGTTTCCCCCCCCCTTTCTAAATGTTATTCAGTAGATGTGTGTCTAGATCTTATTTCCCCTTATTTGACCCATCCACTTGAGCAGTGAATGGTCCCCTATGAACGGAGCACGTGCCATTTTACAACCCAGCCTCTAAACATTCTATTTACCCTGTGAAAACACCAATCTGAAACAATAATCCTGCCCCCAGCCTGCAACACCTCAGCCTTTGTTTCTTTCTCTAACTCCCCCCCCCCCCCCCCCTCTTTTCTCCCTAGTCTATAAACCCTGTGGTCACACCTCACAAACCCTAATGCACTCCATTCATTAAGTGCCCCAAATGTCCTTGTGCCAAGTACCCTTGCTAGGATCTGAGGCAGAGCTCAGCTCTGGGGGCTGTTCTCCGGGACAGATAGGTGTGTGTTTTTTGTGTGTGTATGTGTGTGCTTTTTCCTTTGTACATGTGTTCAGAGGACAAATGCGTGTGTCAGTATTTGTGTGCTGTACAAAGTGGGCAGTGGCGTGAGCATGGATGGACTGGCGAGGGGAGAGGGTGTTGTGTGTGTGTGTGTATGTGTGTGTAGGTGTGTGTAGGTGTGTGTAGGTGTGCGTGTTTGCGATGGGAGGACGAATGGGGGAGCGACAGGGAGCGGCGCATCCTCCTCAGACCTCCAGCATCCCAGCATTCCTCATTCTAAACGACCCACCAGGGTGCAAGGCCGTTAGCGAGGAGAGGAAGTGAACAGATGACTCCATCTGTGCCTGCTCTTGACCCAACTGTTGTGTGTGTTTGTGTGTGTGTGTGGGTGTGTGTGTGTGCGCGTGTGTTTGCTGTGCATGCCTTCTTGATAGTTCGAACTTCCAAGAACTGGTGAAAAGAACCATCAATGACTTTTGAAGATTGGGAGATATGGTAGGACAATACTTTGTGTGTGTGTGGAGGTACAAATGCCTGTGTGTGTGTGTGTGTGTGTGTGTGTGTCATTTAGTGTGCCATCCTGCAAACAAACTTTCTGTGTGTGTGTGTGTGTGTGTGTGCTCTGCCAGCATCGGATTTTGTATTTGTTTGCACATGGTATGAATGTGTGTGTGTGTGTGCATCACACTTTGCGTTCATTCGCATATGGTTTGTGTGCGCGCGCAAGTGTGCACGTGCGCGTCCACGTCAAAGCGCCCCCCTGTTGTGTCCCCAGCAGGGAGCGGCGTAATAACATGGGTTTATAGGCACACCGTCGAAGTGTGTCATTATAGCGGGGGAACGGCTCAATCTGTCTGACTGGCTTTAATATCAGCACCTCCCTCACTGCTGCTCACAGCTCTGTGGGCCAAGGAGAAACTGTCCACACTGCCAGGGGAGAGAGAGAGAGGTGGGGGGGGGGACAGGGAGATGGAGAGAGAGAGAGGTGGGGGGGAGAGGATATGGAGAGAGAGAGGGAGAAAGGTGGGGGGGATAGGGAGATGGAAAGAGATGGGGGTGGGGGGAGAGGATAGGGAGATGGAGAGAGAGAGAGAGAGGTGGGGGGGGACAGGGAGATGGAGAGAGAGAGAGGTGGGGGGGGGGATAGGGAGATGGAGAGAGAGAGGGAGAAAGATGGGGGGGATAGGGAGATGGAAAGAGATGGGGGTGGGGGGAGAGGATAGGAAGATGGAGAGAGAGAGGGAGAAAGGTGGGGGGAGAGGATAGGGAGATGGAGAGAGAGAGAGAGAGAGAGAGAGAGGTGGGGGAGAGGATAGGGAGATGGAAAGACAGAGAGACACGTTGGGGGGAGAGGATAGGTAGATGGAAAGAGAGAGAGAGAGGTGGGTGGGGGAGGATAGGGAGATGGAAAGATAGAGAGAGTATGAGATGGAGAGGGAAAAAGAAGGTATGGGGAAACAGGGAGTCATGTGGCGCAGCCGGTTAGCAATCAGAAGGTCCCAGGTTCAAACCCCGTCTGTGTCAGCGTGACGTTGTGTCCTTCACCCTAATTGCCTCAGGGGAAATGTACCTGTCCTTGCTGTAAATCGCTCTGGATAAGAACATCTGCTAAATGTACATAGAAAGATAGAGAAGTGAGAGGGAAGGAGAGGGAGATGGGGATGAGAAGTAGAAAGTGGGGAGAGAGAGATGAAGGATGAGGGAGATGAAGAAATGCAAAGACGGGTTGTCGCGAGAGAGAAGAGGATGGATGGGGAAAGTAGGACTGAGAGAGAGGCGGTGAGGATAAAAAGAGGAACGATAAAGAGCGTAACATGGAGGGAAATAGAAGGGCCTACATGACTTTTGATGCACGGAACAGATAAAGGGAGTACTTAGGCTCAGGAGGGAAAGAGAGATGGAAAGCTGAGGCAGAGGAGGAAGAGAGTTGTCCTTGGATGAGCATGTGCGTTTGAGAGTGAGAGTAGAAATGAACGAACAGAGAAAACGAGCGGGAGAGAAACGTTGAAGAATAAGAGTGGATGTCATTTCCACAGCGGAAGAAAGATAGCGTGAAAGAGAGATGGTAAGGCGACCAGCGATAGGTAGGGGGAGATAAAAGAAACATGGAGACGTCTGTTGCCCGAGAGCAAGCTTCGGGCAACAAAAAGGGTGGACCTCTTTTGCCTTGGCTGGAATTCCCGCCGATCAAGCAAGAGTTCGAATCGTTTTCCTATCACACTAAAGCAACGTCAAAATTCTGCATTCCCCTGGTCTGTGTTCGTCACTTCGTCATCCTCCAGGAGAGCGGATGCGGGAGCGACGGCCATTAGGGTGATTGATTTGCGCAGGTTGGGCGTGCAACAGCGTTAAATCCATCACCTGTCTCCGCTCTCTCCTCTCTTCCACCCTCCCTCCTTCCCTTCCTCCCATCCCTCTGTCATATTTTTTCTCCCCCCGTGTTCATCAAGAAAAGAGTCTCTTTGCTTTTCGTTGCACCTTTCTCCATCCCCTTTTTTATTTTCCTCTCTTCTCTCTCCGTCTTTGTCACTCTACATTCCTCCAGCTCCTGCTCCCTCTATTTTCTTCCGGGCCCTGGGGCTCTGTTGTCGCTCTCACTCGCACCGTCCTCCTCTCCTTTCCCCGTCTCTCCTTATCGCCTGATCTTCCTTGTCTTTCAGGGGAAAGTACCTTTCTCCCCTCTTTTGTTTATCCTCACGCGGCTGTTACTAACGTCTCTCAGCCCCCCTCCCTCGGTTTCTCACTCCCCCCCCCCACCCACCCCCACCCCCGCAAACCAACCGACCATGTCCCTATGGGTTCTGTACAGGTGCTAATAGATAGTAATGAAGCTGATCGCTCCCCCAGGCCTCGTCGCAGGTGTGTTAGATCACTCTTACCATGTGAGCTGGAGGGGTACGAGGGGGGGGGGGGGGGGGTGGGGGGGGCGCAGCCAGGGGTGGAGTTGATGTGAAACAGGAGAGCCTCTGGAGAGCTATCCTCCATGTCCTCCGTGTGCGACTCCTTGAACGTGGTTTAAACCGTTGCTTTTTTTCATTCAACGGGCCTCCTCGTTCCTGACTGTGCTCTGACCCCTTTGACCTTTCACCTGCGTTTCCTGTGATTGGCCCACTGTCCGGGTATCACTCCTTTGTGCTCTGTTCCGTCTTTTCAGGTGACAAGCGCTCGCATGCAATTTGTTGCATGATCCATAGGGTATATTATAATGAAGGTTATTAAACTATCATCTTTCTTTCTCTCTGTTAAGGTCGGCGGTTTGGCATGCCAGTGAGGTGACCACTAGAGAATTGTCAATGAGACCCAAATGCAGAGATTCAAAACTAAGGAGTTTTAATGTCCAACAATATTCCACAAACGCTCAGAAGATCCAAAAGGCAAACATAAAAAATAATCCACAAACGCTCAGAAGATCCAAAAGGCAAACATAAAAAATAATCCACAAACGCTCAGAAGATACAAAAAGGTCTTGGGGAAAAATCTTTTCAAAAACAAGCACAAAAGAAAAACTAAGGAGGTAGCTAAGAACAAGAACAAAGGTAGAGATCCAGGACTAGGCAATGATATCAGTGAGCTTACCAACAACGAAGGCATGTGACACAAAGACCCAGTGAAGAACAAAGGAAAAAGAAGAACTTAAATACACCAACCAATTGATCACATGACACATAATAGACCACAGGTGGTAGGGAAACAAAATGGAGGGAAACATAATGAGAGGGCGGGGCAGGAACACAACACAAAGCTAAACAAAGAAAAGTGACATGTGCTCAACATTGTTCCCTAGTGGCCAAAAAGAGTCAAAATCTTAACAGAACCCCCCCCTCTACGAACGGCTCCGGACGTTCCTCGGACAGTCAGGGCGTGCAGCATGAAAGTCCCTGCAAAGAGTCTTGTCCAAAATATGCCGGGCTGGAACCCAGGACCGTTCCTCAGGGCCGTAGCCCTCCCAATCCACCAAATATTGCAGCCCACCACGGACACGGCGGGAATCAAGGAGCCGGCGGACCGTAAAGACAGGCCCACCATCAATGATGCGGGGGGGCGGCGGGGCCTTGGGGGCAGGTGCATGAGGCGAAGACAGGACAGGGCGAAGCAGGGAGACATGGAAAGTGGGATGTATCTTAAGGGACCGGGGCAACTGGAGCTGGTAGGAGACAGGGTTGATTTTACGGACCACCTTAAACGGTCCGATATAACGGGGGGCCAGCTTGCGGGACTCAACCCGCAAGGGAATATCCTTAGAGGACAGCCAAACTCTCTGACCAGGGCGGAAATGCTGGGCCGGACGTCGGCGACGGTTGGCCTGGGCCTGGGCAGACCTGGAACTCCGTAGCAGAGCCTTGCGAGTGTTCCTCCACACCCTCCGACAGCGCCGCATGTGGTGGTGAACCGAGGGTACCCCAGCATCAACCTCCTGTTCAGGGAACAGGGGAGGCTGGAAACCAAACTGGCACTGGAACGGGGACATGCCTGTTGCTGAGGATTGGAGGGTGTTGTGGGCATATTCTGCCCACGGCAGCCAGGAACACCAGGATGCCGGATTGTCCCTCGCCAGACTCCTCAAGGTAGTCTCCAGGTCCTGGTTCAGCCGCTCAGTCTGCCCATTGGACTGCGGGTGGAAGCCGGAAGTGAGGCTTGCCGTAGCACCCAGGAGTCTGCAGAATGCCCGCCATACCCGAGACGCGAACTGTGGCCCACGGTCCGTCACAATGTCCTGGGGGAGACCAAAGACTCGGAAGACATGGGTGAATATTAGTGTGGCAGTCTCAAAAGCAGAGGGGAGTTTGGGTAATGGAATGAAACGACAGGCCTTAGAGAACCTGTCGATTACCACAAAAATCACAGTATTACCGTCGGACTCAGGGAGGCCTGTAACGAAGTCAGCAGAGATGTGGGACCAGGGCCGTCTCGGGATGGGCAGAGGGTGAAGCAGACCTTGAGGGGACTGGCGGGGATTCTTGCTCTGGGTGCATGTCGGGCAGGCCATAACAAAGTCTTTCACCTCCTTCTCCATATCCGGCCACCAGAACCGCCTGCGAAGGAACTCTAAGGTCCTTCGGGACCCTGGGTGTGCGGTGAGGCTGGACGAATGACCCCACTGGAGGACCTTGGCCCGTACCTGGCCGGGTACGAACAGGAGACCAGGAGGCCCTGTTCCAGGATCCGGCTCATCACGTTGAGCCTGCTCGACAGTAGTCTCTATACCCCAACGAACAGGCGCAACTATGCGGGAAGCTGGGACAACAGTACTGACCTCTCCCTCCTTTTCCTGTGTGGAGAACTGCCTGGACAATGCGTCCGGTTTAATGTTCTTCGAGCCGGGGCGATAGGAGAGTGTAAAATTGAAACGGCTGAAGAATAAGGCCCACCGAGCCTGACGAGGGTTCAGACGTTTGGCTTGCTGGAGGTATTCCAAATTCTTGTGGTCTGTCCACACTAGAAATGGGTGCTGTGCTCCCTCCAGCCAATGTCTCCATTCCTCCAGCGCCATCTTGACTGCGAGCAACTCACGATCCCCCACATCATAGCGGGACTCAGCCGGGTTGAGGCGACGTGAGAAGAAGGCGCAAGGGTGCAGCTTGCCATTGGATCGCTGGGAGAGGACGGCGCCTACCCCAACATTGGATGCATCTACTTCCACAATAAACGGCAGTGAGGGGTCAGGGAGAACCAGCACAGGCGCTGAGGAAAAGCGGGCCTTGAGGTCTTGAAATGCTGCCTCGGCCCTGGAGGTCCAGTGGAAAGGTGCAGCATTCTTCTTGGTGAGAGCAGAGATAGGTGCAGCCACTGAGCTGAAGTTCCGGATGAACTTGCGATAGAAATTAGCGAAACCCAGGAACTGTTGCACCCCCTTCACTGATGTCGGTGTAGGCCAGCCCCTCACAGCTGTAGTCTTGTTTGGATCCATCCGGACCTGCCCGTAGCTTAGGATGAAGCCGAGGAAAGAGGCCTCAGGGACATGGAACTCACATTTTGGGGCCTTGACGTACAGGTGGTTCTTTAGTAGCCTCTGGAGGACACTCCGCACATGAAGTTGGTGCTCTTGTAACGATTTGGAAAAAATCAAAATGTCGTCCAAATAGACAAACACAAAGCGATTGATCATGTCTCTAAGCACATCATTGATAAGAGCCTGGAAAACAGATGGGGCATTAGTTAGTCCGAAGGGCATTACTTGGTATTCATAGTGCCCGGTGGGAGTGTTGAAGGCTGTCTTCCATTCATCGCCTTGTCTGATGCGGACCAGGTGGTAGGCATTTCGCAAGTCCAATTTGGTGAAAACAGAGGCACCTTGGAGCAGGTCAAAGGCGGTGGACATCAACGGGAGTGGATAGCGATTGCGGATCGTGATCTTATTTAGGCCTCTGTAGTCAATGCAAGGTCGTAGCCCACCATCTTTCTTGCCTACGAAGAAGAAGCCCGCGCCTGCAGGTGAAGTGGATGGTCGGATGAATCCTGTAGCCAGGGCATCCTGGATGTATTCTTCCATGGCTTTGTGTTCTGGCAAGGATAGGGAAAATAGTCTTCCCCGCGGAGGGTAGGTGCCTGGAAGCAGGTCGATGACACAATCGTAGTGTCTGTGTGGTGGAAGAGCAGCCGCTCTTTTCTTGCTGAAAACCTCTTTCAAATCCCAGTACTCAGGGGGAACTTGGGATAACTCGGTGGGATCCAGAGACTCGGCAGGCAACACTGGAGAATTTGAAAAGAGGCAGGTGGCGTGGCAGGTAGGTCCCCATTCCAAGATCCGGCCAGTCGCCCAATCAATGTGGGGATTATGACGGGTAAGCCAGGGGGTGCCTAGGACCACGGGAAACTCGGGAGAGCGGATGAGGTGTAAAGAGATGTCCTCTCGGTGAGCCTCAGTCTGCAGACGAAGGAGAGAGGTGACTTGAGTGACTTTGCCCTCTCCCAGGGGCTGGCCATCCAGAGCAGACACAGAGAGAGGCAGCTTGAGGGGAACCAGAGGAACATTGAGCCTACGGGCAAAGTTAGTGTCCATAAAATTCCCAGCAGCCCCAGAGTCAACAAGGGCTTGGCAAGAGTGACTGCCCTCGCCCCATGAGATGGTGACTGGGAGAAAGACTCCTTGGCCGGGGAACTCGGGAGACCGGGTGGCTCCCGTCACAACCCTCCCACGGCTGGACGGGAGGGATCGTTTCCCGAGAGCTCAGGGCAGGCATCTCGGAAGTGTCCCTTTTTTCCGCAGTATATGCAGCATCCCTCTCTCCTCCGACGCTCCTTCTCTGCTGTGGACAGACGGGTGCGTCCTACTTGCATGGGCTCGGCTGGTTCTGGGGTCGGTGAAGTAGAGAGCCATGGTAGCCCAGGAGTATCAGGGGTTCTACGGGTCGCCTCACGGCGGCGTTCCCTGAGCCGGTTGTCCAGGCGGATGGCATGAGAAATCAGGGACTCGAGATCAGAGGGACAACCCACAGATGCCAGTCCATCCTTGACAGGATCCGACAGGCCATGGTGGAAGGCAGACATCAGCGCGGGGTTGTTCCACCCACTTACAGCAGCCAGTGTTCGGAAGGTGATAGCGTAATCCGCTACGCTGGTCTTGCCCTGCTTGAGAGACATTAGTTTCCTGGCTGCGTCTGCACCAGCAGCTGATTGGTCAAAAACTCGCAGCATGTCCTCCGCAAATTTCTGGAAGTCAGAACATTCTGGACCTTGTCGCTGCCAGACGGAGGTCGCCCAGGCTCGGGCCTTATCAACAAGCAGAGTAATCACATAGGCAATTCGGACTCGGTCTGTGGGGTATGTGGTAGGTTGCAGTTCAAACGTGAGCTGGCATTGGGTCAGGAAATCCCGGCACTCACCCTGCTTGCCATCATACCGCTGTGGTGCAGGAAGGCGAGGCTCTGGGTGTGTGGGTTGCCGAGGTGGGTCAGGAGCTGGAACAGGGGGAGCAGGGTCTTGTGCTTGACCAGGGGGAGCAGTTGGAGGAATGGCCGAGGCCTGCAGAGTCAACTGCTGAAGCGTAGTTGCAATCTGTTGCAGCATTCCCTCATGTCTTGACAAGGCTTGCTGCTGGGTGGCTAACGCTTGTCTATGGGTGTCCATGGTTGCTCCAAAGCTGGTCAGGGTTGCCATCAGTTTTTCAAAGTCAGAAACTTGGTCAGTTGGAGAAGTCTCTGCTGGGTCAGTCATGACTGGGTCTTTCTGTTAAGGTCGGCGGTTTGGCATGCCAGTGAGGTGACCACTAGAGAATTGTCAATGAGACCCAAATGCAGAGATTCAAAACTAAGGAGTTTTAATGTCCAACAATATTCCACAAACGCTCAGAAGATCCAAAAGGCAAACATAAAAAATAATCCACAAACGCTCAGAAGATCCAAAAGGCAAACATAAAAAATAATCCACAAACGCTCAGAAGATACAAAAAGGTCTTGGGGAAAAATCTTTTCAAAAACAAGCACAAAAGAAAAACTAAGGAGGTAGCTAGGAACAAGAACAAAGGTAGAGATCCAGGACTAGGCAATGATATCAGTGAGCTTACCAACAACGAAGGCATGTGACACAAAGACCCAGTGAAGAACAAAGGAAAAAGAAGAACTTAAATACACCAACCAATTGATCACATGACACATAATAGACCACAGGTGGTAGGGAAACAAAATGGAGGGAAACATAATGAGAGGGCGGGGCAGGAACACAACACAAAGCTAAACAAAGAAAAGTGACATGTGCTCAACATTGTTCCCTAGTGGCCAAAAAGAGTCAAAATCTTAACACTCTCTCTCTCTCGCTCGCTCTTACCCATCCTTTCTTTTCATCTTCCTCTCCGTCTCTTTGCCCTTTTGATGGGGATGTAAGGCTTTTTGCGCAAGCTCCTTTTAGGAGAATAGAAATGGACAAGGGAGGTCACTGTGTCCTAGGGAGAGAGAGAGAGAGAGAGAGAGAGAGAGAGAGAGAGAGAGAGGGGGGAGGGAGAGAGATTGAGAAAACAAGATGGACAAGTGAATGGGAAAGAGAGAGAGGTGAAAATATCTGGAAAGGAAAGGGATGACAGATAGGGAGAGAGATGGAGAGTGGAGTGGCAGAGACAGAGTAGTAGCAGGAGGATAATTGAGAGAGAGAGAAAGAGAGAGGCGAAGAGAAAGAGAGTGAGGAAGAGAGAGATAGAAAGAGGGGAAGAGAGCAAGAGAGAGAGAGAGAGAGAGAGAGAGAGAGAGAGAGGAAGACGGTGACGGTGAGAGAGATAGCGATGGGTTTCCGAGAGAGATACGAGTGAGGATTCGTTCATGTGAAATGGCTCAAGCTGCAGAATGAGTGGAGTCCCGACACAGTAGGCGATAACCCACCCAGCAAACCAACGTCTCAGACCGCTAACTCTGTTAGCCTAGCGGCCTCCATGGTGGATAGCCACCACAAACAGCAAGAATTATATCTGATATGTCCTGGTATAAACCCTGGGAACAGGTTACTCTGACCTCTGGTCACAGTAAATGCACTGAGCCCCTTTACTGTCAATATTATCTCACAGGAGTGTGCCTTTTCGTAGCTTTTACACGGGATTATGTGCCAATTTTAAAAGCAATTTTCATCTTAGACCTTTAAATTGGTACAATACGTACTTTTGAATATTTTCAGATTGACTTAGTTTACGTGATAAAAAGCAATTTGTTCAATTCTTTTAATGGCACTTCTTTCCTTTTTTTCTTTTACTTTTTCTTCTTTCAAAGCTGAATGATATGCTGGGAAGCTTAAAGTACAGTACCAAACCATTTTTTTTATCAACATTTCTTTTTCCTCTGTATGATTACAAAGCCAAAAGGTGATGTGAGAGCTATGAGCATAAAACGTGGTTTAACTTTTTTTTTTTGGCAGTTTTTCTTCCAGTAGATGAAAGAGGATACAACATGATTATAATCCTCCAGACAAGCCCATTTATATTTACTTTAAGACCGACGTTCGGAAGATTACTCAAAGAGATTAGACAAGGGGTTTTTACACCGCACCTACCTCATGTAAACACTACCATTATTAAGTTTCAATGTCCTGACACCTCAAGCTAGCAATTGCGGGCAGATACATTGTCTACCCATACTAAGTATTGTATCAATGTGACAAGCACTTCAAACTTCAATTCAACTGAGTTTTGACTATCAGAGATTCCTGACAGTCTCATCTGTTATGGAGTCAATGTTGGGATGCAAAAAGTGAAAGCCAACTTCCAAAATACCTCATTAGAACAAAGCATCCTGTTTTTCTTATGATCGTAATGGTCCAATCAAATCCAATCCAGCCAATTTATTTATCCAATCCAATTTATTTCTATTGCACTTTAAAACAACACAGTTGACCAGAGTGCAGTACATAGCAATATTAGTTAAAACACAACAAATAGACACACACTGTACAGAGTAAAAGACAACACAATATTAGTAAAAAACTCAACAAATAGAGAGAACGGTGAACTGTGTTCTACTGTAAATATTATCTAAAGACAGTTGGCTCACCCACAGAGTCTATGCTGATGACCCTCGAGGCTTAGTAGAACGTATGTAGAACATTAAATTCAATAACAAAAATATTGTTGACCTGGTGCGCATTTGAATTAGTGTTTCTCAATGTGGCTGCACAGTCTTACATCCTGTGGCAGAATTCAGTCTAGTTATTGTCGTTACCTATGTAGAGCATACCCCCCACTACCAACACACACACACACACAAACACAAACACACAGGCACTGTTTGTTGTAACATTTCAGCACTGTTTTCCCTGAAAGCATATGATGTTGCCTTCTCCTCTGTCTTGATTTGAGTGTGTGTGTGTCCCCAGGCAGTATATTGTCTTTGTGCTGTGTTTACATCTGGAAAGATTGCTCCACATCATCCCATTATGTGGGTCATGGTTATTGAGTTCCCTCCGCAGTGTCTCACAAACGATGGACTTTTCTGAACGCTACTCAACTGTTTCTTGTTACAAGAGCTGACTCTCTCTCTCTCTCTCTCTGTCTTCCTTCCTCTGTCTTTAATTGTTCACCCTCTTTCTCTGCTCGGTTATCTCTCTCCCTTTCTTTGTCCATCTCCCTGCCTGTACATCTCTTACCTGCGCTCACTGTCAACAATCATCGTTTTTAATTTTGTTATTGCCAAGAAGTTTCCCATTTGATGCAGTTCCAAATAGGTCATTCGATCTCTTTAGTGATTTAATCATTACCGCACACCCTAGAAAATGAAGCATGGTGTTTTTTAGAGGTCCAATCAAGCCCTAAGATCTGCAATGAGTCATTAACAAACTTCAAAATGATGTGTGTGCTTGTACCATTTGGTTTTTCACTTTGCTGAGAAAAAACGAAGAACCAACGGCGTCTCTGAGTGTGTGAGAGAATATGTGTTTGTATGCGTGTCACTGTTCGATTATATATCGTCACAGAAAATAGCCTCCTAGAAACATCTTTGTCTTTGGGATGCGACCATGATGATGTCCATGATGGGAGTCATGCGGCGCAGTCGGTTAGGGTGTCGCAATAATAATCAGAAAACCCCTGGTTCACACCCAGGCTGTGTCAACATGACGTTGTGTCCTTGGGCAAGGCACTTCACCCTACTTGCCTCAGGGTTAATGTCCCTGTACTTACTGTAAGTTGCTCTGAATAAGCGTGTCTGCTAAATGACTAAATGTGAATGTAATGATGTGGCTTTTTGGTCATACAGCTGTGTGTACCTGAATCACCTCAGGTGGATTTGCTGTGATACTGTAAAGTCTGCTCCCAGACTTTAAGGCTATGGCTGTATAGCAGGTGCAGCATCAAGTGTAGTTGTAATCGTAGTCCATTGTATGGTTAGTTTTGGACATATGTTGGTGTGGGAGTGTGTGTGGTGAGGCGGGGGGAGGGGGCTGGGTAACCCTCAGGTCTTAATTTATCAACTCACAGGCCTTCTCAAAAGCTTAATATGGATTGAAATTCTAATCATGGTTTTGGTTTGGGGACAAGAAATACTCTCTATTCTTAGGGATTTCAGCTCTAAGGCATGTCCCTTTCTCAGTCTGGAAATATTACATTTTAATTACGGGTGTCAGATAGATAACTGCCGTCTAATTGGTCGAACGAAAAAATGACCTAGAGACTTTTTCCTCCTTGCTCGTGTCTGTCTGTTTGTGCGTGCATGTGTGCGTGCGCACGTGTGGTCGCCTGATTGCGTGTAACAGTCCGAGAGTTCGGAAAAATCGCACGTTTGCATGTGTCTGTCTACTTCCGTGCTTGTGCACTTACAGTATGGGCACAAACAACTCTGCGTCAACTGCACAACCAAGCCACCCGACCAAACGGCCGTGAAGAATCACATTCTGTCGCTCAACGCAGACGGCGTTAAGACCCAGCGAACAACCTCGCTCAGCCTCCTCCATTCCTGTACTGAGAGAGAGAGAGAGAGTGAGAGAGAAAGGGAGAGAGAGAGACACCGAGAGAGAGAGAGAGAGAGAGAGAGAGAGAGAGAGAGAGAGAGAGAGAGCTAAAGAGGGAACGAGACAGACGGAAAGAGCTCGGAGTCGAGAGAGGAACTCGAGTGAGCGTGGTCGCCCACAGTCTGTCTTTTGCCTTACACGTTGAAACACAAACAGAATGGAGGGATTTCACGCAGGGATTTAAAGCAGCGAAGGAGGGTTGGAAGAACAGATAGGGGGAAGAAGGAGAGCTTCGAGAGAGACACCAGAAGGATTATAAGGTTAGACTTACACAACTGTTCACATTTTGTGCAGCGTGGCAATGTGCGCGCGTGCGCGTGCCTGCTTGCGTGTGTGTGTGCGTGTGTTAAAGTAGAAGTGCTGGATGGTTGTCTCCACTGCCTTACGGTTATGCACGCTCCTTTGAATGTTGTGCTGTCAATAAACTGTGTTAAACAGACATTGGTGAGTGAGTCACGGTGTAGATGTTTGTGTTTTTTTACCCTTAACCCTCTATCTTATCACATGCCTTCTTATTCTGCTCGTCTGTCTCAATCCTTCCCACTTCCTCGGCTCTCTTGGTTTTCGTTCAGCCTCTGTCGCTCTCCTCTTTAGATTGCTCACGCTTGCTCAGTTGTTTTTTGTATCTCTCATTCCGTCCCCCTTTTTGTGACTCAGTCCCTCTTGCCTCTGTTTCTCACCTCTCTCTCTCTCTCTCTCTCTCTCTCTCTCTCTCTCTCTCTCTCTCTCTCTCTCTCTCTCTCTCTCACCCTCTCGCTCTCCCTCCTTCACTCTGTAAGATAAAAGCAAAGCGGTCGTTATCCTCCCTATGGGCTCTTGACAAATACACACACAAACACACATAACATTACCGCCCTCCCTCTATCTCTCTCTTCCTGATTCGCTGTCTCGCACACACACACACACACACACACACACACACACAAACGCACAGCAACCCTCATTCCCATCTCCTCTGGTTTCTGGTGGCTGTGTGTGTGCGTGTGTGTGTGTGTGTGTGTGTGTGCATGTGTGCGTGTGTGTATGCAGTTTGACAGTGTTCAAGGTCAGTGGCTGGGACTGAGCCTGTCACTGTGGAGAGTAACTTTCCTTCAGAGCCCTGTAAACAATCACTGGGCTCAACTCGACTGCCGACAGTGAAGGACACACGGGTGTCTGTGATTGCGTGAGAGAGAGACACTCACACACACTGAGATAGGGAGAGAGGCACACTGAGAAAAAGCCATGCTGTGCTAGAGAGACACAGCCAAAGACTAGGCTCAAGCTAAAGCCATGTGAACGTAGTCAACAAACCCATGAGGGTTTAGTGTGTGTGTGAGAGTGCGTTCTCTGTGTGTGTCCATGACATATGGTGTGTGTGTGTGTCATTGTGCGCAAGTGTTCTGCACAGTGTGTGTGTGCATGTGTGTATGGTGTGGGTTTGAATGTACAGCTTAGAGGATTGACAAATGTTCCTGTTTATGGACATCTAGAGTCTAGTGTGAAGCCTTGTGTTCAGTATGTTCATATTGGCTTCGGTGTTAGTTATTGACCAGGCTTTGAAGCCTCAAGAAGTAAATCTGGTGAAAAGGAAAAGGCAAAATATAAAGGAAAGGGGTTGAAAGACAGACAGGAAAAAGAGACAACGTATTTTGGAGGGAACGTTAGCACCCTTGATTGGCCGAAAGTCCACTTATTTTCCCATAACAAATAGACTGTCACCACTAACAGGAAATCAATGGATCTCACGGACAAACCGGCTGGAATAGGGTGGGGAAAGAAAGACAAGATATGAAATATTTAGTCAACAAGAAGATACGATCTGCAAGACAGGACTTGGCCAGAGAGGTCAAAGGGGGAAGAAACTAGGGAGCAAATGGAGAGACTTTGCATAGAGACTGGCAGAAGAATGGTGTGCTCTTGGTCTGAGATGGGAGTATTGTTCGTCTAAGCTCATTCTCTCCCCAGTAACTGGAGACAGGAATAGACCCTGCTCTGTCCACTCTGAGTGTGTGTGTGTGTGTGTTTCTGTTGGGGTAGGGGTTTTGTGTTGATAGAAATGTTCATGTATCGTACACACACACACACGCAACAACACACACAGAGACACGCGCAGAACTATTTCTCTCCATCCCTCCCTGCCTTTTCCCCCCTCTCCCACACACGCATACGCAAGCACCGACACATGCACACACTTTGTGACCCTCGACACGGTCATTGTGATCGGACAAAACTGAATCTTCTCCCGTGTTCAGCGATTCTGCTGGGGACAGTCCAGAAGGATCTTTCTAGACCACTGGAAGGTTGTGTGGGCTAAAAATTACAATGTGTGTTGTGTGTCTGCTTGTGGGTGGGTATGTGTGATTGCGAGTGTGTGCGTGCGAGTGTGTGCCCCCCACCCCCCCCAAAAAAGTACAATGTGATGTACATGTGATGACATTTTTCCCCATCTGCACAACCACACTAGGGACTGCCACACAATCACACATGCACGAACACACACACACA
This sequence comes from Neosalanx taihuensis, assembly GCA_030340665.1. Taxonomy (NCBI): domain Eukaryota; kingdom Metazoa; phylum Chordata; class Actinopteri; order Osmeriformes; family Salangidae; genus Neosalanx; species Neosalanx taihuensis. Next base: position 5,368,372 of record CM059296.1, on the reverse strand, counting down.
CACCACATGCACTCATGCCACTTTGCCACCAATGTCTTTGGGGCACATGCTGCAAAACTCGTAAAGTCTGGAGTTAGGAATTAGTTAGGAAGTCCAGGAATTAGTTTGTTTTGCCTGTGGCATTTCCTGAGGTGAAACAACAAATATCCCCCAAAATTACTCAGATTCCAACGGTTACTACAGAATGTGTCTGATAGACTGTTTTCGTTTGGCTAGGTATCCAGGAAAGTTTGCAGGTGCTGTGTTTGAGGGAATGTTGGACAGCTGCTGCATTTTCCCCTCGAACTATAAAACAGTTTGGAGCCACGAATGCATTTGGAAGGATAGACTTAAATACTGATTCATTTCCTATCCTGCCACAGTGAATTCCGTGTTTGTGTAACTTGCATGGCGAATGAAGAGGAATTCTGATTCTGATCATTCGGAAAGATCATTTTCATTTTAAAGGTAAAGGGTTAGAAAGTGCATAAACAGGCCTTGAGCCTTATTCAAAGTGCCATTTTGGGTACTACTTTTTAGTGTTGGTGTGTAAGTTGGTGTTCCTGTAAAAGGTGGAAAATAAGTTGTTTTCGGTTCCGTTATCTGTTAACTTTCCTCCTTTTGCTTGGTCTCACATCTCAATCTACACATATTTGTCAGTTGCTCTCTCCGTCTCTCTCGCTCTCTCTCTGTCTCGCTCTCTCCGTCTCTCGCTCTCTCTCTTTCTCCGTCTCTCTCACGCTCTCTGTCTCTCTCACTCTGTGTCTCTCTGTATATGTTTGCCGTTCCCTCGTGGTAGCTGTACTTCTCTTTGCTCACACTGCCCCTGAAACCCGGGCTCCTGATTGGCTGCTCCGACTCAGGCACAGGAAGTTCAGGGTTTCTAATAACCACCCAGAGACTCAGTTACCATAGAGACAAAGATAAGCCCCTCTCACTCTCTCGAAAAAGGAAAAAAAAAAAAGAGTCTGCATGTCATCACTGCCGTCTCTCCCTCTCCGTCTTTTTCTGTCGCTTTCTTCTTACCGCTCGGCCTCTCTCTCTTTAACGCTCTCTTTCTCGCGATCGTAGTTTCCTTTCCGTCTGCGCTCGCAATATGAAGGTCGGCCACGAAAGCTCTCTGTTTCTGTCTCCTCTTAATCTCTTTTCTCCCTCACTCCCCCATCCTCCGCTCCTCTTACTCTTCCTGTCCTCTCCTCTCTTCCCGCCCTACCTACTTCTCCTCAGACTAAGTCTACCCCGCTTTTGCCCAGTTCTTCATTTGACTTCAGTTGCGACACTCACTTATGCTAGCCTTTTTTTTTAATTCTTCCTGTTAGCTTCCCACAGTATTCTGATGTGACAAAGCCAGGACGCTTCACACGAACAACTTGAAAGATGATATAGTATTTAGTATTTTAAGATCTCCACGGTTCGGCTCAGGGCCTGAGGAGGGGGTGGTCTGATCAGGGCCGTCGTTATTTTGGGGGGAAAATGTTGACCCCCCCCCCCCCCTTCCCCCTTCCCCCCCTGTCTGGAAGGTTCAGTGGCTGCAACCTGTTCACAAATTGCATGCATGTGTGTTCCTGTGTGTAAACAAATGGTGGGCGTTGAGATCACGGCGTGTGTGTGTGTTTGTGTGTGTGCGTGTGTATGCGCATATGCGACCTCTCCAGCCTGTTCTACTGAGTGATGTCATAGCTCCCTGCGTGCTGTAACATTGATACGGCTGGCAGCACGTTAATTGATTTCAGGACTATTCTGTCCCACTGGCTCTAAAACAGCATCCCAGTGCCTCTCCAGTCAAGAGCATTTGAAGGTCTGTCGCCCTCCCTTGCTGTTTCTCTCGCTCTCCTTTTCTCTCTCTTTCTCTCTCCCTCTCCCTCTCTCTCTGTCTCTCTTTCTCCATCAACACTCGTCCGTCCGTCTCTGTCTTTGTCCCTCGCCCTGCCACTTCCTTTTTTGTTTGTCGTCACGGTAACGTCTCATTTTCTCCCTTTCACGCCATATCTCTTCTGCTCCGCTCCCCGTCTTTCTCAATCTACCTGACATGTTGAGATGCGAGGCCCGCGTTTCCCTGCTTGGCGCGTGCTTCCGTGCGCGCAAGGTTTCGAGCTGCGCGCGCATTTACGTTGCCAGTCTTGACATCTGCACGCCCCTGGCGTCTTCGTCAAGGTCGAGGCCCGTACATGTACATGGCCCTCGGGACGCTCTCCGCACCTCGGCGCTCGAAAGCGCGTCCCGGAGAGCGTCCCGAGGGCCGCTTTCTCTGAGCGTTTGCCGTCGGCGACAGGCCTTCCTGTTGACGGAGCTGCTGCTGTTATCGGCGGGGAAGGCCCCGCAGTCCGGAAACTTGTCCGCCTCCTTGTTCCCTCCAAAGCGGCGGGGACGTGTTGCGCGCCGCTTATTTTAGCTTCTGCTGCTGTTGTGTGTGCGCGTGCAGATGCTTCTTTTCTTTGTGTCATTTGTTTGGGGTGGGGGGGTGGGGGGCAAAGGAGGGGCGGCGTGCAAGGGAAGTGGGGGGGGGGATTGGGTTCCCTCTTGGTCTGTTATGTGTTCATGTACTTGGACCGTTCTCCTCTATGAACTCCTTTTTTATGTTTTCAGCGTCTGCTTATCGGTCATGCTTCCTTCTCTCCGTCTCTCACTCCCCCCTCCATCTATTTTTCTCTCTCTCTCTCTTGCTCTCTCTCTTGCTCTCTCTCTTGCTCGCTCTCTTGCTCGCTCTCTCTCGCTCGCTCTCTTTCTCTCTCTCTTGCTCTCTCTCTCTCCTCTCTCTGTCCACATTGCTCCCTCTCCTCTGCACCACCTCCTCCCTCCCCGTTTCCTTGCCCTCCCCCTGTCATTCTCCCCCTAGCCTCCTCTCTCCCTCCCCTTCCCACCATCTGCCTCCAATCTCTGCTCTACCCAACCCCTCTTTCTGCCTCCTGCACGTTGCCATGACAGTATTCCTCCCGTTCGGTTGTTGTCATGACGCCAGGCGGGTGCAGCTCCGATCTGTCTGCCGTAGCATCACTATGCTCACAGTTATACCCCTCGCAGGCCTTTTATATGCTAATAGCCCAACACATCCATTCCCAGCCCTGAGGTAAAGGGAGCCACTATGGTTCTGATACGGTTGTCAGTCGCATCCTGTTCAATGGAAAGTGAATAGGAGGAAGTGCAACTGCGGGCTCCATAGCAGTCCCCCCCGGGAGACGTGTTTTCGATATTCCTTGGGTTGTTTAGAGGTGTTCTCGCTTCAGGTATTGTTGTAGAACATCTCTTTTATGTGTCAGAGATGCTGTGATTGAATAAGCATGACAGCCTGAAACTTGAGTATTGTTTATGACAATCGCAAATAGTTTGGTGTTAAGGTCCTGTTTTCAACAGTAATTTATATATACGGCGTCAGATGGCTCAGCGGGTTAAGGTGTTGGCCTCATGATCGGAAGGTTGGGAGATCGATCCCTGGCTGTGGCTATATGACGTGTCCTTGGGCAAGGCACTTCACCTTACTTGCCTCAGGGAGAATGTCCCTGTACTTGCTGTAAGTCGCTTTGGATAAAAAGCTTCTGCTAAATAAATAAATGTAAGTATATATATAAAAAGATATCAAAATCACTTGTATCAGTTTATAAATCTTATGAGTTGAGTTCTCAGCAACAGCTAATGTGAATGGTTTTGTCAACGTAGGGGTCGTGTTTGCGTGCGTGTGTGTGTTCTACCCCTCCCTCTCACGTTGACCTTTGTTTGACCCTTTCATTGTCTCAGCGCTCGATGACTTCCGTCTTATTCTTTGTCTCCTTGTGAGTGCAGAGAGGTGGCTTCGCGAGATCCCCCCCCCCCCCACCCCCAAAAAAAGAAGAAGTAAAGGGTCCTATTTCGTGAGGCCCGTATCTGTAGATCATCCACGACAACTGTGACACAACAACTAACCTAGACTCGAACCTTCACCGGTCGTTTAAAAGGAACGTGACCGAGGTTCATTGTTTGTTTATGGATTTTACGAAGCTGGTAGCACAAATGCAGAACTAACTTCTGTGTGTCATATTGCCCCCCCCCCCCCCCCCCCCCCCCCCCCAAACGTTCTTGGCTCTGTCGTTATTCCAGATAAAAATCATCATTCAGAAACCATGGAAGAGTCTTTTAAAATATGATGTATTGTTGGAAAGGGATGTTGTGTTGTTTATAATAGTTAGGCCTTAGACACTTTAGGACAATGAAGTGGAATGCAGAAGCGAGGCAAACACACACACACACACACACACACACACACACACGAACACATCAATATCTCACCTTATTTGGTGATTTAGCCTTCTCAGCTCTTTCTTGAGTGTTGGTTCATTCACGGTTATTTCCTCAAGAGCAGGGCTCTGATTGTATGCGGAAATAGCTAGGCAGACCCAGTGATTGAGTCTACCACCCCCCTTCATCACCACACACACACACACACAGCAACACACACACACAGCCACACACACACGCACCCTTCATCTCTATCTCATTCGGAGGAGTGGAAAGAGGGGATCAAGTCATTTCCATCCACTGTACAGGCCTATCATCAGTGTCATATTTCATTGGTATTGCTTTCATTTGGGCACTGTCACAGTGCAGACAACCTCACCCCAAGAGTGGATAAACATCTCTATTTTACCGCCTTCTCCCACTTCATTCGCACATTGTGTGTGTGTTTGTGTGTGTGTGTGTGTGGGCAGCATGTGTTTTTTTGAGACCCCTGCCTGACTGACTGATGTCACCAGTGGCTTTGACAGAGAGGATCGAAGGGTTTGCACGCCCACACACACACACACACACACCCACACCCTCCCCTCGTTATTCTCCATACAGCCTCCTCTAATCATACCCGTTCATTACCCCCCCGCCCCCCCCTCCTCCCCAACTCTCTTGGGGACCCGTGTACTTTCTGGGAATGATTGACGTTTTTTTTTTTTCTCGTGCCGTCACGTTTCCGGCATTGTTCGCGTTTGGGTTTTGGCGGTACATTGATTTAGCAATCCAGGACGTTGCTTGACAGAGCTCCCCCCCCCCCTCCTCCCCCCCCCCACCCCCTTCCCCCTTCAGTATCCAGTGGAACTCTAGGGCTCCGCCGTCGAAACCTCTCGATTTATTTAGCAAAGAGGGAAACTGGCGCTTTTTGGCGTCCAACCAAGCGCCAACAAGTTGGACCGTCTTTTTAAAGTGCAAATTCTCCCGGAGAGGATCCCGCCGTCTGTGCCTATTCACTCAGCGTTTGGAGGCGGGAGTGCTGCCGGGCTAGCCAGACTCTCAAAAGAGCCTTCAGCTCGTCGCTACACGGCGTCTCCCAAATCCCTCGCCCTCCTCTCCCTCAGCTCCTCATTCTGCTCTGTCATTTTTGGAAAGATTGGCAGTGGAATATTTGAAAATCTCCCTCCGCTTTTCCTTCCATTTCCGAAAGTTGCTACCTCGCTTCAGTCCTACAAGTCCTTCCCCTGGTTTTTTCTTCTTCTCCTGTTGACGCTCTTCTTATCTGCTCTCCATTCTTGGGTCAGTTGTTTTCCTCGATCTTATCTTAGTCTGCGTCCCCATCGACGTCTCAGAGTTTAGCTAAGCCTCTTGACCTAGTCGGCATCAATCTATTGAGCTTGAGGGCATTGGAGGTGAGAGGTTGACCTCACAAAGCTTTACATCCCCTGAATGGGCTAACCAGATGTCAAGGACAGCCTTTGAGGGGGCCTCTGTGATGTCCTCCGCAGGACCTGGTTTAGCCGAGCCTAACTTCGTCGTCAGCGTTGCCCATGCGTATTGTTCCTTTTTCGATTTTCCGGATATTTCCATCCGAAGCGACTCCCAAAGTTGCAATTCATGCATATCACGGCGGATTTACTAACGCGGAACCATGGTGTTCTGCGGGTTTTGTGATTGTTGCTGATGTTAAGATAGGACTTTGCTGTAGCTAAGCAGAACCCATGTTCGTGTGCGGTCTGAGGAGATCGAGATGGTAACCTCAGAATCGACACATACGTCAAACACGCATCTAATTCAAAAGTATTGTTTTATCATTATTTGTAAGTAGGACTGGACCTGACCTGTATCTCATCCTCCCGCCCATAGCCATCCTTGCTGAAGCAGTCGAGTACAGCGCAACGATCATCACAAGACTGAGTCGTTCTCCTTGTTTAAGTGCTTTGTCATCTGAAGCCATTCTCTGGTTGGGTCGAAGTGGCATTCTTCAGATGATTGGACCGTTGGGAAAGCCCATTTGAGGGTGGGGAGGGCAGTGAGATAATGGCTGGTGCGGGCAGCGTGGAGAGGTTCTGATCAAGTGTGGTGGTCTGCCTCTCAAGGTGATCCGGGGCGAAGAGAGAAGGACTCGAGAGGATCTGAGGTTAAACTGAAAGAATGGTGGGCGGTCAGGATTCGTGCGTGATGCTCGTGTGTCTAGAGCAGTGATTCTCAACCCTGGTCCTTAGGGCCCACTGTGCATGTTTTAGATGTTTCCCCCTTCCCACACACCTGATTCAAATAAAGGGTCATTATCAGGCTTCTGCTGAGCTTTATAAGGACCTAATCATTCGAATCAGGTGTGTTGGAGCAGGGAAACATCTAAAACATGCAGTACAGTGGGCCCTGAGGACCAGGGTTGAGAACCACTGGTCTAGAGAGTCAGGTGGCTCAGCGGGTTAAGGCGTTGGCCTCATGATCGGAAGGTTGTGAGATGGATTCCCGGCTGTGGCTATGTGAGGTTGTGTCCTTGGGAAAGACACTTCACCCTACTTGCCTCAGCGGGAATATCCCTGTACTTGCTGTAAATTACTTTGGATAAAAGTGTTTGCTAAATGAATATTTATTTATATCTGTGCAGACCAGGATGATGAAGAGCTGGATTAAGTGTCTTTGTATAGAGTCAGAGGGAGTCAGATGGCTGAGCGGTTAAGGCATCGGGTTAGTGATAGAAGGTTGCAGGTTCGATTCCAGGCTGTCAACACAACATTTTGTCCTTGGGCAAGGCACTTCACCCTACTTGCCTCGAAGAAAAAATCCCTGTACTTGCTGTAAGTCGCTCTGGATAAGAGCCTCTGCTAAATGACTCAAATATAAACGTAGATTCAAGAACGCAACCGCTAATAATGAGAATACGCGTTCTAAAATCTGTAACGGTAGGGTTCGTTTCAGAAATAGGACAACAAATAGCTGGAAAGAAACAGTAAATGTCGGAAATAGGTTAGCTCATTGCAGGAATAAGATGGTTAAATCTGGAAGTTTCCGTTAAAGCCGATGCTTTCTTCTGTCCGTTTTAGAGGAGTATCCTTATAATAAGGTTCAGGCAGCAATAACAACATGGAGGGCAGAGTAAAGGGGATGACAGAGATGTTTACATTGCACAACTAATAAACGCAGAGGATAATGGTGGCTGGAGAAAAGCCTGCTATAGGGTTAATACAAGCATTTATAGAGCTCTAGCTAGATCCTTAGTGGGTTAATGCTGGAGATTCAGGATTAAAATAGGGATTGGAAGATGGCTTTGATTTGATAGCGAGGGGGGGGGGATAGACCAGGGATAGACCACCATTGTGTGGAAAGGCGGGTGAAAGAGTTGGTGGGGGAGGAGGTAGTTGGTGGGGGAGGAGGTCAGGGATGGAGAGAAACGTTAAAGCCATTTATAGAGTGCGGTGTGCGTTTATGGAAGTGGCTGAAATGAACGTGCGTTTCTCTCCAGCGACCGATGACTAACGATTGATTTCTCCGGCTGACTCAGGCTTGTGCGTGGGGAAAGGAAGGACCGAGGCTGGGGTGACGGCAAGCGACAGGCAGGGGACCCAGGCCTTTTGTCGGAGGTCGTGACCCTGCGTGCGTGCGTGTGTACGTAACACGGACACCTTTAAGTAGTTTCACCCACTCCTGGCCACCACTTCAGTCTATTGCTAATCCTTTGTTACAGTAACCATCAGTCTTTTGCAACAGAAAAGCCCTTTATTACATTCAGTCATTTAATAATAATAATAATAAAAATACCTTTAACAGACGCTTTTATCCAAAGCAACTTAATTTTTTTAAGTACAGGGACATTCCCCCTGAGGCAAGTAGGGTGAAGTGACTTGCCCAAGGACACAAGGTCACATAGCCACAGCCAGGGGTTTGAACTCACAACCTTCCGATCACAAGGCCAACGCCTTAACCCTCTGAGCCATCTGACTCGTCTGGATGCTCTTCTCCAGAGCCACTCACAGCAAATACAGGGACGTCCCTCTGAAGAATCCCCCCCTGACTAACCTCACGCATCTGGCCAGACGATGAACTTATATCTAGTCTTAAGCTCAAGGAGGTAATGCCGCCCCCCATAGAAAGACAGGTTCAAAACCTTCCTCCGCTCACACCCTTTCACCCACTGCTTCTCTGTGGATTGTCTTGTCCACCACGCTAGCTCGGCAGCAGGCTAGCCCTGCATGCTACGGTTAATTTGATTGGAAGTGTAATCATGTCTGCGAGGGAGCGATTAGCGTCTGAATGTTGTTTTATGGGCGAGTGGACCCGCTCTGTCATGGGGCAGGGGGGGACAGCAGATAGTCATCTGACCGATGACACTGATAAACTAACTGGCTGGTCTTACTTGCTTGACTGTGGATCAGAGGGCGAAAGCTGTTTATCGAACGAGACGTCCCCATGGAAACAGAAGCAGCCCGGCGCTCTGGACAGGGACGGAGGGCCGAGCCGCCTCACCGTCGGGATGTTGGCGGTCGCTCGGAACGCCTTCCCCCGCTCTCCCGGCCCGGACTGGTCGTGACTCAGCCCCCCGATCCGCTCAGCGCTCCGTAAAAGCAAAGCCGAAGGGGCCAGAGAGGAGGGAAGGCCTTGGGGGGGGGGGGGGGGGGGTGGGGGGAGACAGTTCTCTGGCAACAGCAAGTACAGTTGAAGTCCGGTGAAGTGTTTTGCCCAAGGACGCAACGTCATGCTGGCACAGCCGGGCTTCGAACCAGGGACCTAGCAGGCGCTCTTATTTAGAGCGATTTGCAGCAAGTGCAGGTGAAGTCCGGTGTAAGTACCGTGAAGTGCTTTGCCCAAGGACACAACGTCATGCTGGCGCAGCCGGAGTTCGAACCAGGGACCTTCTGATTAATAACCCGACACCCTAACCAACTGCGCAACATGACTCAATTATTTTTCTCCAGTTAGAATGTTGTTTACTGTTGTTGAATGAAAGGGCTGTTTTTTGGGGGGTCTGTCTCAGACTGCCTGAAAATGCATGTCTCAATTCCTGGGACACTCAGAGGATGCCACACAGTGTATAGTTCACATGATGCCTTTATCTCATCCAGTTCGTCTCAATGCGGAGTGCGTTTTTGTCTTATTGAAGTGTTCAAGAAAGTGTCTTTCTTTCTGACTTCCTGTTTTAGTTTTTATTTCTGTCTCTCGGTTGTTTTTTATTTGTTCGTTGACTCCTTCCTTCCTTCAAGTGAGCAGTCAGCGGTAAAGTCCAACGATCAGAAATGCTGTCTAAAACTTCGAACCTCCACACACGATACCACCTCTCAGTTAAAAGATGATGATCGTCCAAGATGGCCTCTCAGTAGATAGCTGGCTCAAGGTTACAGCTGCAGGGTTATGTGCAGAGTCCCCATGGCCAAGGATTTCTGCTGGCCTTGCAGTAATTCTGTAATTCTGCTCACACACACACATGCGCGGAAACCGCTCAAACGCTAGCGATCAGGTGAAGGAATCTGCAGTTTTTCCTGCGTGAGGGTGTGTACGCGTGCTTGAGTGTGTATGATATTAACCTCTGTGGTGATTGACTGTGTCAGCAAGTGGAAAGAGGCAGAGTAACATAGCGGGAGAGCGAGAGAGAGAGGAGAGAGTGAGTGGTTGATGTGAAGTCTGAAAGACAGCGCGGAGAGAAGGTGAGCGATGATAATATGAGAAGGAAAGCGTGGAAGAGGAAGGGAGAGAAACAGATTTCCGAGTGGGGAGAGAGACAGGGGCGGCGTGATAACTCAATACTGCTCGCACAATGCTGAAATTCCGGATGCTGCTGACTCAAGCATCGCCCCTCTCCCCACCCCCCACCCCCATGTTTCCATCCTGTCTCCCTCCCTCCTTCTTTCCTCCCTCCATTCGTGTTCTTGTCCTCAGAGGACGACACAGCACACGAACGAGCTACTGGTTGATGCTCCTTCTGCAAGTTGCTGTTTTTTTTGCCCTACCAAAGTTACTGTCAGCTTAAATGCTGAGTAAATGGAAGCTATACACCTGGGACCTGTATCATTGCTTTTGGAGGTGCTGAAGGCATTTTTCATACCTGTACATTTTCCAGTTATGAACCGTGTCCAAAGTGTGTGTGTGTGTCCATACGTCTAGCACCGAATTGTCTTCGATGTGTCTTTGCATGTATTTTCAGATGCTCGTTTTAGTCTGCGCGTGTGTGGATGTGTGGCAAAAAACGCGCGCGTGATTTTCGGTATGAGCATCTTGAGTGTGTGGGATGGTGTCGTGTTTAGGAGTTTGAGTGTGTGTGTGTGTGTGTGTGCGTGCGTCGAATGTGCGTGTGTCATTACTATAATTACCGCAGACCTGAGATAGTCAACAGCTGTCTGTCCTCAAACTTTTTCTTCTCTCTTTCTGTCTCAATTTGCGGTTTGGCTGCCAGGAGTCAGTGATCCAGCAGCCGTGTGTGTGTGTGTATGTGTCTGTGTGTGTGATTGGGCCGAGGCATCTGTTTCAAGCACCTACACCTGTCGCCGCCTCATAGTGTTGTTTTGTCTCCCCTCCTCTCCTTTCCAATCAGGACAGCTAACTGTCTGTAATTACTCACAATGTCTAATCAGACTTGGAGCTGCACCAGTCAGTTCTTCTCCCAATGCTGCGACTCGCCTTCTCCGACACCCCGTGCATTCTGCACATCCTCAACGCGTGTCATCGCTGGACTTCAATCTTCTTCTTGATTTGGATGTCTCTGTTTTCACACGGTGTGTGTGGATGAGGTGTGTGTGTGTGTGTGTGTGTGTGTGTGTGTGTGTGTGTGTGCGGGCACGAGGGTGTTTTTTTGTGGTGTGGTCCTTTTTCTCCAGTAGAAACTCATGCGTTTGTGTATTTGGGTACGGATTGCTGTCATTAAGAGAGATGAAGTTTAAAGGTGTGTGTGTGTGTGTGTGTGTGTGTGTGTGTGTGTGTGTGTGTGTGTGTGTGTGTGTGTGTGTGTGTGTGTGTGTGTGTGTGTGTGTGTGTGTGTGTGTGTGTGTGTGTGTGTGTGTGTGTGTGTGTGTGTGTGTGTGTGTGTGTGTGTGTGTGGGTTAACGTCGCAAAGAGAGAAGGGAGAGAAAGATGAAACTTAAAGATGAGATGAAGATCAAGAGATGGAGAGATGAAGTTTAAAGTTGTGTGTCTGGTGGTAGGTGTGTGCGCGTGCGTGCTCGAGCGGGACCATATGATGGTGCCATGTATCTGTGTGTGTTCTAGGTTGTTAGCAGAGTTCACTGCCATCTTGAATGGGGTTAAGCGAGAACGGTTGCCATCCCTGACAATCATTTGCATAATTGCACGCATAAACACACACATCTGATTATCTCCCATGCAATTGTGCCCATCCACCCGACTTCTACGTAAAGAAAGGTGAGGTTTGTGTGCGTGTGCATGTTTGTGTGTTTTAGTTTGTTTGTGTGGCCATCATTAAATTGAGGGGGGACACATTTGCAAGCGTTTGACCTGAGCAGAAATTCAGCAGCACTAAATAACATTTTAATTACACCGGCAGCAAGCTCAGCGAGTGAGGTGTGAATGTGCGCGCTCCAGGAATATTGATGATGGGTTTTTGCATGAATGGGAATTTTTTGTTGTTACGAACGTACGCGGCGAAAGAAGCGAATAGAGTCATGATATTAAGCGGTTCAATTATGGACACTGTCGATGTGAAACCATGTGTTTTTATGTGTGCGAGACCATGGATGTCTGCATTTGTAAAGTTAAACTTGTGTGTATGTGTGTGTGTGTGTGTGTGTGTGTGTGTGTGTGTGTGTGTGTGTGTGTGTGTGTGTGTGTGTGTGTGTGTGTGTGTGTGTGTGTGTGTGTGTGTGTGTGTGTGTGTGTGTGTGTGTGTGTGTGTGTGTGTGTGTGTACTGAATGGAATCACTTAGTGGTGCAGTAATGTATTTTTATGATCCAGCTACCATGATCAAAGATTAAGAATAAAACATAGATTCTCATCTTGTACTGAAGGTTTCGATTTTTTGGTAGATGGCATGGTGTGTGTACCTTTTAGTGTGTGTGACGTGACGTGCTTTCTAGTGTGTGCGTGTCTTCGAATGTGTGTGTTTCTGTCTTTCATTCAGTAGAATGCCGGGGGGAAAAAACTTCTTTGGTACTTTTGAAATGATGTTTTTGTTGTTCTTTCCGTTCAGATTCACTGCTATTCCCGGGAAGCTTGGAATGGACACTAGGGAAATGGTTTTAATTAATAAACGAAACAAAATTAAGCTCTTGTCCTTCCATCGGGAGAATTGAGTTTACTGTTCATGTGGAAGATTGTTTATATGTTGTGTGTGTGTTTATGTGTGTTTGAGATGGGACTCTAGAGAGTAATAGGACTGAATGGGACTGGATGGAGTTTTTTGTTTGTTTGTGTGACTGTGTGTGCGCCTGTATCATTTTGTACATACAAAAGTGTTTGGTACATACTGTATATTTACAGTGTGCATTTGATAAGAAGGGTACAGTGTATCTGTCTTGTAAAGGCCAGAGTAAGACTGTTGTGTTTTGCCATGAAGCCTCCCTGAAATGAAACAGATCCATACAGGAGTAATTTACTGTTACTGGAGATAGGGAACTCTTAAATTGTAGCCACAAAGCACACCATTTTCAGAAAGTGAAAACGAATGTGATTATCTTGCAGTTCAGCAGTGTTGGGTAGTAACGCGTTATTAGTAACGCCGTTACGTAACGCCGTTACTTTTTTCAGTAACTAATAACGTAACGCGTTGTTTTTTAAAATTCAGTAACTCCGTTAACGTTACCATACGCTGCGTTACTCCGTTCCTTTTGGATAAAAAAAGAGGGTTTGGTTGTACAACGGCACACAGTTCCAATAACATAGTGATCAATAAAGTTTAATTGAATTGAAAAACAAAGCATTTGTCGCATTTGTCCCACACATAATCAAACACGCACCATGAAGAGGACTGGACAGGTCAGGGGCGGGCACGGTATGATGGCGAGCGAGAAGGGGAAGATAAGTTTCTACTTTGCTTTTACTTTCTGCTTTTAAGCCACTTTAATTTTTGCAGTTTGTTTTTGAATACCTATGGAAGACTTTATGGCCTGACTGAAATAAATAGGCATTGAAAAAATACTTTGGTGTTTGTGTCAAGGTTTGTGTTGGTGCACAACGGATCATATTGCTTGGATGATTAGATCCAGTGATATGGATGCAAATGAATTGAAACAGTTGTTTTAATCAACAGTCTGTATTACTCAGTATCAGTACAGAACTGAAATGACGGCTAGAGGGGAACTCAATCAATCAACCTTTATTTAATGGGGACATTGGAAAAACGTTGTACAGTAACTAAAAAGTTACTTTCTCAGTAACGCATTACTTTTTGGTTTAAGTAACTGAGTTACTAACTGAGTTACTTTTTTACAAAGTAACTAGTAACTGTAACTAGTTACTATTTTTCAGTAACTAGCACAACACTGCAGTTCAGTAACAAATCTTTCCTTGTCCTTTCCAAATCTCTACTTGTTTTAGTTTGTTTCCTAGCCCTCCTCTACTTTCCTCTCCTGTGGGTCAATGTGAACCACCATTAATTGAATTGTCAGCCCTGTTATAGTCCACCACGCGTTCCCTAATATAACTCTCCGTAACGCTAACGCTGTCTACGACTGTTTATGAGACACCCAACTGATTATCTGGGCTGCGTTAAACATGGTAAGCAAGCTCAATGGGAAGGAAAGAAGCGTTGCTCAATGTGGGTTTTCAATCAACCTACACACATCGACATCCAGTCCAAAAGACTTGCTTTTCTATTTCCCCCGCCGTCTTGCACCTCAAAGGTTGTATTAGGCTAAATATAAACCATCTTTCTGGCGACTTTCCATCATGCCTCATGGTCAGGCTCTCAGTATCTCCTAAGATATCCCACGGTATCCTGCAGATAAGGCTATCTGAAACTTGGTAGCGTCACAAGAGGCCTCTCAGAATCCAACCCGGTTAATTTTCTAGGAAGCGGACATCCGCAGCGTGGTAATGAAAAGGAAAAACTAGGGACAGGTTATGAATTGCTTTGTGCCTTAAGGTTTACGAAGCGACTTCCTTCCAGAGGTGTCCTCCAGCATGTATGATATTCATTAGCGAGGGCCCCTGGAGGTGCGCTGTCCGTGGATCCCTCTCCCCTAACTGGGTTTAACTCCCCCCGGCTCGGACGAGGCTCCGGCGGATGATTCGATTTGAGGCCTCCGCCGCGTCCCCCAGCTCGACGCGGAGCGCGGGACTCGGGCTAGCGGGTACGTGCGTGTCCTCGATCGTGCTCGCCGTAGTCTGTCTGTTTTTGATGGGGGGGGGGGGGGGGGGGGGGGGGGGAGGGGGAAGGTGGGTGCCTGCGTGCCTGCGTGCGTGGTCAGGATGTGCAGGCGGGTGTCATGGCGCCACACGGTCTGCACAAACAGGTGCCTACTAAACACAGCGCTACTCCAGGGGCTCCGAGGACTACATTAACGCCATACTCTTCAAGCCTGAACGAATTTCTGTATTAGCTTAGCACTAGTTGGGCTGTGGCATTTACGGATGGATGGATGAATGTGTATTAGCCGTGTGCTTGAAATGGAGGGAGGGAGTGTGCGTGTGTGTGTACGTTGAAGCACGTGGACGTGTCTTAGCAACTGTGTCGGTGTGGGTTTCAGCTGGGGCGGTGTGTGTGTGTGTGTGTGTTGGGGGTGGAGGGTGATGAGACGGTGTATGTGTGCATCTATGAATGTGAGAGAAAGTCAAAGATTATCCATCCAATACCATCTGTGTGTGTGTGTCTGTGTGTGTGTGGGGAGAGGACGTGGACTGTTCCAGTAAAGACTTTGCCTGCGGATCTGCTATCGCACCATGGTCAGTGACCTTCTGTTAAATGTTAAAGCTGAGTCTGTGTTACCGCTAGGGTCGCTACTCCCTCGCAGTGTGTGTGCGTGCGTGTCGTGACGCCGTCTGAACAGAGCGGTGGTTTAACAAGAATGCCCCCCCCCTCCCCCCGGTTGGTGCTACGTTCATAGTGCAGCTTCCATGGAAATGTGCAGTCGGTCTGGTTCACACACACTCGTATCAAAGTTCTCTGCTTCTCTCTTCTCCTCTGCTCCCCGCTCTCTTCTCCTTCCCTTCTCCTTACCCTCTCCTGCTGAACAGGAGAAGGGGGGGGGGGGGGGGGCGAGTGTGCTTTATGTAAGAGTGGGGGTGTGTGGGATTGATTGTCAGTGTTGACCTCGATGTCAATGTTAAACGTGCACAGGAGAGGGAGGCGGGAAGAGAGATGGAAAGAGGGAGACAGGAGAAGAAGAAGGGAAAAAAAATACAGAGCGAATTAGAAACAGACCAAAAGTGAGAGGGGGGGGGGGCGAGTGGGCTTTGGAAAAAGAGCGACAGAAAGGGGAGTAAAAAGGAGAGAAGGGGAGAGAGGTAGAGACAGAGAGAGAGGGAGAGAGTGAAAGACAGAGAGTAAGAGGGAGAGAGAGGTGGGGGAGTGATTCGCATGCATTAGCTGGTCTATCAGCAGTGTAAAGCAAATGTGGGCTGATACCTCGGATAAATCTATCAAAGAGATTAGTCAATGCTGTGTTTCTGTCGTACCTCTGTCCCATTCACTTCCAATGAAGCACGCGCTGTCGGCAGAGGGGAGACTAGACGATGTGTGTGTGTGTGTGGCATAGACGTATAATGCGGTGTGCAAAATATGGGACAAGGATAGAGTTAAGGCAGGAGGCTTCGACGGACAAACGGAAGATAGAAAAAGTGTGTGTGCGCGCGCTTGTGTGTGTGTGTGACATGAAGACGAATGTCTGCGTTCCCGCGGGGTTCATGGGTGAAGGAATTAACACGGCTTGTCACTCCCAGCCCAGCCGGCCTCCGTTGCCCCGGCAACAGACGCCTCGGTCTTTCCGTAGTAACCGTGGTGACACAGTTGCGGGGGTGGGGGGTGGGGGGGGGAAGGGAGAGAGCAGGAGAGAGAGAAAACACTGGTGTTGCGATGACACATGGGTGGACGTGAAACTCGCGAAATGATTGCTTGATGAGAAATATTCAGTTTTGCGTTTCGTTTGTTGTGTAGTATGTCAGAACGCACCACGTTTATGAGGTACATGTAATTATTCCCAGAATGCTTTGATGAGGTGCAGACAAGCAGAGAGGCAGGTTAGTAGAAAACAGACAGACCGACCAACCAACCTCCCCAATTGAAACGGACATAAATGGAAGAGGGAGAGCGGAAAAAGAAACGCAAGAAATAGGGAGAAGATTTAGGTCCTGACCCGACCTTAAGTCAAAGTCTACCACACATCCTTGCCCTTAAGGTTGGCATCCAAACTAGAGGGATGGGGGGGGGGGGGGGGTGGGGTGGACCGAAGCTTGGATTAAGGGTGAGGATTTTAATCTTCAATCGCAAGTATAGGAACAACACAAGCACTGGTCGTCCGTTTCTTATGACCTCCTCTGGAAGGGAAAATTACTCTGGTGTGTGTGTGTGTGTGTGTGTGTGTGTGTGTGTGTGTGTGTGTGTGTGTGTGTGTGTGTGTGTGTGTGTGTGTGTGTGTGTGTGGTCTAGTGATTGAGAAAAAGCGGCTTTACGTGGTGTCATGTAACATGGGTGCTGTCAATCCAAAGGTGACTTTGTTAACCGTCTTCGGAAACTGTCCTTGCCTCCTCTCACTTTCTCACGCACACGTTCAATCATTCAGAAATTCATTCATTATGTCAGCAAGTCAGGCTAAGAGCATTCTAATTTCAATCCAAACTGCTTTCCTCAGGATAAGCACACACATCCTTATATGATGGAGCCATCAGAGGCATCTGCAGAGCGGTGAGGCCAGTTAACCAAAAGTCCTCTTTCAGAGAAACACAAACATCGACTGTCCACGTTTCGGAGAAAGCAGGGGTCAACGTCCCGCTGGGCGAGCGCTAGTTTGTGGAGTGCTGAAACCGAATGATCTGCACTCAAAACTCCGGCAGGAAGTTGTTTCTAGGTTTGAGAGCCTGAGGGTGAGGATAAGGGAGATAGACGCCATGGAACAGGGAAGAGACAGAGAAGTCCGGAAACTCGATGATTGAGAGGGGAGGAGATTTTCAAATGTATAAAAGAAAGCCTAAAAGGGAACAAGAGAAACAGTTGAGGGAACAGGAGGGCCAGGGGGGGATTATCAGTAAAGAACAGAGAGAGGAGGACGGAGAGAAGAGATAGACGTTGAACTAAGTGATGGAGCACGGCTGTCAACTCTGGCTGATTAAAGCAATGTTGTTCATGAAAAGGAACAACACAAAAGCGTTGCAGCGCACCATATCTGAACAATTGGGGAGGTTTGTTTAAGTGGTCGGAGAGGGAGGAGTGATCTTGTGGCACTTATTGTTTGGCCGGTCTCAAGCGTGGGTACAAATGTGCTGCTGAATGTTTACCGTGTAGGGAGGTCAGGTGGCTCAGCGGTTAAGGTGGTGGGTTCATGATCAGAAGGTTGTGAGTTCGATTCCTGGCTGTGGTTACATGACGTTGTGTCCTTGGGCAAGACACTTCACCCTACTTGCCTCAGGGAAAATGTCCTTGTACTTGCTGTGAGTCGCTTTGAATAAAAGCGTCTGCTAAATGAATAAATGTAAATATAGTATGTTGATATCGTCGTTTGTTGGTCGTTCAGTATTGTCGTAGGCCTCAGACAGATGACTGGAATGAAGGATAGATGGTGAAGAGGGGCCACATTTTGAAAAAGATGGAAGCGGGAAGCAGATGGAGAGAGGGAAAGAGAGAAACAAAATGAGGGGAAGAAGGGAGTGAGAGAGTGTGTTCTTTCTTCACTGTTTTTTTTTTTCCTGTAAGTTTGGTGATGTCATCATGTCATAACTACTTAAGAGGTATGTCTGTGTGTGTGTGTGTGTGTGTGTGTGTGTGTGTGTGTGTGTAGGTGGGGAGAGCAGAGGTGCCTGGAACAAACACACGCCTCTGCACTTTTCACATGGCGCGCACATACATTTCCACACGCACACACTAGCCTAACCCTCGTTTCACAGTAAACAGTCAGGGCAGATGAGTTGAGGCTTGTCAGTATGGAGGGAGGGTACGGTTGGGTGTGAAGATTATCATGTTTTCGTTTGTTTTACTATGATCACACAGAGAAGGGCGTGTTTTTTGCGAACAACAAACGTGCGCAGGGATAGTAAGACGTTTTCTAACTGCCCTTATGAGTAGCTTTGTGAGTTTACCGCAAACCAGAAGTTACTCTGGGAGTTCAAAAGGTCCACAGTCAAAAGGTCAATTATACAGTATGCGCTCTCTCAGGAGAAAACTGCTGTGTGTTAGTTTAACCAAATAGCCTTGCTTCTCTACAATACAACCTCCTCACCCCATAAAAGCAAACAAGACCCACCCAGCTCACAAAGGATAGACCTACTTTTTCAATTTAGCGAGTTAGGAAGTATGCCTACACGCATGACAAACATTTTAGCCACCCAAAAAATTGACAGATTGAAACGGCCAATTGAATTGAAAATGTTCAGATATAGTGCATTGTGATTGGCTGAGTATTTATTTACGTCTGACACGATATCGGCGTTTTACGAGCTCCCCTTCGCTCTTATAATGAGCCCTTCGGTCGTTAAAAGAACAAAACTCCCATTCGGCCTGATGCCGAGGTGACAGTTTGGCAGTTGGCTGGCTGTTAGTAAAGGGGCTGGCTCGGCCCATTCAAACTCAGGGGATTGTTCTTTTGTGTTGGAGAGGGGCCCTTGGCCGCCGGGCAGAGTGGCACTTAAAGGGACGGAGTTTGTCGGCAGGAGGGGGGGGGGGGGGGGGGGGGGGGGGCATGTACTCTGGGTTTTGGATGTTTCATCTCCCCACTCCTTGCATTTACATTTATTCATTCAGCAGATGCTTTTATCCGTAGCGACTTCCAAGAGAGAGCGTTACAAAAGAGCATCGGTCACTATTTATAACAACGAGAAAGGCCCAAACATTGCGGTTAGTCAGATTATGAAGCGTACATTGTGGGAAACCAAACAAGTGCCAAAGGAAAGAACCACAAGTCAAACAAGTTACAATTAAACAACATAAACAACAAAAGTTTTAAAAAACAAAGAAATCGGTTACAACTGACCAACAAGTCCCTCGATAAGAGTTATTGTGATCTTAGTGGAAACTAACATCCGGTCCAGAAAATCATTCCTAAGTACTGAATAAGTGCGTCTTGAGCCTTTTGTTGAAGATGGGGAGTCAGCCAATGCCTTTTGATTTTTCTTTTCTTCCTTTTTTTCTGTGTGAACCTTTCCTCTTTCTAGAGAGGTGTGCATGGTAGAAGTCAAATGGAATGTCTTCTTACAAACTAAGACGGTAGAGAGATTAATGTGGTGCATTTTGCTTACTTGTGATTTACAAAGTGTCACGGTGACGGCTGAAAACGTGACACATTTTCCAAACAGCCTAGGTAGTCGTGGTGCAATAGGCTGGGTGAGCACAAAGTCCGGTTTGAATGGAAAATGACAACACGCTTTGCTGAACCGCGGTCGGCTCGTGCTTTAACAAATAACGATGAACGGAAACTAGTCACGGCACCTCTGGCAGTTGCGACCTCCTTATCCTAAACAAATGTTGATGTCTGTGGACAGCTGGCGAGTCCTAAAAACTGACAGGACCGTTTCATTATCCCCCTTTAAGCTACACTCCGAACGTGCCCCAAATGACTCCTGAATATATGCGTGCGTGCGTGCGTGCGTGCGTGTGTGTGTGTGTGAGAGAGAGAGAGAGAGAGAAATAGAGAGAGAGATAGAGAGAGATAGCGTGAGAGAGAAAGAGCAAGAAAGCGAGAGAGTAAGAGAGCGTGTGAGAGAGAAAGAGAGAGAGAGGGATAGAAAAGCGTGTGACAGAGAGAGCGAGAGAGAAAGAGCAAGAGAGAGAGAGAGAGCGGCAGCCCAGCCCTCTCCGCTTCGCCCGGGCGGTCATGTGCGCACTTCTCATTTGCTGATGAGCTTGTCGGTCTCTTCCATCCCTTGAACGGAAGCTCGCGCACGGCTGCACGTCGCGAGCTATCGGGAACACGGAGGCAGCTGACCGGGAGCTGTGACGGAGCGCAAGGATTTCTGACCGGACTACAACACTCACTTCTCCCGCGCGGGTTTTGGAATATGGCTGGACATGGTTCTGGAGGGATTTAATGGCATTTACGCAGGACAGTCAGTTCCCAAGACGTGAACATCTTGAATTGCTGATCGGTAAGACGACACGGAACGACTCGGTTTGTTGCATTCTTTAGTCCGTCCAAAGATCTGCGAGCACACGCGACTGAGCCTGAAATGCAGTATGAGCATGATCAAAACTTGGATCATCTGTATATTTTAGCGTTTTTTTAATGTGTAAGCTATGGATCGCGTAAGAGAAATGCTCATGTGGACAGAGAGACGGCATCGCACCGGCAACGAAGTTGTTTTCCTCTCCTGACCTCAATGTTATCGCGTTGTACAGATGTCTCAGTAACGTTCCAGCTATCAGGTTTCCTTTTAAACACTCCAAAAACATTTTCTTTTTTTGTATATATGTTTAAAAACGTCCGCATTAACCGATAACACTCACAGTAACTTTTGTTTTGAAAACAGTCGCCGTGCTCCTATTCAGTTTGACCCGTGGGGATTGAGCAATTGATGTCTGACGGGTTAGTCACTGGTTCAGCCCACAACATGTACACCCTTTCATTTCCCTGTCATTTCTACAGGCAACATGCTCAGTAGCCAAGTCAAGTATATGTTGCATCTACTGTGTTACATGTTAAGTCACTGAAACCTCCAGCATTTCCATTCAGTCATTCAGCAGACGCTCTTATCCAGAGTGACTTACAGCAAGTACAGGAACATTTCCCCTGAGGCAAGTAGGGTGAAGTGCCTTGCCCAGGGACACAACTTCTTTTCCTGGCACAGCCAGGAATCGGACCGGCAACCGCCCGTTTCCCTAACCGCTCAGCCACCTGACTTCCGTAGGCTGGAGCCCCCCCCCCCCCCCCAGTTCATGGTCACGGGGAATAGAGACGGCTGAGCTCATTAGAATCCAATTGTAGAAGGGTTGTCACGGCAATGACACAATTCAATTACCTTTCCCATCCGTATGGGCTACTGCGGTTGCGTTACTGTTAGTATGGAATCGGTTATGTTACCATTTCTGGGTGCATTTTATATTTTGCCAGCCCTCAAAAGGTTGAATTCACAATCCATAGGCTATGACTGCAGGCTTACTCAGCAATGTTATTGGAATTCAATACAGTAGAGAAGTAGGTAAGAGTTATCCCTGTCGCGGTCCATTGTTGTAAACAAAAATGTGTCTTTGGCTATTATGTCAATCGGCAGAGTAGCCTACTTTTATGACAATTCCTTTTGGCATGGATAGGTTGTCACTGATGATGATACCTCAGCTTGAGCGCACTGACATTTTGGCATTGAAATGTATGTCTTGTCTAAACTTTGAGTAGCCTAAATCACGGCTTTACTATTCCATTCAACAGAATTCTGAGTGCAGTTCAACTGACGAGAACCACAGCAGGGGGCCCTGTGCGCGCGTGCGTGTGTGCGCGCGCTTACGTTAGCCTGTCATCTTTAATAGCACGTACATTCACATGTAATCCCGTTCGAAGCACTCCGAAAGCAGACGACACAGACGCACGACGAGGGTATGTGCGCAAAAACAGCCATCGCTGACCCGAGAGATCCCATTACATTAGTGATAAACGCACCCTGTTACCGAGCAACAACATGGACGGTCTATTTATACACCCCCTCCGCTCTCCATTTGCATGTCTGAGTCAACTGCCTCAGACGTATTTCTGACGGATTCCTCCGGCGAGGTTCTGTTCCGTCTCACTGTGTTTCCAACCAAAGTAAAACGGAACGAGTTGTCGGGTTGTTTCGTCGACCTCAGTCTAAGAGAAGTGGGGGAGTCAGGGTGGCTCAGCGGGTTAAGGCGTGGGGCTCATGATCGGAAGGTTGTGAGTTCGAACCCCGGCTGTGGCTGCACGACGTTGTGTCCTTGGGCAAGGCACTTCACCCTACTTTCCTAAGGGGGGGAATGTCCCTGTACTTGCTGTAAGTCGCTCTGGATAAAAGCGTCTGCTAAATGAATAAATGTAAAATGTAAAGAGGCGATCCTCCACACTTCAGCAGCACCAAAAATGCCAGCAGGTGAGCAGGTACAGGTCTACTCTCACGATATGTGTCATTGGGTGAGGGAAAGGCTTCCGATACAAAGCCCTTGAACAATGTCCAGAGAATTCAGCTCTTGTACGTTTGCGGAGATACTTCTCTAATCGGTGCTAGCAGCGGCTACGAGATATCACAAGGAAGACGATACAGGTGCGAGCTCAGGTGTCCGTTGGTGCGTGCTTCTGTCCGTGCGTGTCTTTGTGTACCTCCGCCGAGGGCCCTGAGCGGAAAAAGATTCTTTGTCGAGTTCCCGCTTCTGCGCGCGTCACTGAAAGACCTCGACTCGGAAGAAGAAGCGCTCGGATTCCGTAGGCAACAGCGTCCGTGAGTTCTTCTCTTTCGGGCCGTCGTCCCTAGAGGGCCTCCGTTATCTTTGGCTGTTAAGGAGGTCACCGTTGACGGCGACCCTCGCCCCATACAAACCCACCCGCCCGCCCGCGCGCAAAACGCACGCTCTCTACCAATCTAAAGATCTATTGGAGCATGTTTTCTATCAGATTACCACCATGCTACTCTTGCAATACGTACATGGTCTGCACGCACACGCGCGCGCGCACGCACACACCGCATTGATGTTTTAGGTCATGTGCCATTATGTCCACACAAAGGCCCACAGCACTCCTGCAGCCAGATGAAAGATGCTATTGAGAACCGGTTTCCCAACTTGCCTCTCTCTCTCTCTCTCTCTCTCTCTCTCTCTCTGTGCTTGTCAATAGACGATAAAAAGAATCGAGACCTTTCATCCTCTTCAAGGCGCAGCCAGTCAGCAGTTTGTGTCTTTGAGGCACGGGCGGAAACACACATTCACACACACACTTAACCCCCCCCTCCCCCCCCCCCCCCCTCCCCCCCTACGCACACAAACACACACTCTTAACCACCTCAGGAGTCCATTAAGCAGTTATTAATGCCCGCTGCATCTGTTGTTATTGGAGGCTATTGTGGACGATAGCTGGGGTATAATGGCCAGTAACGAGGTCCTTGCCGTTCGGTTCCCTTAGCTGGCGGGGGGGGGGGGGGGGGTTGACTTACCGGACCACGACTGCCGAGATGAGCTGAGGACTCACACACACGCTCACTCGCACTCATACACGCGTCTTGGGGACGCAGAACACGTTGGGCGCTCCAGACATCGACCTTGCGAACTGTCAAACCGGGCCATATTGTGGAACCTTAGAGGCGAGGCGGACGTACGTCGGCCGCGCTTGACGCGGGCGCATGCTCGGTACGGTGCGTTTCAAGGTCACAAGGGCGGGGATGGAGTGTAGTGAGCTGGCTCCACGGCTCTGTGGATATGGTGACATCCAGCCAGTAATCTGGTATACGCTTCCCTGACGACCCCTCACCTCCCCCCCACCATCACCGACAAACCCGGATGGGGGTTGGGGGGAGGGAATTAGCTCTGCTCTCAACTTTCTGTTGACACCTTGCCCGGGTTGTGGAGAGAAAAATGGAGAGAGAGACCGAGAGAAAGTGAAGAGAAAGAGACGGAGAGATTAACAGGTGGCTTGTGTGAATCTTCAGAGGACCGAGACGTTGCATAGTGTGAGGACACCTAGACCTTTACCTGTACCTGCTCGACATGTTGGAGAGAGGGTGTCCCCCTGGTGGCCGATTTGTGTAAGGTTTTCATAAAAGTTTGCGTGGAGAATGTTTTTTTGTCTGTAGTCAATTAGCAGACCCTCTTATCCAGAGCGACTTACAGCAAGTACAGGGACATTCCCCCCCTGAGGCAAGCAGGGTGAAGTGCCTTGCCTAAGGACACACCGTCATGTAGCCACAGCCGGGAATCGAACTCACAACCTTCCGATCATGAGGCCTTAACACCTTAACCGCTGAGCCCAATCCAAACCCCTGATGTCATATTCGAGGGAGATTCATAAACATAACACAGAGCGAGCAGAATTAGGAGAAAAGCCAAGATGTCTCTCACAGATAGTTATTTAGACTCGAAGACTCCATTCACCCAGATATTCCATTGCCTCAAGACATGACCCAACATTCTTCAGGGTCCTCTTGGAGCAAAGACTCGGCTGTCCTATTTCGACGTGGGGGCCGCTAGCCCATCGCCCCACCCCCACCTCCAGTCCTCCGGCTGAATGGACTCTCCCATTGTGAGACACGAACCCCCCCCCCCGCCACAATGAAGCACTCTCGTTAGCCTTTCACCGCGCTAGCCCGACCACGCTAATCCCGACCGCTCGGCGGCCCCTCTGTCACTTTGCATTCTGTCACAAGATGAAGAGGAGAAGCAGGATGAAGGGGACGGCAGTGTCCCAGTCCTCCTCCCACCGCTCCCTGTTTTTCTGTCCCGGGCGCTCCGCGATCACCTCCCTCTCTGGAACTCTTCTGACATTTCCATTTTAGGTTTATTCATTTAGCACAGCGGTTTACAAGAGAGAGCTTTACAAAAGAACATCGGTCACTGAGCATAGTATGAAACATACATGGTGAGAAACCAATAAGTGCCAAGGGAAGAGCTATAAGAGCATTTAGCCGAACAAATTACAAATTTAAGGTGAGTATCCGACGGTCTTAGTAGACCTAAGGGACGCGAACAGTAAAGCAACAACACTAGCGAGTTTCCGCACGGGGATTAACAAGTAATTACGAACAACAACAGATGATATTTCTAGGTGCCTTAAAAAAGTGCCATTCAATTCTGAGGTGTAGGTGTGTAGACTGCTTTGGTTTCTTACGTGTCGTCTGCAGGGGATTGTGGGGTTTCTCTGGGTTCTACGGAACAACGACAGTTTAAAAGAGCAACAACAACAACAAAATACAAGGCGTCGAACAATGTTTTCAAAGATCAATCGCACGTTTTCACGCCAGCGCAGAAAGTGAGCAATTCTTTACGCGCACGTCATCCGCGCAACTCGCCCTAATTGAGGCGGGAAGGGGGGGGGGGGGGCATAAGCAGTGACCATGGCAACCTGTGGGAGTGAGGGAGTTGCCAAGGCGACCACCGCACGCCACCACCCCCCGCCCCGCCCCCCCCCCCGAATAGTAAGCGTGATTTCCAAACCTATGATATCTCCACCCAACCCCTCCCCGCTCGCCCTCCCCCCCTCTCTCCCTCCCTCCCCTCTCCTTTCATATCCTCATCTTCTGTTGTTCATTTTTTTTTTTTTTTCTCCCTCTCCTCCTCCTCCCTCCAATAACCGGGCCATCTGTTTTAGATTAGGGGCGCCTGCCATGTCAGAACGCTTGCGTGCCATGTCTACCGCCTGGCCAACCAAAAAAACACAGAGAAATAGAGTGGTGGCAGGTGCAGCTGTGCAGGGGGCCCGCTCCAGCAATTTCCATACGGCGGCAGTGTCCGCCGCCAGGCTCCCCCGCTATTGTTGCGTTGTCCTGGAAAAACAAAAGACGGATCTTTTCCGGGTCTCTTGGTGAATGATGGAGGCCGTTGGACGGCCTACCCAGCGATGACGCAGCGCTTTCAGCCGACGACGAGCCGTTTCCCCCCCAGAGTTAACCTTGATTGTGCTCCGTCGCGGAGGTGAATGGATTTTCTAACTAGGAAACCACCGGGTTCGAGAGGAACCCAACCAAAAATAAACGGCGGGGCTGTAATTGGTTAAGCCGGTATTGAGTCGCACCGTTCGTGACGGTTAGCTCGTCAATTGAACCCCGTTTGTGTTCCATCAATAGTGTTTAGACGGGCTCAGTCAGGGCATGTACGTGTGGCAGCCTTTCAGCTTGAGAGCGAGGGAAAACCTGATGAGTTTCTCATTCAAGAGAAGTGTGTGTGTTGTGTGTGTGTGTGTGTACAGGTGCTTTGGGATCTTTTGACCTTTACTTTACATTGCGATACCGACCTGCTCCCGTTCAACAAGTAGCCTCACGACGGTGCCTCCACACCCTTATCTCTGGTCGCTTTGGAGTGGGTCCCCTGAAAGATGACTTGGCCAGACTGTACAGGGAGGGTGGTCCTAGATGGCTGTGCCCACATGAAACATGGACCAGCACTGTCAATACTGCTCCTGAAAGAGGATGGCCCTTTATCCTTTGCGTTTTCCCCAGATCAGGACGTCGATGCTGCGGCAGCCATGATGTTATTGAATACACCTGAGCCTCGAGGGGTCTGTAAGTACTTGAGGGGGGGTCACATGACCCCAGCAGGCCAGGATCAGGCCGTCTGTCAAACTCCGAATCCAATCGCAAATAAGTGGGTGATTCCAATCTACTAATGGAAAGCAGAGAATAAGTGACTCTTTTTCTCTTGCTTTCTTTCTTTCTGCCTGTCTCCTTCCTCTCTCTCTCTCTCTCTCTCTCTCTCTCTCTCTCTCTCTCTCTCTCTCTGTCTCTTTCTCTCGTGCTCTCTGTTGCTGTCATCCAGCACTGTCTTTCCACAGGGTGTTCTAGCAAAAGTCTCCGGGAAAGAAATCAGTTTGTCCGGCTTCCATGTTTTTGCTCTTTTTGTTTTCTTTCTCTCACTCGTCCTCGCTCTTTCTCTCTCTCTCTCTCTCTCTCTCTCTCTCTCTCTCTCTCTCTCTCTCTCTCTCTCTCCTCCTCCTCTCTCCTCTTCTTTCTCCCCCCCCGCCCCCCCTCTCCTTGGCTCTCTCCTACTCACACCCCATGTTGTTGTCTCTGTTCCTCAAGCCATTGTGTTCTGCCAAATCTTTACTAAATTTAAACTATAAAGCCTTTTCATAGACAGGCCCTGTGTACACATATGTTTTCCGCAGTGGTTGGTGTTTGTGTGGAAACATGGGTTGGTTCACGAGCAGAGCACTTTGGGGCTGTGGATATCTGCCTGTTTGGGGTCTCTCCAGTTCCTTCCTTCATCTTTTTTTTCCATGTCTTTTTAATCCTTTCTTTGATGATTTTCCTGAAAAGGGCTATCAGGGTATTGGGGTCTAAGGATGTGTGTTTGTGTGCTTGTCATTAACAGTGTCCTTTCTCTCTCTCTCTGTCTCTGTCTCTGTCTCTCTCTCTCTCTCTCTCTCTCTCGCTGTCTCTCTCTCCTCTCCCTCGTCCAGTCCCTCAGGGAGTGATCCAGAATGGAGCCAGGATGAGTCAAGGTCTCTTCCCAGGAATCCCTCCGCTTCCCATCAACCCCCTCGGCAGCCGGACAGCCACAGTCAGGTCAGTACGCAACTGACCCGTAAACACACACACACACGCAAACACACGCAATTCGCAACACCACAAAAACGCGAACGCAGCCCCGTCACACAATTGCACACACACTCCTGGAGCAAAAAATAAATAAATCACACAGACTGGACAAAAGAACCATTGGCTTGATATGTTTATGTTTGTGCATTAAGTGATTGGACTGAGATCTCCTGTCTGTCTCAGACATATTCTGTATGTTCCGTGTAGAAGTTTCAGTTTTTCCCAGATTCATCTGGGTAAAAGAGAGATAGAGGATGGAAAATAAAAATGGGGGTCCGAAAAATCCTGTTTCTGGCATAGGGTAGGGGGGTAGAGGAAGTGCACATAGAACAAAACGATATGGCAAGGCGCACACACTGCCAACAGGTGTGGACAGACCGCGATCGCCCCCGGGCCATGCAGGTGCGAACAGGTGTCAGCCACACCTGGAAACACAATTTCTGGCGAGTTTCAAACGGGGTTTGCTGTGGCTTCAACCCCCTCCCCCCCCCCCCCCCCCCTCCACTCCACTCCACTCCCGGGAGAACTTGATCATAGAGGCAGCTGACAGCTGGACAGAGACGCAGTCGCACCAGCTTAACAACATCAGGCTGGCTCTAAATTGGCACGGGCGTGTTGGTATCGTATAGCGTCACCCAATCAAAGAAGAGACTTTGGCACGAGCGCTCCTCCTCTCTGTCCCTCCGCCGGACGGTTCTGATGGACTCATTTCCAACTTCGATCTAATCCTCGCACGGGAACGCGTACACGCGCGTCACGCCCGCGCGCCCTTCGAGGAAGTCACCTGCGGGACGACAGACAGGTGACCCGGCATCGAGGGCAAGAGCGAGCGACTCTGCATTCAGGGATGAATTATTGAGCGCGGTTTTCTTAGCCCGCTGGGCCTGTTGCCATTATTCATGAGCCCTAAATGCACCGAGCAGACTGCACCCAGCCAAAAGCACTCTGGATCAGAGATCTCAGACGGGGCGGGAAAATGCCAGCGTCTGTCAGAGAGATCCGCAGGCCACGACGCAGCAAGGCTGACTGATCTGTACCCGCTTTCGTTTCGTTTCGGTGTAATTGGCCTGAAAGAGCGGGGGTGCCTAAACGAGAGAACCGAACAGTAAAAACAACAAAAAAAGAGAGAGAGAGAGACAAATAAACGTTTTTTTCTAATGCGTTTGACGTGATATTATCAGAATCACACTGGTGATGGCGCTGGAATCGGATTCAGTTGAATCAAGTGGAACTGTATGGAGAGGATATTGAGGTCTTCACTATCCTAGCAGACCGAAAAGAGAAGTTTGCTACCGAAAAAAACCTAGACTGCTCGTTGAAACGGCTGCGCGCGCTCGCTGAATGGCGAACATATAAAGGCAATTTGCCCCGTAGCGTTCGCTCGCCATTGTCTCTCAGTCTAGCTCTCCGTCTATTTTGCCGTCTCTCTCTCCTTCTCTCTAGTGCCTCGATCAGACGCGCGTTGTCTAATTCAATTAGACGCCGATTCATTGATTAGCGTTAGCAGTCACGGCTAGCTCGGCTGTGCGTTAACCGGCGCGTTAACTGCCGACGAGCCCCCCCATCTGTGTCTGTAAACATGCCAAGTCTCCCTGAATCACACGCGCCGAACTGTTAAGTGTGTAACATCCTGTTAGTTAGCCGGCTACTTATGTTTCTTGTCCCCCCCCCCCCCCAAAATGCGTGTGCACCATGCCCTTGTTAAGTCTGATGATGAGCTAATACGTGTGTTGCGGGTGTCGTTTAAGCACAAACGAGAGGACCTTAGCTAAAGGAACATTCCGGGCCTTTCTCTCATGGCTGCAGCTTCGGTGTGTGCGCAGCGTAGACATGCAAGTGTGTTCCCAGTGTGTGCGCGGCTGCGTGTTCGCCTCTGTGTGGTTGATTAAGGATGACTGGTTGCTTTAGTTTGGACCCTGACGCTGTCGTCTCACCGGCTTCCTCTTTCCTCCTCCGCAGGACGGTTTTGGTGGGCTGTCGGAAGCGAAGCGACAGCGAACCATCTTGCGACTCCCCGTTGGTCAGCAGCGACCCCAAGGAGGACCACACCTACAGCACAGCCCAGTCGGACGAGGGCAGCGACTCCAGTCTCCACGGCAACGAAGGCAGCGACACCGAAGAGGACGACAAGAGCAAGATCAAGAAGGAGCCCCGGGATTGGCCCATCGATATAGACTCCGCTTCTTGCCACACGCCCCAACTCAAGAAACGACATCACTTCCTGAAAACCAAGCTGCGGCTGGCGAGCGACACGCTCCCGCTGAAAAAGCGGCGTACGGAAAAGCCGCCCGAGAGCGACGATGAAGAGATGAAGGAAGCGGCCGGTTCTTTGCTTCACCTCGCCGGGGTCAGAGCTTGCTTGAACAATATTACCAATCGGACGGCCAAAGGCCAAAAAGAGCAGAAAGAACCTACGAAAAACTGACTCGTGCCGCCAGAGAGGGAAGATTTTTCTGGAAAAGAGCAAGAAAATAAAACAACAAAAAAAACATCACTTTTAATATAGAATTTAAGATTTCTTTTTTTCAGGACATCAGGTGAAAAAAAAATCTGAATGCTTTGTGGCAATATCAAACAATCACTCGGTTTTCCTATCGTTGGTATTAATGTTTTTGAGGGTTCATTTTCTGTTGTTGTTTTGTTGAAAGGAGACTAAAGCCATAGCTGAACTTTTTTTTTTTAAAGACATTTCAGCTAAGTTACCAACAGGTTTCTGTTTGCTGAGAAGGTGAGAAGGCGGGAAACTTTTTTTTCTGGGGGAATAACACCCTGCCATAACTAAGATATGGCCTGTATACATTGATATGGAACCATCATTGTCATTGATATGGAACTGATTGTAGGGGGCGCATGTTTAGCTTTGTTCGGTTATAGGATATCCTTTTAGTTGCCTTACGGGCAAGTTACATCAGTGGGATATAGTAACAAAAACGATAGCATTGTAGTTACGGCATATTTTTTACGATCCAGTCATTCCATACCAGTTTCAATAATGATGCAAATCCTTCCAAAAAGGCTTATGACAAAGTGCAGAAACAACTGGTATTAGTGTCTAAAAATAAAGTCATAGTAATACGCTGTCAGCAAAGACAACTCGTAACTTTTTTTGGTTCGTCCAAGTAAAATGACTCATCAGTTTTACTGACTTAACATTGCAGTAAAGCAGCTGAAAGTAAAGTGTGGAAAAGCAGATAGCAGAAGTAACCCTGATGTTGAAATAACCATGAAGTGAAATCCCTTGAAACTGTTAGCTTAGCCGTCGATAGCATAGCCCAGATATCTGCCGGTGTCCCCAAAAAATAATCCACCATAGCTCGTGTGTACATGTCTTTAGTGTGTCAGCGTCTGGATGGTGCCAAAGAGGAAGTTTTGGTCAGCCCAGTGATGATGCTAGTAATTCCTTGACTGCCTTGTGTTTGCCACATCACCTGTCTTTCTAAGGTGCTGATACAATTTCGCCGCCCAAATCTATGTAGCATGCCAAGGCAAAAAAAATAAATAATTAAAACAGTGATCGTTACCTCTTGAAGTATAACTGTTTTGGGTCAAAGGTCACTGGTATACAGTAGAAAAGGCTTAGTTTCTCTGAAGAAGTCCTCTTTAAAAACATAGTTATCAGAATTAAATAAAGAAGCCATGAGCTAATATTGGCTGGCTAGTGCTTACCAGAGAGGAAGATAACCTCAGAAACTGCCTGTGTCCTTTTTGAAAAGCAATCAAAGTGAGTTAAGACTCAAAAAGTCTAAATGTATATGAAAATTGTGATATTTTCCCTGTGGCATAAAAACCTGAACACCTTGACTGGTTGACAAGGAAGCTACAGAGCCTGCCAATTTTATTTTTAGTGAGAGAAATATATGACTATGGGTTTTGTGTTCATTTGTTTGGTTTCTTACCTTCCCTCAACGTAATAAAGCAATTTCATCCATTCAGGATAGCACTGTATAAAGGTTCACCTTAAAGCTTTTTTTTCCTTCCCTTTTTTAATTTAAGCAATGTAGCCAGCAGGAGTTTTCCAAATCGTGTTGCATGGGTTCTGTACAAAAAAAATAAGAAAAGAAAAGAAAAAGAAAACAGTTTTTTATTCAGAGAAAAGTTCACGTAAGGTAAATAATGTATTTAGCATGGAGCATGAATTATTTTCATATAAATATAGATCCTAGAGAGCAAAATGGTTCTGCCTCGAAGTTCTACACCTGGTGTGGAATTCCTCTTTGTTGTTTTGTCTTAATATGGACTCAATTTATTTGTTTCTTGTCCTTGCTCATCTTATGATCATCATTTTTTGGTTTGTTGTGGACTCAGAAAAGATTACGTTAACTCTTCAGGGACAATAACCCGGACTGTTGTCAAAAGCTGTCTGCAATATTAGGACTTCACTTTGGGAGGGGAAGTGTGATCTACCACCAGATAGCTCCTCTTGTACTCCTACTTTTCCAGCGCCTCTTTCTCCTCCATACAAGGATTAGCCCCAGCATTGTGTAATCACCTGGCGGTCACGCTTGATGGGGTAAACATGACAGGCCATTAAGTGTTGGACCAGTTTGTTCATTTGTTATTACTTGGTGGGGGGGGGGGGGGGGGGGGGGTGTTAAGGAGGATATTTCATGTGATTTTTCATGTGAAGTTTGCACCTTGAAAGGTTGTTCTTTCTTGCATAGCCATGCTGTACATTGTCTATAGTGTCAGAGGGATGTCGGTGAATCCATTTTCAAGCTTGTGTCATGTAGGAGAACTGTGTAGCGCGTGAAGGTCTCCGCCTGCCCCCACACCCACCTCACCCCCACACCCACCTCACCCCCACCCTGCTAGTTCTTCCACCATGTTTTCTTTTTAAAGGCTTGGTACATCTTTGATATTTCAGGGTCTTCCATTTAAAAAGACACAGCAGCATTTTGGTTCAGTACGCATATTTGTGGTGTCTTGGCTTTGAGTTCTCTTTTCTATTCTTTTTTTTGTTTGTTTGTTTTAACCATTTGTTTTACTTTTTCGGTTTTCAATGTCAGTATTACTCCGGCTACTATAAACTTGTTGCACATAAAATTCAGACAACAATACAAATTTCGTTTGACGGATAATACAACTGTAGTGCATTATATTAACATAATGTTGCCGGGTTGCACTACAATGTTGAATTTAAGATAGTGTATACATTCAGTGCCAAAGCCTGTACAATTTTATATGAACCTAAAAATACAGCAGATACACAGCTACTTGATGTGTACATCCAACATAAATTTGCCAGTGAGTTGTAGCATGTCTGTCAGACGCAATATCTACAATGTTAAGATCATACTTTTTATTACACTACTTGCTGTGTGTTGTTCAGTGGGATGTTTTATGTTGTGTGATTAATTTTTTTGCGCTCAGTTGTTTTTTTCTGTAGCAATGAAATTCTGGTGCGCGGAATAACAAAATGTATCGAGCCTAGTGAAGACCTTATTAGAAAGTTGTCACTTTTCCGTTGTCTCATTGGCCTCCAAAGGAACGTCTTGCCCTTATCCTTTTCCCAGCAGATAAGATGCGGGACATGATAACTTTTCAGTGTGGCATGCATAAACTCTTTGTAATCTCCTCATAACATGTGACACGTAAAATACATAAAGCATTTGTGTCTGTTTATGAAGCAACTTGTAATGTTAATACAACAATTCTAAGCACTATGGCTTTATAAACGGACATAAAAGCTAAAGTTGGACTTTATCTCCTCCTCAGTGTGGTCAATGTGATGAGCTTCTGTCAGTAAGACTGCCTGTTGTGTAAAATGTACCCTCTAACTGATCAAAAAGATGTATATTTCAGTTTCCTTAGTTTGTAACAAATACTGGGGATATTTCCTCCTTGTTTCACTACATAAGTTTTCCCTCAGCAGTCACTTGGGTTCCGTCATGTTTTAAAAATGAAAAAAGTGTTATTAAAAAGTATAGAGCTATTACATATATCAATCAACTGTTAATACTAGCCAGGGAAAAGTTAGCAAAGACTCAAATAGTGTTCCATTGTGTGCGTGTATATTTTGTCTCTATGTTCAACTGCCATTTTTTGTTTACTGTTTTACAAGGTTTGCAGAATATGTGATGAGTGAGCAATTAATAGTCTGATATACTTCAATTTTTGTTCACTCTGAGATTCACAGAAAATACCTGGCAATTTGTATTCCCCCAAACTAGAAGCTTACAAGCGTAATATTCATCATAAATTGCCAACTCCTTTTTTTGGCCCTGTGTTTGTTTTCGGTAAATATTTAGAAATACAGTGATTCTTTCTTAACATGGCAACTGTAAGGCATAACAAAACACCACAAAAGCCAAGTAGTTTGTGAAAGGTAATTGGTGTATGACAAAAAAAAACATGCCACCAATCATTTTGTATTCTTTATGTGAACTGTAGTCTTGACGGCATGACCTTCCAACTGATCCGTTAATATGGAGACGTACATAAGTATGCGTTCTGTATTTCCTTGATGTGTAATCATATTGCCAAAGACAAATAACTTCATCGATTAATGTAAATATCACTTTGTCCATCAAGACGACGAAATGTTGTTTTTTTCTGTTGTTGTTGTTGTTTTTTTCGTTGTTTTTTTTTTATTCTTGTTGATTTCCGAAGGAAAAAAAAAACTACCATAAAGTTTCTGTGCTGTATTGTCTTCCAGTTGCAATAAAAAAGAACGCATTGCAAAATCATACGAGCCTTCCGTCTATTATATCCTTTATTTGTAAGGAACGCAAAAAAAGTCTTTGCCAGTAGACACGTTTTCCTTCACCACAATGTTTACATGGTCCGGTGTATTTCTGGAGCAGTTTTGTGTATGGCCACATGTGTGTTGATCAGTGACAGACATGCCAACGGGATGAGGTCATTATAAAGGCAATACGGTACCATGTTTAAAAAGTATCATGTCAAAATAATGTCAACAATGACATGAATCCCATCGCAGTATGCTGTCTGTAGGCTGTGTTGACGGAGGGAGGATGGGAGGTTCTTTGTGCATGTTGTCTGAGATGCACAGTGCCATGTTTGCTTATGCCTCACAACCCATGGAAGCTATTTCAAAGCCTGTTTGCGTTGCTCTACACACTACATGCAGGACACCCTTCTAATTAGAGGGACAGACTTAATGAGAGGCCATTTCCAGCCTCTCTCTCTCTCTTTTTCACGCACGCAAACCACACAACACCACACCCTCGGCCGACTCAGTTGCTATGCAACGGCAGTAAAGTAAGGAGGAAAGTGTGCATTAAGCCTGTCACTGCAACAGCAGTTGCACTGCCTGCATGTCATATCTGGCCCTTTGTCTTCCCGATTTTCTTTTCTCTCTTCCTTTCATATTACAAATGGCTCACGGTGGATCGAGTTTGGTTACAGTAGCCACCGAATATAGCTTTAAAGGATGATGGCTCAAATTTGTCAAAGCAAACATTCATGTGCTACTTACCTCAATTTAGATTGTACTTTTATCAAGGGCTTTTTTTTCTTTCTTTTTTGACAAGGTACAAAGTGTCCCCATACTTTTAGTTTCCAGACGCTTGATTAGCTACAGGTCACACAAGGTGACCAGGGTGCCTCTCTCTGGCAACAGCACTCCTATTTGGTAGGCCTTGTTGTCAAGGAAACAAACAAGGGGTGCCTATCATTGGAACTTATCTAACAATTCTTTCAGGATCTGATACGTCCGTTTCTTTGTTTAGTCTGAGGTTCTGTTTGGTATTTTTACTCATGGTTGTCATAGTGACAGCTGCTCAGACAAAGGTGTGGAATTATGCAACATCCAGAACACATTTGCCCTACTCTTTAGCATAACATATAGACTATTCATTTAGTTATCAATAGTACATTGTTGGTCCTTACGTCTTTGGACAAAGATCCGTTATGACGGATAAAGGGTTCTCAGATTCCTTCTTAGAGTAATCTAGTTAAAATGTCAGAATTCAATTGTTAATTGAAAGCTACTGGTGCGCATGGCTTTGTGCATAATAGTTTTGGGTTTGTTTATCCGTACGTGTTTATTATCCCGAGTAATTTGCCACAATCACTGTGCCCCCAAAAACCTCCACTCACCACTTACTCTCATTCGAAAGGTAGCGTAGAGGGAGGGAAATCAAGGATTGTTCATCGGCAACATGCCAAATCAATAACTGCTCCGGATGGGAACCCCTCAGACAGAGATAATAACTCGACAAATCCGCCTCATGCATCCCCCATAAGTCAGTCGCGGTTCCCATAAGTCACATACAAATACACCAGCATTACAGCAAAGCTCAGGCATTAGGGTGTCTGCCGCTGAATACATTTGCAAGTCTCCACACCTGGGCGTAATCTGCCTCATTTGCATGGGGTAAAGGGGATTTGAAGAGAGATCGGAGGGCTTTGGCGGTAGCAATGGGAAAACGTGACCTGACTCTATCAATATGGGGAAGATTGGACGTGTAAACTGTTGATGAGCCCTCTGGTGATGACTTTCTGTTTCGTTTTACACCCGTATACAGTCTCCCGTTGGAGGTCTCGCGATGTTCGATATTCTGAACGTCTCTGCGGTGCACACCTGTCGACCTGCTCCTTTTCCAAACTTTCTCCTGTCTTTTTTCATATAATTCAAATATCGTTAATCTCCGATTCTTATCCTATTCAGTCTACACTTTACAATCGTGTTTTTTACCGACCTACTTTTTCCGAGTTTTTTTTCCTCCCTCCGAATTTGACGCTGCTGTACCTCTTGACAGATTCTCTTGGTTGGCATCAGCTACAAATGTAAGTTGCGCCAGTGCAGCAATTTAGCGGACAAGAAAAGCGCTATTGACGCAGACACCATGACTGCACCAGCCCCCTTAGTTAAAATAAATCTGTTTCAACGAAAAGAAACTCTGCTCTAAGATATACATTTTAGAAAGCCCTGTCCCCTGTCGTCTCCAGCAAACAACGGAATCAGTACATTTACATTACATTTTAAATTGATTTAGCAGACGCTTTTATCCAAAGCGACTATATACAGTACAGTACAGTAGCACATTGGTTTAGGTTATTTGTAAATTTAGGTCAGGTTTCTGAAGACATACTGAAGCTTTATTTGTATTGCAAAACTACACAATCCAGGGTTACATTACAAAATACCCTCAAACTAAAAAATAAAACACCCAAACACTTAAACTGTCGTAGAACTGACTAAATACAAATGTTTTAACCTAACTTTAAGTCGGTATCAGCCTCCTTAAGTGAAACAGGTAATTTTTTCCAGAGAAGAGGTGCTCTATATGAGAACGCCTCCAGCAATTTTTTTTAATTAATTTTGGGAACCACCAAATAGGCAGCATCTTTGGATCTTAGTATCCTCACTGGGTGATTAGGGCGCAAGAAGACGAGAGAGGTACAATGGTGCTAATCCATGCAGAGATTTGTAGGTTAGTAGTAGAACCTTGAAATCAGCTCTGGCTTGGATAGGGAGCCAGTGTAGAGAGATAAGAGTAGCTGTTATGTGATCATACTTTCTAGTTCTGCTCAGTAGCATAGCAGTAGCATTTTGCACCTGTTGTAAGTTGCAATATTGCATTGCAATAATCCAATCGGGATGCAACAAATGCATGTATCAGTTTTTCAGCATTATCCTTTCAGAGGAAGTTTCTTATCTCAGCTATGTTACAGAGATGGAAGAATGCAGTTTTGGTCATTTGCTTGATAT
Organism: Neosalanx taihuensis; assembly: GCA_030340665.1. Taxonomy (NCBI): domain Eukaryota; kingdom Metazoa; phylum Chordata; class Actinopteri; order Osmeriformes; family Salangidae; genus Neosalanx; species Neosalanx taihuensis. Next base: position 5,331,251 of record CM059296.1, on the reverse strand, counting down.
GCGAAGGTGGAACTGCCCTTAAGTGTGTGTGTGTGTGTGTGGGGGGGGGGGGTTGCATTGCAATGGTGTGAATCAAGTTGAGGAATGTGACTGCATGGCGAGTGGGGGTAATGAAGCTGGCATTTTCTCTTCTGGCGGTGCTGACAAAGCACCTGGAAATGCCAGCCCGCGTGACACCCATTCTCTCGCTCTCTCTGTCTCCTTTCTCTCTCTGGCCTGCCCTTCTCCACTCTTCTCTGCTTCTCTTTCTGCCCATTACAAATGAGCCTGCGGTAAAATTAATGTTCTGTAACCGAGCGGCTAACTGCAGGTAGCCCACTTAGCTTGCTGCCGTGCTAATGCCCTTGCTCTTTCATTAGGAGTCTACCAATGGCACCTGGGGGAGAGGAGGAGCCAGCAGAGCGAGGGATGAGTGGAAGAGGAGGAGGGAGGGAGGGAGGGAAATAAAAGAACATCCCTGTAATTCCTCTGTTCCTGTATAGAAACATACTGGGGACAGATCGACAAAGACCTTTATTGTCGTGTTTCAGAGTCAAGTCTCAGGTCCCTTTTGGCAAGACCTTTCTTCCTGCTGCTGGTTAAGTCCTGTGTTCCATACTCATGAAAGAAAGTGCATTAGACACCTAAAATGTTTTATTTGGATCTAACGTTTTCCTAATTTAAATGCAGGCACATGGTTGCAAGAAATACAAAAATTAGTGTGTTGTGTTTTGGGAAAGATGTTTCCATTAGACCCCAAGGAATTGGAAGGGAGGCAGGAAAATACCAGTTTTGGAAGAGAGACCGGCAAACAGTTGGAGATTGCTGGGGTCCATTGATCTCTGCTGCTTAATGCAATCAGCACTTAACTCTGTTTGGCTACCGGTGTTTCGTGTGCGTGTTTGTGATAATGCGCCGAAGCGTACACACGCGTGTGCACCCATGCTTTTCTGTTTGAGAAGGAGAGCGTGCCGTCTGTGTGCGCGTGGGACGGAGAGCTTTAGTACGTGCGTGTGTCCGTGATTACGTGTGCTTGATAGGGCAATTTGATGTGGGTGTGTTGGTGTCTGTGTATGTGTGTGAACATTTCCATGTGTGTTCATCTGCATCCGTTAACTCAGTTAGCCCGCTCCAGCCAGCTGCATCCAGGCGGGGTGTGAGGAGCTAGACCCTATTGATTGGCCCCGGGTACTTAATTGAGGGGTGATTTAGTGAATGAGAGTGTCTCAGTGGACAGCTGCAGACGCTGTAATCCCACTGAGCGCTCTTATGAAATCACACTGAGCAGGGAACTCATCAAGGCTCGCTTTCCGATGCATTCATTTGGTGTGTGTGTGTGTGTGTGTGTGTACGTCGGTTTTTTATTGGTGTGTTTGTGTGTGTTTACCAATACAGACTGCGGTTCCAATCTCATTTAACTTGACAGATTTACTGTCCTCAACCTGCCAGCAGTATGCATCTTTTTTTATAATGATCTTGTATAGTGGATGTGGAGTGAGCGCGTGTCATTTGGAATGTGCCTACCTGTGTCTGGGTGTAAATATGTGCATGACGTGCGTGAATGCAAGCACATATAATTAAAACTGGACTGATGAAGCCATGTCCATATATTATATGATTTACATAAAATACATGCGTTATACATGCGAGATTATACAGTATGTATGTTCATGTGTGTGTGTGTCCTTTCGTGTGTGGTGTTGGTTGTCTCTGTATGGGTTGACGTGTGTTTATCGTACAATGCATGCAGGGTGTGTTCCATTCTGGACCAGCCTCCCTAATATGTGTATTATAAATAATCTATTTTTTTTCGTTTACAAAATGGGAATTTATATACTTTTTTTTTTTTACACCTTTTATTGGCTAAAGTCCACATGTGCTTTTCTTCTGCGTTCATGCAAAGATGCCAATTGGTTGTCACTCAATGATACAGTGGCAGAATTTGCATGAAATTTGCATGAAACAGGATTTGGTTTCGTATCAGGGTCTCTTTCCAGGTATTCACTCAAATTGCTACAAAGAAGCCATTATGCACCTCCCACTGAATTACAATTACCTAGGCACTTAAAAAAAAAAAAAAATATATATATATATATATATATATATATATATACAGTATATATGCATTTACATTTAGTCATTAAGCCGACACTCTTATCCAGAGCAACTTACAGCAAGTACAGGGACATTCCCCCAGAGGCAAGTAGGGAGCACTGCCTTCCCAAAGAACACAACATTAGGTTGACACAGCCAGGATTTGAACCAGGGACCTGCTGATTATTAACCCAACACCCTAACCAACTGTGTCACATGACTTTCTGTGCCTTTATGCCATGTTGTCCTGTATAGGTTTGAGGTCAGCATGAGCCTTAATAATGGTTTCGCTCGAAATCTGTAGAAAGCGAAGGTGGAGGGTGTGTTGTTTGCACCCACAATATTTTGAAATGGATGCCCTCATGCCTCCAGACAATGCTCACCGGGCATTAGATCGCTGCCACTGTATGACAACGTGCTGCACAGCGTTAGTACATTTTGCAAGGGCGAGATTGAGGTGTAATTGCATGGTATGCAGACTGCAGTGTCTGTAATGGATGACCTCCAACTAACTGGGGGTAATTAGACAGTTCTTCTGCTGCTTCTGCCTCCTTTGATGCATAAAGAGCGTATCTGAGCGTGGTCCCGGGCTCCTGCTAGGCCTCTCTGTTTCATGTTCTAGTCATGGGTGGTAGGGTTGGCAGAATGAGGGGGGGAGTGCAAGAGAGAGAAAAGAGAGAAGAAGAAAAGAATGAGAAAGCAGGGGAAAGGAGGGGGTCGGGTGTGAGGAAAAAAAGGGATGGAGAGGGATGGGAAGGTGAGGAAGGAAAAGTAAGAGTTACTTTGAGGGGGCGTGAGAGAGGGGCTTGGAGGAAAGAGATCAAGGGAGAATCCAAAAATCAGTCAAGTAGGAGGTTAGGGAGCGATGAGCAAAGGTGAAATGTTGAGACTGATTCAAAAAGACAGAGAGAGGAGAGACAACAATGATGAATTGAACAAAAGGGCCAAGTGGAGGGCAGGACGGAATGGAAGAAGGTGTGCATGAACGGGAGACTGACGGGATGAAACAGCAGAGCACGAGGAAATCAATGGAGGTTTTATAATACAGATATGTGTGTGCATTTATCGACTAATAGATAAAAAGGGACGGAGAGCAAGAGGGAGGCGTCACTGACGATTACACTACAAACCATGTCATCGTTCATTCACAGTTGCATCTTTTATTCCGCAGCAAAGAATAACAAAGTCCTTCAAATTTCCTGTGAAGATGGCAGCACCGATATTGACAGAGAGCTGGTGAGAGAGGTGGAGTGAGTGAAGCAGAAGAGAGAGAGAGAGAGATGGAAAGAGGGATTGGGTGCTTGGGGCATTTTAATTGAGATGAAAGTAGGTTAACCACGGGGATGAATTCGTTTCACGCGGTGGAGTGAATGAGAGGAGAGAAAGAGAAGGATAAATGAAAGGAGAAAACGAGTGAGGCACGGAAAGAGAGGAGGATGAGGAGAAATGGAAGAGGAAGCCGAAGAGGACAAGAGTTTCAAGGTCTAACCTTGTTCCTTGATGCACGTAGAAGGTATATAATCCCATAGGTTCTTCCCTTCACACACACGTGCACACGCACACACACACGAGCGCGCACACACACACAAACTCACTTCCACACGCAGCATCTTTACTTATCCTGCCTCTTTTATCTATCACTCTTATCTAGCATTATGACAGTAGGGGTCAAACCCAACACGACTTCATCGCTCTTCCTGCCTCCAGCGGGGCAGATGGCTGGTGTCCCTAGCAACAGCGAATGAGGTAGCGGATGCGTCACTGCCTGTTACGCAATGTGTTACACACGCCGCTAAGCGAGTACCGCTAATACGCTAGCTCCCGAAACTTCCACTCAGCGGGGAGGGGGCACTCCTCTGACAGAAGAACAGATGTGTTTGTGTGTGTGTGTGTGTGTGTGTGTGTGTGTGGGAGAGAGCAAGAGAAAGAGTGCGTGTGTTTCAGGGGAGGGATGTAGGTGCACATGTGTCTATGTGGGTCAGTTGGTATTTATTTCAGATAACTACATACAGTATGCGGGCTGCCTCTTTTTCATGGGGGGAGGGGGTTGGGGGGGCAGACTTGCTCAGCTAACAGTTGAGGGGACTCACCCCAGGGGGCACAGACAGAGAGAGGGTTAGGGGAGGTAGTTACTTCCTTCAACTGATGCAGAACCCTTTTCCTCTTCTCTTTCAGTGGTTCCAGGATTCAAGAAGTTTGGCACGGCCTTTCATGTGGAATGATAGGCAGCTAGTAGGTGGTCACAGGCTTTAGAGCAGTTCCAGTGAAGGGGTTGCCATGTCTCTCTCGCTCCCTCACACACTGGTCAAGCCTTTCCTGATCCATGATCTCACACACGCTCTCATTTCTTTCATTCTCTTTCTTCCTGTCTCTCCCTACACAGTCTGTGGTACAGGTAGTCACCATCTGGACAGCTTTGGATATTTTTTTTCCAGAACATTCTGGATCAGGGTGTAGGATTCTTCTGGTGAGAGTGGCAGAAACAGTGACTCATTTACACCTGAAAAAAATGTAATACTACCCTTAATATTTTTGTCTGTGTTTGTGAATGAGTAGCAGTTTTTGTGCATTTCAGCATTGCTTGCTGCACTGCCAACATCCACCATGATTTGAACCATTCGAGTTCTGAGCAAGATGTCTGATATAAATTATGACTCTGGCGCCACCTATTGACAAAGAAAGTACTGTGTCCATTTGTCCAAGTTTAAAATTGATTTGCCATTTTTGACAAGTACAGGTACATTTGGGTTATTTGGTCCTGTTCTTGACAATCTAAACCAGGGGTGTCCAATCCTGGTCCTCCAGAGCCCCTGTCCTGACAGTTTTATATGTTCCCCTGCTCCAGCACACCTGATTATAATGAATGGGTCGTTATCAAGCTCTGTGGAAGCCTCATAAACCTTTAAGGAATACTGTAAATCTTAACACGTATGCAATTAATAAATTATGAGTTACTATACTTATCAACATTATTTAGCCTAAAACAGTTTGAAAAGTTATTATAATACTAAATAATTCACTAAACAATTGAGAATAACCAAGCTATGAATAACAACTAAGGACAATGTAAAGATACGTGAGTGAACTGACTTGTGCTGGCTGTATGGTGAGATGTGAGTTTGAGTGCAGCAGGTTCAGTTGGTCTTTTTTAGGAAGGCAGATAGTTCTGGACCGAGGTGCTGGTGGTACTGTCCATTAGAGGGGCAAATATTTCAGGGTGCCCCTGACAAGGGTTAGGGCAGGCGAGGAAGGGTGGAGTGTGATCTAGGGGTCCAGAAGGGGGTGACACGGAACCAGAAGATGGCACTAAATTGCTAATACTGAAGAAAAAAAGGTAATCCGACTGTCAACTCTTTTTAAATGCAGTTTGAAGACTTCTTTGTCTTAAATTAGAAAAATTGTCCGATCAAACAGTGTCACGGGTGAATTCGCATATTAATGAGCCTGATAAACTTTTGCCGCCTGGAAGGAATACGTGTTTAATTGTCTCTGTCCATTCAGAATCAGAATCTGTTTTTATTAGCTATAACAAGTTATACCAACACAAAATGTACTATGGCAGGAGAGAGCAAACATATAGAACATGGAACATAATAAGGGTAGATAAAAAATCTAATGTAAAAAATCTAATATAAAATACAAATAAAATATACTACAGAGGGAGGGGGGGTATATACAGTAGTAAATAAAGGTGGTGCAAAATCACAGTAGTAAGTTTTAGGGTGTCTGTAGTTACGTTGTGATTTACGGTTACGGTACTTCCTTATAGATTGTCATGTTAATGAGCCATCCCGTGAGACCAATCCCCGTCCGGCGGAGATCGCAGGCCATGCTGCGTGTGTAGTCATGCATTGTCTGACCGCAGTTTAACGCTGTTTACGCTCTGTGTTTCAGTCAACTCTTTCCGGACGCCACGCTGAAACCGAATCGGTAATATATTTCCCGTTGTTTTGTTATGCAATTTTTGCTGTTGTTGATGTTTTGCGAGTCTTCCTAGAGATTCAAGTCATGTTTCAATGTCAGGAGTTGCAGCTGGCAGTCGAGGTTAGTGCGACGAGCATTCGGCATTGTCCGGCTATCAACAGGTTGCAAACCTAACAGGCGAATTACTTAGAATGATACACTTGAGTTCGTGCACAACAATACTTTATGGAGATTATTTACCTGTCTGTCTGATACCAATCAGCACATGCGTTTTGAAACACGCAAATCCCGACTCCAACCGTAACAGGTAATCCTTGTGGGACATATCCTACGCAGTATCTGTGATATAAACTAAAACTACTAGGCTAATTATCTATCCACCGAACAACTGCAATGCTGGATATATTATGAAGTGATTGACAGTTTTGAGGGGTTTGTGCAACCGCAGCCCGGAGAATTCAGGCAAACAGTCGGGACGTTTTTGGCGTGTCAGTGTTGCTCAGTGTCAACATTACATCAGCAGCCGGAGGACTGGAGTGTGTTTGTGTAGCGCAGGGGGGCAGGAGCGCGCGGGGGGGCACCGAGACGAGGGGGAGGGTAGTCTTGAAGGGTCTTCGTACTACTTTGAATACTGTGTTGGGTAGGGATGGGGGGTTACCATAATGAATGATTTGACCGTGTGTATGGCAAGGATATTGACGGATTGTACGTGTGTTGGTATAGTGTCTGTGGTTGTTGTCTCATTAGTAAACTTCGAAGAAAACATTTTAAACAATGCTCTTCTTAAAGATCGGGCGGGTGGGCGTATTCGAGAGATTTGTCAAGCTTGTCTAGAGACTTGCGTCTAACATTGGGCCAGGGTTGGGAGAACCCAGGGTAGAACATTTCATCCTTTTGTTCCTCTGTCTTCCCAACAATTTACTTACTGTTCTTCCTCCTTTCACAATCCATCACCTCATCTTCCTCTCAGCCTGTCCCCGTCTCTCACTGGTCCACCCCCTTGTCTCATTCACTGTTATAGAAGGATATCTATTCTACTGTAATCTACTGCTGCCCTCAGTCATTTTTTATACTAATTTATTTTGCTCCTGACCTACATTCTGCACTTTTTGTTCCTAATTGTCTGCTGCACTTAGTCTTGCACAATTTGTATGTTGCTTTGGATAAAAGGGTCCTCTAAGTGAATTCATTGTAAATCTCGAAATGTAGTGGGTGTATTAAATATGTCAAGATAAAAGTAATTTCAAAACCCAGGCCCTCAACCCCTAGGTCTGCCAAGCTTGATTGGTAAAAATCAGTCAAAAACCAAACTGATCTGTTGAAAATAGCGTAACCTAGCAAGCGGTCAGTTCCTCACTCCCCTCCTCCCATTTTCTCCATGTCCAGGGCACCCCAGTTCAAACTTTACTGGCCTGATAGGATTTAGAGGCAATTGGCTTCTACTTCTAAGGAGATATATCAAAGACAAGATGTGTGGTCACGCTGATTGAATCTGGAGGAGATCAGCGCCGTGCGAGATCATTGTGCGGACTGTGCGGTCGATAAGCCATCCTATATGTTCGGTTGAGATGAATTGAGACTTGTCGTTCCTCGCTTCGGCTGCGTGTCTGTCGAGTGTTTGGATACCTACTCTACAGCCTTTGAGAAGTGCTTGTCGAACTCCTATCCTCTTGACCTCCTCAGTCACCTGCCAGGGAAAGAGCTGTGGGTTAATGGTTGTTTGTCACTTCTAAATGACGCCTCTCAGGGCAGGGTTTGGATAGCCTCGGGAGACAGGAAATTGAGCCAAAGTCTGAGGAACAGAGCCTGAATAATGTCGCCAGTCATTGCTGTGTGTGCAAACAAGCCAGTCCTCTCCTCACCACAAGGACTGCGAGTGTGTTACAGTGAGGGAATCCAGTAGGCTTTAGTGCTACCAAGCTTGGGTGTGCTGGCTGACAAACAAGGAAAAGAAGAAGAGGGGTCTAGCGAGGAGTGATGTGACAGAGGCTGTTCCAAGTTCTGTAGTCTGTATCGCAGAGGCGTGGATAGCGAGATCAAGCAAAAGGGATTCAAGTAGTTTATCTGTGGGAAGCACGGGAAACGGAGAGGGGGATGAGAGTGTGTGCGAGGGAGATAGAGAAAGAACAAGGCAAAAGACAAGGGCTGGACTAGTCGTTGTCTGCCATATCGTGAAAGAGGCTTCAAGTGGGTTTCCTTTCAGCAAGGGAATGTTTCCTGTTCTCTCTCTCTCTCTCTCTCTCTCTCTCTCTCTCTCTCTCTCTCTCTCTCTCTCTCTCTCTCTCTCTCCGTCTCTCTCCCGTTCTCACTGTATTGACAGGATATTGCCGCTCACCCTTTGTATCCAGTGGGAAACAGAGACGTTTCCAGCCTGTTTATTTTCTCTCTCTTCACCTTATGTTGTGTTGTCATCCATCTTGAAAGGTATAAAAGTAAATATTTTATCAGTAAAAAAAAAAACAGCAACAAAACAACATAAAATAAGCTAATGAGGTCTTCTGAGAGTTGTTAAGGGAAACAGACAGCTCAGTGCCAGTTGAATGTTATTTAGATGTTGGAGCGATCCTCTACTTTACAGCCATTTATGTTCCAGAAGGGCCGTTCCAGGCAGAATTGTTTATCTACAGAAAGCTGGGCTTCTCCTCCTTGTCTTAATTCGTGAAACCACTATCAATCGAACTAGAGCTAGTGGAAAGCACACAAGTTCAAGCTAAAATTGGGGGTGCTGTTTCTCTAATTCACTCACTTGCTCACTCTAACTCACATACTCACAGTTACTTGGTAATGTTTGTCTGTGCACATGGTTGGCAGGAAAATGACTTCATATCCTGACTGTCCCAAACATTGAGACAGTCAGGAAAGACCCATCATTTTAGCTAATTTTGGTTCATAAGATTGACTAGAAATGGTAGACTGCTGACTTCAAATCAGAAGAATCATAATTTGTTTTATTCGCCATGCAAGTTAAAACAAACACAGAATTTACTGTGGCAGGATAGAGCAAACATTGAACATGCGAGTTCAAATAGACTAGAATATCACCCAGATTTCAGACATCTATCTCCTGTAATTAGTTACCTGTATAGAACCATTAGTAAGGTACTAACCATTTAACATCCAAACCACCCATACCTTTCAGTCTGTTGGTTGGGTCAAGTACCGGCTTCCAACCAGCAGTTTCTCAGGCTCATCCCTTGGGACACGAAGGCATTGATGTATTGTGATTATAGTGAGTATCTGCTGTCTCCCCAGTTCCCCCGCAGGGCTGTTTGTCTAAGCCACTGTTAATGACAACATCACCTCTAATAAACGTCACAATGATTCACCCCTAGCCTGGGAGAAACGTATTTCCTAACCTTTAGACAGACAGCATTTGTAGCATATCTGTACGGTAGTTGTTGTAGTTGTTCAGGAACAAATACCATGTCACACTTGATAGATTGATTACTCATCGCAGCTACAGTGAAGTTTATCGTGGAACAACGGTATTAATGTGCTTTTTTCTTCTCTGTGTTTCCTCACTAGTTTCCTGACAAGGCAGGAATGGATTTGAAGATGGACGCGAGGTTTGGGGATTCTCATCCCTAAAAACAAAAAAAACAACGTTTTCACTCAGACACACACACTAACACACTCAGACGCCCAATCCAACACAATCTAGTTGGGCTCCATGGCCACTGATAGCACCGGCAGACTGGGGACTGGGAGAGCTGGCTGGGTGGCATTTCCTGATGAAGGTTTCTGGGCAACTGCAGAGCAACAAATAACTGGTAAGTGTTCAAAATAGTAATACAAATTGGATACGCCCTAGTTTTGAGGAAAATGATGTACTTTGTGATTAAATAGCTGATACTACTAGCATATGTACTTACCCCTTACACCCCTGCCCGATACTGAGTTCTTATAATTATGGCCTAACATTTCATACCAATGTCTAACATAGAAATCCCTTTGCACCTACAATGTTTTTACAATTGCAAAGTAGGTACGGTGAATGTGTAAAGAGCCATTCTGGCCATTATGGCCTCATTGGTTTCCATTTTGACAAAGCAACATACAAAATAAAAAATGTCCAGCAGAAAGGGCCTGCCGATGGCTGACAATGGCGCATGTGCATTTTAGTAGATTTGAGAATCTATTGAGATGCATTGTGTGTGCATTGTTGTATGTGCACATCTGCGTTAGTGTCTGCATGTGTGATAGGGTGGATTACCACACATGTGCACCTCTATCTCTAGGCTCCTATGCTGTTCTTTGTCCTCACCATCAAATGGCTTCAAGAGTTTTTTATTATGCAAATATGAAATGCATTATGAAGTACTATGCTGGAAGAAATAAAAACTTCACTGTGCTTTATGGATTTACTGCCTGCAAGGACCCGTTTCATAGCTATGATTGTAAATTATGTTAATAATAACTACAATCTTTCATTGTTGTTGTTATTGTTAGTGAGATGTCATATCAAGTCATCAAGGTTGTTGATCATTTTTAAATCCCATAATTCTGTCTCTCTCTCTCAGACACGAGGGGCAGGCCAAGCTCCACCCCTGTGGACACTTCCTCCTCTGTAGAGCCTGTGGCCCCGCCTCCTCAGCAGAATGCCTGGGTCCTATTTGACGAGAAACCCTGGCTCTCCCCAGTTCCTCCGAAGCAGGTCAAAGGTATGAACTGGATGCGTTCCGTGAATTTTTTCTCAGAAAATTGTTTTGCATTGAAAACTTTTCCAATCTAACAGTGGTCAGACCGTGATTTTTGTGACCCCCCTGGTGAATGTGTCTGTTTCACCACTATGGTCAGTAAAGGATATTATCAGACATAATGGTAGTAATGTCTTGATGCCATATTGCATACCTGTTGCATTTAATATGTCTGTCTTTGCAAAAAAGACTCACTTGCCAACATACAGACATTTTCCAGAGAGTCTCCTACGTCAGACGCCCACAAATTGTATACGTTATCCCAGCGTTCATGTATGTGTATTTTATAGACAGAGCGAGAGCTTGATTGTTATTTTTATTGACCGTGGGGGTGGGTGGGGAGGAGGAGAAGGGGTGCTTTAACCTTTTGGAAATTAATTCTTGCCGGCTCGGGTGTTATAAATGAATCAATAAAAAAAAAATGCCCGTCCCCGACAAGCTAGCTGGATAACCCTGCGCCTGTGTCTCTCCAATCAGATAAATCTTCCAGTTTTGCTCGGCCAACGTATTAGTTGCTTGTCACTGCCAGGGCAACACTGATAAACACTACCGCAGCTTTATTTGTTGTATGAGACCCAAGACCGAGCGGCCTTTCTCAAGGTCTACATGTTTGGTCTAATTATTTATCTGTGGCAGCAAGATGAGCAAAGCCAAGGTGTTTCTATCAGGACACAACAACAACCAAACAACAGTCTAGGAAAGGGAAGAAGTGTGAGGATGAGATTTGTTCCTGTCCATTCTCGCTCGTAACAAAACGGATGGGCAGTCCTACAACGTAAGGTGACACACGCATACTAAAGTTTTGATGCAAAGCATTCTTCTTTATTCTCCAGTGCTAAATGGATTAGGTGACCCTTATTGTCTTTTTCTATCCATTCCACCATTTCGCCCCCCCTCTTTCTGTCACCAGCCATCATTACTGTAGCTGCGGTTTGGCATTTGTAGAATATATTAAATTGGAATTTTATTGTCATTGGACTTGCAGTACAGTGCAATTAAAGTGCCATATCTGATCAGTGTCAGAGACTTAAAACTAAGCACACACACACACAATTATAATGAATGCATAAATACAATTAATGAATAATACTAAAAAGTTACAAAAATAGTCACATTATATGTTAACATTGTAAATTGCACGTTGAAATTTATTGCATGCTAAAAGCAGAATAGAAGATCCTGTCATGTCTTGTTCATGAATCAAACCAGTTTTTTAGTCCTGCTTTTAAGACTCTTGTATCGCCTCCCAGAAGGCAGGAGGGTGAACAGTTCATGCCCAGGGTGGGTGGTGTCCTCAAGTATGTTGCAGACGCTGTGGAGACATCTGCTGTTTGCAACGTCTTCCAAAGGGGGCAAGGAGCAGCCAATAATTATTCCAGCTGTTTTAATAGTAATAATAATAATTTGCAGAGTTTGCATGTTTGCAGATGAACAGTCAGAATACCACACTGTGAGATAATAATACCTAATTTAGCAGATGCATTTATCCAAAGCGACATACAGTACAGTAAGTACAGGGACATTCACCCTGAGGCAAGTAGGGCGAAGGGCCTTGCCCAAGGACACAGCATCACATAGCCACAGCCGGGGTTCGAACTCACAACCGATCATGAGGCCAGTGCCTTAACCCCAGGTAGAATGCAAGGACACTCAGGTGGGCCGGTAAAGAGTCACCACCACATTTTCCCTCAGATTGTTTTTGCTCAGTCTCAGAAAATGCAGCCTCTGCTGGGATTTCTTCACTATGGCCGTTGTATTTTCAGTCCAGAATAGGTCCTCGGAGATAGGTATTCCCAGGAAGGTGAAGGTGGAGACCGGCACTACCTCATCACTGCTGATTTGCAGTGGGACTAAAACATCATTTTTCTTCCTAAAATATAACTAACAAAAACCAGCTAGCTATCATTTCGGAAAAATAACTTGCGCAGTGGAGACTGTCGGAAATATTTAGCTCTCACGCATCTTTCATTCATTCATTTTCTTCAGCTTATTCCCGTTAGGGGTCACGGGTGACTGGAGCCTATCCCAGTTACTTCCGGGCCTTAGGCAGGGTACTCTCACGCATCTATAGGTTAATATGTTACATTAACATACCAGACACCTATTAAGCCTGTTGCACTCTCTTCTATTGTTATTACTATAACTTTCCTTTCAAGATGGAATGTCTGTTGTTGGTCTCTTATATAAATAAATAATCCCCCCAAAAATGTCACTTATAGACCAGTGTGACTTATATGTTTTTTTTTTCTTCTTCAATATGCATTTTTTTGGTGTGATTTATACTCCGGATAGTTTGGTACTCATATTTATCGGTTATAGATATTTGGGAGTTTCATATGGAATAACATCATTTACGTTGTAATGTTTTGGACCGGGTCCGATAAATAGAATTTAATCCAGAAATGGAACCTGGGAATGGAAGATTGTTCCAGATATGGAATTGAGCCCAGATGCATAAATGGAATTGAGCTCTCACCTATTTAGTGCACCCAGTCTATTACACATTGTCAGTATGTTTGGATTTTTTGCAACAAAGTCCGTGTCTGTAATTCAAATAAAAGACGATTAAAATGCATATAATACATTGTACTTACTGTTATGGAGAAGCATGAATGAGCGCCATTAAGATTTTTACCAGCCAAGTTAATGTAGCAAGGAAGGCTTTGCTTAGAAATGATATCACTATTGAGAATGTGCATGCTTTGAAAAATGACAACATTCTAAGTATGAAACCCAGGCCATTTATTACTAACCCATACATTTTACCATCACATTGTAGTCCTTCCCTCATTATACTTGCCAGGCAAGCATACATTCTGTTTCCTCCCTGCCTTAAGCACACACAGCTTTCAATATTTGATGAGAAGCTTCATTTTGGTTTGAAACTTGAAATGAATGTTGTGTCCAGTGCTTCGTTGTATGTGGTGATTTAAAACGAATCTTTTTTTCTTTACCATTTATGTGACAGTTTGCGGTATGTGTGTGTTTCGTATTACCAATCATTCTGTCTCTTCCTGTCAGGTCCCAGAACAAGCTTGTGTTCATTGGCCAGTTTCTGGAGTGCTGTGCCCCCATCTGAAAGCACCTGGGACACCCAATCTAGACCCCTAGAACTGAGTTCAGCCAGCATGGGGACGTCGTCCTGCGACCTGCCCTCCCTAAACGCAGAGGACACCCCTGATGGGACTTCATCACCACCACAGTCACAGAGTAAGCGTGCGCACACACACACACACACACACACACACGCACACACACACAAACTCTGTTATCCAGTGGAAATCTTTTCCCCTCAGGTGTGTTCTTTCTACCAGAAAACAGCCTTGGCTAATTCAGCCTAAAGGAGTAAATTCCCCGTTCTCTTTTGATTTGTACTTTTATACACACACAGTGCACACACACACACGGTGCACACACGCACAGTGCACACAGACGCACACAGACACACACACACACTAGAAGTATCACCCACTCCTCTGGCTCTCTCTCTCTCTTTCTGACTCAGCATTGACACACACTTGAAGAACCACTCCCTCTCTCCACATATAGAGTACAGGACTAAATTCCTGACGTAGTCCTACGGTCCAAAATCCTGCTCCCATTGGATAAGGTGGGGTAGAGGACGCGCTACATCTACGTTTCTAAGTGTTATGTGGGCGCACTGCTGCATATTGTGCATGCATGGGTTTAGTGCATGTGAGTGCGCACGTATTGACAAGTTTATGGCATTCTGTTGTTTTCTGATCACTGTAAAGGGGATGGATCAGAGTTTTAACGGTTAACAGATTCATTGTTTTCATATTTTTAGTCACGCCGTTTCATTAACACGTACTGTAAATGATCCAGGTTTGGTGAGTGTCCTGTTATAAACAGCCTGGAGTGCTCGAAATACAGTAGCCAGACTGACATCTGTTTTCAGCACTCAATCACAGACGTGTCACGGCTTCCAAATGGTGAGGGGGTGTGTGTCACAGCTCAGAGAAGACACGCTGAGAAGACAGCAAGCATAACACTCTTTTTTTCTTTTTTTTTGTGAGTGACCCATGGTTCAACTCACTTCCTGCCATTCAGCACCTGTTGCTGTCACACTCTCCCACACTGTTGGGCAAGAGCTTGCACCCATATCATTGTGTGATGCTACAGTTTACTATGCACAACTGTAATTAGAATGTATATTATTGTTCACTGCCTGGAACTGTACTACTTTACGGTGTGGCTAGTAAACACACCTTTCCTCGGCTTTGACCACTGAAGTGCTGCTTGGACTGTGCTCTTGGAAGACGTTCTAGAAGGGGTCATTAGCTTGATTTATGAGCATGTAGACATCAGGACCTGAGCTCCCCTGCACCCATCAGAGACTGGTAAGCTGCTTAACGCTAAGTCTCTCCAACACCCCCTTACCTTATGGCGACGACTCGACTACCACTACTCTGAGATTTACCCACACACATCCTTACACATGCTTGTGTATCTTTGTCAGAGAGAATATTAAAGATTGACTTAAAAAGGACTGTTAGTTCCACAGCTTGGAATTGGGGAGATGAGTACAGGTAGATCCATTAAATTAGCCAAAAGGAGAACAAAAAAAAAAAAAAGCTGAAGGTAGCGGTTAAAACGAGAAAGATTACTCTTACAGATGGCCAAGATGTTGGTAGAGACAAGTGGTTAGGCTGCAGGTCCCCACACGTCTCAGACATTCAAACATGCTCTGTGGCCGGTTTGATCACATGACTTTCTCAAAGCACAACAGGGCAAGAGGGAACTCTCTTCTAGCCTATAGTCAGCATAAACACACACACAGAAACCAATACACTTCTCCACATTCTGCTTACTGCTTCCTGGTGAGTTGTGCAATTTCTATTCTCTCTTCAACGTTATTCTACTCTTATGGAATTTACATGACTGGCGTGGTCATGATTGTGTATGATAAGTGTGAGTTTGTACATCTGTTTGCGGCTTAGGGGAATGTGAAGTATAAAGCAATGAGTGTTAAGTGTAGCATGAGTGAGTGCACTACTTTTGAGAGCAGTGTCAGCATGTGTAAACAATGCATGAGTTTTCTTTGTGTATGTGTCCTTGAGGAAGGGAAGAAAAATAAATCAGCGAGGACAGGACTTTTTCCCCATATCTTATTGATTCTGTTTAATAGTAACAATAATAATACAAAAAATATGGTGAGAGGTACGTTAGGTTGACTGCACCCTGAAACTGCTAGACATGCAGTTTCATATTGGCCCACAACTGTCTAGTTATTTGCCGTTTCCAAGATTGGTTAAGTTGGTCTAGCATGAAAGAAATGTTTGTATAGGTTGTCTTGTTTGTTTTATATTCCAGAATGCTGCCTTATAGCATTTTTGGAGCTTTCCTCCTGTTCACTCCACTGTACATCGCAGAGCTTTGTAGGTATGCATTGTTAAGAGACATACCCGCGTAAGCTGGCGCTTAGCAACACCAACAAGCCTTTTCCACAAGATTCTCAGAGAAGTTTTGTTCAGTAAAGCTCTCCCAATCCCATTAGGCGCAATACTCCTTTTTTTGTTGTTCTTGCACTGGCCACCAAAAACTGTAAGTTTATGCATAGACGCGTGCGTTTGCAAAAGTCTGCACAAAATTGCGTGTGCGCTCGGTGCACAATAAAGCCCAAACCAGTCAGGATTTGATATGAATGACCGTCTTTGTTTGGCAGTTTCACTGCTTCTGTAAATTTCCACTTTCCCCAGTGCTCTCCCAGAAGCAACCCAGTCTCTGTTTTTGTGTGTCGTCTCCACGTGCCTCAACATGAAGAGACTTTCAAAACCTTCCTGACTGCTACGGAGGTAGTCTAGTTTGGATACGTACACTACGCCGGCTCCAGCGCTCAAAGGAGTCTCTCCCCTCTTCCTAACAACTGTGAAAGCTTCTCAGTTCTCGATAACAAATCCTCCGTTCATCTCTTTATTTTTTCATTCATATTCCGTTCAGTTAAAGGAGATTTGATGAGTCAGTGATATGGTCTGAAAAGAATGATCAGGTAACAGTCTTAATGCACCCATTGTTATGGTTTGACATCAGACTTTCCACTGGTAGTTTCTTTTTATTTTTCTTCCCCAAAAAGTATCAGCATAAGGGTTAGTTATTAACATAGTTTTGGAGTCCTCAAATGGCTTTGGGTGTCGTGTGGGTATAGGTGGGTCTAAACTTGGTCACTGTGCATGCTTGTTTGCTGGGTGTTTTTGCTCACACTACAGGCATAGGTCATGTATTTACATATCTGCGCAAATAATTACTATTCCTTTGTGGTGTGGTTTGTGTGCATGTGTGTTTGTGTGGTATTCAGCAATTGCATTAGTGTACTCGTAATTTGTTTCCCACCACAAGTCTCTGACGTGCTTCCCTAGCAGAGTGTTCCTAGAGAGGGCATTCATCCAGCCCCCCTTCTCCCCCCCACCAACCCCCGTTCCTTTGTCATGTTGGTAAAAGACACAGAAGAACGTGGTACAGACCACCGGCGCCTAGCAACAGGTGAAGAAGTGTGCTTTCACCAAGGGAGAAAGATGTAGACTTTCTGAGATGGCCAAAATGGAGAGTTCTAATGGATAGAAGCCATTTTGATTATACAAAATGTAAAATAAATGACGCATTTGAAGTAGAAACAAACTAGTTCTACAGAAGTCCATGAGAAGGAGACAAATGTGCAGAGAAGATAATGACGGCACTGTCATGGTCAGGTTGCTATGTTTAATTTAGAAGAGTACATCAACACTGTGTTTAAAATAAAGAAGAGGAAAACTGAACAAATCGAACATTACCCTGCTGAGCTCGATTCTGATGGTAACACTGTTAGATACTTGGATACCTAAACCCCTAGATATGTTTCTTCTTTCATAGTAACAGTTCTAGGAAGGAAGCTGAAGGATGACGGAAACTGACTTTTGTGGGTGTGTGCGTGTATTGTTACTATGGTGTGTATGAGTAAGTGTGTCATAATGCATGGCTCACTTTAGAAGAGTCCAGGTTGCTGACGCATGCCCCCACACCAACCCTCTTAGTCCATATAGCTATTGTGAAACTAAAACATGCCCACATGCTCCATGTTGATGCTTGCTCACAAATGGGCACCCATGCACGCTTTGCACATACATACTTTACATATACATCAAAGTACTGTTTTTGGCCTGGGGTGTCACGGAGGTCACATGCGCTTTAATGACCACACTGGTCTAACACATCTCTCAGTGTTTGAGAAATAGATGAACAGTCACATACATTTTCAGTGTCAAAGACTCCACTTTTGTGTGGTTTTTAGGAGATTGCATTAGGCTAAAGTATGTATTCTCTTGAGCTGTCTGTGCCCTTGAACTGTCTGTGCCCTTGAACTGTCTGTGCCCTTGAACTGTCTGTGTTGACTAGTATTTGTATTTTTATTGATTCAATATGGGAAAGTGCACGTTAATCTACATGCGTTTGTTAGTCCAGCATGTAAATGTGCCAGAGTTAGCCGTACAGGCAAATTCCCAGGCAGGTTCATGGAGGACAAAGTGTGTTGCCTTCTCAATAAAAAAATCTTCTTTGTTGCGTTTTTTTCTTGGAATCGTATAGGTTGACTAATTCGGTAACAAAAGGATGTCTTCATTTCCCAATTTTGACACCAGTAATTCACTGGCATTTCATTTTCTTCTGACAGATTCCTCCATTACTGCAGATGATGAAGGTATAGACATGGACTCCATAAGCTGGACTTCAAACAACAAACAAATACACGGGCCATCGGAAACCAACTTCATCCATCGCCTATCCACCTGGGTAACTTTCGACGATGACGAGGAGCAATTCTATCCACAGCGCCCTGAGGTGCCGTCTCCTTATATCAAACCGGACAATACAGACCACAGCCCTCTCCAGGACGGCAACAGCAACCTCATCTGTGTCCCTGTCAGGAACCAGAAACGAAACCACGCTTGCGAGCTCCATCTTTTGGATCTCACTCCGGACAGTTCCACAACACTTGATCCACTTCTTCAGAATAGCACACCCTACAATAAGAAGAACCCGTTCTTGGATGACGAATTAAACAATGTCCAGCCTTCTCCCATCAACCCTTTCAGCTCTTACTTTAATAGTAAACAAGATCTGGGTGGTACTGAGGACAGTAAAGGCGTAGGTCTGGAACGTTCATGTTCTTTTTCGCCGTTCTTGAAATCCCAGAATTTAGATGCACAACAGGGGCCCGCTTTCTTCTTCCCTTCAAAGATTCAACCCAATGGTGGGGGCGAGAGGGGAGGAGGAGGAGAAACACTGGTCTTTGAAAGTCCTTCCCCTAGTTGCCTAGACTTAAACCCACTCAGAAACCTCCAAATCTCAGATCCAGACGATCCCGGAAGCCCAACGCTTCCTGATGACCTTCCGGAAGAGGAGGAGGAAGGCAGAACCGAGGGAACCGAGAGGGAGGATGAGACCCCATACCGGCCAGATCACATGAACCCCCAGGAAGGCTGGACCATGCTCCTCCGCATCCCGGAGAAGAAGAACATCATGTCCTCCCGCCACTGGGGACCCATTTATGTCCGTCTGTCCGACGAAGGAGTCCTGCAACTCTTCTACGAGCAGGGTCTGGACAAACCCTTCCGGACCCTCGCGCTGGACCCCAACCACGAGGTGTCAGAGCACCGCCTCCAGAGCTACGAAGAGACGAATAGAGTCCACACCCTCAGCGTGGACCTCGTCCATTACCGCGAGAGAAGGCGCATCCAACCGAAGTCTTCCGTCACCCATCAGCCAATCCGTGAGCAGCTGGTGAAACTGGGGACCACCTGCTACCAAGACTACCTGAGCTTCCGCCATGCGATTGTGGAACTGTTGCGGCAGTTGCCGTCAGCAGATGCGGCGAGGGGATCTCCGGGGCTAACTGTGCCTGTTGGAAGCAGTCTCTCCGAGGAGGAAATACAGGTGGAGGTGAGGGACGACTTCTACGGGACAGTCGGCGAAGGAGACGGGAGGATTCTGAAGCAGTTGGTGATCACGCGCGTGCACATCCTGGCATTCCTCTCTGGATCCCCTGGCTGCAGCCTGGGACTCAACGACGTTCAGGTAGGCCACAGATTCTTTTTGTTACAACTATAAGATGGGGTACTCTTAGTTACAGATGAGGAGGAAAGTGCATACTATACACAAACAGTAATTACAAACCAGGGCCAAGCTTTGGTTATGCTGGTCAGCAAGCATGCAGCCAATGAGTAAAATGAAAATTAGTATTTCAATTCTAAACTTTGAAGAGGAACGCTTGTTTCCAGGTCAAAGGGAAAGAGGTGGTGTCCAGACACGACATCATTCCCAACAGCACTACCAGATGGATCCGCTTACGGGACTGCGAGCTGAACGACGAGCACGCAGACGAGTTAAACTTCCTTTCGTCCCGCGCCATTACCTTCACCCCCCCATCCTGCCGGCGTTTTGAGCTGCTACGCTTTCGTACGACCTTTGCCGAAAAGACCCTTCCCTTCACGCTGCGCACCGTTGCCACTATCCGCGGAGCGGAGATCACCCTCCAGTCTTGGCTGCTGATGTCACAGGGCTTCTCCTCCAATCGAGATGCGCTCAACCTGATCCCCTGCGAGAACGTAGCGGTAAGGCTAATATCTGCTTGCTATGAAGTGGAAATAATGTACCACAAAGGCTCCCTTTTTTCGCTTTCAATATTCCATGAACCTGATAACTGCTGTTGGTAACTTTAGAATGTAATCAGCACTTTAACGCCCAATCTCCTAGGTGCGGTATCCCATTCCAGAGATCTGGGCCAAGAACTTCAAGCGGGAGGGGGTCATGGGAGAAAGGTCACTCAAGGCCCGTTTCAACAAGGGGGCCAGCTTCGGCACTGCAAGCACTTCAGGATCCGAGCCTGCGATGAGGGTCACGTTGGGAACGGCCAAGTACGAGCAGGCGTTCAAAGCTGTGGTGTGGAGGATCAATCGCTTACCTGACAAAAACTCGGGTAAGGAACTGAATGTAAATGTAATGTAATGAACGTCTGTGATTTTTCTTTGTCTCAGCGACAGTCATCAGGACAGGCCAAAATAGTCTGCAAATTGGTTCTACTCCAAGATCTGTCAGCAGAAACCTTATCAGCATTCGTCGCACCTTTTCTCAGTGTGTCATGTCGTTAATCCTCAACACTGATATTGACTGATATGACTGATATTTGAGGATTTATTTAAACAACCAATGTTACTTAATACTGTTAGGGGTGGCTACATTTTAGCAGTCTCAATTTCACATTTCTGGCAGGGGAACATCAGCAAGATGATAAAAATTGATCTGTTGCTGCCATCACATCTATGCTTAGGCCCTGTCAATAGTCCTCGCCAGAGGGTCTGTTAATGAAATGGACATGCGCACGCTAACTCTTTTGCGTGGTTACGTCTGTTAGAAAGCCTGTCCCTCTAGGCCCATTTCAATAGCTATCAGCATGGCTGCCTGCTCTGTTTACTGATAGGCTAGACAAAGGCATGGCTGTCACAATTAGTTAACTCACAAACCCGTAGTGCCGTCCTCTCTTTTGTAGGCCCGCTCCCCTTTTCGTCTACCCTTGTTCTCTTACGCCACAGTGCCAAGCCAGCCTCCCATTCCCCCTGCACTAAAACGTTCCTGTTTCTCCTCTCTGTCTTTTGTTGGCCCTGTCTGTCTACCTCACCCTTCATTCAGTTCTGGTGTTTTTTTTTAACCATGCCAAGTCTTTGTTTTGGTTCTCCTCTAAGGGCATTTGTCTGTGATATTTGCTGCTTCAGTCATACGCTGCAATACTCAGCATTCTTTGATCGGTAGTATAAAAGTCATCCAAACAACCCAAAGCTTCCATTCTCTATTTAGAGAATTTAATGGCACTTAGGAATAGTATGGCACTTCACATAATCTAATGTGCTTTAGAACTATTTGTTGGTCCCCATATGGTGAATTGCCAGTGTTGTTTGTTGTATCTCTTGCTTTATGTTCACAATCGTTGTGTTATGCATTTATAGTTCTTCCCTTGGCACTTATTGGTTCTCATGATGTATGATTCACAATCTAAAAAACCGACTGTGTTCGGGGTCTATCACGTTGCTATGCTCAATGACTGATGCTCTTTGTAAAAGCTCTCTCTTGTAAGTCGCTTTGGATAAAAGCGTCTGCTAAATGAATAAATGTAAATGAACCATGTATATTCCCCCCCACCCCTCTTTTCCAGCACTAGGTCACCCTCACACCTTCTTCTGCCGTCTGGAGCTGGGCTCAGACCAGGAGGTACCAGACACGCTGCAGAAACACCTGGAGGTGGAGTTTGACATGCCTGCAGCATCCGCTTCCAAAGCCACGATCCGTTCCCTCTCGGTCAGGGAGAAAACTGACGTGAAGAAGTGGATCAACTACAGATCGCACTACTACTACCAGGTACCCGTGTGTTTGCGTGTTGGGGCAGTGCAGACAAGGGAGAGACATAGCGCATTGACTTGTGTAGAGAAAGAGGAAGAAAGTTCAAAACGGGGTACGTCTTGGGTATTTCTTAAAGGGTCTTGTAGTTGAACAGTTAACTTTCTCACAAGTACTGGTTGTCCACCTTAGCCTTCTGCCTCTGCTGCAGGAGTCATTTTCTCAGTTTACAATCCAAATATGGATATTGTAGTTTCACCCCTTTCCCATAAATGGTCGTTGACACGGCAACAAAACCAAACGGTCGCGGTTGGTTACCTGTCAGGGAATCTGAGACTAGATTTACCTACATGGGAATTTAGAGAATCTGACACTAATGGCAGATGGTTTTCACAAGTGGCAGGTGCTGGTGATAGGTCAGATTAACAAAGATGTGATTTGAGGTCAAACCTCGGGTGTGCTAATGCGTACACCTTCACTGCCCCCATCTGAAACAACTTGGACTACGCTCGGTCACGTTTGGAAAAGTGTAAGATATTCTTCTACAGTGCTCTTTCATCTAATCCACAGTGTTGGGCAGTAACGTCACTACAAGTAGCGGCGTTACTAGTTTAACTACATTGCTCAGTAGCGTGGTGGTAGCGTCGCTGTTTTCTGAATCGAATAGCTTTTTCAGCGCAGCGGATCTTTCTGCTGATAAAAGGAGGAGTCAGTGACGCTACCGCCATACAAGGCTGTAGGTGGAGCTGACAGAAGCACTTCCGTATGACGGTGACATAACGGACCAATCCTTTGGCTGGCTATGTCTCTGATGCAGGGGAATACAGACAAGTTAGCTTGCTTGAGTGAGTTACGTTACTTGGTGGAAAGATGGCAGAGGGTGAGGAGGACGTTGAGTTAGTTGCACATTGTCTTTAGTGGCATAGTTCAAAATAAACATAATAGAGCAGTTTGGAGCAGGTCTTTCTGCTTTTTCTTACTAAGTGGAGCACGTTTTGTGTTCTGGTTTTGGAGCAGTGAGAGCACAGTTTAATAATTGTTTAATAAAACAATTGAATGTAACATTTTTGCCTGCTTATTTGTCTGATTGACAGTTTTATTGATCACTGAGATAGCTTTGCCTTGGAATTAAGTTATATAGAATAATAAAAAAAATAGCTTTGATGTAGTTAAACTACTTTTTCCATGTTGCTGTAGCTTAGCTTGCTACATTTCTCTGGGGGGTAGCTTCAGTGTAGTGAAGCTTAATTTCATGCAGAGTAACTGGTAGCTTATCTCACTACACTTTCCAAGTAGCTTGCCCAGCACTGCTAATCAACCTGCATTGTTGGAGTTGATTTAGCACTACTGGAAATACAAACATAAGATGGAGTGTATCTATATTGATATGTACACCTGTGTTTGTAGAGTTAGGGTCGTTGGTTGATATAGGCTGTTATTGCCACCTTGTGGATAGAAATGTAACTAACAAAATTTCTTCAAAATGTTTTACTTTTTTTCATTTACGGTTAGGTCCATAAATATTTGAAGACGTATAAAAGTTTTGGGGTTTACAAGAATGTATTAAAATGAACCCTTTTTTAAACAAATAAAAGTCAATTGCTATGAACCAAAGATTGCAATAGTTCCAGTGTTTTTTGCAACGTGTTTGTTTTTTGGAATAGAAAACATTGCAAGTAATAATTCCTCTGCTATTGCGTGTTCTAACCGGTAGGCAACTTTCTACAAGGCGAGTCCAGCATTTGCCGGCACGGATGCAGCTTCAGTGAAGGGAGACGATAGTTAATGTTTTTCAACTGGCTTGTCTGGGCAGATCCAATAGTTTGAAACTTCAACAGCGCACATGCCTTCAAAGAACTTGAGGCTTGTCATTGGGGAGAGGCTAGAATCAGTGTATAAGTTAAATGTGTAACATCAATCATCTGAACTCTTCTGTCACATTCATTGCATTTTAAGCCCTTCTTCTCTTTCTAAAGGTGCCCATAGAGCACAAGAGAGATCGGGTTCCTGACGGCAGCCCCACGCAGGACCAGCCTGGAGACTGTGCGCAGCAGTGAAGAAAATCCATTAATAAACTAACTAAAACAAGACTGTCTGAATGCAGAAACCTACGGTGGGATGTCAGATTTTACAATGCCATGTGACAGGAAGGGAGAGGGACAGTCACTTTTGCACTTTGACCTTGGAATGGCAGGAGGATGCCTTTGTGTTTGGTGTTGCCTGAAGGTAGTCAATAATTTCAGAGGCTGCAATGATGAAAATGACAGTTGCTCTTTAGCCAACAGCTCTTTAGTCTTAATGTGAGTACAAACTGAGTAGAGAGATGACATGATTGTTAAAACTGATATCGCAAAACTACTGCACGCCATAACGTTGAACAGCTAGTTCTCTTAGGTTCTAGTCTTCTTTGACAACGTCAACGGGACCGTTTTGTTCTTCCTCTAGAAACAAACTAAAAAGTTACTTATTGAATAATGCCTTAATGCTGTCAAATCCTGATTGGTAATGTCTAAATTGTCAGCGTGGACGGTGCACGTTATGGCTTTTTTTTTGTGTTTTTTGTTACGTCAATTTCAAGTCATGTTTAATGTGCGCTGGCTACTAATGAACAAAATATGTGTCAAATACTGTATGAACAGCTGCCCTTGAATTTATTAAAGGTTTACAACTGGATGTTAACATGTGTTTTGCCATATTATTTCAATCTAAAATATAATATAATTCAAAAGCTACGTCAATAGCTTTCCTAAGGTATTCACATTAACCGCAAAACAAAAACGCAACGTGAATATTAGAAATTTGCTTGTTGACACTTGTAATATTACAGTTTTTCTCAATTGCTTAGGTTCAATTCACAACACAGAAATTACATTCAAACACATGCAAGCCTCCAAAGCACTCGGCACCTGTTCACATCCGATTGGAATTTCTGACTGATGTGAGCAAATTGCGAATGCTTTGGGACGGGTGTGCAAACAGCACTATTAGTACAATTGTCTGCAGTTTGCAAAAAAAAAAAAATTGCAAGTGGCTTCTCCAAAACATTGAATCGTGTAAGCCATCAAATTCTTGAAATGCAAGTAATTGGACAAGTAATATTTTACTTTACATGTCATACATTCATGCTAAATAAATGTACTGTAAAAACAGAACTGTTTATGTAGTTTGTTTCTATGCACTATTGACTTCTCAACACATTTCATTTAAAAAA
This sequence comes from Neosalanx taihuensis, assembly GCA_030340665.1. Taxonomy (NCBI): domain Eukaryota; kingdom Metazoa; phylum Chordata; class Actinopteri; order Osmeriformes; family Salangidae; genus Neosalanx; species Neosalanx taihuensis. The sequence continues at coordinate 5,305,967 of CM059296.1, read as the reverse complement.
AATATAAAACCCTCAAAACTAGGTTTTGAAGCATGAATGAAATGTTTTGGGTGAGTAACTGCTTTTTGCAGACATGCAATAAAGTTCTGAAGTTTGAGCAAATAGTTGTGAAATTTGCACTCACAGTTCAGAGAATGCTTAAGACTATTTTGAAAAAATTTGACAAAGCAATTGAGAAAACCTATGCACAAACAAAAGGTATTTAGCCTTAGTGTGATGACTTGGAATGCTGTTGGATTTTTGGATCTTCTCCACAAAAACAATGATCTGTAAGGTTTACTTGGACTTAACTGCACATGGTTTGGAGCTCTGGAACCTGCCAATGACAAGTTGTTCTCGGTAGAGCTGGGCCTTGCCCCGGCATATACCCATCTTACTCAGCAACGTAAAGATGTCCGCGTGAAAAGCCTGTGTCAGGATGGCATACAGGAATGGGTTGGCACAGGAGTTCAGGGGATAAATCAGCACCAATAAAACCTGTTGGAAAAAAAATATGAGCAAACATTCACTGAATAAATAGTGGAAAATGAATCGTAGTAATTATATAATCCGAAATACGAAAAAACTCGAATCGTGAATTGTTCGTTTCAAAATGCAAAAAAGGCAGACCTTGGAATCGGTAACTGTGATGAGCGGTCGGTGCAGGATTGCGGACAGCCCGTAGAAGGAAATGGGGGCCACGCATAAGAAATTGGTGAAAATCAGTACGGCCATGCGTTTTGCCATGCTGGTGTCCCCTCTGCTGGACTGGCGCTGCGGATTGTGGACCACGCAATAGATGTGCACGTAGCAAACGCACACCACTGCGAATGCCAGCACGTTTATCGCCAGCCCGGAGACCACGTAGACGCGAGCTGCGGACGTCTCGACGTCCATGGGTAGACAGATGCTCACCCTCTGGTAGCTGCTCACACCAACCAATGGCAACAAGGCTTGCAGCAAACAGAGGAACCAACCGACGACCATCGCCGCCAACGCGTGGCGTGGTCGCAGCCTCCGTCGCGGGCTCATGGCGAAGGTGATGACGTGCCAGCGCTGGAGGGTGATGGCTGTCAACGTGTAGACGGAAAGCTGACTCGCGAAGACGGTCAGGGCCCCGGCAAGGTGGCAACCGGGACTCGTCTGCCAGGCGATAGCGTAGTGATAATACTGGGATCGTGTGTACCAGTCGACGGAAGCAATCAGCAGCAGGTACATCCCCATGCAGAAGTCCGCGAACGCCAGGTTGCAGATGAGGAAGCGGGTTATTGTCAGCTTTCTGCGGCTGGACAGCAGAATGAGCAGCACCAGAAGGTTGGCCATGATGGCTAGCGAGCTAACGACCCACAGGGACACCCTGAGGAAGCCGAGGCTCATGACGTCTTCGCAGGGGTTGAAGGCGTCTGGCTTCGGGAGGCAAACGACACCCTGGTCCAGCTTGTCATCGTCACACAAGGTGTAATCAAAGCCTTCTTCCAGGCGCTCCGTAGGAAACTCCACATAGATGTCTTCGATGCACTCCTCAGTTAGACAGTCGTAGGCATACTCATCCGTCACATGCATACGGCTTCCGCTGATCTGTCGCGGATCCAGTGAAACGGACCCCAGACCCTGGTACTCCAGAGGTGGAGAGAGCGCTGCTGCAAACCCTGCTGTGGACCCCTTGGCAGACATTGTGGATATTTGTCGTACTCCGCCATTGGTCAGATTGCAAATCCCTAACTCCACAGGTCTGAAATATCAGAGATGACAAAGATTTCAAAAAAAAAAAAAAAGTGAGGAACGCATTTTTGTTAAAAAGTGCATTTGACCCAGAGTCCAGGTACTAAAGCACATACCTAAACACACACCCACGCACATATACATAGGCCCGCCAAAACTAAAAAAAGGGCCCTACCAAATTGTTGCAATACAATGTGGCGGAGCGGTTAAGGCGTTGGGCTAGTGAAAAGTGCGAGTTGGATACCGGGCTGTGGCAACATGATATTGTGTTCTTGGGCAAGGCACTTCACCCTACTTGCCTCGGGGGTAATGTCCCTGTACCTGCTGTAAGTTGCTCTGGATAAGAGCGTTTGGTAAATGACTAAATGTAAATAAAGTTTGAAGGAAAGACTTTCCCAGAATGGCAGGTCCTGCTTTAGTATTAACGACTGCAGCACCAGAGATGCAGCCAGTCATAAGGATGCTGCTTAGTTGATGCGGTGACTGGAACTAATGTTGTGGGGACTGTCAAGCCATGTTTTAAAATGTTCATATCAACTACGTACTTTTGTATTTGTTTACATCACAGCAAGTGAATACGCCTACACGTGATCCAGAATTCCCTCCCATGCATTTAAATAAAGGTTGATAATGATGTTGATGACACCACAATGCGTTCTGATTTAGATGTATGGGTGTACATACATCTAATATTCATTAAATAGCTAAAAACTTATAAAACATTTGCAGTTAATAATTTTGCAGTTAATAATTTTCCTAAGGTAACCCAACGGTTGGAACTACTTAGAATGGATCTAACCATGTACCTCTGTTAAAGTCTGACCATTTAAAGAAGCTCTTTTGCAAATGCTAGTTTCAAGATATTTTCACAAAAGGCTACCTGTAGCATCAACAAACCTAAAACGTAGAATGCAGAAGAATCTGCGCGCAGAGTAGACCGTGGGAAACGTTCGACGGAACGTTGTACTCACCCTCTCCACTGTTTTATCTTTTTCAGTCCACAGCAGTGGCTCGGGTAGGTTAATTGAGCGCTCTGCAGATGCTGAAAGGCTTTGAGGGGTGGAAGTTTCTTGAGGGCCCAAGTGTTTTCAGCTACAAGTTTCTCAACAAACTCCAGCCCTATTGATGGTAAAAGGCTCACCCTCGACTCCGAAATGTCTCTTGCGAGACAATAAGAAAAAAAAGACAGTGAAAGACAAACCATGGCAATTCTAGGCTACAAACCAACAAAAGGTCAAGTACACTAAAATAACAAATATACAGGTGCTTCTCTGAATTAGAATGTTGTGGAAAAGTTCATTTCAGTAATCAACTCAAATTGTGAAACTTGTGTATTAACTCATTTCAATGCCCACAGACTGAAGTAGTATACTGTATGTCTTTGGTTTTTATAACTGTGATGATTGTAGCTCACGTTTAACAGAAACCCACCAATTCACCATCTCAACAACTTAGAATACATTTAATAAGACCAATAATGTTTTTGGGGGTGAATTGTTGGCCTTCAGGAAAACATGTTCATTTACTGTACATCAACTGTACAGGTACTCAGTACTTGGTAGAGGGTTACTTTTGCTTTAATTACTGCCTCAATTCGTCATTGCATAGAGGTGCTATGGAAGCCCAGGTTTCTTTGAAAGAGGCCTTCTATTTTTTGGTCTCTCGTTTCTCATTTTCCCCATAGATTATGGATGGGGTTCAGACCTGGTGAGTTTTCGGAAATTCCTTGACGCGTCTGTGTACCGTGGCTCTTGATGCCTTGACTCCAGCCTCAGTCCATTCCTTGTCAATTTTACAAATTTATTTTACAAATTTAGCTTGACAGTCCTCATCAGGATGCAGTTCTCTCGGTTGGTTGTGAATCTTTTACTCCCACGCTTTTTCCTTCCACTCACTTTCCTTCTAACTTCTGTTAACATGCTTTGATACAGCACTCTTTGAACACTCTTCTCTCCCACTTCTTTGGTAATGAATGTTTTTGGCTTACGCTCCTTGTGAAGGGTGTCAGTGATTGTCTTCTGGACAATTGTCAGATTAGCAGTCTTCCTCATGTGCAGCCTAGTGAACAATGAGAGACCATTTTGAAGGGTCAGGAAACCTTTGCCGGAGTTGAATAGCTGACTGGCATGCCACCATATTATAATTTGTTGAGTTCGAAAATTGGTAGCCAAAATCATTGGAATTGAAAGAACTAGGAACCGCAAGTTTCATAATTTCAATTGAATTAGTGAAATAAATGAACTTTTCCACAACATTCAAATTCGTTGAAAAGCACCCGTACTGTTTGAAGTGAAATTCTACTCATACTGTCAATTACAAAATAAAAGGGCCGCTGACTGCACCGGAGAAGGCTCTCTCATCCATTCTCTCCAAATCCAAGTTTCTTTTAAGATTCCTGAAAAGAAGGACATTGCAAGAATGAGAGCGTGAATGTAAGTCTGTGGAATGTAAGATGCACGATATGAAAAAATAATAATCGTCAGGCTTATTTGAGACGTACACTTCCTCCAGTCTGCTTCCGTTAAATGCAAAGGCCTGAATCTCAGTCAGTCCATTGCGGTTCAGCATCCTGCAAAAGACCAAAAATGTAATTTCAGTGCACGAGTCACTTTGTAGCAATGTAACATTAAACGTATGTTGATCCCCCATAAATGTGGCTTTAGCGTCAAGCAATGATTTATTTCTGTGTTAAATGTAGATTACGAACATTCATCGCTAAAGCTGAAGGTCCCACAGAAAATTATTTCAGAAAGTATTCACATTCCGCAACTTTCTTCATATTTGGAATGACATTGAAAATTAAACGCAATTAGCCACACCAAGACAAATAGAAAATATGTCAGTACGCCGTTTGGAAATTCCTAGTCAGGAATTTTCACAATTCAGACCAGTTTTCCAGAGCGTCACTGCCACCAACTGTAGCAATGGTGATAGGCAGGTCCTGATTATCGCAAGATAAATCGCTCGGTTTTATTTTTCATTCGTAAAATGAAAGCCAAATCCCCATTGCTCTGTCCACCTACAGTATAGTGACTTCTGTCTAATTTACGTAAAGTACCCGATAACAGGCTGTGGATATGAAAGTGTTTAGCGTATTGTCCTATCTCTGCTGAGGAAGATCTCTGAAGGTCTGGTTAAGTGGCTGGATGGTTTGTCATCGCCCACTGGTCTGTTTTTTTTTTTTTTACTTTTGCAGGATGGGAAGATCTGGGAAGAAACTTGAAGGATTCCACACTTTGGCCATGGAAACTTCCAGTGCTTTTGCAGTGTTACTTCCCACAAGTTTTGTAATTCATTTTTAATTCAGTCTATCCCAACAAAATGGGGAAAAGCAAACATGTCTGAATACTTTCTGAAGGCAAGTATCTAAATCAATTGCAGGGATCTTCTATTTAGACTTCATAAATCTTAGAAATGTAATGATGAATTCTGCTCACAGGGTTATGGTGGACTCAGAGATTCCATTCAACGAGTTGGCAGGTAGTACAGTTATAAATGGATTGTCTGAAATGTCCCTGTGGGGAAAGGGATTTGATATTTTATGAAAACAAGTAGTATCTATTTTCCATGCCCCTGTTTAGATTGTTTAATATCATACAGTTTGTGGCTAAAAAATATAATTTGGTTAAATCGCAGAGCAAGATTGTCTTGAATTTTTTTTTCTGTTCAACTTGAGTCATCTGATGGTGCTTCAACATTTAGCACTTACACAAGTACATCACATTTCTATTCAGCAAAGATCTGAGACTCATCTCGCTTCAAAAGGAGCCCACAACATTCAGATTACTATGGGATACTTAGCTCTGATTTAACCAAACTGTGTCTAGCCTCACGTGTTAAATTACTATGCCTACAACCACAACCAATCCAAGTCTATACTATAACTGCAAGACAGGTCAACATTTACATGTAATAATTTAGCAGACACCCTTATCCAGAGCGACTTACAGTAAGTAAATTGACATTCCCCCTGAGGCAAGTAGGGTGAAGTGCCTTGCCTAAGGACACAACATCATGTAGCCACAGCCAGGAATCAAACTCGCAACCTTCCGATCACGAGTCCAACGCCCTAACCCTTGAGCCACATGACTTCCTATACTGTTCTATAGAGGGTCTTATAGATGGTTCTTATAGATGGTTCCTATAAAATTGTCTGTATTATACGTACACGATAAGCTCTTCTTGGCTGGAGCGAATGTGTCTCAGTACAGGGAAGGAGAGGAGCCCTGTGTTGGAAATCTCCCTGCATTGAAACCAACACGTTAGTAAACCAGATTTCAACTCAGTGGTATTTCCCACTGTGAGCCAGAAGTCCTTGGCGTATCTATTTATACACCTTACATCCCACCTTCACGCTCTACAGTTCCTAGGCTCCTGCTGGCCCAGGACATCCTTGTACTTCAATCTGACTGGCTTGCCCTCACCACGATTTCAACTCAAATGAACCCAAGTGCTCGACAAGTGGTCCTTTTCTCATTCGGTGGATTTTGACACAGCTGCCCAACTTGTTGGATGTGGATCATTTAACTGTCAACCTTTGAAAACTCAAGACCAAATCCATATTTACTTACAGATATTTTAAATGTGGCAGGTCCTTGAATGCTTCCCTGTCAATGTATGACAATGTCCGGATATTTCGTATTTCTCTGTGTGACATGAAAACCCAAGCAGACATACAATCTCACATACTTCAGATATTTAGGCTACACAGCCCATTGAAAAAAACATGAATTGTATTCGAAAACTCTTGAAAACTCTCAACAAAGAATTAAAAAGTACCTTAACTGGGCACCTACATTATATATTGTAGGTTATATCTAACTTAAATTCAGTTAATTTGGTGACATCCTTTCAGCCAAAAACCTGAACGTTCTACACGTTAGTTGATCAATTAATTGCACGATATACAGAGATGTAGTTTACTGGTTTTACAGTGTCAAAGTCTAATAAAGTCTAATAAGGATGCTGTGTGAAATTTTATTATTTACTCACATGTGAGAGGCTTTGGGGAGGTTATGAAATGAGTGTCTGTCCAATAGCTTTAGGGATTCATCATCAAATATATAGCTGGGAAAGATGTTATCAATGGAAAATTTTAAATGGGACATTTCAAGACAATCGCACTAATGTGTTTAGCAACACATTAGCTCTAGTTCTAGAAATACTAGGCATAGATGATAATCCGATATACCATGTAAAACAAACTCACTTTTCCATACGATATCCGTACACACACATCGTCCAGTTTTCTTTTTTACTTACATGTGGGAAATATTTACCATATTAGAAAAGGCATCTGGAGGTATCGACGAAAGCCTCGTTTCTTCAAGCCATCTTTTCATAAAATAGTAAAATGTCAACAATAGAGCTGTGTTCGCTAAAGATAAATATTGTAAACATGTAATTGCTCCATATAAATACAGCCACTAAAGCACTGTGGAATGCAAATACACTTACAAATGCGTTGTGCTCGCAGGGAATAAAGGTAAGAATTCTATCTTGAAACATGAAATCGTTCGGACATCCCAATTTGTGCAGTCGCAAAAAGGCGGGCAGAACCCTAAACTGTACGAATTCATCACTGACAATATGCAGAGCAAAATAACCCTAGAAAATATATTCATTTTACTATGGTGTTTCCTAGATAAGGCGTCCACTTGCAACAGTAAAGTTCGCTGCGCATGAAGACCCCGCGCGCGCCGGGATTTGCAACCCCGTGTGGGGAGGTGGAGGTGGGGGGTTGGGGGGGTTGGGGGGTCACAGGGTAGGCAGGCGTATGGCAAAGCATCAACCAGCCAGTGAACCATATTAGTATGGTGACTGGCCCATCTTAAAACTTGATCGTTATAAAGTTCATAACTAAAAAAGCCAGTTCAAATCCTCTACGTATCCTTACTGTTCCAAAGTAAAGAAAATGTTAAACAGTGTACCCGCTGTGGTTAGATGTTTTGCGGTCTAGAAACTTTGTTTTGCCCGGCCAGTGACAGGGCCCCTTGAAGAAGCAGGGGTCCCAATCTTAAAATCTTAAAACCTGTATTAACAAAGTCTCCCGCCTCGTTTTAGAAAAACCTCCCCCAATGACTTGCACACGGGAGAAAGGGGGGTTTAGGTTAGGTTAGGTTAGGTTAATGACTTAACAGGGAGAAAGGGGGGTTTAGGTTGTGATAGACACAAAAAGACACAAAAAGGTATGTTGCTGGACACAGCTTGAGGTCCTTGGACGGTATCCCTTAGAACACTACACCCCCCTCTCTCCCAAGGAGGTGGTGGACAAGCTGCCAGGCATCCAGCAGACCTCCGCCCAAGCCTTCAGCACCCTCTTCCTGCAGCTGACCGTTAACGACCTGGGCATCTGCCTGCCCATCACCAACACCTCACAGGTACCCTACCTCGGACGGCACACCGTCTTATCAGACACTTCAGCCACTATGCTGTCGGTTAATATTAGCTCACTGGTAGTCATGGTGGAGACGGATATTAAGTGCATTGGAACCCTCAGGATTAATGCTATGATAATGAATGAGGACTATAATGAATGTGATTTTGGGTGCATTAAATCAACGATTAATATTAACATCTTATTCCTCAGAATTCACGTGAATGATTTGCGCTGAATTATTTAAAATGGATTCTGAATGATTTATTTTTACTTGGTAAATGCATAATTACACTTAACCCCAGTTCAAAGGAAAATTAACGGTAAACAATGGTGAGAAAGCAAGCAAGCCCAAGTTCATTCTTAGACCTGTCACTCGCAGTACAACTTCAGAAGTGGATCTTAGAATGAAGTGAGGCTGTAATTGTATTCCTTATCTGCATAGAAAGGACATTAGATTAGATTGGATTAGATGAACCTTTATTTTCATATTAATTCATAATTTCATCCTTTGTTTTTATATTAACCCCCTCCAGGGGGTGGAAATTGCAGTTCACAACAGCAGCAGGGTACCCTGCAACTCTGTGTGCTGTACTTTACCCTGCTGCTGTTGTGAACTGCAATTTCCACCCCCTGGACCAAGAGTGGGCTGAAGAGCCAAGTCCGCCTGTCCGTGGGCAGTAACAGAGACAGGGAAATTAGCATGTCGGTGGGCCTCGGCCGCTCCAAACTGGACTCCAAAGGCGGTGTGGTGGGCGGCAACATAGACGTGAACACTCTGGAGATGGTCTGTAAGTACCGAGCAGGGGAACCTTACACAGGTTGGGAAGCGTTGTGAAGTTACCCTTCATATTTCCATCAGGGAAAAGGTTAAAGATTAGATTAGATTCAACTTCAATGTCATTACACACGTACAAGTACAGGGTAACAATATGCAGTTAGCATCCGACCAGAAGTGCCAAACAGGTAGCAGAAGCGAAATATACAGAGACTATGTACAGGGTATTAAAAGTAATATGGTAGTACTAATGTACAGCTGTATTGTACAACATTTTTATAGTATTTTTACTGTAAGATTTGTCCATCGTTGCTGAGAAACATCGTGTTGGTCCCAGCTCACATTTCAGAGCACCCTAACCAGCAGCCCAGCCACAAGATCCAGATCACCATGGGCTCGACGGAGGCCCGCGTGGACTACATGGGCTCCAGCATCCTAATGGGGGTCTTTAGCAATGCGGACCTGAAGCTTCAAGATGAGTGGAAGGTTAATCTCTGCACAGTGGAGGCCAGCCTATCAGAGAAAAGGTACAGTGGTGACACTGTGGAGGATAGCCAATCAGAGAAAAGGTACAGTTGTACTGTAGAATCCATACAGTTAAGCTTCTTTCTTTTTCCTGTCGCTAACATATTAACCGCAAGTAACGTTTTTCTCAACTTTAATAAAGTACATTTCCGGGCAAATTTGCTTTTGTTTTGCCGTTTCCCATTTTGTGGTCTTTTTCCTTCTCATCTCTAATGAGATCTTTGTCCATGGAGATCTTCAGTGGGACATTTTCCAGGTGATCATCTCACGTTCTACCACTCCGGACCTCATCAAGATCGGTATGAAACTCCAGGAGTTCTTCACCCAACAGTTTGACACCAGCAAGAGGGCTCTATCCACATGGGGGTCAGTCCCTTACCTGCCACCTAAGGCCCCCATCATCAACTTTGAGAAAGGAGCAGCTGAACTGTGTAAGCATATACATTTTTTGGATTGGTGGCCCATATTTCTTAGCATGTTTTACGTGGATTCAGAAATATAATAATATACACCATGAGTGAGATATTATATTATAAATATACATTTTGTTAATGACAATTTATTACGGACTCTCTTATATTTAAATATCTTTCATGGTCTTTCCTTCCCTTTCAGACATGGATGCAGCACACCACCGCCACTGGCCTGGGGTGTTGAAGGTCATCGCCGGCTGCCACATCTCCCTTTTCCAGATGCCCCTCCCAGAGGACGCTGTGCAGCTCGGTGGCTCCATGAGTCTTCATGGGAACCACATGACCCTGGCCTGCTTTCATGGACCCAACTTCCGCTCCAAGTCCTGGGCCCTGTTCCACTTGGAGGAGCCTAATATTGCCTTCTGGACGGAGGCCCAGAAGATATGGGAGGATGGTAAGACCCTTCACAAGCTCACAGCACTCGAACACAGCCACCATGCAAGCTCCCTTGACTGTTTTGACCACAAAAAATCTCAGTACCACAAAATATCATAGCATTTTATTTTACTCCACTAAAATAAATCATTTGATCTCTTGTTGGGGGGTTGCTTTGTCAAGTGTCATGTCAAGGCAATATCGATAGTGTAAAAAGAAATATATATATATATTAAGATATTTAATTTAAAATGTTGTCTTCTATCTATATGTAACTTTTTTATTATTCATATATTTATTATTCATATAATTATTCATCACATCTTTCGTTTTTTTTTTATCTTTTTCTCATCGTATCAAGGCTCCAATGATGATTCTACCTACATAGTGCAAACACTGGATTTCCATCTGGGTCACAACACTTATTCACATTTATTTTTCATTAAAAATGAAAAATTTCCCCACCTCCATCAGAAGCACAGACTGCCTTTTCACCTTCAAATGAAGGCTTAAAACTCACTTATTTAGAGAATTTAATGGAACTTAGGAATAGTATGGCACTTCACATAATCTAATGTTGTTTAGAACTATTTGTTGGTCCCCATATGGTGACTTGCAAGTGTTGTTTGTTGTATCTGTTGCTTTATGTTCACAATCGTTGTGTGATGCATTTATAGTTCTTCCCTTGGCACTTATTGGTTCTCATGATGTATGATTCACGATCTAAAAAAAACACTCTGTTCGGGGTCTATCACGTTGCTATGCTCAATGACTGATGCTCTTTGTAAAAGCTCTCTCTTGTAAGTCGCTTTGGATAAAAGCGTCTGCTAAATGAATAAATGTCACAGTTACAGTTTGGGAGATGGGTCTGCCATTAACCGTGCTGAAAACTAATTCATTTCGATTCATCCTATCCCGGAATCTTTCAGAGCTAAACCTGCTGCGTAACGTGGATGCCAACAACCAGGACAGTGGAGCCGCAGCCAAGAGCTCCAGCCTGCTCAGTAACTTCAGAGGCTCTTCCAGCTACAACCACGAGACGGAGACCATCTTCGCCCTCCCCAGGATGCAGCTGGACTTCAAGTCCATTCACGTTCAGGACCCAGAGGAGCCCTCGCTAACCGGTGAGAATGTGGTTGTGATAACTGGTCGAGTCTGTCTGTTGCAACACAACACACAAATGGACCCAACTCTCATTGTTAAACTAATAACAGCTATGGCTATTAAAGTCAGTATAATCCTCAGATATGCACCCCAGCCTGGTGGGCAAAATTGACTAAATGACTTGCGCTATATGTTGCGCTATATCATTTGGATAGAAAACTTGATGTGAAATCACTTGCGACTCGTAAGTATAAAATACTAAACAGCATATCATACGTTTGTTTAACCATTGTTTTTTTCTTGTTTTTTGAAGATTCCAACAGTAAACCCAAGGTGGAGTGCAGTGTGGTAACAGAGTTCAGGGACCACATCTGTGTCACCATGGATGCTGAGCTCATCATGTTCCTCCATGACTTAGTATCTGCCTACCTTAAAGAGAAAGAGAAAGGTGAAGACACAGACTAATACAGCCTCTCTTTGTTATTCGTAGCTGAGCTGGCATGAAAGGAAAGGAAAAAACATTTAGGAATTTATGAATATTCAAATATCATACCTGGCTAGTGAAACTAGCACAAATAAAAAGTGATTGTGAAGATGATAGCTCTGTACTTAACCCCAGATTTATATAAAACATAATATATATGATTGGCTGTGCATAGTCAATGCTGTTACTTTGCAGCTTCAAGAACATTGTTTGTTTATTGTCAGCATGACATGATGATCATACGATGAAAAACAAAAAATCTTATCAGAAATGTAACCCATTTTAACCATTTCAAATGAGCATTCAGGTTTTTATGTACCAAAATAACCGTAATGAGTTCACACTACATTCTCTTTCACCTGCAGCACTTTTTGCCCCCCGCATCTTTGTGGCTCGGCCGGGACAGAAGAGCCCCACAGCCCTCCATGATGAGAATTCAACTGACAAGGACAAGGAAGATGGCATCAACTACACAACGGTGGACTGGAGAGAGTTCATGTGCAACACATGGCATCTAGAGCCAACCCTCAGGTCAGAACCTTAACTGAGAGATCCTACTGCAGAAGAAGACTCATTATAATTTAATCAATGCCAAGTTCTTCTTAACATACAGTCTATTTTGGTGCATTGGTATTGACATGGGTACGAAGCCATATCCCAGAATTTACTAAAGGTGAAAGCTTAAGTTAAAACATTCCATTAAATGCATAAAAAAGAAAAACTATATTTATTTCTGGCCAATGTTCCAGCATCTTGCTAGTGTTGCTTATGTTTTAATCATGATGCTAATTGTAATGGTCACAAACCTAATCTTAAGAAAGGTCCTTTTTCAACCCAAATCCTTCCATTACAATTTAGCTCTCTATGATGTATAAAATGTTGTTGTTTGATTGAAAACGCAATAGAAGTATCCTTGCCACATAAATAGACCAAATTAAGCACTTAAGAGATCTGCACTGGAAATATAGACCAATTTTATAGGACGTAATAGTACACTCAAAAAACAGCAGGAGATTAATATACAAATAGATTTTCTGAAATGTCCGATGTTGATCCTTTTCTTCAGGCTAATCTCCTGGACAGGAAGGAAGATTGACCCTGTTGGTGTGGATTACATCTTACAAAAACTGGGCTTCCACCATGCAAGGACTACAATTCCAAAATGGTTGCAGAGGGGTGTGATGGACCCCTTGGACAAGGTCCTGTCTGTCCTTATCAAGAAGCTTGGCACGGCCCTGCAGGATGAGAAGGAAAAGAAAGGAAGAGACAAAGAGGAACATTAAATCTGAGCATACAAGTGTTTTATGAATGACCCCTTTAACACTTAATAACACCTGGAACCATGGCATAAATTCTACACATTGTACATTACCCGTCAATGCCGGTTGCATAGCCAAGATGAGTATCGATGTTTATTGTGGTGCATGCCACTATGGGTTTTGACTGAAACATTTTGCACCCTTGTTGCTTTGTGTATTTTAAAGAAAATGGCAAAACAAGTTTCCTACGGCTGCTCTAAGTGATAACCCTCTGCCGAAACCAATTTTGTTTTTTCTCATACATGCTGTACATGTAATCGGAACAAAGTAGCTGAAGTTGTGAAATTACCTGTACAATGAATAGAGAAATTATCAATTTGCCGTGCAGAATTTTGCCACTTTGTGTAATATTTTAGATGCATTTTAGAGGGATGTAATAGAAAAAGGATTTGCATTGAACATTTTGTGTGTCGGCTACTGAATTGTAAAGATGCAATACCTTTTTATTTTATTTATTTATTGGTTTAATCTTTAACCTGTTACCTGGGTGTTTCAGTATTGTATTTTTAATATGTGCAATAGACCAGTGTATATAAAATAACTGTGAATTTATTCAATGTGATTTTCTTAACCTAATAAAATCATTGCCATCCAATTTTACATCTTATTCTGACTTGTGTCTGGTTATTTATTCATAGTTTTATGTCAGGTGGCTTAGCAGTTAAGTCTTTGGCCTCGTGATTGTAAGGTTGCGAGTTCGATTCCCAGCTGTGGCTACATGACATTGTGTCCTAGGGCAAATCACTTCACCCTACTTGCCTCAGGGGGAATGTTCCAGTACTTGTAAATTGCTCTGGATAAGCGCGTCTGCTAAATGAATAAGTGTAAAATTAGCCATAATTGTACTATACTGCAAGGCACACAACACTATTCAGATTTAAATCACATACTGCACGACGTTGAGTCGTAGACTATAGTGTTCAAGCAGGTTAATGCAGATTAATAATGACTTGTTAACTTTGCTAACTGGCTTCTCTGTTCGACCCATCGTCCCCAACTGTATTTAATTTTTTTGCAGAGATCACATCGCGCCTCTTTCAAGTCGGCAGTTTCCTTCAAATAACCTTTATATTTATCACCCTCTCTCATCAATTGTCGTTAAACAGACATTTGCCCACTTCACTTCCTCCAGTAGCCTTCTAGTTCTTGATCTGCGGAATGCAGACAAATAATGCACCCACGGTACGTTGGTCCGCAGGGTACTGGCGCTTAAAAGTACACGAAACAGGAAAATTCACTCGCTCGGTACCTTACGGAATTGAATACCCCCCTTCAAGACAATCAAGACATTCCCTACAATTTAAGACTTTTTAAGGCCTTAAAAACCTACATTTGTATTTGACATTGTATTTGACATTTGGCATTTGTATTTATAAGGATCCGCGGGGACCCTGATTCATGGCTCGTGCATCATGTTCATGTGTAGCCTTTTGCTTTGTAACAGCGCAAGACAGTTTTATGCCTTGTTGTATAAATGTGTTAAAGAGATTAATTTAGTAAGTGATGATAATATATACTTTGGGTTGAATTAAGTGCTATCTGTTACTATCTGTTAACTTAGTAGGTTAAGCTAAATGCCTTTAACAAGTTTTAAGCATATGCCATTCCTACGGTAAAATTATTCAAACAATGCGGAAGTCGGCAACTTTTAGGGACAAAAAAAAAAAGAAAAAAAAGAACGTTCACTTATTTCCACTGATAACATAGTGTGACGTCATAAGGTCAATCGATGCTGGCTGCTTGTTTCATTTAGAGGTGATTGTTTCGCTGATGTTCAGTTGTCTAATATACTGATGGTGTATACCACAACAGAGGAGTAATCCACATCTCAAGAGACTGATAACATGATGTTGTTTGACAGAGGAAAAGTGCTGTGAGTATGAGTATCATAGGTCAAGATTAGAACAAAAAATGGGAGATTGGGTTACAAAAAAGGATCACAGAAAAGAGAAAAGTAGTTACAAAGAAGGAAAAGAGAGTTAAAATAATGTGACTGAGGTTCAAAATGATACAATTTGGTTTGTGATTTAATATACTCCATTACTAGTGTTTTGATTGAGTATTGATATTCGTCTTAAGTAGACAGTCGGCTGCCTCCAGATCAACTTTCATTCTAACACTTATTTTGTTGTTGTTGCCTCCTGCAATTGCTCCCATTCACTACACAGTAAAGGAGAATGAGTGTCACAACTCCAATAGAGGCATGGACGGAGGGCTTTTGGGAGCAGAACCTGGAGGACAGGAAATGGATGGCAAAGAGGTTATCCAGCGTGAGACTGGACCTCTTGACCAAGCTGGAGAGCCAGACAGCCGATCTCCAAACAAAGTGGAGGATTACCAACAAGGCTCTGAGAAACAATGTACTTACTTATTAACACTGGCTTTTCACCTTAAGACATTTTTGGTGTTACTTTCTTTGAAGTGTCTATTACCATTTTTAACTTCTTGTTTATCTTCTGTTTTAAGATTGATGGAATGCTCCAAGCGGACATTCCAGACAGAACAGGGATCCTTGATATCCTGAGAGAGTTTGACCGAGTCTGGGATGACAATATCTGGAAAGTTGAGCAGAAAAAAAACAGATACCAGAAGCTAAGGATGAAGCAGGAGATGTTTCGGCAGAGTGCGGCAGAGCGGCAGAACATCGAGGCACAAGAGGAGAGACGAGAGAGAGTGAACCTTCAGAGACAGAGGCAGAAGGAGGACAAGGTACGAGAAGAAGAACTGAAAAAGAGAGAGCAGGAACAGTTGGATAAGGAAAGAAGGCTGATGGAGGAAGAAAAAAGGATTGCCGAACTGAGAGAGAAACTGGCACTTGCTTGGGAGAGATTGATAGACAGTAAACAAGAAGAATGTAACAGGAAGATTAATATGGTTAACAGAATAGTGATGAAGACAAGAGCACAGGTGGAGGAGGCAAAAAAGAGGGAACATGATCTCCAAAGAAAGGCAAAACAGGTGGCTGACAAGCAAACGGAATGTAACCACACAGTCGATCAAGTCAACCGAAAAGTATTGCAGTTGAGAGCACAAACGGAGAAATCGAAAAGTGAGAACTTTCTGAAGGATTCAGAGGCCAGGCAGAAAGAGAAAAGGCTGCTAAAAGAGGCAAAGGCCAAGCAGAGGGAGGAGAGGCTGGTAAAAGAGGCAGAGGCCAAGAAGAAGGAGGTGGAGATCGTGCTAAAAGAGGCAGAGGGCAAGCAGAAGGAGGAGAAGATCCTGCTAAAAGAGGCAGAGGCCAAGCAGAGGGAGGAGAGGCTTGCAAAAGAGGCAGAGGCCAAGAAGGAAGAGGAGGAGATCGTGATAAAAGAGGCAGAGGCCAAGCAGAGGGAGGAGAGGCTAGTAAAAGACGCAGAGGCCAAGAAGGAAGAGGAGGAGATCCTGCTAAAAGAGGCAGAGGCCAAGCAGAGAGAGGAGAGGCTAGCAAAAGAGGCAGAGGCCAAGAAGGAAGAGGAGGAGATCCTGCTAAAAGAGGCAGAGGCCAAGCAGAGGGAGGAGAGGCTAGCAAAAGAGGCAGAGGCCAAGAAGGAAGAGGAGGAGATCGTGCTAAAAGAGGCAGAGGCCAAGCAGAGGGAGGAGAGGCTAGCAAAAGAGGCAGAGGCCAAGAAGGAAGAGGAGGAGATCGTGCTAAAAGAGGCAGAGGCCAAGCAGAGGGAGGAGAGGCTAGCAAAAGAGGCAGAGGCCAAGAAGGAAGAGGAGGAGATCGTGCTAAAAGAGGCAGAGGCCAAGCAGAGGGAGGAGAGGCTAGCAAAAGAGGCAAAATACAAGCAGAAGGAGGAGGAGAGGCTGCTAAAAGAGGCAGAGGCCAAGCAGAGGGAGGAGGAGGAGAAGCTGCTAAAAGAGGTAGAGGCTATGCTGAGGGAGGAGGAGGAGAAGCTGCTGAAAGAGGTAGAGGCCAATCAGAGGGAGGAGGAGGATAAGCTGCTGAAAGAGGTAGAGGCCAAGCAGGGGGAGGAGGAGGAGAAGCTGCTAAAAGAGGTAGAGGCCAATCAGGAGGAGGAGGAGGAGAAGCTGCTGAAAGAGGTAGATGCCATGCAGCGGGAGGAGGAGGAGAAGCTGCTGAAAGAGGTAGAGGCCAATCAGGAGGAGGAGGAGGAGAAGCTGCTGAAAGAAGTAGAGGCCAAGGCAAAGCAGAGAGAGCACAAGGAAAAATTGCTGAGACAGGCCAAGCAGAAGGAGGAAGAACAGCGACTGGCAAAGAGGCTTGAAGATGCTTTTGCTGAAGATGCAGAGCTAAACTTACTAAACATTGTGGAGGAAATGGACAGGGAATTGGAAAGACTGCAGAACCCCAAGGAGAAAGGGGAAAGAATGTTACAGCAGGAAGAAAGCAGAAAGAAAAAGGAAGAGGAAGAAAGAAAAGACAGAGAAAGAAGAGAGTGCAAGGAAGCCTTAAAAAATCTAAACAAGGCTAAGCTCCAACAATTACTTGAAAGGGAGCCAGCAAAACTAGCCATCGTTACTGAAAAGAGAAAGTTGGGGGAAGAGAGACAGAAGAGGCTGGAAAGCAGTACCATCATAAAGCCAAAGTCCTCTCGAACAACCTTTTTTGCTGAAGATGCAGAGCTAAATTTACTAAACATTGTGGAGGAAATGGACAGGGAATTGGAAAGACTGCAGAACCCCAAGGAGAAAGGGGAAAGAATGTTACAGCAGGAAGAAAGCAGAAAGAAAAAGGAAGAGGAAGAAAGCAGAAAGAAAAAGGAAGAGGAAGAAAGCAGAAAGAAAAAGGAAGAGGAGGAAAGCAGAAAGAAAAAGGAAGAGGAAGAAAGCAGAAAGAAAAAGGAAGAGGAAGAAAGCAGAAAGAAAAAGGAAAAGGAAGAAAGCAGAAAGAAAAAGGACGAGGAGGAAAGACAAGAAAGAGAAAGAAGAGAGTGCAAGGAAACCTTAAAAAATCCAACCAAGGCTAAGATTCAGCAATTCCTCGAAAGGGAGCCAGCAGAACCCTTCCTCTATATTGAAAAGAGAAAGTTGGGTGAAGAGAGACAAAATAAATCCTCTCTAGCAATCATTTTTGCTAAAGATCCAGAGCTAAACCTGAGCTCTGAGGACGACACAGACAGTGAATTGGACAGACTGCAGAAGGCCAAGGAGGAAGGGGAAAGAATGTTACAGCAGGAAGAAAGCAGAAAGAAAAGGGAAGAGGAAGAAAGCAGAAAGAAAAAGGAAGAGGAGGAAAGCAGAAAGAAAAAGGAAGAGGAGGAAAGCAGAAAGAAAAAGGAAGAGGAGGAAAGCAGAAAGAAAAAGGAAGAGGAGGAAAGCAGAAAGAAAAAGGACGAGGAGGAAAGCAGAAAGAAAAAGGATGAGGAGGAAAGACAAGAAAGAGAAAGAAGAGAGTGCAAGGAAACCTTAGAGCTGAGCTCTGGGAAAAATACAGACAGTGAATTTGACGATAGTGAAGAGAACAGTTTGGAAGAAAACACAAGGAACCCCGACTTCAAGAAAATCAAGACTTTCTTTCATAGGTTCATAGCAAGATTTTAGACATTTGATGTTCCCAAAGATTATTGTAAATCTTTCATGCCTAAACCTTTCAAAATAAAAATGAGAGGAAAAACTCAAACGCCTCATCTCCTGTCTCCTTGATCCAGTCCACCCACACCTCGCCCTCAATCACACCTTTCCTTCTCCTCCTTATCGACCGATATTAATGACGAATCTACACAATAACATGATGGATTTATAGGACACATCAACCGATTATGTTTTCATAGTCATGGTTAGACTATAGACTATAGTCTATACAAGGTTAATTCGTTTTGTTTGTTTATTTTTTTTAAGTAAGGATGGAGGTGGAGTAAGGCAGAGTAAGGAAGACTATGGAGGGGCTTTTCTGGCCTTTAGAAAACTTTTTGACGGTTTAAATGTCCATGACTTAAAAATATGGAATAAAAAGATTAGCAGTTAATAGTGGTCACAGCTGGAGGTGTCCTAAGAACCTTTTTACAGGCTTCTCTTTTACTATTACGGTCTATGGGAAAAATGCTTTCTGGGCCCCATGGGGATTTTATGTTGCAATACCACGAGTGACCACTGGGACAGATCGGCGTGTCTGCTGAGAGAGACAGACCCGGGGCCTGGGCCCAACCCCCGACAGCGACACCTTGCGTAAAATAAAAACAGGTGTATAATATAAAAAAAAGAAATTAACACGTCAAAATATTCTTAGCTGGTTAGAGCTACATTTCCCCCGAAAAACAACATATAAAGATGATACGTCAGGTAAAATAATGAGATTAGATTAGATTCAACTTTAATGTAATTACACTGGTACAAGTACAGGGTAACGAAATACAGTTAGCATGTTAAGGTAGGTTAGGAGCAGGACAAGATGCCATGACAGTAGCCGAGCAGTCTTGCAAAACAACGTTGTCTTCAAACCACCGTTCATGTATCCACATTTTTATTGTAGATATTCAGCTTCCTATCTTCGCAGTTAACTTGCTCTGTTGCCATAGACAACGAAAATTAGGTAACCAGTAAAATGGTCATAGACATAGTAGCACATGTGTGTGCCTGTGTGTCACATCAGTGTGAGATGAAGAAAGACTTATTTTTCTTTACTTATACCTTATATTGATGCACAGTTTGAACAAATTGTGTGTCCAATTACATTAAAGGATGGGGGGGGGGGGGGGGGGGGGTTGTCGGTCTTTACTGCGATAAAGTTATGCATCATAGATTGAATGGTCTTTGGCTGTCGGCTCTGTGTGTGTTGTGAAGCGGGGTGCAGTGAGTTGTAGACTTTCTCATGGGTATTTTTAAAGAGTTGCTCACCCTTTGAAGTGTCTGTTGTTGACAGGTGTCAAATGAGTGTTTTCAGTGATTCATATAGCAGACTATATCCCAGACTGTACTGCAACAGACAACTGTCACTCTGTCAAAAATTCAGATTGCAGTTTGAGAGGCGAGGCCGGCTCTACGCAGGGGCAAGAGGGGGCACTGCCCCCTCGAATAAATGTCTTGCCCCCTCAAATCAAAATTTTAGAAATTGAGAAAGCACATTTTAATACGCTCACAAAATGAACATATTACAAGTTGACAAAACGATCTGTAGCAGAAAAAGTCAGCCGAATAAGGGACACACAGCTTCCCTCTGGAAGGCTGTGATGCCCCCTTCACATTTCTGACTGCCCCCTCATATATGCCTGTTTAGAACCGGCCCTGTTAGTATCGCATATTGTCTCTTGCACCATCTTTCCGAATGGTGCAACAGCAGTAGCTGGTTATTTCATAGGACTGATTGTTAATATAGCATTTTCATTTTCATTACAGTTTTTGACCAAATAAACAGATCGATAATGCAATTCAATGTTTTGACATGTTTTGCACAATTTTACAGCTATAGGTTCACATATAGGATTTGAGCTCTACATTTCTTCCGATTTGTCGTCACTATAGGTCAACTCTAAAGTTCAAGTATGGCGTAGGTCATGCAAGGCTTTTTACCGTTCCTCAATTGTTTACCCCAATGTATATTATCTGACGCATGCATAGCACATGCCACCAACGTGGGAGAACTCGCTCGGTGACGCTCTCACACTCCCTGCGGATATCTGACCCACCTGCCAGGGAAGACGCGGGCACGCCTCCTAAGCATTGCTGCGACTCTTACAGACTTTGCTATTCACTTTGAAATCAATGTACCCTGCGTTTGGCTGTTCTTACCGAATTTAATAGTTTTGTATTTGAGTCCAGACTATGCTCAGTCCAGACTATGCTCAGTCCAGACTATGCTCACTCCAGACTATGCTCAATCCAGACTATGCTCAGAACGCTGTGCGTAGGGACCCAAGTGCTGAGGGGGTCACCAAAGATTGCCTAATGAGAAATCATCTTAGTCATTATAATTGACACTTTGGTAGCCAGAGTTCCGTAGGATAATTGCTCCTCTGTACACGTTCCTTTTGCTGATTCTTTCATCCAAAGGGATGTACAGGGGGACTGGATTTTAATCTGTAATCTGAACTATACACACCCTTTACGATAGAGACCCTACATGAGCCTGTGATTCTATGTTACTGCCACTAGAGGGTGGCAACAACAAAGATGTCAGCCTAGCTGCATGAAGCTCTCGCTCAACTACCTATATCAGGGGTAGGCAACCCATAGTCCTGAAGGTCTTAGATGTTGCACTGTTCCAGTACTCCTGAATGGGTCATTATGAGGCTTCCACAAAGCGTGATAATGACCCATTCTTTCCAAAATTAGGTTTGCAAAAGCATGGAAAGATCTAATACCCCTGACCTAGATGAACTAGGTTGGACACGCTAAAGATTTCTTGTTTCCGTTCAAATATATTTGTATTCATTTAAATTCAGAAAGCTTATCAGTGACTTTGAGATATTGCTTATTAAATCGAATGTCGGTTTTAACGTCCTTGAAAGGACATATTCTTTCATGTTTCTTTCTCTTTTTTTTGTTATTCCATACTATCCTTCCCCCATCTTCATATCTTCAACAATCTGAAAAAAAACATGCTTCAGTGTGTCCTGCAATGATGACTCAGCAAACTATCACTCATGTGAGCGCTGCTATACTGTTAAAAACCACTAGGGGCTACTACAGCTTGCTCAAATATTTAATTCCCAACATTATCTTATGCTCTTTCATGAAGTTGCCCCTGGGGTTTTGACTTGGGAGAATGAAACTAAACATTTGCATGTTTGCGATTACACACATAACTAATCATGCTCAATCTATTTCAACATGTTCAAGTCTTACACTGTATGTGTGCGTAATGTGTGCATGCAGTTGTGTTGACAAAGTGGTGACAGTAACAATTAGCTACACAAATAAGGTGAAAGAGAATCTGATGTCATACCTGTGTCAGTAAACCTGAACCTGTGCCTGTAAATGGTGCTAACACAGCACTTGCCAAAAGGTCAGCCCAGCGTTAAGTGTGGTGTCACCAATATTCCCTGCTTTTCGAGCGTCTGTCAGTATCTCTGACCTGTGAACCCACGCACAAATGGTGCATGCAAACATACTTGCAGATAGCGAGGGGACAGCCTCTGCCTGTCTGTGTGTCTATGTGTCAGGGTGTCAGGTCTGTCTGCCTTTTGGCTGGCTGGAAAGCAGAGAGCCTGCTTTTTAGTGTCAAGGTCACGTTTGTTGTTTCTGGACTGTCAACAATTCATTATCTGACCGTTCGTTCAGTGCACGGTACACCAGTGGCCCCCCACTGACTTGACGGAAAGACTGAACGATTGGCCAGGTGAGTGACACAAATGCACGTAGGCACAGAAAAAGTGGATGTGCAAAAACAGCAACTGAATGACTGGCCGTGAGAGCTGACATATTTGGCCAGCTTCCGGATGGACAAAGACTGACTTCCCGATTCCTAATGTTTATGATGGATATTGTAGTATTTCATTGTGGTGTGCAACACATATTGTGGTAAAGCCAGGTCCTTTGTGATTTGATTGTCCCGCAGTAGTAGGCCTAACAGAAATTAATTGATACCTAAGTTGCTTTTGAGTGCATTTGAGGCACAAGAGGACCCTCAAAACTTGTGTACTAAAATTAGTTCAACTCCATGATACAAACTCCAGATGATCTGTTCTCTGTCCTCCAAAGCTTTGTAATACAGCGTGTGCGTGTGACCGTCCGCTTGCATTTGTGTCCCGTATGCACACGTTCGTACGCTCTTCTGCATTTGCATGCATGTCTGCAATAGAACATACGGGTGTACTTTACAATCACCAACAGACCCCCCCCCCCCCCCCCCCCAAAAAAAAAAAAACAATACGTCAGTAGTAAATGTATTGTCATGACGCGAGTAAGGCCATGTCAGAGTCAGCCAAACCACTACTGACTTCTCCCCTGACCACTCACACTCAAAAACCTAGCTCATCCTTCACAACTTTAAAAACAATACACCACATCCCCGCCCCTCCAGCACCGCTAATCAACTTGTGGATGTTCTATTCATATATCTGAAACCCTGTCTATTATAAGTGGTGGAGGTTTTCAATTTTCTCGTCAAGCTTTCCAAGTCGGACAAAAGGCCACTGTGATTGATTCCCATAAATGGAGAAGTAACCTAAAAGCTCCCTAGAAGCGTTCTACGGAGGTCAGAGTTCATTACTTCGTTGTTGCAGTAAGAAGAGGTGTGAAAAGGATGAGCAGCTTGAAAGCCTTTTTATCCTTTAGATTTAGGGATTTGACACAAAGTCTTGATATTAGGGAGATAAGTCTATATAGAATGATGGCAAATGTTGCAAAATTATTGTCATGGTCAAGGCATTTCAACCAATTCTACGTCTCCTATATTATTTATTGATAATGCGCAGCAAGATACTGTGATTTGGCTTTTTTCAAGAACAAAAAAAGTTTTGTCTCAGATCTCGAAGCAGCACAGACCAAAACAAAATCAAGAGCAAGTTATTATGAGGAGTATACTGGACATTACATTTTTCCAAAGGTTTCTCATAGCACAACGGTCTTACATGCAACAAGATTTAACTTGCTTTTGGGCTGAGGTGCAATAGCGGTGGCTGAGTCTCATGAATCTAATTCTGTTTACTGCAATGGGCAATGACATGTTTAGGACCGGTGGCCCAGGGTTCAATACATCTCTCTTTGCTGATGATAGTGTTGTGTGGAGGCCCCGCTTCCTGGAAACAGACAGGAGCAACGTTCTCACAAACTTAATTTTCTCGTTCAGTTGTCAGTGTCTTCCAGCGTAGCACAAAATAAATAAAGTGATAAGTATTCAAATGCAAACGTGCCTCATAGGCAATGCTGTACATGCAGCACTTTATGATCCATTTGTTCTACAGCTAAGACAGCCATTGTGTATGGAATTACTTTCATCATTAACTTAATGTGTAGATGGTTGCGGGGATAAGACTATATAACGGAGAACCAACGATGCATTTTGATAAACGTGACATAAGGTGGATATATAATGTAGATGCAGGTAATTATCAGCGTGAAAATATTCACTTACCATGGTCATTTAATCTTACCGTGATTTAAGAACATCCTTAATTGCCTAGTTTTTTGGGTTTGTTTGTTTTAATAGATGCAAATAGATGGGCCATTTTCAATATTACATTTGAATATCAATGAAGGTTTTCCTTGAACCATCCATATTCTCAAGAGAGGAAGCAAGAGGGATGTCATCAAAGATTTAAAGCTGCTATTGGGCAGTCTGCAAACATGCAGTAAAACCCAACTGTTGAACTTCAAAGATCAGAATAGCTTTATCAGGTTGTCTACTTTTGGACAACCTCTTTCTATGGCAGGTGAAAAATATAAGCACAATATGAAGCAATTCTAAGTCATTCTTAGTTTGCTACTTTAAAAAATCGTATTTTCTTCATGAACTGTGCATTTATTTAATGCACTTAAAAATGATAGCATCCAATTTTGTTATACAATGTACAATGACACTAAATATATTCTTTCATTCATTCATTCCTCTGTGCT
The DNA here is from genome assembly GCA_030340665.1 of Neosalanx taihuensis. NCBI lineage: Eukaryota > Metazoa > Chordata > Actinopteri > Osmeriformes > Salangidae > Neosalanx > Neosalanx taihuensis. Next base: position 5,281,396 of record CM059296.1, on the reverse strand, counting down.
TTTCTGCTTGTTTGTCTATTTCCCAGTCCAATCCCTCGGCAATCTTTTATTTATTGTGCATTTTAATTCACTGTTAATTGGTTGCTTGGTTCTGTTCTATAAATGAAAAATCATTGTAATCCATGACTATGCCACTTGATAGTTCTTGGAATTTTTTGCAGTTACCATAACAAGTCCTAAATCCCCCCAAATATTTTAAATCCTTTAAAACGATTCAAAAATCTGTACCCCTCACTTGTAATCAGAGATATGCTTTAAGATCATAAGGTATTAGCCGACAATCCTCCAAAACTGAAACCCACTATGAGTCATTCTCAGAAATGTTTCTTGAACTGACAATGACTTAAGGATTCCATTTGTTTTTCCTGTTCATATTTATTACGTATTTTAACCACAATAAATTCTTTATCATTTTGCACAACATGTTTAGCACATCATGTAAGCCACTTATTTAGTCTTGAAAAGCTTATGCCTTTACTTAAGGTCAGTGATCGCCTTGTCAAAAGCCAGAAAGCAAAAGTCTCTGGTTATTATTCCAGTTGCCTAACCTCAGTGTATCATTGTACCCAGGCTTTTTGTGATACACTTAAGGGTTGAGTCATTGTACTGTTAAAATACAAATTATGAAATCCTCAGCTCTTTCAGAGGGGTAAACCAGATGGAGGAGCACAGTTTTGCAGAATCCTCCATTAACCATACCGGTTCCATCTCCCTTGAATCGAGACGGACTATAGATCAATACGATATAAGTTCGCTGTCGCTTTGGAGAAAGTCTGCTCAATGAAGAACTTTATTCAAGAACATTATTTCCACCTTTGACTTAACAATAATTCAGTAACAATGTTGCGAGCAAAGCAGAAAACAACTTCCAACATGCTTAGCATGGGAACCGCATGTGTGGTTAACCTACTCTGCCTCTCATAGTGTTACGTTATTACCATTATTCTTGATTGTAACTTGCAACATCAGGCGACGCCCGCCTTTGTTAAGGTTGTGTGCACAGTGACGTATGACCATGAGCCCATGGATCAGCAACCTGGTTCTCAGAAGGCTTACCAATTGAATCAGCTCTGAACCAGCCCCCAGCTCTGAACCAGCCCCCAGCTCTGAACCAGCCCCCAGCTCTGAACCAGCCCCCAGCTTTGAACAAGGACCCCCTGTGAACTAGTAACCAGCTTTCACCAAGCACCATTTCTGAACCAGCACCAGCTCTGAACTAACACCAGCTCTGAACAAGCCCCAGCTCTGAACTTAGCACCCAGCTGTGAACTAGTACCCAGTTCACACTGATGGAAAAAGGGTTAACGACTCAGCAGTTTTAACCAAAAATCACACATTTGGAATTATCAGTCCACCAGCCCAAACTTTCAAAGCTCTAGATGTGTTTTAATGTAAAACTGTAGTTTCAATTTGAGCTGTTGTCATTTCATGAACTTAATCTTAACTTTCGAGATTGTACAGGGATGGCATTATAACATACTGTATAACACAATTGGAAACAATGTAGTAACAAATTAGTATCAAACAATTCTCTAATATATATGAGATTCTCCAAAGCAGCTATCCTGATCTTTCCTCCGTCCTTGACAGCTTTGCATGGTCTTGCCAATCTCCCGACCAGCTTCATAAGAGGGTATAGGCACACATCTGCCATAGAGTACATACTGTATAGGCCAGACATCTGTTCAGTGAAAATGGTTACATAGTGGATAAAAAGCACAACTGCAACCTCAAAGAAGCAGCCCTTGGCTATGCAGATGCCATTAGTAATAGTGTTGTGGAGTGAATTATCCAGGATTTTAAAATCCATTTCGTAATCCACTCTGCTGTGCTTCCCTTTCACGTGAATGGAATTCTGCATGTACCTGCATTTAGCCTGGATTTATTTCAGTAGACCAGGCCAAGCCAGATGTGCGAAGCAACCCCAGCGTGTGTGTGTGTGTGTGTGTGTGTGTAGGGGGGGGGGATGGTAAAACGTCTCATAAACGAGAACTCGCTTGATATTGAGGAAATCTATTCCTCTTCAGCGTTTTAGTAGTCAATTTAACACCAACGTACATAAGTGGTTTCGTAACACCGATTCAGACTCCTTGAAAACATCTTGAATCAGACAGACCTTATCATCCTCTGTAACTTTATGTAACATGTTTCAAAATTGGTACAAGCTGCCATGTCATCCATTCCAGCTTAAGTAGTGGATGCTCTGCAAATTTCAAGACAAAGGTTACTAAAGCTAGCAATGCTTGAATGTACTTGAAACATTTTTGTCTCAGCCTTCCTGTTGCCTCTCTCAGTCCACACAATCTACTATATCGTAATGAGCAACAAAGCTGTTTTTTTTAAACATGTGACATGACCGCTGGGTGAAAAATCTCCCACCGTCCTGCCTCAAAAAACCCTTCTAATTACCACAACAGACAATAGGTGGGGGAACACGCAGTAATTCATGCTTGGAATGAGACATAAAAAACAGCTTTCATCAATTCTTTCCCAGGGCAGAAACTGAAGGCAGGATTGTGCAGTATTTTGCACACTGAAGCCAGCAATGAATACATATTTTAGTCAGAACAAGAGGGTGATTCAAAAGATGATCCCTAGATCCTTCCATTTCCCCCTCTCATATGGTTATTGTGTTCATGTAAGTGTTCATTATGGTCTTTTTTGGCTCTTATTTGTGTGTTTTCACATTGTATGCTTCATGTTCACGCTACCCAATTGCTACCTGACTTGGGTCTCGTTAGGATCAGTGACCTAAACTATTTTTTAAAGCTCTCTCTTAGAAGTCACTTTGAATAAAAGCATCTGCTAAATGAATAAATGTAGTTGAACAGCACGAACTGTCCAGCCATAACCCAACGCTGTCACTGCTCCTTGCTTCTAGAGAGTTCTTGAGAAAACTGAGGTATAGCCAGGCAGAAAGAACAGGGAGGGGTGAAAGCACATACCGTACATTTGGAGCAAAGGGACAGAGTAAATCAATCAAAGGTGGAACTCTGTCTGAACAGTTCATCAGACATTTCATGAAATATGAGTCGTTCAACTGGCTCTTTACCAACTATTTCTGCCCTTTCACACTGTTCTTAGCATTTTATGTCCTGTTGCAATCTGTCTGTCACTTATTTAAGAAGACTGGGGATTTGGGTTTTGGGGATTCATGGAGGCGTTTGTAATATTTTTAAACAGCAATCTTGACATTTTGGAAAACTGAAATCAGGGTCAGGTCCTCAGTAGCCTTTGGCTTTCAAACTGAACTGAGATGGATATCTCATTTTTTGGATTGAATGGGCTGTGTTTGGCTGCAAAACTTAGCCTTTGCTATACAAACGCAGACCTCCGTGTGTCACTTGCCAGTCTCCTATTTCTTAAAATGACAGCCAGGCCTGTCTAGGTTTATTAGAAAGAGCTCCGCTGATCCCAAACAGAGATAGGACAAGAGACCAGGCCTTGTTCCAACAGTGACAGCCTATTACTGGGATCTGCCAATATCTGTGGTTGTCACAGAGAGGTTTTATAAATAATTAATATTAGAAGGTTTAGGATAGGTAGACTAGGTGCACACACAAACACACATCTGATCGATCTTGCTGCCTCTGGCTCATTGGTCATTTTTACATAATGTTGTAGACACACTCATAGTAAGATGTGTACCCAGCTAACAATGTTTTGTAATTCAGAGGAGTAGCTTAACTATTTGGTTGGACTGTTACCCCATGGGTTCACATATACGTGACGTAGTTTATGGGAGAGAACTCACTGAACACTATCGTACTGTATATATGTACACCCATAAAATGCAACTCTAAGGAGACCCTCCACAGACACGCATGACACATTTATGACAGCATTATAATGCTATCTGTTGGCTTTACGTCAGATCGAAATCAAACGAAGAGCAGGTTCCCATTCAAAAGCTGCTGAAACTATTTTCATCGCGCATCCAGAGAGAACCTACTTAACTGCCAATCTTAATGTCCTCTCTGAAAGTTATTTATAAGGAGGTCTTAAATAGCTAGATTGCTTATAAAAATGAGTTTTACAGCCTCGCCCTGAACGGAAAATTCACTTGTGGCGGACTGTTAATGCTAAATCTTTGCTGTATTTAATCGCTTTCATCTTAAAGGCTGCACCTTGATGTTCTTGTAACACTTGCAGCTGTTAAAGATTAAGATGGCACATGAGGCTAAATTACTATTCAGAGTGGTTCTATGCATTAAGGACTCTTGACTTCTTTTAGGCCACTCCATTTCAGAATGTCCAAAAACACGGACTATGGAACACGCAGAATTGCATTTGCCAAGTTGATATGCCACTACATTGCATATATTTAAAAAAGAGAACAGGTAGTGACAGTATCGACCGTCTGTAGTAACTGATACTTTTACAATAGCTGGTCAGGGAAGAGCCAACAAGAAATGTGGTACCTGTGTTCATGGTATGTGCAGTGAGTACACAGCTGGCAAAAGTATAATCTTCCCCAAGGACAGTTCGGTTAAAACTAAATGTTTTCACAGAAAGTCTAGGTATACTAGGAATTTAGGCTATACCTGGAAAGAACATCTGTAAATATCTATTAGACGTGTATGGTCACACGGGTCAGTCAATCTAATGTCCGACACTATTTGACCCCCTAATTATTGAGTTTAGGTTGAGGTTTTAGTCACACCCATTCCTCAAGTGCCTATAGTTCAACATGCACTGTCTATGTACTATGTACTATGGGTCATAGTGAAGAACTCAATTACTTTAAACGTGACACTGTCGTAGAATTCCACTTTTGTCCTGAGTTAGTTTGGGAGAGATATCTGTCCTTCTGGATCTGCTCCAGTAGGTGTTTTAACTGCGGAGTGGAAGCGTCTAGGAGCGACTACAGACCAGCCGCCCGGTGGTCGACCACGCTGACTCCCAGAGAGGAGTGGCCCATTGCTGAAGCATCTTTGATCACTCGTTACATCACTCAAAACATCAGTTCCAAACTTCCTCTGGAAACATGATCAGCACGAGAACTGCACGCTGGAAGCTCCATAACATGGGTTGCCATGGCCGAGCAGCTGTGGGAATAAATGGCATGTGGTTTGAATCTTTGTATTTTTGAAACATCCAAATATTGATTGGCTGTCTCTTGGCTGTCTTCAGGAAAAGGCCCCAAGTTATAAATAAATAAAAACACTGTATGAAGTTCAACAGGTGACCTTTTGACCTTCAGTATAGAGATGTCCTTCTCACAAAGAATAATATCAGTATATCAGCGTCCATATGCCTTTGGCCATATTATGTTCGTGTGAACAACAAATCCTGCCTGTACTATAAACATGTAAGTATTTGAACATAAAACATTGACGGTTGACAAAAACACCTGCGTGTTTACTCAAAGAGAACTTTCAAGACTCCATACTGCCAATGACTGGTGAAATATAATGGCGGAAAATGCCGACCAGGAGTTGTAAAATTATACCCTTGGATACACGATGGCAATATTTATTATGTTTTACATTTCATGGGAGGACAAACACCAATACAATGTCAAAACCTTTGTTTGGATTAAGGGTTGTTTGTCCTATCATCAAGGAGATCACAGATAGCTTGCCAGAATATACACATATTCAAACGGTCAGCTCCTGGCAAATATATGTTATGCAAATGTTACCTTTTTGTAATTTACCATTAAACACATGCACAAGCACAATAAAAAGGGTAGCTTCTGAATTTCTTTAGGCAAACCTTAGAGACCAGTCTGTTGTAGGATCGGTTATGATGGGTCTGCTCAACTCACTCTCCACCATCTCCAGATGTCTTAGACAAGTCTTTCCAGGTCGAGTCAAACGTCCTTTAAAGGGCCTGCTGCCGAAGAGAAGCCCTCACGCTATTTCTTCCAGCTGTAGCTGTAGTCCCTGGTCGCATGAGTCATATCCACTTTCTAGGCTCCCACTAGCCCTTTCGGTACTTTTCCACTATGACGTGATGAGCTAAGATGGGAACGTAACACAATCTGGACAACCGCTTTCCTTACCTAACAAGTTCTTCCTGGAAGACATGATTGGTAACCGACGCGTTTTGAACTTGAAAACATGATTTGGACAACAGGATTTGCTGTTAGGGGAAGCCAAGGAGGGAAGTAAATATTGGACTCTTTGGATGGTTGCTTGAGATTTAAACAAACTCCCTCTCTTCGGCTAACGTGCCCTGACACTGTTCATAGCAACATAGTATCTTCTGAGTTGGGATGAGCTGAACTGAACCCAGATGACAAAGGGTTGCATACATAGGGTCTCATAAAAATGAGCAATACAGTGTTAATGTTTGAATCTCAATTTTGTTCAGTCACAGAATTAAGGGATAAGATACATTTAGGTGGATCAGCTGGGGAAAAGAAAATCAACACAGCGTAAAAAGAAGTGAAACCAAACCGCTGCAAGATACACAGTGATAAGTCACAGTGGTAGACTTTCAGGTTCGATTCCCGGCCGTGCCAAATTATGCTGTGTCCTTGGGCAAGGCATTTTACCCTACTTGCCATGGGGTTCCTTTACTTGCTGGAAGTCGCTCTGGATAAGAGCATCTGCTAAATTACTAAACGTAATTCAAGTAAGTCAAGCTGGGGTCCATTTGTGTTAAGATCCACCAGTGGCAATGGTCTGTCTGTTTACTTGCTCCAAATTCCAACTGCTTGGGTTCGTTCTGCTGCCTCACACTGTTTGGAAGGCACTTGTTCACTACAGTTTAAATCCTACTTAGCACTAAATCTGGAACCCCCCTCCCCCTTCCATCCTTTAAGCCGTTGCATATGATATTGGGTGTCTGCTCTCCAGGAACTGGATTAATTCCATAACAAAGAGGCTTTCCAGGTAATGGACAGAGAGGGGTTGTATTTTCAACCCTCGGGTTGATGGAGAATGAGAAAATAAAGTTTCCCAAGTACTTTTAGGCCAGTTCAAAACGTATTTGGGGAGATTGGAATGAAGTGGTGGGAATATGGAGGTTTCTATTGTGCTGGGAAAGAGGGTGATATTGACCGCTGTGAAGTCAATTTTGGGTCTTTGCCCAGATTTTCTTCGCTATGTTTAGTTCACTATCAGTGAGTGATATTTGTTGCGTAAGGGTAGCAAAGTTTAGCAATATTAAATCTCCGCAGGCCTTACAAGACCAGGTGCATGAGGTGTGTTAGATCATGTTTAGACATTTTTTTTTATCATAATTGTTCTGCTCAACCGTCTACCCAATAGGTCCTATGTAACCCTAAATGGGGAAATGACAAAACACTGTGTAGGTGTAGGCTGTGTAGTTATTGTGTACTGCAGGGTGGGAGGAAGATAACCCTAGCCATGACCTTAAATAAACTTAAGAAACATCAGAAAGTACACTCTCTTCCCAGGGATTAGTGAAACAAACAAAACAGTACTGTATGTGTTCAGACATATCTTTTGTGCCAATGTTTTCCTACGTTAGATGCTCTGTTAAGGAGCAATGACCTTACTGCATGCAAGGCCTATACAAACTTTGAACTTTCAGGTTTTTAATTTCAGCTAGTTTAGTCCAGTCCATGTTTTGAATAACGTCTCTCTCGCTCTCCCCCCCCCCCCTCTCTCTCTCTCTCTCGCTCACTCTATAATCACTTTCTGAACATTCATTTTACTCTAATTTACTGGTTTATTTATTGGATTGGTTTTGTGTGCTACAACGTTGTAACGTTGCGCAACACAATGTTTTGCAAGTTGGTCTGACCAATATTCCACCAGACATTGTTTACATTTCCTAGAAGTAGTCTGGCAAGTCGACAAGTTGAACGGCTGGATGTCAGTCCCATAATCAGTTACAGTAAGAGTTGTTGTTATACAGGCTAGACATCCAGAAACATACTTTCACTATTTGCCCTGTGAGTGATGGAACATTTGATGGATTACAGTTTGACACATAAATACCTACACTACAGCCACATGTTGAACATATTTTCGATCTTGTCTGACAGCATAGACAAAAGAAGTAGCACTACTTTGTATTTAGTATGTGTCATGTTAAATCATTGCATGTGTCAATTTGATTTGAATGCCATCCACAAAGATTAATTACTGGCATCTTCCTCCACCACTCAATCTCTCTGTTTCATCTCCCATTTTTTGTCTATTCTCATGAGAGATTATCTCCTTTGATGTAACATCTGTGATGTCGCAGCACCTGCCATACTCTCCTGTGTAATTAATGACTCCTTAGACAGTGACTGGGATTTTAATTAAGAGAAATTAGCTTGCTGCCAGGCAGGCAGAGGGAAGACGACAGTGATTGTGATTACAGGTCCCATACAACTGCACACAGCCAAGCAGATGCTTGCACGCACACGCACACAGACACAGATATGGTGCACACCCACACAATACTTTATTGTGGTTACAATTCTCTGAATGTTTACAAGAAAATCTGTCCAATGTATAGGGTTACTTGTTTCTGTTTCTGTTTTATTCCCATCAGACACAAAGCAAAATCATGATGAGAATTAAATATTTGGACTCCTGGACACTGGAATTTTGTTACACATCATTTTAAAAAAGTAATGGAAAAATATGAATAAATATGCAATTACCAGAACTCATTTCAACAATGAATATTCATTTCTGCAACTATTCAATCATTGAAGATGAGTCACACACGTTTTGTCCTACCCTGCCCCTTATTTCGCCAATTGTGGAAAAAAGGTCCCCATTAGTGAAATAAAGACCACAATCAGTCAGGATCTTGATAATTCTGTGTGTAGAGTGGTTGCCTGGAGGCACAGACCAGGACCAAGCTCAATGTTCCTGAATGTACAATTACCATTTGGATAAAATCAGCAATACAAAACTGATTGTAGATCCACAGTACATTGAAACCGTATCCTCACTCATTTGACAGTGAATGAAGGTGTTCCTTTTTTATGTGAAAGGGAAATTTTAGAGTTCAGTGGAACACAAGCAACAGAAGGAAGGAACTGGGGAGAAAAGGGAACATTATCTTTCAACAATTGGCCAAGTGTGCTTGTCGTCTAAGGATACACCCTGAGTTCTCTCCTACTTACATGGACTGCTTTAGAGGATTAAATTACACACATACATTATTCATGTTTGCTGCTCTGCCCTGCGACTAGCTGGCCCCAGTCCAGGGTGTACCCCGCCTAAAGCCCGAAAGTAACTGGGATAGGCTCCAGTCACCCGTGACCCCTAATGGGAATAAGCATCACCGCTAATAAACGTTAGATAGTTAATGAATTAATGTTTGGTGCTCCTTAACCAACCTGGATACACTGCAGTTTGCAATAGCCAACCAAAACCTCTTCTCTGAGAGTTGGAAACTGTCCAATGGATAACATATTTTTCATTCCAGCCTAAGGTGTGTCAGTGTAGATTCTGCAATATCACAGTTTAAGTGTAACAGGTTGTGGGTGTGTTGGGATGAGGAGCAGCAAATGCGAAAGGTGTTTTCCAAATGACTTTCTTCTCAACAATTTCTGACACCACATCATGTATTTCCCAAACCACAGTTTAAGGAAAGGATCAAAGCCCATTAATGGGGGTATCCATTGCGTAAATGTTGAGGTTGTTTGCAATGCAAGTGGCCATTCATGTCTACTCTAAGCAATTACCCTGGCTCAGGAAATAATTATTTGATACAGCTACAGTCTTAACTTCCTGTCTTCCAGAAAAAAAGCTCAGGAATAGCTGCAGTTCAGGTCCACTGAAGACCTCGTCATACTATAGACTTTCCTCACCTTTCAAAGACAATACACATTTATGCAATGCTGTCATGAGTTGTAAGAAAAATAATACTGGGTTGCATAAAAATTATATTCCAAATTGGGAGGGATGAAGGGAAATAAAACAAGGTGTAATACATACCACCTGGGTATAAAATAGGAGACACAAAAGTGTTGTAGTAAACGAGAATTTGATTAAAAGGTGGCAAAGGGGAAACAGGGAGCATCTGACAAACACTGTTCTAACAGGTCAGTGAATGTCCATAGAAGTAATTGCCAGAAAAGCATGTGTCATTTGTTGTCATAGTATATACAATATTCAAATGGATGATCTTGATTTCCCTCACAGATGTATTATGAGAGATTTTGGTGCCACAGGACAGAGGCTTGACAGAAGCTTTTGTAAATAAGTCTGTTTATCATCAAAACATTTAGAGCTGAGCGTGGCTAACTGTGGTCTTACAAACCAAGCTTGCCAGTTTAATAATGATCACTTATTTACATTTTACTTACCTAATTATTACCAAGCAAACTGGACTAATAGGTCAAGACCAGGACACTTAGCAACGCTTATTTAATTTGAAGCCTAGTCATTAAATGGGCAAACTAAGTATTTATATTTAATACATTAAATACTTCATACACACAATTGATGGTATTGTGTACATATATTTCAGGTCTGTAACACTGTCAGAAGTTTCACAATGTAGGAAATGTATTTTGAGGACAGTACCGGAGAGGCAGGATGTTCCCTCCAAACTCCATCTGAAGTTCTCTGACCTGGCTTTGCCTTGCTAAGGTATCCTTTAGACTTTGGATAAAAAGTTATTTAGTTCTTTAAACTTTTGAAAATGTGTCTATAGTAGGCCCAATATCCATATTCAAGTTTTCTTAATAATCATACAGGTAAAATGTAAATAACTGATCATTATCAAACTGGCAAGCTTGGTTTGTAGGATCACATTTAGCCATGCTCAGCTCCAAATGTTTTGACGGTAAACGGTGAGACTTATTTACAAAAGTGTTTCATGGAATATGCTGCTTCTATCACAACTCAGCATGTTTTCCAGTGTAACAATAACATGACTACATTTAAATATTGCCTCAAAAGCAAAGCAACGAAAGCCTGTTACTGAGTGTTCTACTCCGGACACAAACTGTCCCACACAGCACTTCAAACGCAGCAGTTTGTATACACAATGGGGAAGAAACGTCCACAGATGCTTGCCAGCATTTCGAGGAAATTCACCATGTGATCCTTTTCTTTGGCAGGATGTCATACTGAGAATCTGAAGGCAAATACGGAAAGGGATGAGGTTGAGGTTGTATTCAAGGCGAGGGGTTATGGTAGTGTGGGTCTTTGACCGTATTAAACTTTAGGAAAAAAATACCTTGAGCCTTCATGGTGTGTGCAGATTACTGGAGTGTTCATTGGACACAGTCCTTTGGCATTATTCCTTGTTATACCCAGTTTGGATGGATCAACCATAAAACATGACTATAAACTCTGACATTACTGTCTGACATGCTTATGTCAACATTTGACTCATTTGACAATGAAAAAATGACTGCAACCACATTTGATTTACATTTATTCATTTAGCAGACACTTTTATCAAAAGTGACTTCCAACCGATAGCTCTACAAAAGATCATAACACTGAGATAGCCCCAAACATTGTGGTTAGTCAGCTTATGGGAAAACAAGTACCAAAGGTAAGAGCCACAAGAGCATTCAGTTAAACAAGTTACAATGGAATAGCATGCTTCTCAAACGTGCAATAGTGTACCTGTAGGAAAGCAAGTAATAATTATATACCTCACAGCGAATACAAACATTTCAAATCTGGTTAGAACTGGGCAAAAAGAGCAACAAGACCTTCAGGTCCAAGGAGTAGTTTCAACAACATTAAATTAGATTCAACTTTATTGTCATTACACACGTACAAGTACAGGGTAACGAAATGCAGTTAGCATCCAACCATAAGTGCAAAACAGTTATTACAACAGAATATAACAGTATAAGGTAAATGTCTGGAAGTGAGATCCACCTTCGGCCGACTAATCAACATATATCAACAGGTAAGTCGATTAAAAAATGGACATTGTGTAAATTCAGACACAGTACACATGATATTGTAACGACCAACTCGAACAAAATGCTTAACCTTAGTAACGTTAGTAAAGTTACATGTTATGTTAGCCTAAAGCTTAGTTATTTTAGAAGCCTAGTCTAGCTGTTGCTCTTTGACAATATGGCATAGCCTACATATCCGTCATCCTTTAGCAGAAGCTTACAACTTTGTTTTGCTTTTGCTATTTCTTCCATTGACATTTGATCAGTAGCCTTCATGACATGGTCTTGATTTAAGGAAACTGAAAGAACATTCCTGACATTCCAACTAGCTGTAAAGATATGCTGTTTGCTAACATTAGCGACCAATGCTGAAATTAGTGCTTACGCTAATTGCTAGTGCATCAGCATATGAACACCTGTTGAAAGCTTGATCTATCACATGCCTAAGCAATGGTAGAAGTAATGTTATGAAAATTACTCAACAGTGTCAATGATGTATGGGGGAGAGTCCCGGGCCAGAGTCACACACACTCAAAATTTCTTTCGATTTTTTTTTTCTAGTTTTAAATGTTTTTATGTCCCAAACCTAATTATATAGTTTCAGCCTTATCTATCTATATATATATATTTTTAATTGTACTTCAGCTTAGTGCAGTGGTTCTTAACCTGGGTTCGATCGAACCCCAGGGGTTCGGTGAGTCAGTCTCAGGGGTTCAGCGGAGGTCAAGACACAGATCCGACGATTAACTTATTTTGTATGATTCGATTGACACATGAATATACTGTACATAACGTAAGATATTGGATGGAAACAAAAAACCACATGGTCGAAACATTACTCCATTACATGTATTCATTTAGCAGACACTTTTATCTAAAGAAACTTCGAAGAGAGAGCTTTACAAAAGAGCATTGGTCACTGAACATAGCAATGTGATAGTCCCCAAACATAGCATGTTTATAGATTATGAAACATACATTGTGAGAAACCAATATGTGCCAAGGGAGGAGCCATAAGAGCATTCAGCTGAAAAAGCTTCTTTTTTTTTTTTTAAGGCAAGCACCACCAACCAAAGCAACTACAACAACAGTGCACCTGACTGCGAGTATAAACAATAAATAAATATTCATTTACTAGACGCTTTTATCCAAAGCAACTTACAGCAAGTACAGGGACAGTCTCCCTGATGCAAGTAGGGTGAAGTACCTTGCCCAATGACCCAACATCACATAGCCACAGCCAAGAATCAAACTCACAATCTTTCAATCATGAACACGACACATTAACCGCTGAGCCACCTGACTCCCTCCAAAAACCTATGCAGGTTTAGGTCCCCCAGTAGGAGTCCTTATGACCCCAATTTCAAATAATTGTAAACTTTTAGCATTGGATGTAGCTGATATTTAACTTGACATCAATGCAAGCCAGGTACTTTGACTCCCTCTACAACACCTAAACAATCTTTGATCTCAGAAGACACGGTTCAACAAAACATCTGATACGTACTTTATAAATCATACCATACACTTACAGCTAGCTGTCTTGTATATCCTATATAGAGCGTATATACATCCTCTACATAGAACTATATAAACTATGCGTACATACATCCCAAATCCCTAATGGGGAGACTTATATGCAGCACACACCCCATTCCCATCAACACAAGGTCCAGTCTCTCAACTGGGTCCAGACATAGACTGCATCAGCTAATCCATTAAGGGGAGAGGATATTAAATTTACATTTACATTTACATTACATTTATTCATTTAGCAGACGCTTTTATCCAAAGCGACTTACAAGAGAGAGCTTTTACAAAGAGCATCAGTCATTGAGCATAGCAACGTGATAGACCCCGAACACAGTCGGTTTTTTAGATTGTGAATCATACATCATGAGAACCAATAAGTGCCAAGTGAAGAACTATAAATGCATAACACAACAATTGTGAACATAAAGCAAGAGATACAACAAACAACACTGGCAAGTCACCATTTGGGGACCAACAAATTGTTCTAAAGCACGTTAGATTATGTGAAGTGCCATACTAAGTAAATCTTAGCAGGGGTAAGATAAAGTTCAGAAAGAATGGTAATTATATCCACGTTATAGTTGGACTTCTTTGAAATGCTTGCTTGATTGTAGCTTGTAGAGATGTATTGTCTATTGTTAGCGATTAATATAAATTTCTTCGAAATTAATTAAATTTAGAAGTCTGTTTTGTCAATCTTTGTAGATGAGAATATTCACATGAATTAATATGTATTGATTTATAAAAAAAAATTGTTTCAATATACTTTACATTTAAAAAGAAAAATATCAATTCAATGAATCAATCACTTCTGCGTTTATAAGGGACTTTAAAATTTTAAAAAGTATGCACACTCAAATTGATGTAAAAGCAGTAACATAATGACGCACTGTAACACATGTAACAAACTATTACATATTACATACTAACTATGAAGTCCACTCTAACGATACTGAACTCTTATGTTATGGGATTCATTACTGAAATCTGTTGTATGCCATGTATGTCATGTTAACATAAACGTTGAGCGTGTTCTTCTATGTAGTCTAAGGACATCCTTTCATTGTGTCCAAAAGACAGATGTTGATGTCCAACATATTTTCATCCAAATATCTTTTATCCAAGTTACATTCCATTGAGCTTTAGAGGTCAGTTGTATAATCTGTGTAAGAGTTATATGGATTTTGAAATCCCATGTTTTGCTTTACAGGATCAAGTAATCCATTTTTTCAAAGCAACATTGGATTGGATCACCCTGATCCAGATGCAAACTTCTCAAGATGACCAAATTTGGATTCCCAGTGTTAGAAATGGGACTACGTCCTATAAAAAGGTTGACTACTAGCTAATGTTGTGGAAATATAAAACCAATGTATTTACAATTAGCATTTCTTGGCCAAAGGTCTCCTAAATTCTTTGATAAGAGACATTTGCTCTAGAGGGGCAGCTGTTGACAGGCAGGGGGGATAACTTAATCCTACAACAAAGACAATACACCATTTTGAGGACTCCTGTAGCTTCTCGATTGAGACGTAAAGTCTGGAGACTATATGGAAATCTCACCGATGAATTACAATCAGCATGGATATCTCACCAAGAGTCTGCAATCTGTACTTCTTGGATTGTCCCCTCAGAGAGAATGTGTCTGTGTGTGGGTGCAAGATAAATTGCATGCTAAAGGAGAACTGGTGTGTTGACGAACACATAGGGGGAGGAGTGAGTTCAACTGTAGTGACTTCTGTAGAGTTATAGCATATAGTTATTTCTTTATTAATGTGGCCTGATAGAGTTTTGAGTTAAATTTGGTGCGAGTAGTTGAGTGTAAAATAGTCAGCTGAGACTTTTATAAAAAATTAAACAGGTTTCTCCACAACCAAAGACAAACTTTGAAAGTTATTTTATTTAGTTAACCAACACACAATTAGTCTCTTTCAGACTTTGCCACATGTTCAAAATATTCCAATCGTATTTGTGAAGACAGTATTTTTGTTTGCTTTCAAAACTAGCCTAGTATATTGGCCTACATCCTGTTTACAACACTGGGAAGCTGAATTTGGTCATCTTGAAAAGCTTGTATCTGGATCAGGATGATCTAATCCAATGTTGCTTTGAATAACCAGCACCTGGGGCCCGTTCTTCGTACGTCGCTTAATACATCCAAGATCAAATGACACATCCAAGATGATTTCATCCTGCTAATCATGATCTGGCTAACTGGGTTCTTCGAACAAACCTGTTGTGTATGATTTGTATCGCTGGATTTAGTTACCTGAGATAGTAGCGCGTTCATGTGTTGGCTTAAAAGGGGATATGTATCGATAGTAGAAACATTGATCAGCAACGCTGCTATTGGCTGTTCAGCATGGCCAAAGAATGTGCCCACTTTTCCTCCCAATAAGAACAAGATCTTTTAATGGAAGGTTATGCCGAACTTGAGTCGTTAATTAAAACGACAGGGAACACCTCAAAGTCTGCAAATGCCAGGAGAGTGGGCTTACAAAAAGTAGCAGACAAATTAAAGTAAAAGTGAAATACAAGAATATTCTACAAAATGGTAATTCATACTGTCTTTATTTTAAAAAGCCACTTATTTTTCCTCCTTTTTAAAAACAGCTGTTAAATTATGTGTTTGTCTATTTATAACAGTCACAAAGAAAAAGGCTGAAAAAAACGGTATCTCTCAACAATTACACTTTATCCCGCAAAACCTGATTAATTTGAAAAGCTCTGCAAATTATTCTCCCACCTTCCGCAAGAGGTTGCTCGCGTATGGCTGCGACAGACTTCCCTATCTCCTCCGTTTATGAAACCTCAATCTAATCTTGTTTACATGAAGTAAACCTGCTCACGAGCAGGTTTGAGTTTACGGACCTGTTGCTATGACAAATCTAGGATGAGCTTCGAAGAACCAAACGATCCAAGATCATGCCAAAACGTCAACAATCAAATCCGGCTAACTGAGTTAGCGACGTTCGAAGAACAGGCCCCTGGATGACCTCAACCATCTTGCAATGGTATTCTCATCCAGATATATGCCTTTATCTCAAAGATCTAGAAAGAACTCCTTACACTTTAGAAGCAATCCTGGGCAATGGTATCAAACTATTTCGAAAGCTTTAGGTACTTTAAGGAACACAACTTCAATCACTTAAAACATGGGAGAAGTTTGGAACCTCCCGGACTTCCTATATGTAGCAGTCAAAACAGGCCAAACCGAGTAACGAGGCATCGGTCAGGAAAGTGACCCAGAACCCAACGGTCACTTCAGAAGACCTCTGTAGAGATAATGGAAACTGCCAAAGAGAACCGTTTCAGCTACACTCCATCATTCAGGCCTATGTGGTGTACACAGAAGACACTTAAATGAGCCACATAATGCTATGGGGGTGATTCTCAGTAGCAGGGACAGGAAGACTGGTCAGAAATAAGGGAATAATTGATACATCCAAATACAGAGGTCCAACTCCTGAAAAAAAAGCTGAAGACCCTGGAGCAAACTGCCCATATCCAGGCTTTCAAAACATGCTAAAACAAACTCAAAGACTTGTTGCCAACTGGGAAGTTTTTTAGGTTCTTGCTTTCCTACAGGTACACTATTGCCCACTGGAGATACATGCCATGTAATTGTAACTTGTTTGACTCAATGTTCTTATGGCTCATTCCTTTACCACTTCTTTGGTTTCTCATGACTTACATTTACATTTATTCACTTAGCAGACGCTTTTATCCAAAGCGACTTACAGTAAGTACAGGGACAATTTTCCCTGAGGCAAGTTGGGTGAAGTGCCTTGCTCAAGGACACAATGTCATATAGCCACAGCGGGGGCTCGATCTCACAACCTTCCGATCATGAGGCCAACACCTTAACCCGTTGAGCCATCTGACCCCGGACTTCTTTCATAATCTATAAACCCGCTATGTTTGGGCCTTATCACGTTGTTATGATCAGTGGCCAATGCTCTTTTGTAAATCTCTCTCTTGGAAGACCTTTGGATAAAATACAACAAAGTGTGCAATAATAACGGCACCATCAACAGGCCTCCTACCAACATTAATCAATCAGTCGTCAAATCCTTCCTCGTTCTCCCTTCCTATGTGTATTCAGATATAAGTCTGTAAATTCAGACATTTATCTAGGTTTTCTCCTGAAAAGGAAGTTTTTTCCTCAAAGGGAAATACACTGCGTGCAAGTTTTGTGACCCGATTCCCCTCTACGCCCAAATCTGAATTTGAAGGAAAAAGAGAATCACCAGCTGGATTGGGGAGTGTTTGTGTTTAGGAGAGAATGAGTGTGTGTGTGTGTATGTCAGACACACAGGACATACAGACAGCTTAACAAGCCAGAAAGGACACTTGCCAAAAGCTCCTCAGTTCTGCTTGTTACAGATTGTTAGACAAGCTTATATTGTGACTCCCTCATCTCTCCCTCAGTCTGTCACATGCTCAGCACACTGCCAAAATCCTTACATGCAAGTCTGGGTTAGTGTGTTTCTGTGTTTTTTCTCCTCTTCTAAAGAATACAGACAATAAAAGATTAGAAAGGAATAGTAAAAAGGGAGTGCAAGGTGTATGTCTCTAAGTGTATGAAAAATCTATTTGAAACAAGCAGCTGAGTTCTTCACGATTATCAGTTTCATATGTAACTTTAAAATAATGCTGTAAAATAATGCAAAAGTGCAGTAAAATAAAGTATGATTTGATATGCAACACTCCAAATAATAAGTTATTACCACAACCGCAAACATATTCTTCGTATTCGTGATTTCCGATATAGCCCTTTTCCTCTGAACCGGGTCTATACATTTACTGACCTCGTATAATAAAACTTCAGAAGTTCAAGTATCATTTCATGGCCTTATCATTTCATGGCCGGATTGGAACTCGATTCGACCAAACAATGCAACCTCTCAAGACTAAACAAAAACCAGATCGCATTTCTCGCCGGGTCGGTCTGCGTTTCCATGTGTATATCATAGTAGCAGTCCGGTGGAAAAGAGGAGGGAGAGAACCAGGCGTGACGTCAGGATCTTACCACAAGATAAGCCTCGGGTTTTATCTCGGGGCTGAATGATGTATAAAATTGTGTTGGAGCGGAGAGAGAGAGATTCTCATCGGAACACGCGACACTGGGAAAAACTTTGGACAACGGTGCGCAAATAGCGGATAACCTCGCAAACGCACTTCAGACTTGTGCAGTCCTAGTGCAACAATTCTCGGCGCGCACAATTCTCAGAGCGCACTCGCTAGAAGTTTGGGCATCTGAGTTCACGGGGGAGACGAGTTCTGTTCACTGGGGTAGAATCTACAACTACTGAAGGAACAACCTGAGCACCTGCGCGACATGGCTCTAGGGACGCGGACCTGAGAAACGGCAAAAGCGCATGAACCACTAATACGGTGGGGTTCCAACCCAAATTAAAATGGGGATGGCAAGTGAAGACTTATTGGTCACCCTTCAGATTTTGCCGGGTTTCTTTTCAAACTGTCTTTTTCTTGCGCTGTACGACTCAGTGGTTTTGGTGAAACGTGTAGTATCCCTGCTTAGTTGCTCCGGCTCCACCGGCGGTGGCGAGTGGCAGCGAATGCTGACATCAGCGGGGTTACGCTCGATTTGGAATGGGTTTTTACTGGACGCCTATAAGCAGGTAACGTAAGAAGACGATGTGATGTATTATAAAGCATAGCTGCAGTGTAGAAATCTACGTGGATTATATTTGAAACAAAAGACAAAGATACCTATGTGCAGTTACTTTCAGGAACACCACCATTAAGCCCTAGAAACCGGCAGGTGGAATCCAGGTGTCACCAGAGTTTTTTTTTAAATTTTTTAATTTTATTGCTCTGTTCAAAAGGACGTAAGGTACGTACTTAGGACGTACTTTTTGTAAAACATCCTCCATTTATTTTGATTTCCTTCGTCTGGAGGATATTTTATTTACCAATTTGTTAAGAAATAGCAGATTTTAGTCGGTAAAATAACCTGTGATTTTATCATTAAATAACATGTGATGGCCACTGCTTTCTTTGGTCAATGAGTTCTTAACCTGATCAAAAAAAGACATCAGCCTATCAAAAAAATACTATACCTACAATGAATACAATCTATTTCACCTAAGAGGCAGTTCCCTCTGAGTTAAGCATATGACTGCTTATCTGTCTCTTCATCTTATCTGCGTGCTCCATCTGACTTTGATTAATTGCTTTGGGCTTGGTCGAAAAGCATCCTTGATGGTGCGTGACAGATGTGCAGACATCTGGACACGCAGTCGCAGGCATGTTTGGACGCACACTCGCTCATATAAATGCATGTGCTCTCTGCCCCCCCCCCCCCCCCCAACGCCACCTCCCCACCCTTTTAAAGCGTCCACGGCAAACGCATGTGCAATTTAGCATGGCCTTAGCTTTGCAAACGGAATTATATGCCTTCTGTTTTACACTGACACTCTGGAGACCTTTATTTGCGGAGCGACACAGTGAAAAGCAGTGGGTGGGAAGGCTCTTTTTGAAATGGGCTAGTTGTTTGGAGGACATGTTAGGCCTCAAAAAACCTATGGGAAGTAACGTAACCGTTGCTAGCTAGCCTTGAAAAAAGAATACAGTTGACTTGCTTTGCCTGGTTGCCAGGACGGAACAACAACTTGTCACCAGGAGTGACTTTTTCTTTTGGAGTGACTTGTTTCTTTTTATCTTAACCCATCACTCTCTCTTTCAGGTAAAGCTCGGAGGAGAGGCTCCTAACTCGAAAGTGGTCAGAGTGCCCATTGGTGGCTCCGGTCTTCGACGCAGCGACAGTGCCCGGAGCGTGAGCAGCAGCAGCAGCAGCAGTTCCGAGTGCCACCTTCTGGACTTTGAGTCTTCAGACCGCCCCCTGGTGGTGAACTTTGGCTCAGCCACCTGACCCCCCTTTATCAGCCATCTGCCGGCTTTCCGGCGGCTGGTGGAGGAGTTTGCTGATGTGGCAGACTTCCTCCTGGTATACATCGATGAGGCTCACCCGTCGGACGGCTGGCAGGCGCCAGCAACTGGGCCGCGCTCGTTTGAGGTCCGGAAGCACCGCAGTCTGGAAGAAAGGGTAGTGGCGGCGCGGCAACTTATCGAGCACTTCTCTCTGCCGCCGCAGTGCCAACTGGTGGCCGACTGCATGGACAACAATGCCAATGTGGCGTACGGGGTATCCAACGAGAGAGTGTGCATCGTGCAGCGGAAAAAGATAGCGTACCTGGGTGGGAAGGGACCTTTTTTCTACAACCTGAAGGATGTCCGTCATTGGCTGGAACAGAGCTACGGCAAGCGGTAGAGCTCACCATGACCACGGTGGAACAGATGGACAGTTTTTTTTATTATTATCATGTGATAGTAGAAAGAGAGTTTATTTTTGTATCTAAGTGAGCGCAAAAAGAAGGTGCATTTCAAAAATGCTCTGTTGTCATCTACAGGCAGACGCATGGAGGATTCACAAGTCACTTGTTTTCTTTAGAATTCTGGAAAGGAAATCGCTTGGATGCTTAACAACATTCCATACCAGCTTCACGTTCAACCTCTGAGACGAAAAACTACAGGAAGCTTTTATACTCTGTAAACGCTACAGTACGGCTTGAAGTTTGAAGTGTAACTTTGGAGGCACCTGAAGCACACGGGAATGAGATGACTGGAATATACGCAACTCACTACCCATACGCTTTATGTCACTGCATCCCCATATGTTATTCATCTTCCCTTTGACATCCATACCATACTCTATAACTCATAACATACAACAGAAAAATTAAACCAAATTATTCAGAGGAGAAAAGCAGTATGCAGCTTATATATATAATATATATATTTATGTATATATATATATATATACACACATCAATATATATACATAAATATATAAATGAATTAATTAATTTATTTATGTTGAGTTATTAATGTTGCTGTTGATTTGTTTTTACATGGTGGGAATATACGGCCGCCTATGTGCACTATGTTTGTATTATTTGTTTCTATTTAAGAGATGACAATCTGTCAAAGCACCTTCTTTCTTTGCATGTTTATGATACAATTTGTCACCATCTTGACTGCTTATCATTTAGATTCCCCGCCTTACAAAAATCAAGCGTAGATACCGCCTAAAAAAATGGTCTTGTTGTTCAGTCCATGACTAGGCTTCACTTCCTATAAAAACCTTGTGGCCTATTTCACAGTGCTGTTGTACTATACACTAAAAGCGATCATCTTGCAAAATGTCATTGTTTAAATTAAGCATGAAGTAATGACTGAAAAAAAGGAGATAAGGTTGAAGGAGTGCAGCAAGTCTAGTGACTTTTTCCCCTGCACTTTTTGCATTAAGTTATAGATTTTTTGCAACAGCGACACAAGAAGGGAAATTTGGAAGAGATGTTTCATATTCGCCTGAGTACTAAAGCTCACCAATGCATCGAATAAGTTGTCAGTAAAGACAGTTGTATCAAGGCATTGACCAATAGCAAACTTTTTAGTTTGTTTGGCGTTTAAGTTTTAAGTTAAGTGGTAAAGCAGTGATATCTTCTATTGAACACATATGTGCCAGCTGAGATCTGTTCCCTGGTTACACTGACTTGCATGTATTAATCATCAAGCACAAAATCGGAACGAGTTTAATCAGCGATTCCTGCATTTAAATATTAATGAAAGCTAAATTGCTGTCAAACTCGTCAAAGTTGAACATTCAATTTAATAATTAAGCTCACAGAGATAAAAAAAGTTTACGGATGATCTCAATGGGAAACCATTGAACATGACGAGGATTAAGTCTACAATGGTATCAGGAAGTGAAAAGGGGGAGGCACCGGAAAGTCAAGATGGGTCTAGAAGGTGTCTGAGAGGAGATTCTCTTCGAGAATTTCAGTTTTGTGGCTTGTTTATTTGTTACAAAAACGCTTTCCCAGGGTACAGTGTACAAACAGACGGTCAGTTTCAGTCGATGCGGCATAGGTGTGAAAATGAAAACCTTGGACGAAAGGGTTGGCAGACCCTGTCTTTGGTTGGATGGCGAGCCACTTCTTGCTGCCTAAGACTTGAACAGACGCGTCTGTTGACATCCTGATGTCCTGGGTCTGCCTCATACAGTAACTTGACTTCCACGGCTGTTATTGTGTACTGCACCCCTGTTTGTTTTTATCTTTATGCTTTCACAATGATGTTTAAGATGAAATGCTGCTTTTTTAAGAAAATGTTGCAAGGAAACACAATGAAAAAGGAAAATAAAGTTGGAATGTTTGCTGCTTTGATCCATGTGCCAGATGTTTTTATGTCCGCCCTACATTTTTGCAAACCGCAACGAGAGACAGAGCTGCCTCCCAGAGAAGTCAAGATTGAAGCAGGTTTGGAACTTGAATTTGTAAGCATTGTGGGCAAGTGTGTGCACTTTACGTCTGGATGTATTAGTCTGTTAATTTCTGATGTACTGTTTACCAGCATCTGTGTGTGTGTGTGTGAGTGTGCTTGTATGTATGCACTCTGAAACCCAAGCAAAACAAATGCAGAATACAGAAACATAATCCCTGTCATGTTGTTACATGTTGTTAGCAATCCAAACTAAATCCAAATCCAGTAAAAGCGACACTGAGAAGATCGAGTGTGTTTTTGTAATATCTGGGAATGTTTGCACGCATTCAAGCACTCGCTCTCTCTTTCACCCTCTTTCCTTCCGTCAGGTTGTAGGAAAAGGGCTCTTTGAGGTTATATGATGCCGAGCCTTCTGGCTGAACTTTTGCAATCATCCCACTGCCAATTACGCCACAGTGCAGTGGAGAGAAGATACACAGGAAGGTACAGGGCAGAGCAACCTCGACAAGGGCCAAGAAGTAATAAAAAATGATGCTTGGGAAACACTTGTAATACTTAACAGATTTTAAGACATCAACAGGCTGATGCAACCCAAACGAGGGCCACTTAGATGGTCTTTTTTCAGTTTCACTCATTCATTCATTTCAGTTACATTCACGATGTATATCTTTAAAAAAAAAAGTATAATAGATCACAATTTGATCGTATTGCAGGACTATAGGGTCTGTTTCGATGCAGGAAATTAGGACAGTGTGGGGGAAAGGAGTGAAGGGTGAGCGAACAAGATGAGCTAAAAAGGGAGGAGGAAAAGTAAGGTGGAAGATCATGGTCCTGGAGCGTGGTGTGTGTATGTTTGTGAGTTCGTGCATATTTGTGCACAGAGGTCTTTGTTGTGGCTGAGTGGATAGGGGCCCTTAGAGAGCGGGAAAAAAGGTTGAATGCTGAACACCGGGACATTATTCATGCACTGTCTCTCGGAACAGGCAGTGAGTGGCCAGCGGCCCAGGGCTTGGTTAGAGGGCTTGTTGATGCTGGAAAGAGTGAGGGTGGGAGGCAGAGGGGAAAGAAGGGACTGATTAGGGGTACAGATTTATACGCAACAGAGGAAGAGGAGAGACGTGTGTGTCGTAAAGAGAGAAAGGGAGGGAGAGAAAGTTCAAATGGAAGAAAGAGTTTCTACGATTCTATAGGTTATGTGTATGTGTGGAAATGCGTATGACCAATGCGTAATAGAGTTAGGAAAGTTCCAGATAGAGTGTCGTCTCAGAAACGGTACGGCTGTATTTAGACGGTAAATGTATTTAGCGGACGCTTTTATCCAAAGCGACTACCAAGCTTTAGAAAAGAGACAGCCAAAAACATTGCGGTAGCCAGAACATGAAGCTTGCATTGTGGGAAAATAAACAAGTACCAAAGGGAAGAACCACAAGAGCATTCAGTTAAACAAGTTACAATTAAATAACATAAACCTCAAACGTTCAATTGCGTACCCGTAGAAAAGACAGTAACAATAATATGCCTCACAGCGAGTACAAACATTTCAAATCGGTTACAACTGGCCAACAAGAGCATCAAGTCTCTGGATAAGTGTCATTGGGATCCTTGAGGAAACTAACATCAGAACACATCTAGACAGAATCCTAAACAGCATTTCCTCAATCTCCCTCTCCCTGTGTCCTCATTCCCCTTAGACTTGTCTGTGCTCATTGACCTACATTCTCTCTCCCCTTTTCTAATGCCATCCGACTCGCTCACA
Source organism: Neosalanx taihuensis (assembly GCA_030340665.1). NCBI lineage: Eukaryota > Metazoa > Chordata > Actinopteri > Osmeriformes > Salangidae > Neosalanx > Neosalanx taihuensis. Next base: position 5,257,001 of record CM059296.1, on the reverse strand, counting down.
AACGCAAATATCCTCGTGTTTCCTCTGATCCCTCTTAAATAAACAAGATCCCCAGTGACCATGGAAGTATGCATTGTGCAAACTCAGAACACGTTCAAACACCGTGTCAAAAGTATTTCCATATATACATCTGTGGAGTGCACGCAACCGTTTGTCCCAAATAACGATGAGAGGGTGTATGAGAACATCAGGGTTTGGCTCGCAAACGTTGTTTTAGGATGCTGCAGAGCTGAGGCGCGTCTAAGCAGAGGTCATTGACTTTCTGTACAAGCAGGTCAGGAGATTTTTTGTCAAAAAAATACTAAAAGGTTAAAAGGGTTTGTGGAATCTGGTTCTTTTCTGGGATCTGTGTTACAGTTGCCTGTGCATCCATTGAGAGAAGCTTTTGTAACTCCCAGCACAATGAGGCAGTGTGCTTTAGGAGCGGCCTTGAAGAACCGTAGTGAAACACAGTGCTCTGCCAGTACCTCCGACCCAAATTTTCAAAGCTGTGGAGTTTGCGAGGCGTGTATGTGTGGGAGAAGGGGCAATGAGTGTGCGTGGGTGTGTATGGGAGGGGGGGGGTACCAGCTCAATTTTCTCAATAACATTGTTCCTGAAGAGATCTCTCTCCCAGTGGACTCATTCATGCATTAATGAGCAGACACCAACTCTCTGGCACACCATTCACATTTAAATCACACACACCACAGCAGAATCACAGATACCCTACACACAGGCATTCCTTACATGAGTCAGCTGAATTCATTGACGCCATTTCTTTTGGCTTCTGAGTTGGGGATTTTTGATCTTCATCCATCAAAAGACAATGTGGGATATTCAGTCAAATTTTTGTAATGTTTCATGGTCGAGTTGCACTGATGAGAGTAAAATACATGCATATTGAGGTGTCGTTTGAGGATTTATTTCTTGTGACCTTTCCTGTTAATAATTGGTGGCTGTCTGAAACCTTCACATTCATTCAATATGTTAATGACACATTCATTCATTATCTTCAAGGCATGATTGGCAAGTTTTAACTACCATTTGTTGCTAGAGTTTAAAAGCAGTGCCAGAACAAATTAACCTCCTCCAAAGCCTCCAAAACACATGAATGTGAAGTCTTGACTACTGTCGGGAGGCTGTCCAATCATTGCATTTGGTTCAAACACTAGCCAATCATCAATGCTGGTCCGACCTTAAAAACCTCTTAGTGGTAAACGCCTTCCCTCCCAAATACTGCTGCAGCTACTACTTATGCCATATATCTTTGGAAAGCTACAGTTCTTGTGATTCTATCAATGTAAAACATTGAAAGATTTAGTCGGAATAGCACAATCAACGATTTTGTCCAACCACAAACGTGAACAAAGTGAAAGTAAACAGAAAAATAACACGTGTCTTCAATTGTTTCATAAATTAACAATGACATTCTCGGAAGAGGCAATATGTAGGTTCAGGGCCATTGTTGGAACTTCCATCCCTAGCCTGGCTGACAGAAGCAGGCCTGTTACTGCATGAATCACACAAAGCACTCTAAAATGTATATGTGTCAGTTGCTGTGTGTCAGTTGTGTGTCAAGTCTAATGGGGGTTTAGGATATTGGCTATGATAGTGACAACAATTATGAAAAGTAAAACCTTTTTATTCCAATTATTAGACCATGGTTTACTAAAAGTCTCCAAAGGGCAATTATAAAAAGGTATACCTTTATAAATATGCATATTATATTCATTTATAATAGTACTGTATTTGCCTTTTGACTGGGGTTATGTAAGGCTTCATGCTGTGGGTCCATTGTGTCTTTCAGTTAATTCCTCCAACCTTAAAGGATCTGCAGGTTTTCAAACGAGACCACAACCCTACATTTACTCGAAATTGTCCAAGAACAGTTGTTAAGTTCCTTTGGCAAAAAGAGATTCTCAACAACACTGCCAACCCTACCTTAAATCTAATTTAAACCCTGCCTTATTATCATGGACCCAAGCTCTGTGGCTGCCTAAACTGACTTTATGCTACCTCAGACCCCCCTTGAGCATTGTGGTTTGATGTTTCAACAACCAATTACCACTTTATAGATGCATGAGTATGTTTATGACTTCGGCCAATGCTCTTTCGTAAACCTCTCTCTTGGAAGTCGCTTTGGATAAAGCGTCTGCTAAATGAATAATTTTAAAAGTTTATCCCGTGTTCTGCACGTCTCTTTCACCAACGGAGGAAGGAGGGGATCCCTCACTGAATTGCTCCTCCCAAGGTGTCTTCCATTTTTTTCTCCTTGGCGGGTTTTTCTGGGAGTTTTTCCTTGTCTTCCTTAAGTGTTTCGTCTGGTTAAGGGGCAGTTCTAGGTGAGGCCCTCTGTGACGTTGCTTGTAAAATGGGCTATACAAATACACGTTGATTTGATTCTACTAAAGGAATGATGTATGTTGGATTGATATTGAATAATATACCCTACAACAAGGGAAGGCAATTCCGGTCCTCAAGGGCCGCTGTCCTGAAGGCTTTAGATGTTTCCCTGCTCCAGCTCACCTGATTCAAAGGAACGGGTTGCTATCAAGCTACACTCTCAAAATGAAGGTACGAGACAAGTACTTATCTGTACTTACAGGTACACTTTTGAAGAATGTTCCTTCCGAAGTACAGTGTTGGTCTTTAAGAGATCACATGTGCACCTTTTGACCAACAGAAATGGTACAATGTGAAAAAAATACATATTTGTACCATTTCAACCCTAAGGGTCCATGCAGCATTGAAAAACATGTGTAGTTCATGTTGTAACTAATAAGTAAATAATAGCAGTATAGTTATAGTTCAGGTATTTAGAGTACTTATCATTGTTATTTATAATAATACAATATTATAATATAATATACATTAAGATATAATATATAGTTATATATGTTATTATTATTTATGAATTCATTTATTTTTGCAGTGATTGAATTTGACGTCATCCTGATGTGAATCACTGGGCTGCACTTTTTATGAAAGGTGCTATATAAATAAAATTGAGTTGTTCTAAAATGTTCTAAAATCACGACCTCAAGTGGCTTTGATTTGACCTAAACACACATGAACATAAAATGCAATAATTGTTATTTATTATTTTTATTTATAAATTAATAATTTCCAATGACAGCACCAACAGTGACGCATATAAACTACAGATGTTAAAAGGTCAGAGTGATGATACTCTGCCAGAGTGCTTGACCGGGTGGAGGACGGAGGGCGGAGGGGACAATGCGATGGCACTCAGGAGTCTTTCGACAGAAGAGCTGCTTCAAAAGTTGATCGAGGAAGAGAGAATTGATATTTCAGAGGAGGAGGCTCAGAAATTTAGAGGTAAGTGTTTTTTTTATAAGTTCAATGTTAACAACGTTACCATTAACGTTAACATGTTAAGGTTAACGTTAGCATGAGTGTTGATAGCTGCATTAAGCTAACGTAAAAGCTCTCTTGTAAGTCGCTCTCTTTTAAGTCGCTTTGGATAAAAGAGTCTGCTAAATGAATAAATGTAAATGTAAAGCACCCATAATCTCTGCATGTCTAAAAAAGAAATTTAGTTATCAAATATATTATTTAGTAAAAGTTGGCTCATGTTTTTAACGTTTATTCGTATCAGTGCTGCCAAGTTTAAGCTAGCAAAGACACAATTTCCCGCTCAAAGTGAATTTAAACGAAGGGAACAAATCTGTACACCAAAGGTAGGACAGACCCCAAAAAATATTTAGGGGGTTTTCACACAAAACCCCCTTTTATGAGTGATTTTAGGTCAGTTTTTGAAACGTTCGACCACTTAAAATCGTGATTTATTTGGCACCGAGAATATGTCTGGCTCTGCATTGACATATCTGCTGCTAGCCAGGGCAAGAGCTGCTGAGGCACTCAAAACTGTTAAAGCATTGATAACACCCCAAGGTACATTTTATGACCCATCTAGTTGGCATTAAGCCCTCACTACCATCTAATATCAGTGCTGCATGGGATGCTAGATTGTCGATTAAATATCAATGTCCGACTGATGTGATCACGTCATTTTGCATAATAATTAGCCATGTGCTTTTGTTTTTTTTGAGAAGGGAGGTGTTAAATCCTCACATCTTAAACGGCTAAACTAGGATTTCTTAATTCTTCCTCTTTTTATTTAAAAAATTACTTAAACGATTATGAAGATTAATAAACCTGGTCACTTCTTAATAGGGAAGTAATTTGAATTTTTTCTTTTACAGGCTGACATAGATTCTGGTAGCATTTAAAGCTTGTAGAGATAGTAAGTGCATATCATTTTGTTAGTTCATTTTAAAATATAGTTAGACACTTAGATAAAAACATGCTTTGTTCAGTAAGGAGAGAAAATGAGTCCATCACAAATACTTGTGAAAATGCCTTTATTTGGTTGTGAATGGAAACTTATTTATTAATTGTCATTCTCTAATAATCTTGCTGTATATATCCAGAGTTTCAGTGCTTAAGTGTCATTAATATTTCATTTACATTTCAGACAATGATGTGGATGGAGAGACAGTAAACTGCGGACTCACAGAAAATATGATTGCATTTCTCTTTGACAAGCCTTTCAAAAAGCAGCTAAAATTCAGAGACGCTACAGGGAGGTCATTCTGCGCCTGATTATGAAGAGTTACCATACGTTTTTTAATGGCAATGTGGTTTGCTTTATCACTGTTTGAGACAGGTATCCAACCCACTCAGACTACATTCAGGTCATTAAAACATTGATTGTGAAGTACCCTTTCTTAAGGGATGCACACGGGAATGGATATGTGAGTTACTTTTCTCTCCTATTTAAAAGGATATTTCAGATTTAAGTGTGGTTTTATGAGGTATTTATCTATCTTATCTTAGCTAGGTATCTTCACCTGCAGTAGATTTGGGTTGGCATGCTTCCATTTTGGAAAAGCAGGCAGTAGTACTGGTGCTGAAACTAATCAATGTTATGCAATGTACCTCAAATAAACTCCTGGAAAAAAAAAATGTAAATAAAATAAAAATCCTGAACTATCAATCAGATTCCACGTTAAGATAAGTATGCATAATTTAATTGAATAATATCTGTTTGGAACAATTAGCACACCTGGCACAGTCAACTCAAGAGAAAATTCAAAACAGAACGGGCTCCATTAATCAACAATGAGGAAGTGAAACGGGTCAAAGAGAAGTTTCGGCAAGCAAGAACATGAACACCCCCAGAAAAATCTACATCAGCATGTCCAAAACGACTGAAGCCATCACCTGTAAGTCCCCACACTCTCAGCCTCACAAATGCTAAGGCAGCATATCTAACCATACTGTGTGCATATGACCTGTAATCAGTGATACTGTACTGTGTATGCTTTCATAAAGGAAACCTGCATTGTGGGGGAGAATGCAACCTCCATCAAAGCACATGTCAAGGTACTGCTCGAGCAATACAGGAAGTTGCATCCTGACGTTAAGCTGGTGAAAGACCGCATGATGAAAGCCTTTGCATGGCGACGCCGAGAAACAGCGGAACTGAGGACCTCTTGAGGAGATATCCATCCCTCAGAACATTAACAGGGGTAAGAACATCTAAGCGGATACCAGCTGAAGCTGAGGAAAGGACAAATTAAAGTGCATTAAATTGGTCCCCAGTCTGTACATTGACCCTGACTGGGTTCTGTTCAATCCAGGGAAAGAGCTGCACCATCAAGCTCTGGACTCTCTGGATATTTTGTTGATGACAGTATGTTTCATTAAGGTATTCTGTCTAAATATGCGTTGTCAAAGTATGCATGGTATGAAATTTCACAATACTTGCTGACAGCAAGATATAGATTCACATGTTTGTATTGTAGTAGCCTTTTAATGGGTACATTGCTGTACTGTTTTTTAAAGGTACATTTATGTCTCTCAGGGTACACAATTGTACTTTAATTGGTACAATTTGGTAAGGTACAAAAATGTTCCAGCACTGACGGGTACGCAATTGTCTCTCAAAAAGGTACCTCCCCAGCGACAAGCATTTGTACCGTTTTAGGTACACATTGGTACCTCAATTTTTGAGTATGTATGTGGAAGCCTGATAATGACTATTCATCAGAATCAGGTGTGCTAGATCAGGGAACATCTAAAACCTTCAGGAAAGCGGCCCTCGAGGACCGGAATTGCCTACCCCTGCCCTACAACTACACCCTTGTCAGGGTCATTGTCAAATTAAGCCACTTTGAATCAACAAACTGATAAACACATCATTGTTTACTCAACGTACTCATCCACAGTACCTGCATCTGTCAGAACCAGTAGCAATGAAATCCAAAATATGCACATATGCATGTCAAATTAAAAGAAAACAAAATCCTCAATTACTTGAGCAAAACAGAACTGCATTTCCAAACCCCAGCCCCAATCTGGAACAAGACACATTCACTAGCATCACACTGGATGTTTTCCCTTGCAAAGCAGCAATATTAGTATTGTTTCATTTGAAAGCAAATGTTTTTTCAGATTTTCTTTTGCATTACCTCAGCATTTCACAAAGCCTATGAAAGCTACATTGAATTATTTGGCCTTATTATTCTTGACAGTCCCTTGCAGCCTAGAAAAAACTATCAAAGTATATATTAAATACGATAAATCCAAACCTATATGAACTGTTGTAAGTAAAGATGATCAAAAAACTGTAAAATGTCAAATGTTTAACAAACATATAATTTAAGGGGTTCTGAATGGTCTTCATCCATTCCCAGTCTGTTGATTGAATATAATGTTGTGTAAAATAGTTGGCACAACATTTTATTCTGTCTTCACTTCTAATGAGGATGGCATGTGTAGAACAGATCAAAATATTGCACAGCTTGTTTTGTTCTGTTGTAGCAATATGAAAAACAGACCTATGGTAGTAAAGAGATGAGTGTGTATGTGCGTGTGTACATGTGTGTGTAATGGAGAAGGAAAACAGAATGGAATGGGGTCTGGCAAGTTCCTAGGTCTTTAGTCACATTCGCCTACACAGTACTGAGATCAGGCTGTAAATTGTTCCCTTTATGACATGGCATATGTGCTAGAAAGTTCTCCGTCTCCACTGGAATAGCGTGACTGTCAGTTTAGGAGCAGTGTTCATGAGTAAAATACAACCAACTGATAGAGGAGCGAGAGTCTAAACACTACGAAAAGATTTACGATCGGGAATATTACAGGCGCACTCATTCAATGCATTGGATGGAAATCAAACCCCCACCAGAATTGTAACCTCGGCCCCTGCACATAGTAGGCAGGAATCCTACCAATGAACCACTATAGCAGGCCAAGAACATGGTGGTAATAGTAAAGTCTCTCTCTTTGAGACTGGTGGACAGTAGGGACATTGAGGAAGGCCAAAACAAAGCATTTGGCCAACAAACTTTAGTTATTCAATCAGGCGTACGCTGATGGACCCATAACTCGGTACACAAACTAGGTTACAGTAGGATGAATGAATAATGAGACAGACCACGTGAATGTCTTTCTCATTTGCAATACCCGGTCCAGTATGTGCACCTCTTTTTTTTCCAAATCACCATCGTGGCATGAGATTAGGAAGTGAAAAGGTCATGTTTGTACTGCCCCCTACCCCCCCCTTTCTTCCTCAAACATATAAAACAAACACACACCAACAAGTATACTACCGCACACACCCACGCACTTTCCAAGTCAAATCTAGACTCATCTATTGGAATTGAGTAAAGTATTTCTTCAGCTCCATTTTCTTTTTTTTTTCCCAAAGGACACAAACAATGATCACCCACTGTTCATTACAGTCATGTGCTTCCAGCAAACTGTTTGACATTCCTCTTTTACGGCACCATTTACTTGCAACTTGTTCCTGCTTGTGCTCAGTGGGACATGAGAGAACAGTGAGTCCCCGGCTTTTCTTTCAGTCCTTTTGCCAAATGAAATGGCTTATTCTGTGGGTACGTTCATCTTTGACAGCGCAGCCAGGCCAGCGTCTCGGAAATGGGCAATGGTGTTTCATCGGAACACTTGTCATCCTTTTTCTAAGCGGAGGGATACAGGCTTCCTCTTCACCACAACACACAGACAGAAGCACTTGTCAGAGTCTCCCATTATGGGGAGGGTGGTGGGGGGGTGCATTTCGCACAGGAACCGCGCGGAGTTCGAGGCGGAACGGTGTGTGCTCACCTTCTCTCTCTTTCTCTTTGTGAATGTACGCGTGACATGGAGTGGGAAAGGGAAAGTAGAGAGAAGAATAAAGCGCTGTTCTGCTTCTCTTTCGCTTCCGCTCCCTTGCTCTCTCTCTTTTTCTTTCTCCCTCTCTCTCTCTCTGTCTCTCTCTCTCTCTGTCTGTCTCTGTCTCTCTGTCTCTCTGTCTGTCTCTGTCTGTCTCTCTCTCTGTCTGTCTCTCTCTCTCTCTCTCTCTGTCTCTCTGTCTGTCTCTGTCTGTCTGTCTCTCTCTCTCTCTCTCTCTCTCTGTCTGTCTCTCTCTCTCTCTCTCTCTGTCTCTCTGTCTGTCTCTGTCTCTCTGTCTCTCTGTCTCTCTGTCTGTCTCTGTCTGTCTCTCTCTCTCTCTGTCTCTCTCTCTCTGTCTGTCTCTCTCTCTCTCTCTCTCTGTCTCTCTGTCTGTCTCTGTCTGTCTGTCTCTCTCTCTCTCTCTGTCTCTCTCTCTCTCTCTCTCTCAGACACACAAACAGACAAAAACAAACACATGCACTGACAGACTGACTGAAATAGAGAACTTGCTGTGTACAGAAAAATATGAATTGTGACTGATAGTTCTGCCGAGGATTCATAGTTTCTCCACCTGGAGTCGCTTGCATGCATGGCAGCTTGGTCAGTTCATGGAGAAAATGGCAGAGGGTGCTGTTGTCTCATAGCAAGACCTCACTAGCAAAGCCTTTGGTCTTTAACGCTTCAACTAAAGTGGAACAAAACACAGTAATACATAAAAATGGAGATAGTGTTGTCTTGTAAATAAAATTACATAGGCCTCTTTCCGTGGCTCTTTATGCATATATACAAAACAAATTATATACTAAACATGACTTGTCCAACTGCATCATCTTCAAGTAAGTTATAAGATCAAAACATGTATTAGGGTCATGGGTTAGGTACAAGTTCGGTATGCTATTAAACAAGTCAATGTACTTATCTTGCATATACCACCAACAGCACGTAAGTATATTGCTGTACGTCAGATGGCCTGATCTTTCCTTAGTAAAAAAAATCTCATTCAAAAGTGTGGAATAGCAGTTTCAGAAATCACAAGTCCACAAGTCTAACACGATACAGGCTTGTCTTAATGTATGTATTTCATGTCCGCTCTACAAAATGTGTTCCACATGCCTGGAACTTGAACTCACCTAAACTGCTTATATGAATCTAAATGAGCACACAGACCGAGACTCACATCACAGCAAACCCTTGTCTCTTGCATCTCTGAAAATCAAATAAGATGAGGTTAACCAAAGTTAAGACCAGGAAAGAATGTTCTTCTAAATGAGCTTGGGTGGAGGGTGATGGCGGTCAAACTGAAAGAACACCATGTCTCACTTTATATACTAATCTGGCGAATTATTCATTCAGTGCAGTCTGCATGCTGTATTTATGACTTGTTTTGATCTGATTTGACACCCGTCCAAACATGCCAATGTCCTTGAGCACAACCATCAAGAACATGGAGTTCTTCGGTTGGACAAAAAACTGTAGTGTGGAAAAAAACTGAGCTTGGTGTAAGTTTCCTGTCCCGAACACTTAATGTATCCCAAGAAATTGGATCTGTCATAAATATTAGATGCTAAGTTTTAGGTATTTGTTCCCTGAGAACGTTTGTCTTACTCTGCCTTATTAATCGTTGATATGCGCATCCTAATTGTAAAACTGGACCGTGCTCCAAGTGATGCAGAGTTTAACAAAATACCCCACGTGAGACATCCGCATGCGAAAGCTATCCTTTGTTACATTCTGTCTATGGAAGAGCATGCAAGAGCGGTTGTCAGCGGTGAAGAATGCACGCTACCGCAGCAGCATGTCCATGAAAACGACATTGGCTTTAATGTGCATCGTAATCCTTACGGTACGACTTGCTCCTGCCAACCCCGCTCCCAATTGAGCCGTGCAACACGCCTTTTATTAACATGGGCAATAACTTATCACGTGCGGTACAATAATATTAACCCGCTCACCCACTTTAACCCTTTTAACACCATTTGGACACGACACCTTTCATATACACATTTATGTTTTCAGCACATAATGCCATACAATCATTACATCTTTTTTTTTTTAACACTGAGCACCCCTGCTCCACAGATCAATTCCCGCCCCGGTGCTAGAAATACACGTCCACCAGGCCGAATTCGCCCGAGAGCCTCCGATGCCTTTAACACTGCATTATGTGTTTTTTTTTATCATTAACTTGCTGATAATATCTGGAAATTCAGCATGCACAAAAAAGGTGCCTAGTATCTAGCCACCAAGTCCAGTCAATGCCCCTATATCGAGTTTGATTTTCTATTAAACACACTATTGATTTTGTTGTAAAAAATTAAGAGGTAATGAATAAGCTTCGTATCCAGTGTTCTGCAACTTCATCTTATGTTCCCGCGTTCTAAATAAATTATTGAAAGTTGGCTTTTTGGCCAAGTACTGTATGGAATAATTTAAAGATGTATAATCCTCACATTGCGGAAGAATGAAAAGCCCTTCTTTGCTTAAACAAAGATTACTTTCAATTCAGAACAAATAACTATTCAATTCAGAATTAAACTAAGATTTTGAATATGGAAATTATGGGCTTCCCTACAGAGCGTGTTTAGTGAGGTAGACTACTAGTGTGCGTGTGCATATTTGTGTATGCCATTTGTGTCTGTCTCTCTTTCTCTCTCTCTCTTTCCCAGCATCAGCATGCCCATCCCCTCCACAGACAGTGGTGAGTGTTAGTATTCCTATGGAGATGCAGCTGATCTCCGGGCTGGATAAATAATGAAGCAGAGCCCTTTTTTTTTATCAAGCACTGCTCTCTCAGGATACACTCACTCACAAGACCTTTTTGCTGATACTCTGCTATCCATGCCTTCATTTTACCCCAAGCCTCCAACATTGGTACCTTGAGCCACTTTATTATTGGCTCAAGTTCCATCCAAGGCATTTGATCCAGAAGTCATATACAAGGCTTTTGATGGAGATGTCACATACTATAAGGCATTGAGATCAGGATGCTATTGATGTCATGACTTTGATGCTTAGCATTGGTCTCCTCTACATTCATGCCTGTGTGGTCAATACTGTGATTTTGCACCACTGTTTGCACTACTGTCTATGTACCCCCCCCCCCCGTCCCCCTGTACTATATATACCAATTCTTCTCTACAATCTCTCACTCACTCACTCACTCACTCACTCACTCACTCACTCACTCACTCACTATAGTTATATTCCGCCACATCTCTGCAGCTAGTGCCCACTTTTACTTTTATCTTATTTGTATCTAATTTGTATTTTGTTTTACCCTTATCATTATGTTACATATGTTATATGTTCCATGTTTGCTCTTTCCCACCAAAGTACATTCTGTGTTTGTATATCCTGCGTAGCGAATAAAATAGATTTTGATTATGATTCTGGAGAATTCTTCCTATATTTCATCTCTGCTTCCTAGGAGGACACCTGTTTTTTTACAGTGTCAACCGGAGTCCATTTGAAGATGAGACGGTTTCCCTAATCTTTCTAATTACAATACAGATGCTAACATTGATCACTGTGAATGTAATTCATGCAACATCTTGTAAGGTCGAACAAAAAAAATATTTGTCACTATTTGGCTGACAAGGGGTGACACCAGTGTGTGGAACATGTTTAAATGAGCTGCCTGACAATACATAATTTCTTTCAATAGGCTGTCAAAAAGAACTGATGGTTAGAGATAGCAAGGAAGAAAGATGGATCTAGATTGAATTGTTCTGCCCCCTCAAAATGATTGTTCGGTTGATGCAATCATGCCTTTCAAAGAAGTTGTCTTTTACGGTCAACCTCGGTCTAATGAATCAGTCAGTTGAAAGACAAACATCTTGAAGGGCTGCATATGGTCTCTAGTTTGACATGGACTCAAAAACACATACAAACAATAAGGTATATTCTTATTGAACCACGCTCACCTGGAACTGGTAGAGGGATCATTGAATTGGTGTCTCAGTAGAATCTTAATGAACTTTCTCTCCATTTGTGAAAGGCCCTGCTCCATCACCCAGTCAATGTGGCTCAATAAGGCAGCCATCCATGTAATGAGATGTTCATTTTTTTCATTTTTTATCTCACATTTGGCCTTTTGCTCTTGGCGAACATTTGAGTGAGTAAAAGAAAGAGTGAGAGATTGAGAGAACGAGAGAGCAAGTCAGAGGTAATTTAAAAGTAATTGACTGTTCATATGTCTGACAAAGGTAAACTATAATAAGAGATGGCCACTGGGAATCGTAATCCTTTTTGGTTCCATTTCGGTTTCATCCAACACTACCTCAGATATATTTCCTGGCATGAAGCCTTCTTCAATGAATGATTCCTAACACAGTTCTGCTTAGGTTTTGCCTCATACTGTGAAGGACCTCATTTTCCGTCTGAATCAACTTTGAACCACATGCAGGCATTTTACAGTGTGTACCTATTATAGAAATCAGGTGCCATCATGTCAACATCGTAAATACTCTGGAGCAAGCTCAAAGTATCATAGCTACACATTGGCTGACATCCACGGGGATGAGTTTGACTTGGATGAGTCCAAAATATTCCTGTTATAGCCTTGACGGAATACAAATATTCCATTTTGATGGGAAAGGTTCCCTGCTGAGGTTTGGCGCTAGTCGAGATGAGAACTAGAGACCCTGTACTGCGGAGATTTCACCAATGTATTTAATATCGCTGAAGCAGAACATGACAGCTTTAGAGGGAAAGAGCTGTGAAAAGAGAGCGCTCTAAAATGCCAGTTTTATAGACTATTTTTGTGGTATACCACGATAAAGCAGGAAGGTGCTGCCATTTTGTGAAATTAATACATAATAACTGTTTCACCAACCTGTCTGACCGAGGTGTGAACCCTGCAGGATGAAAACTCATTCACTTCCTTTAACAGCTGTCATGTGCATTTAAACAAGTGAAGGTTTACAGACTGGAAATAAATATAGTATTATCTATATTCATCTAAGACGGGTCAGGCATATTAAAAGTTTTGTCTACATCTTTGTGGAAGACTGACAAAGGCTCCATCAAGTCTTATAATCTAAATCATTTCTGCAGTAACTTCCATCCATTCTCAAAGCTTCCAAACAGTGGCCTTGAAGGGCAACTTCCTTTAAAAGGACTGCAAAATTTGAAGATATACATGACAGATCTGGATGTGACAGCACTCAAACAGAAACGAAAAAACCCCTGAAAACTCCAGCAGCATTAGCTCAGTTCATTAAAATAACATTCTATCTTTGCAGCAAGCTTGGGAGGAAGATGAAGAGGAAAAAAAAAACTATACAGCTCAGGCTGGGACTAATGGCATCCTTCTTGATGGATCCAATGGATCCAAGCAATTTCCTTGTCCCCTTTGCACATACGCAATCCTGCACACCTGAATTGTCTCCGTCAACATCTTAAACATTGGGAAGCTGTTAATCATAACTGGCTTTCATGTTAACATCAGAGAGCGGTGTGTACCTACTGAATATGACATCTCATTTGGAGAAGCACCTCTGGGAACCTGAGAAATCTCTGGCGCTCACTCTCGGCTGGATTTGAAGAAACCGAGTTTAGAAAAAGGGAGCGACCCAATCTCTCAAACTCAATTTCATCTCACCGCTTAATTTCATTTTCAACATGTCGAACAGATGGGAAGCATTTGTCCAACAGATATGCATTATGATATATATATATCTCATAAAGTCTTCATCTGTATTTTGCAATATAATTTTTTATATTTTGAATGGGAGTATAGTGGGTGTAAGTGGCTGAGCGGTGGGAGTCAAGTGGTTGAGCAGTGAGGGAATCAGGCTAGTAATCAGAGGGTTGCGGGTTCGAATCCCGGCCGTGCCAACATGACTTGTGTCCTTGGGAAAGGCTTCTCACCCTTCTTGACATGGGGGAGTCTTCAATTGCAGTACGTCATCTGCTAAATGGCTTAATGTAAATAATGGTTCCTGATGTTGTCGGATAATCTGAAAAAGGCTGAAAAAAACATTATAATAGAATGCTTTGAGCAAAAAAATTACAAATAAAAAGAACTTTTCAGCAACCATATTTATCAATCAAGTCTGTCCCCCCAAAAAACAAACAAAAAAAAAACTATACAGAATGATGACATCATTACATAACAACATACATCTTTCTCTTCTCTCTTCCTCATATAGAAAACCCACCTGTGTAGATTGTGGACTCAGCATGTTAAATTAAGGTGGCCATGGTGTACTTCATCACCTGGAAGGAACTGCAGCAGTTTCCAATCAATGCAGCCAATCTGGAAGGTAATTCTGCAAGGCTGTAAAATGAATGGTATGGGAACTTACTGGGGAGAGTTGGCTTAAGGCAGGGCGCGGCTTGGTAGAAGCGGACAGCCTTAGCAAACTGTATTTATCGTCATATGTATCAATCGGCTACTTCAGAAGTGGTTTAGTGAGAATGCTGGTTTGCAGAGATGGGAACTGTGCGGCGCAACAGCCTAAGCAGAACTAAGTCACAGAACTGACTTGAGAGGAAATTAGACATACAAACAAAAACAACATTTTTACGTTTACATTGACACAGTTAAATCCTTCTAACCTATAGATGACAACGTTAACCCAAAGTTAACCTAAATTACAGTTTCAAGTTTATTTTCATCCTACAGCATGTCTCATGCTGTTATCTGCATCCACATCCCCGTACATGGTTAACACTACACATCTGTAGAAATGAGTGAATGGAAAATACAGAGAATACCATTGTGTCATCCTAAACACATTTGTGCTTTGCAATTACTTCATAGGTACATGTAACTCATTAAAAGATCACAGCTTTAGCTGCCACAGGAGAATGAGAATGATCTTCAGAGCTCTCTGGGAGCCACCATTAACAAACAGACAGCAAAGGGCAGAGCTGTCACCCAAATCCCATAGAGAGTGTGTGATATTTCTCACTGTCAGGAGGTAATGCTGACGTCAGGATTCACATGTAAATCACAAGTCCCCCGCGTCGATCCGTGTTTGGGCTGGTAGTAAAACCACGCAGTTACAGACTTGGAGTTGGTTGAGGGTAAAAGCAGCACTTGACGCTACAATGGTGGCCTGTGTTGTGGTGGAAGGATGCATGAAAAGTATAGTATGGTTGAGCGGAATCATTTACAGTGAAAGGAATTTCGCCCTCATCACAGACTGGTTAGAAGTTAGACATTTACGTGAAAAATCACACATAGTATTTCAACATGAATCCATTACAGAACACATCATTTGGAGAAAGGAGCAAGATGGTAATAAGGAGAAGTAACATTCTGGTGAGCCAAAACTCAGCCTAGCAAGGGCTCAGATGGGACCCAGCAAAAGTACAGGTGTGTTTCAGAAACAACAGCATATTTTCTGGGAGAAAATTTTATTGTCAGTGAATCACTGAAATAAAAAGCATGAATCTCAAAAACAAATCATGAAAAAACAAATAGGGGGAAATCTTCTTCTTTTTTGAAGGATTCAGACGGTGAGTAAACAAAAACTATAAACGTAAAAACGATTGACTGTCGAAATATGAGAACCAAAGGTGATTTGACAAAAATGTACAGTTAAGTGTTCATTCCTAGCAGTTTTGCAAGAATCACACTGTGTTTCATGAGGTCGTCTGAACAGTGCATTCCCATCCATTATAATCTCTATTTGTTATGTATTCCCTTTGTTCTCCTCAAAGTAGAAATAACACTCAAGTAAACTGATCACAAGTCAGCCTTAGTACACGGGCATATTGGATTTGATTGAGACTTTACAACTTGTCAAATATTCATGCAAATTTTGAAACATCTACAATTAGATCTTGATCCTGACAATAGATTTTCTCCTTTCTTTGCAAAATATGTCTATATTCTCCACATCTTAAAAGTCTCTCTTCATGTCACTTAACATTTATATATATATTTTTTTTCTCCATGAATTACACTGATAAACCATATGATCAGTCTGTACAATAGAAGTACTAAAAAATTACAGCTGTAATGGTATATGTACAATTCTACCTACAAAGAACAACAGCTAGTATGTAATAAAATATGTAAACAAATTTTGTTGTGTGATACAGTTGACTGTGAAAACAGATATAGTTCACACTTTTCACATTAGATTTATTTCTGTATAGACATCTGTTAACAGTGTTATAGTACTGCATCTGTCCTCTTTTGGACAGCTCCATAGAAAACCAAACAAGAGGCAATGAACCAACACACAGAAGGTTGCAAAATATACAACCAGCACTGGCTGCAAATTAATAATATACCTTTTGTAAGGAATACTCTTTTCTTTGACATTTTTGAGGAAAACAAAAATAAAGAGCTGTATAGTTCTGATGATGAAGAACCTTTTGGCCTCGGACTGTTCAAGCTAACGCCATTTATTGTACTTCTACGGTACAATACTGTACTGTACTGTAGCATTAGGATGGCATGCATTTTACAATCAGGTGCTTTTTACCGAGTCAAGAAAAACCGACCACTTCTCACCACAATCCAATGTTTTAGAGTCATTCTGTCCATCGCATGATGAGAGTAATAGTGTTGAGATCAGAGGAGAGAGCTACAAGAGCCTAAGAGATCTGTCCTCACTGATTTTCTCACTTGGTTTCAGTAGATACACAGAGTAGTTTTTTTTATTTTTTGCGTAGAGCAAAAAAAATGATAAGACACCACATTTTTATAATGTATAAACGATACAAATTGGTCATATTCTCATGGCAAGAGTCCTTATTTTCTGTCAACTTCACGATGAACTTGTATCCTGACCCACTCTTGTTAAGCACTACAATGTTGCTTCCATGCTGAAAATGGTCAAGATTATTGACAGTTTTCATTTGTACAGTTTTACAAAAAGAAAACAAGATATATATATTTATTTTTTTTGTTTACGCCAAGGATCACATAGCTCTAAAAGTCACTTAGGATAATGATGTAGCCGTGAAGTATTTCTACACTGATAACATCTTGGACCAGATAGAAGAGCAAGGTCACTAAATTTGCTATTTACCTTCTCTGTATGCTTACAATAGTAAGTGTGCTTTATATTACAGTACAAGTCATAAGTTCAACCAATCAGCACAGAATGAGATTCAAGTTCCATTTCATACCATCTTTCGTCGTAGCTCCTAGTTAAGGAAACCATGAAATAAATGTTCGCTCTTTTCCCAACTCTCTCTCTCTCTCTCTCTCTCTCTCTCTCGCTCTCTAATATCTTGCCAAAAAAACCCATCTCACACTCACACATAATACTCCTTATCCTTGTTTTTTTGTTTCTTGTTGCCGCCTTTCGAGCACTGCTGTTTGTCTTTCATGACAGCACCGTTGCTCTGCACGGCTGAATTGGTGATGTAGTTCCTGCTCTCGTCCACTTGGTAGGACCCCTCGTCCCTATTCCTGTACTTATACATGGCGTACAGAAGGATGAGGATGCACAGAGCGGCGGCCGCCACTATCCCGACGACCATCCCGGTGGTGCTGCTAGACTCGCGGACCACTTCCGAGGGTCCTGGGACTCGCCTGACGCCCGGCTGGGTGGGGAGTGCTGTGGGTACATTACGGAACATGGGGGAGGTTATTAGTGAGCCCCTCTGCTTGGTGCTGTCTACCTCATAGGACGTGGGCAACGGGAGCAACACTAGGTCTGGCTGGGGTTTTAGCTCGCGGTTATTCATTTTGCCGGCGGGCACATGGTGGAGGGTTGCGGCGGAGGCGGCGGCAGTGGTGCGGCTCTGGTCGGGGGCTAGCGGCGGTGCCGCAGTAGTGGTAGTCCTACCGCGATCGGAGGCGGAGGGTTTGTTAGGTCTAAAGTTCTTGGTGTCCCACTTGGGCGCGTGAGCTTTGTAGTCACCTTCAAAGGTCGACGTGGACAAGGTCTTATCTGTTACCAAGGAGAAGGTGGTGTAAAAATCTTCATCATCAGTAGGGGGCAGGTTAGAGTCAAACGCTTCCCCAGAGCTATACCCCGATATCACCAAGCCATCATCATCATCATCATCATCACAATCATCGCTGCCTCGGTCCGACAAGCAAGGTAACCCCGCCTCAGTGGCCTTGGACAGGGACTCTTTGGTGGTCTCATTAATGGTGAGGAGCGGGCGGAGTGTTGGGGGGAGGGGGATGAAGGGTGTGCGAGGAGCTACAGAGGGGTGGGCTAACGGGTCTTCTACAAGTATAGGGAACACTAATTGACCTCCTAGGGTTGGAAACAGACAAGAATACATATTAGCGTACGTCAAAGGTACTGTAACATGACAAATAAACTTATAATAGGAAATTAGGTGCTCCAAAAAAATCACTAGACAGTAGCAAACAAATCATAAAAGCACACTTGCTTACAACAGAAACAACACAACAGAAAATTTCGAACACAATAACAAACTGAAATTACAAAACTAACTAAAAAGTAAAACTTAAGTGCATCAAAAGGCTAAGGGGAGTGCAAAGGTGAGCCAGAAACTAGTAAGAATCAAACAAATTTGGGGGATAATTGCTAAGCAGCTAAATAAACAAGAGACAACTCAGTAGTGTAAAAAAGGTGCCACGGTGGTATAATCAAAAGTTGCAACATTATTCAGATTGTTTACATTTGATCATTTATTTCTTGACGTTATCATGTCTTGCAACTACATCATGCCTCGATTTGTCTTGGTTAATCCGTGATATAATACTTATTTACTCAAAATAAGAAAATAAAATGGAACATTAATTTTACTGCTGTACTCAAACTCAAGCCCAAACCGTTTTGGACCAAAATATTTAAGGAGGTAGAATGTTGCTTTTGAAGGCTCTAATGTCAGCACCTGGCTCCCCAGCTGTCCTCGACCTCTCACCTTTTGGATGTCTCTATACATCTTCCAAAATGGCAGTTCAACACTAAGCAATGACACCAGAAAGTAGCCCTTGATAGATTAATTCATCTTTGACCAATGTAAGTACCACCTCTTAAACTCAGGTGTGTGCAGTTGTGTCTGGAACTGTCCCCAACTAGCCTTTTCCTTTTCTTGATGTAGTGGGTATCTCCAAAGTCACAAGAAAACCATCTAGATGGACGAATAGCTGGTAGTAGGCAAATCATGTATTTTTGTTTTTGCGTCAAATTGTCCCTTTTGCAACAAATACAAGGAAATTGATGTGAAGGAAAGGGAAAATACTTAATTAGGCTTTATCAGTGGCCTTGTTGCTATCTTTATTTCATATGCTTACACTTACTCTGCCTTTCAACCTACTGTGAACAGTAGTTCATGAAATAGCTCTACAGCAGATTCAATATATTTTTTTTACCCTGGCAACATTTGTCCAAGCTTCAAACTAAATCGCTCATTAAAAGCATACGAAAAACACAGGAGCAATAAAGAGTTTATGTAGTTATTATTGTAGTCCTGGGTACCAGGAGGTTGGAATTAGACTTGCAAATCCTCCTATCTTGTAGGCGCTTGGAGGTAGGAGAGTTGTGAAAGATGACAAAGCTAATTTTAGACAATAGTAACAATAGTTTGTTCATAAATTATTTTCTGTCTTCATAAGAAGACTAATATGTAGTGATGCTTGATAAACAAGGCAAATATGAATCTAACATCATGTTTGGATTATGTGCATGTTTCCTATTCACTGTCTGTTGTTCATATGTAATAAGGGTGTCATTGTCAATGCTAAAACCCATTGCCATTAAGGTTTTTGTATAAGGCACACAATGCTAATTAATTACATACTGATGCAAATTCAAAATGATAAGACATACAATCAAGGCAAAATACTACAAGTTTTTAGTATCACTCACGTTATGGCAAACATTTACAATTGCAATTAAAATTCACAAACTTGGAACACAACTATATCTAGGAAAATTATTAATTATTCTAAAAAGCACATTTATACAAAACATATATCTAATAAAATACATAATAACAATGGTCTCAAAGTGTATTCAATAAAGATAGCATACCAAAGGTTCTTTGTCAACTTACATCATCAAATTGCCCGCATGATTTTGGCATGAAGAAAAAATGTACAAAAGAAAGTTGTGTAAGAATGCTCTTGGATAAGTCGCTTGTATTGTTAGAAAGTCATTTTAGCAATTTTAGATTTTGTTTAATTTCTCTTTAGACAGGATGGTACAGGGAGGCAACAACACACACATCCACACCACATAACATGAAAAATAAACTTCACCATAATTCTGTTTTGTTTTTTTTTTCTCTGATAAATAATCCAGTTTTTACAAAAAACTGTACTGTACGTTTTTCGCTTTGATAGACTTCTCAATAAATATCTACATTCTATTCATTTGAGGTTTTTGCTTAATTTTTCAGTTGATCTTTAGTTTAGAATGAATGGATGACTGTACATATTTCAACGTTGCTGGAGGGGGGGAGGGGGGAGTGAAAGGGCGTGGGGCCTATGAACATACTACATAGGAAATGAGGATGGTGAAGGTGGTAGTGTAAGTCAGTTGCCATGTCCATGTAAAGGCAGTACGAAGCGGTCGGGCGGCATTAGAGCTTTTGGCTGTAAGGAAGGGATGGGGATATACAAACAATGAGCATATACATGCCCATCTACAGAAAAGAACAGAACTCTAACACTGACAAGTCTGACAAACCCTAAACTGCAACTTCTTAGCCATGCAGTTATTTTTTTATCTTCTCTTATAATCAGTCACTCATTCAAAATTCAATTGTTGAATCAAAATTGCTCAAAAAAATTCAAAATAATATTCTGAAAAAATTTAAATAATATATCAGACAGATTGGGAACCACTTCTGGGCTTGTTTTATTTATTATTATTTTGTTGTAATTTTTTTTCTTCCGTTTAGTGCCGTTTAAGGATTCAAAATGAATTTTAAGTTTCTTTATCCAAATATTTGATACATGAAACAGTTGTCTCAAACGCACTGTTCCTCCACTCAAGTAGTTCCAGATCCACCAATAGTGAAAAAATATGACTTCAAAAAAGTATTTAACCGTTATTCAAATATTCACATCTAATTAGAAATGATCCAAACTAAACATACTTGATAATTCGGAAAATAATTTAAAATAACCAAAATGTCATAGATCAATTGGATAATACCAATAAAAAAACGACCTGATAGAACTACCAAATGAAAAATGTCAATAAGATGGAAGAACAAAGCCATTTAAATTTGCACACACTACAACCAGATGCACACTGGAAACAGACACAGTCGAGAGGAGCAGTCTTCTGCTGGGAGAAGACTATCCCCTCTGTCATGTGGTTTGGATGACAAATATATCTGTTAATGTTAGTCTTAGAACATGAACACTGTGGCGTGCAGCCTGGGTGTACGTCAGAGAGAGAGAGAGAAGATATTGGCTGAGAATGGGTTCGTCTGTTTGTTTGTTTTTTCGTACTGCAAGATGTTGATGCATGCTTAAAGTAAGTTGCATTTAGGGAAAGTAGAAATTAAAACACAAAACAATACAGCAAGCTGGGGTAAGGGAAGACATGGATGTTGACCAATATTAGAGGAATAGGAGGTAGTTAAACCAAGGGCAGTGGGGCTGAAGAGATAGAGAGGGTGGTTGTGTATAGTAATATTAAAACTAATACTAACCAAAACATCAATTTACCGAGAGTAAATGTTGTTTTAACCACAAACTACATTGGCATACAGTAGTGCCGATGTTCTAAACATCTTGAAAGATGCAGTGCTCATACCCACTGCCTTTAATTTTTCTCTAGATGTAAATATAAACATAAAGGAATTCCACAAAAAGGGCTGTGGCTCGAGAGATTCATAGTGTAAGAAAGTCAGTAAATCAACAAAATAATTATTACTTACACATTACAACCAAACAATTGTTTCAAACAATTCAAAATCACCTAAATTATTAGAATAGGTGCTATGCAAAAACAAAGCAGAGACTTTGTAACCTATCAATGCCTTCCAATGCAGGCAAATTTATTCAGAATAGAATACCTACAATAGCTACTTATGCAAAGATTCCTTTACTCCTTTTTAAAAGATTACTTTATTGTTTATTGATTGTATTATTGTTTTTGTACAATGTATTTTGTGATGTAATCATTTTTTGTTCTGCGTATCTGTTACCTTTGTGCCCATGCCAATTAATTTTTATAAAACGCATATTAAATACCAATTTTTCCCAAAACATTAGCAAAAGACCATTCTGTGTGGGATAGGATGCACACTTAAAGACTTGAAAGGTTTTTATTTTTTAGAAAAGAACATGAAAAAACCCTGCATGGGTCTATTCTTCTTCCTGTGAGTGCACATTGGTAGTCAGACACCATTCAATTGAGCTGGTATCATAGTGCTATAAACATGTGGATGATCATAAGTAAACATTTACGCAGACTCTAAGGGGCCTGTACGACGCATCAAGATTTGGTGTTAACGAGGTAACTACAGGTTTAACCCAGGGGTTTCTGTATTGGGTTGAACCTAAAGTTACCTTGTTAATGCCAAATCTTGATTTGTAGCACAGGCCCCAGGGTCAAACTGCTTCTCAAAGGCAGATAGTGCCAAGCAAATGGCTGCCAACCATTCTAAAGACAGATACAGCTGCCCTTATCTTGTAAAAACAGACCATGGTACAGCCATTGGAGGAAGCAGGAAATGTGTTGACATATTTCACCTTTCATAGGATGTGTGAATTGGTTTGTCTATAACCTTTCCAGTTTGGTGCAGACTATGACCTCTTTTCCAGGAAAAAAGACGCTAGGTATAACTATGTTGAATCTCTTTGAATCTGTACTTTCAATAATATAGGCAATTGGCTAAATTGCTTTTGAATTCAAGCAAACGCATATCTGGGTAGATTGTGTAAGGTGCAGTTCCCTGCATGTTCTCCATAATCTTTTGTGAAACTATGATCTTGCCACTGAGCAATGGGTTGCGAGTACCATTTCTATAACATGATTTATGTGTTGGCTATTTCATCACATTAAAAAGCAGTTCTAAACTAAACTATCTACTGACTATTAACAGAATACTGATCTTAGTCAGGATGGTGTTCAATGTTCCAAATGTTTTGAATAATTTGCAGTGCTAGTTGCACAAGCATTTGAAATCTGAAGTAACTGAATCAATAAAATGATTTTTACATTTTCTTTAAAAAAATTATATGTATTTAATGTTACGGTCACCCTCAGTTAGTAATAAAGTGTGATATAAAGTCAATGTTATGATTGAATGACATCATTTAATTACTTAACGTACATTGTGTATGAAAATAAATGTATCAAAGAATGTTGCAAAAGAAAATATCCATATCCAAATGGTTGTTCGTTAATGACAAGCTCACATTTGAAATGCCTGTGGTGAATTTGTATTAATTTAACGATTGTGGTCCACACTGCCCTAAACTATTTGTGTCAACATCATATCATACCAATGTCCTAACTGTCTTGAGAAATTATTTAGGGAACATTCTGTATTCCCTGGGGTAATCAACTAACAAAATGTTGTATCATAAGCGTGATGAGTTTTCAACTTTGTGTGGGAGTATACAAAACTACAAATCATTAGTTAGTTTTGTAGTTTAACACTTTTTAAAGCTGGACTTTTTGACAAGATGAATTAAGAGATAAAAACAGTCTATCACCTCAGACTGTTGGCCTGTGGTTCAGATGAAAACAGGCTGGTGGACAGATTGGCTAGCTAAACAGACTTTTCAGTACAGTCTATAAAAGCCATAAGGCAGTTGGACATATGGAAGCCCTGCCTAGGTACAGTAATAAGCCCTCTGGAGACAGTGTGAACTTTAAAAAAGTTTGACTTCTTGTCCGAAACACTAAAAAGTCATTGCAAGGTAGTTGGACATATGGAAGCCCTGCCTAGGTACAGTAATAAGCCCTCTGGAAACAGTGTGAAAGTTTGACTTCTTGTCCGAAAAGTAATTGTAATATCGGCTGACTTATGTTGATTTGAGTTATTTTAGATATAGGGCTACGGTTTTCAGGTATATGCTAATTTATGTACCTGAATGTAATGTGATGTGTAAAAAACAAACTAAAGAAAAACACTTCAGTTGCACATTTGAGAAGTTTAAGTTTGAGTTTAAGATGTTATTACATATTAAGGGTATGAGGAGCCTATATCTTATCAATTACACCTTAAATCAGGTTAATACTTTTTTTAATATATTGACATGACCACAATATTGTTGTTTAGCACAAGATGATGATCTCTACCTCAACATCTCTACAAAGTCTAAGTCTTTTGGTAGACGTACTGTATATGTTTGCCATCTTGGTACCATTTTATGGAATTCCTCTACATACAAAAGGAAGTTAGTTTTACCGGATCACGTTGTACAGATGGTGGGGAAAAAGAGAACGTAAAAATGATAGATAACCCAGCCCGGTAGAGATAAATGCAGTCAAGAATCAAAAGCACACTGAGGAGTCATTAAATGCCCATGCATGATGGTCACCAGGATGGGGATGAATTGACGTAGCAGCTATTTGCTAATACATGCCACAAACAATAGCGCGTAACAAAATGAAACACAGATATACTTTGTGGCAATAAAATTCTTTTTATGCCATCTGCATTAAATTATCATCAATGCAGAACGGCTTGGACAAAGGGTAAGGGGGAAATGTTTGAAAGGGATAGAATGGAAGGAGAGGGGCTTTAAATAGATCATTCTTTTTACACAACTTTCTTTGGTCCAATGTAAAAAAATTGCCTAAAAGTTGATGGCAAGAAAAGATTTTGTTGCCTTTCATTTGTTTGGATAATTATTGATGGAAATGCGTCAGTAGAGGTCGCATGGCACAAAAGTTGGAAGTAAATGAAAAGCTTGAAGGACATTTTGTTTTTTTCAACCACCGAAAATTCATGCTGCACATGATGAGGCCAGACAACAGGAATGTTGTATTTTGAAGACTTGGGAAATTCATTATAACGCGTAAAAAGGGACGAAAAAGTAAGCTATCCAAAACATACAGAAAAGCAATGAGAATGTCAAAATGATCATGTAAATAAATAACTTCACGCATCACAGAAAAACACAACAAATTAGTGACCCCAAGAAAAATGAAAATATTGAACCACGTTGCATGCAGCTGTCCACGTTAACTCATGTTGGGGTTTGAATGATGTGAATTTCTGTGTAAACATATGATTGGATGACTGGGGCCCTGTCCATAACTGTCCTCTGAAATCCTGTGGTGCTCTGGGTCTACGGTACAGAGCAGAGCGGAACCCTTTTACCTTGCTATCTCTCACATACACTTTGGAATAACTTGGGAGTAACCTTCAGAGCAGTCAGGTGGTCCTGATGACACAATTTTCTAAGCAGTAAACACTTGCATTATTTCAGCTGTCTGTCATGTGTCTGTGAATTTTTTTTAAGGCCCTTGGTACCAGCCTAATAGAGGCTAAACCATTTCACAATTTTCTTGTTGTCCATTTTCTTTAAAATACGGATTTTGTATGAATAAACAGGCTTCTGGATCTTCATTTTACCCTACCAGCGCCTACAAGTAATTCACTTATTTTAAAGTTCCGGACAGTAATTATATATCAGCTATGAAACTGCTCGGATTATTAATCACCCACTGTGTGGAACTGATTTATATATGAAAATTCCTCATAAACATTCTGTAAGAGTTATAGTCTGGAACGACTGCAACACAGACATTGTGGTATAATTGAATTGTAGTTGATTTGTCAAGGATAATTGTGTCTGTCTCACATAGAAAAATAATCAACAACTGCATTTACAATTTGATTGTAATTTTAAGGATAATATGAATGCAAATGCATGTTATGGACCATTGCTGAATGTAAAAGATGCAATTGGTCTGGAATTGTAAATGTAAACAACAAGGCTGTGATTATTTTTATATGGACAAACTAGTTACTTTTGTAGCCTACTGATGAACAAAGTATTTACATTTTTGTTTGTATTTGTACAGTCACATGACAAACAACCAAGACTTTTGTAGCCATGAAATGCAAGGGGACTCCCAAGTTCTCCAAAAAGCCCAGCGGAATCGATGATTTGGACCTCAACGCTGTCAAAATATTCTATTTTTCATATTCGGGTTGGAAAAGACAGCAGAATAACATGTTCACCTTGAAGCAAAACTATAAAAAAACAAAACAAAAATTTGTACACAGAAATTCGATGAAATCTGTTCTCTATTAAATGTTTCAACAGGCAAGCTTCTAAATATGGAGAAACACAAATGAAAATGAAACCAAAAACACTACTTAAATTTCTTCTAGATATCACGCTGTCATTTTGCCGAAAGCAATTTCAAGGAGATTATGTCAAAATGTATCATGTATCAAAATGCAAGTCAGTACTGAACCACATAGCATGAACATTGGACTCAAACACGATATGATACATTTTGAAGCATCTATGCAGAGAACATGGTACAGTACATCTCCATACTAATTTTGGACTTTTATCTTAAAGTATTTTTTTTACTTAGCCAGTGAATGGCAAACAAAATTAGTATGGGCATTGGTGACCATGTTAACCACTTCGGAAAGACCCCATGGGCAAGTGTAGCTTGTAAAACTATGTGTTCAATGTACCTGTAAATCGGACATTCTATACGTTGATTGATTGTTAAAAAATCAACATACTCAGCTGTAACTTACTGTAATTATACACAGGAATTGGTATATAGATAACTAGAAGTTACACTTTGTGTATCCATGGGGGTGTGATGCTTTGAGAATACCAGAATCCTCATGTATGTATGAATTGAGAGCAGATGACAGCAAGCAGGGAGCAAAACTAACCTAGCCCACCTGTATGGCCTGAGTCGCATTCCTCCAGGTCCTCGTCATCGCTTGAGCACTCCGCTGATGTCCCAATGTCATCTGGGGTCTGCTTCCAGAATAAGACAAGGCACACACGGAAAAAAAAACACAAATACATCCAAACACAGACGAAACAACAACAAAACCAGACAAACGTGAACCAAGAGACGGAAACACAAAAACACAAAACAAAAAACAGATTCTGTCAATCTCTCGCCTTTTCCCTGAAACTAAAGTTAGGGTGGAGAGAAATATCAATGGTACATATTTGACATTTGTCCATGCCACATGGCACTGTTAAAAGGTTTACCACAAAGAGAAAATATCCCATTAAACAATAGTTACAAACTGGGCGGGAAACCCGTCTGTGCTCATTGCGTTCACCTAATTGAAAAACTTTGGTTTGTGGTCCTTATCCACCACCCCCCCCTCCCCACTGCAAATAATATTTCTCTGTTTCTCCGACGTCCAATATTTCAACATTGCCACCTCCATCTTCTCCATTCAATAGTTTGCATGGATTTTCATTACTATAGATCATGGGTATTGAGGGGTAGAGGCTTGATCGGAACGGAGGCTATCATTGACAATCTGTGAACCTCTGTCAGCTGATTTATCCCTCCTCTTCCTCCTTCCATCGGGGCTAGGCACCAGGGTGCGCTCGTTTTTCACCCCTGGAGCTTGGCATGTCTTTATTAGGACCAGATTAGAAGGGGGAGGGTGAGCGCGGGAGCGAATGGGTAGAATAAACGTTGTCATAGAGCAGCTTTATGAAATTATAAATATCAGAGGGAGTAATGGAGTCGTCAGGCCCTGGACAGCCCAACTGCACTGTAAATATGACTGGGGCTGACGGGGCGATAAAACAAGACCGGGAGTCCAACTCTCTGTGTGCTGCAGGAAGCTGTGTGCTGTGGTTGGAGTACGGACAACTTAGTGATTGAGGTTCCATGCAAGGACTGGTGTCTGAAATGTAGCCTACTAAACTGTTCAGAGCTGCATAGTCACGTTTGTTACAGGCTACTAATGTTACCCTATTACACACACACACACACTCTGGAAACTGTTTCTATGGGATCAAAACCCTAACCCTATACTGTCTGAGTAAGGAAGAACTATGCTCTGTAAAACAGTTTCTCTATAAATATGGAATTATTCATAGAATTTATATTTAGCGTGGAAAAAGACTCTTGGCTGGACTAAGAGGGGGTAGATCACAGATGCAAAAAGCAATGAGAGAAGTAATTGACTGATTCCCCGAGAAAAATGTGAAATTATCTTACATTTTCAACCCATGATATGAGAATGATAATGCTTTATCCTCTAAACAACCCTAAAGTTGAGTTCCATAGTCCCATTCCGCATAATATATTTATTTTTAAAGCACAAGGGCAAATCCAAAATCAATATAGTCATTGTGTGTAAAATGACCCTTCTTATCTTGGAAGTGTAAGTGAATCCTCCCTTGCTTTTGCAGTCCAGTCTATTTTCGTATGTGTCAGCATTCACACAAACACATATCCACACAACCTTATTCAGTAGCAAACATACTAACTCAATACAATACTCAATGCAGACGAACACTTACATACTACGCAGGCAAAATCACAAACATGCACTGTCCACACAAACACACTCAAGCGCAAACTCTCATCCATCTCTTAATCCTTCCATTGCCCTAAAGATAGTATTGAACAAGCTTAATCCTGTCCAAATATGTATTCTTTGAATCTTTCAGGCGGTATGACCTAAAGGGGTCAGCCTGCTGTATTTTCCCTTAATTTAGATTCTCTTGAAAATTGTGTAAGCATTTTCTGACAGGTGAAACTGATTACTTTAGTAATAGCACTCCTGTGGGAGTTTCGGGTAGCACTAGACTAGTATCAGCACAGGTCGGTGTCACTGGAAATGTGAGACAGTTGCAAAAATGGTTTCATTTATCATGCAGAATGTGAATCCAGCACTAAAAATACACTGGCTGCTAATTGAAAAAGAAAGAGAGAGAGAGAGACATAGAGAGACAATAGGAAAAAAGAAAGCAAGACAATATGGGGATAATTCAAGGATTCTCTGCCCTGGATACAGTTTGTTTGTTTGTTTGGGAGTTTTTTTTTACATTCCTGTCAGTTGTTGCACCCCGTTCCCATGCCCTCCTGTGCATATGCAAATCTTCTTAATCAATGCAGGATATTTACCTCGGCTGGCCGGTTTGCTAACTGACAGCCGCTGCTATCCGTGCCAGGGAATATTAGTATCCCACCGGGTAAAAACAGGAGCAGGGCGAGAGGAGGAGAAGGAGAGAGAAATATAGAGATCGAGAGAGAAAAAGAGATAGGGAGAACAAGTGAAAGAAACTGAAACAGAGAGAGAGGACAGGAAGAGGCTGTGAGAAGGAGTGAGAGAGAGAGAAAGAACGAGAAGTTGTAAAGCTTAAAGAAAGAAGAAGCCTGTTAGATGTTCGGCAAATCTTGAGGGTGACTAACACGCTGGAGAAAAGACATGTGTGTAGACTTTGTTAAATTCTGTTTGGTTTATTGGTGGTAATATTTGTCGATAAGTTACTGTAGGTTCATGGTGTGGTCTAATTGTTTGTGTAGGACGATATTAGTAGAGGTCTAAATAATCGGACCCCTTTCTCAAATATGCCATCAAAGAGGGGAATATATCCTCCACCCCTTTGAAAACTACTTTTACATGAACACTGTCTTTCCACCTTCTAGAACACACCACGATGAATGGTCTCAGCAGTGAAGAGCAAAGTGACCTTATTAAGCCATGGAACCAGTAAAAGTTGTTTCCCTGTTATATGTAATATTCTGACCAGCTCTCTATTTTGGGGGGTCAAACAATGCACATTCAGTATTCAGTATTCAGTATACCTTTGTCATTCAAAGGTATCAAATTTGGTCTGCTGCAACCACTAAGTGAAGACCAATTATTGTCTAACATGAATTTAAATGCAAGACAAACTTCCTTTCAAATAGTTACTTAATAGTTACTGTTACTGCTATGTGATTAGGGACTTTTCATACTATTACTATATTATAGGAAACGTATTTCTCTTTGGCCACCATGTTGGCCTTATTTAAATGTGAATAATAATCCTTTCTGGCACATGGGAACTACAATGACCAGGGTACAGTATGACATTTTGTAAACCTT
Source organism: Neosalanx taihuensis (assembly GCA_030340665.1). Classification (NCBI taxonomy): domain Eukaryota; kingdom Metazoa; phylum Chordata; class Actinopteri; order Osmeriformes; family Salangidae; genus Neosalanx; species Neosalanx taihuensis. Next base: position 5,226,896 of record CM059296.1, on the reverse strand, counting down.
TATTAACATGGTTGTTATTGATTAAGTCAATTTGCAATGCTATACGCAATTCATATTTAGCAATACAGTTCAGTTTACCGCTTTTCCATAAAAGACCAAGAGTCATAGTTTAGGCTACTTTCCCAAAAGAAAAACTCATCGATTCAGATCAAAACGGTTCCGAAACAAGTTTGAACAAGTTTACACTGACTTTGAGTGACTTTGGATGAGCTAATCACGAACAAAATGCTGCGGTGAGGATTTTAGTCACGGTTAAGTCCGAGCACATGCCTGCCTGCCTGCTGCTTATGCATGCATAATTCAACCCCATGTATTCTCTATCTCTGGGAGGAAAGATGCTTTAGACAAGGTTGTGCAAAGTTTGATTGTGTGTGTGTGTAGCTGAGCCAATGACATGCTACTCCTCTTCGTGCCATTTGATACGTGTGTGTTTTGACACTCAAAAGTAAGTGGTGTGTCTCGCCAGTGCGTCTAGCCCTGGAACCAAGGCCTTGTGGGATGGATGATTAAAACAGTCTGTACCTTCAGTGACAGGACAAACTGTCAAATCACATGAAAAACAGCTGATTCTCATAAGAATGTCCAAATTAGGTAACGTAACCGACAGAATAAATCGGACTAGCTGACTTCCTCTCAGGTGGCTACTAAAGAACGTGCAACTCTTTATTTCTGTTTGAAATTAAAGCCGGATCTCTTTAGAAGGCCCTTATACAAGGTACTAGGTCTGCTTGCCTCCAGAAACCTCTTAAGACAATCAAGTTCTATGGGAACACTGCGAAACAAATCAAATGATGGGAGATAACAGAAAGCCAACAGGGCAGTTTGAGAAGTTCTAAAACATTGCTAGCATGCCAAAAAACTCATTTGATTTCCCATCAGCCTTTAAGATAACCAAGTCTACTCTCTGTTGGCTTAACTCTAGATGAGTAATTGAATAGGGGTCGGACAGCTCCACTGGTGTAAGACAGTACAATTACAATTAGACGGAATACTTCCCATGAATAACCAGAAAGAAAGCCTTAAACCCATTACTAGAGAAAACCCATTATTAAGCTGACAACACGATCGTCCTAAACATGCAATTATGCACTTTGCCAAAAGACAGGGGAAGAGGCTTTGCGCCATTGACTTCGTGGCTTTCAGCACTAATTCATCTCAAGGAATAGAAGAAGCATTTTGGCCTCCGAAACTATGACCGAACAGGCTCAGCCATTTCTACGTGCTTGTAAATGTGAGTCTGACCTGTGATGTTAGCCTTAGCTTAGTCATCTTGTTAATGGGATTTTGTTGAACAGCAGGTGAGTCATCGGAAAGACGAGAACAAAATGAGCACTTACTATCACACGTGTCCTAATTGAATGGTTGTGAATTGTACCGTAGGAACAACAAAACCTTGTCGGTTTTATTTCAGTTTCCAGTCTTTGGATTTGGAGTCTTAGAGCAGGCTTCAAGTCTTTACTAGCTGATTTGTCATGAAAATGTCAGAACATTTTCCCCAAAATGGAGAATGATTTTCACCTGCATATAAAATATCATACTTCCTTTCATCGTAATGTTAAAGTAGAGATGTTTTTGATAAACAGAAAATAAACTCATTTTCTACACTGCATTGGATTGCTGCAATTTCTCGACGTTCTGAAGCCAAACTAATTTCTCCAAGTGTGTGAATCCTATTCCAGCCCAGCTCAGCTGAAGCGGCGGCAGGCCGTTCATCACTGTGGCACTGCGGGGCGTACATCATGTAGATGTACAGTTGAGTTGCCTGTGGCCTGATTTACAGTGGAAACACAGACTCCCTCATTTGTTCTCACGCCCCGGTACTCACAGGTCTTCATCGATTAGGCCGCCACCAAGGCAAAATGCTGACACTCGCAAAAACACTCTGGCCCCCGAGTTCTCTGGGATGTCTTTGGGTCGTGTTTGTACACTGGCAGAACTTTTTTAACGCCGTTCATTTGAGAACATGCAGTTGGACCGAGTCAGAGGGGGGGGAGTCAGGTGGCTCAGCAAGTTAAGGCGTTGGCCTCATGAGCAGAAGGTTGTGAGTTCAAACCCTGGCTGTGGCTATGTGATGTTGTGTCCTTGGGCAAGGCACTTCACCCTAGTTGCCTCAGGAAGAATGTCCCTGTACTTACTGTAAGTCGCTTTGGATAAAAGCGTGAATAAATGTAAATTAGAAGGTAAGGACAGCTGGGTTTCTCCAGCCAGTGAGACAATTTGGGTGCTTACACAAACTGTAGGTACACATGTGCTGTACAAGGTAGGAAACCCAAAAACTTATCAACATGAAATACACTCATTTTCAAGACATAAACTCTACTAGAGGCACACACACACACAACCCTTCCACTAACACACGTCAGCAGACATTAAACCTGAATCCGTACCCTCTCCATTTTCTGACAATCACCAGCGATTACTTCTTCACTCTCGATGGGAGCTCTGGGGACTGCTCTTATCATGTTCAATCTGGACTCATGACACAATAATGGAGAGGAGACTTGTGTTACAGACCCAATCAATGGCACGGGGCCAGGGGCCCTTCAATAAAGACTAAGACCCCGTCTTGATCTCCATATCTGATACACGGTCTACCATATCGCATTGCTACTCATCTGATGCCAATCTCCCCAGTGTCTGTTTTCATGTTTTTTTCTATTTTTTTCCCTTCAGTTTACAGCCACTGTAATGTGATTTTGAAATACTGTACTGAAACCTAAACTGTAGATTTCGCAATAGACGCACTACTGTTCAAAGTAAACAATGACCCTCTGTCATGGATAAATAGTCTGTGTGTGTATACGCTTGACAAAATGACATTAAATGGAACTCCTTGGATAGCGAACAAAGCCTTTCCATAACGAATGATCCTTGTTAGGCCTCTTTGTCTGAAACAATGCCACTCAATGCCAGTTCAAGTATGTTGATGTGTGAGTCAATATTATGATTATTATTATGATTTTGTTAATTGTATTCTAGGTCAGGAGGAATTATTGTTTTTTTACGGTCACTCATGTGGATATTTTATAAGCAAGTACTGGCCCTCAACTGCTACTTTGCACTTCAATGCTTAGATGTATTTCAGCTTTTAATATCTAAGCTAGCTTCCATTCAAAGACTTCAGCAAGACAGTTTGTGTTCAAACTGTGATACAATATGTATCGTTTGGTTTACTTTGATCTGTCAATGTAGCCGCGCCATTAACATCTATGCAATCCTGGCTCCTGTAGTCTCAAAACATGTCTTTTTATGGGAAGCGCTCGCCAACAGCAGTGCATTGCGGTATGAAAAGAGAATGTGTTCCCCCCCCCGCACCAATGTGGCCTAAGCTATTAGGTCATATTTTCCGTTCTCCCGGTACCCGGGGATTGCAATGAAATTTAATTGAAATGATATGCTAGCAAAAGTATTTATGAGCTTGGCGTGGTCATTCCTTGTCGGCACATTCATACTCCTGTAGTTCGATGGAGGGGTCACATCTCGGACCCTTGGAATACAGGAAATGATACTAGCTAGCGCGGGTAGAGGATGATTGTCCAGTCTATAACAATGCAAGATCAATATGGGAAAATGGGAATCCTATTCAGAAGTCCTATCTGTACGAAAAGCCGGAGTTCAACAGGGCAACTCTGAATCTGATGCGTTTTGGGGATTGGACTGGAAATGGGATTGTAAAATGAATGCTTGACTAACTTTTGTGAGGTTTAGCTATTTGACTTGTTATAACAAAAATGCTTAGAAGGGCTTTTACTTGGCATTTGTCCACTCCTAATTAGCTTCAACCCATTTTCCTTCAGCACAGATTGCAAATACTTTATTATGGATTCTGTAATGGGTATCACTTTTCACATCACAGAGCACAAATAAAATAAACGTTTTTTTGTTGTGTTTTTTTTTACACCCCAGGAGGTTCCGTCAAACAGCACATTCGTCTTTCTGTCAAAAAGGAAATGAGACTGGCTGGACATCGTCTTTAATCACTTTGCTGCCACAAAACCACAAGGTGGAGTGTAGGACAGTGTGTGTATGTGTGTGAGAGAGAGGCTCTACAGTGACTAGTGCTGTTTATTAGAGAGCAACTCTCTAATTAGTGGTTGCAGCAGACCAAATTTTATACCTTTGAATGACAAAGGTATACTGAATACTGAATGTGCATTGTTTGACCCCCCAAAATAGAGAACTGGTCTGAATATTACATATAACAGGGAAACAACTTTTACTGGTTCCATGGCTTAATAAGGTCACTTTGCTCTTCACTGCTGAGACCATTCATCGTGGTGTGTTCTAGAAGGTGGAAAGACAGTGTTCATGTAAAAGTAGTTTTCAAAGGGGTGGAGGATATATTCCCCTCTTTGTTGGCATATTTGAGAAAGGGGTCCGATTATTTAGACCTCTACTAATATAGTCCTACACAAACAACTAGACCACACCATGAACTTCAATTCAGTATTCAAATCTGACACTGGTTGTGTCTATGTGTTCATGTGTTGTAATTTAATGAGAGGGGGAGAGACAGAGATAGAAATGGAGACTGGATGTTTTGAGCGTGGGATTTTTAAGCCAGAGAGAGAGAGAGAGCAAAATGCTGAAATGCTAGTTAGGTGAAGTGAGATATTCGTATTACTGGTTTTTACATTCCACTAAATGAACGACGAGCCAAGCCTGAGAGCACATAACTTCCTTTAATCCGTGCTGAGCAGTGGCGTCAGCATGTGTATGTTTATGAGGAAGGCCCGTCCGAAGTCTCCTCTTCTTAGGGATGTATTTTGATACCTTCACGTACGGCTGGTACTGACCTGCTGTATCTTATGCTAATGTCTTGTACAGCGTCTGTGAATTATCTGGAAAAGTTCTGGAATTTTCTCAGCAGCCATCAAAAAATAACTGCAAATAAAATGAACGCATTTATCCTTCTTACGGTATCGTTCCTCAAAGATAAAAGTATGAGGTTTTTGGCTGACGTAGCGCCATAGATTTTTTTACCTGACAAACTTTTTAAAAAGAAAGAGAATTTCGACAGATTCTCAGTGCTTGCAAATGCTTTTCTCTTTCTCCGTCCTTATTTTCTGAACCATCCTTATCATCCTGTCATGTTAGCTCAGGTTGGCTCAGAGTTAATCGCCCAGCAGACTCTCGAGAGGTTAAGGCATGTGCCCTTCTGTGTAGTAAAGAGTGTTCATCCTCCATGTCTCCTCAGCAGTGGAAGAAACCTATCGGCCCCCTCCACAACCCTGGCCCAGCCTTATGGCCCTGCCACCGTGTAATATGATTTCCGACACCCTTTAGGAGCAATATATTCCAGTTGATATCGTAGGTGGTCGGTGTTTGTTCTTGCTGACACGAAGGTTTAAGAGAGGTGGAGCAGGGGGGTGGGGGCTGGGGTCTTTTAAAAAAACCCTGCGTGCGTCTGTGTGTACGGATTGTGTGTGTGTGTGTGTATGTTTGCCAGTGGATGCTGGTTAATGTCCTGTCTGTACTCCACCTCTTTCTCTGAGACGAGTAAAAAAAGGGTTAAATCTATAAAATAAAAACTGTAATGTCAGTATAACTGATAAATAGTTTTTTTCTCTCTTCCTTGGAAAAATTCCATCACTGAATTTATGATTAAAAATGTTCAACAGCAGACAAGAGGGTAAATAGGTGTGGTGTGTGTGGGGGGAATCGAATCAGTTGAGCATATAGAAAATAGCAAGTTGACATGGTGGAACACGAGCTCTTGGACAAGGGAAGTATCGCCTTGGAAGTGTAATCAAATGTCCCCACAAAACTGTCCACAGTAATATGCTACTACATGGGGTTTAAGGTTGAGGCAGTTGTTCTCTTAGCTGTTGTCTTGGTAACAACAATATAGTAGTGTATAGTAGAGATACACACGTGCTTAGCACTGTACTAAGTCTCCAATACACAAATCTGCTGACCCAACATCACCAAAGGTGAAATCCGATTTAACTTCCATTTCGGGATAAATAAACATAATCATACTGAGACTGTAAAATCTGCATTGTAATTTAGTACAACTGGTAGACCACCAGTATTGTTTTCCCTTTTCAGAACCACTACTACTTGTGACAAATAAATACATAAAAAAATATGACAAATATGTTGTGTTTTTTGTTGCTGTTGTGTTGGACCAGAGCATGACTGTAAAGACATGAATTATCTACACTCGTTTGGTTTTTACTGCCCGGTACATCAACACTGTTGCCTTTTTACTGTGCATGGGAACTTCAAACATGATGAATATACCTGATGGGAACACAAACCCCATCTCCTCTCTGCTGAGACCATCCCCACCTTAATGATGCATCCATATACTGCACATCATGCATTGCACAAGTGTGTGTGAGTAAATACGTGTACTGGTGTGAGTATGTGTGTAAGAGTGTTTCAGTGCCAAACGAGGGTGTGTGTGTGTGTGTGTGTGTGAGTGTGTGTGTGAGAGAGTTGGGTAAATGGAAGAATTGAAAGAGAACACCCTTTCGAGTCGTGAATTATGCAGCAGCTGCAGCGAGTCAAAACATATGAAACCGTCCCTATGATCGACCCCTGGGAGAAGGGCTATAAGAAGAGAGAGAGAGAGAGAGAGAGAGAGAGAGAGAGAGCGAGAGAGAGAGAGAGAGAGAGAGAGAGAGAGAGAGAGAGAGAGAGAGAGAGAGCGATATACTGGAGCATGTGAGGTGTGATGAAGTTAGCCTATTTCTCCCTGTTAATTTTTTGGGGGGTGTGAATTTTGTGTTTTTGCCCACTAATAGTACTGTATGTTCCTCGCCTATCACACTACACCTGTTGTCTATACTTAACTTCAATCAAACACATTCACTATAACAACAACAAATAGGATGCCTGGAATGTCTCAATTATCCAAACAGCATCAATTAGTGTCCTACCCATGGGAAAAGTGTGGAGAGAACTGAACAGTGCAGAGTGTGTTCAGCAGGTTGAAAGGAAAGTGGGTCCATTGTAAATATTTGTCCAAATGGATGTCATCAAAAAGTTTGCCACCCACACACAAACAAACAAGGGAATTGAATCTGCATGGACTGAAAACGGCCTTGTGTTAACCGTATTTACCGCAGCATCTCCTCCAAGGAGCTTGTTAAAATGGCTTCTCCCATACAATCTTGATAAGAAACCATCTTCTCGATAAGAAACCATCTTCCTCGTATCCTTTGGAGTGCTTCTTGCCTCTAACGAATAAACACTGCAAAGCCTGGTTCACTGTGAAGGTATAAAACAGGCTTATCAAGCCATCGATGTGGCATCTTGTATGTAGGTCTGTTTATAGTGTGCTTCTGAAGTGTGCTAGACTTTCCTTTCCTCCCTGAAGTGCAAGGCTCACTGCAATAATGACTCTCCCCCCTCCTCCCTCATTGTCGCTCCTTTATCCCACTGCCTCGCTTCTCCTCCTGCTCTTAATTAGATGGGGAACATAACTGGAAACCCTTGTTCCAGCTATACGTAAATAGAGAAGCGCAAATAGACCTGATGCCCTGAAAAGGGCCCCTCTGACACAAGAGAGCACAATTAAATTACCTCCAAACTGTGATAGACAACTTGTTTACAGATCTTGTTTATTCAAATTAAGACGAGAAACATGGGAATGGGTTTGCATGCGTGTGCCTATCTGTGTGTGTGTAAGTCCTATAGTGACTAAATAAATATGGGTGACTGAGAATTCTTTTTTGAAGAAAGGTAAACACGACCATACGGGTGGCATTAGTGTCTGTGTGTGTGTGTGTGTGTGTGTGTGTGTGTACAAAGGAAAGCAAACATAACCGGCAGCATTGGCCTACCTATCCGTTGAGTCTTTAATGAGAATCCCCCTGCCAATTCCACTTAACTACCACACACACACACACACACACACACACACACACACACACACACACACACACACACACACACACACACACACACACACACACACACACACGTCCAGACAGACACCAATACATCCAGCCCATGCGGACAGTCCCCCTACTCGAGCAGACAGATTGCTTTGCCTCTAACGAAAGGCATATCCAGACAAGGCTGCGCTACTTTAAGATGAATGAGCCTTACCTCGCTACACACACACCCACAGGGGCGCCCGCTGCAGTGCTAGGGTACTGTGTGAAAAGGGCTGTGTGCAAACATGCATGTGACATGGGAGGACCGCTGCGAGGATGATGGAGGTTCTCTCCAGCCAGTGACCACCAGTCAGACTCTCCAGATATCCATTTGATTGCTCACATGACAAATGCCGAGGCGGCCAGCGAAAAAGGAGGAAGCGGTCTTTATTAAGATGGTTCCCGTGTACAGGCACGTGTCACTTCCTCGCTCCGCTGTCATTCATCACCTGTCCCAAGACTGACCTCCACAGAGAAAAAAGTCCTCTAGTAAACCACAAAAAAGTCTGGGTATATATAATGTATTTTTTCTACCTCCTCACCAGAGAAAAATCCTTGCTTTTGTGACAGAAGACCAACCTGAATATTTTGTTAAACTAATGTTTGTATGAAAAGTAATGGAGAACAGCAGGGCTCTTCAAATGAGCACATGGTGAAAAAAAGCAGAACTATTACTCTCTTCTAACGAAGTCGTGACTGGATTAGCCGTTCATTTCCAACATGCTGTGTAAATAAGGAGGGTCGTCTCGGTCTTTCCTTCGGTTACGCTGTTCCAAGTCACGTGTGTTAAAGAGTTTTGGAGTTTGGAGTTTGCATATCTTTTGACTACCATCCGTGAGGAGAGGATGATTTGTTTGGTTCCTTGTGCTTGCCTGACTAGGATTGAGCTGTTTGCCAGGGCAATGAAGTGCATCCCTGATGCAGGTGCAACAAAGGTGGACACAGCCTGGCCGCAGACTTAGCACGTTTGTTTAGGTACTGGTGTACTGTGACAGCCAAACCCATACGCAAGTTTGTGGGACATATATTTGACACTTCGTCAAGGTACTATTGAACGCTAACCCTGACAAGAGTAGCACTACAGTGTTTAATGCATGGGTGTCCAATCCTGGTCCCTGAGGGCCGCTGTCCTGATGGCTTTAGATGTTTCCCTGCTCCAGCAAACCTGATTCTAATGAATGGTCATTATGAGGCTTCCATGGAGCTTGATAACGACCCATTCATTAGAATCAGGTGTGCTGGAGCAGAGAAACATCTAGAATCTTCAGGAAAGCGACCCTCGAGGACCAGGATTGAACACCCATGGTTTAATGTTCTGTTGACAGCCTTCAGAGGAGGTTGCATTCAGTCTTTTAGCAGGCGCTCTCATCCAGAGCGACTCACCGCAGCTCCACCAAGCGCTCTGCCGTGTTTCTGCCATGTTTCACGTGCCACAGGGCCATGTTGCCGCCGCCGCTAGCTCAGCTAATGCCCCTGGATGTTTGCCACATCGTATGTCACAGAGTCTCCAAAGAGTTATGGGTTTAATATCATGACCGGCAGCCAGGTCAATTTGTCCAGCAGCTCCTCAAATGGTCAATGTGATTATATTTTACTCAGCCACATCGTTTTATGAGCTGCCTGTTAAAATGTGTTTGTAGAGCTCTTTGTTAGCTATCCAGGGAGCAGTTAAGATTGAACAGTGGAGGTTTGATTGTCTGAAATGGATCTATGTCACCCTGCCTATTTGGCAGTAAACACATTTAGTTTATTGCGAAAATATAAGGCTAATATTGGTTCTGGGGTTGAATATCATGTCCTCATATCTCATCATTTGAAGAGACTGCACAGCTCGTGGTACATCAAACCACCACCAACCCCACCCTTATCGAACAATCCTCTCGAAACACCTGCCACAGTGACTTTCTTCTTCTGAAAACAGGTACTTATGGATTTGCATATGCAAAGTACCTGCCATGCACCTGCCTGACAGCATGACAATAGCTTCCACATGTTCCCAGAAACCGGCATCGCTGAATACACACGCAATAGAGGTTTTCCACAGCCCATGTCCTCGTTTACTTGAGACAAATAGGAAGGTAAAAAAAACTGGGCCACAGATATTTGGGGTGGAAACCAGGCAGAGATGATGAAGGGCTTTGGGCTAATTTCTACATCTAGACCACGAGGACTCTGCTGGTCTCTGGGGAAGGAAGAGAGCCTTGCGTTGTTTTCCAGCTTTTGGTAGCTAGGTGATACACAGGATCTGATGCTGCTAGAGTCTCCATGTTTACTTTCTTGTCTCTCTCTCTCTCTCTCTCTCTCTCTCTCTCTCTCTCTCTCCATCCCTCAGTCCGTTTCAACGTCTCGTTTTTTTGTCCCTACCTCGCTCGCTCACTCACACCTTTCGCGTCTTCATCATTTATCTCACCTGACAATGAGTCTGGCATGAGCAGACTGGGCGGCTAACTTCAGTTTGTTCTCCGTTTCAACCTCCTAACGCGCACAAGTTTTCCTCACGTGCCTTACATGAGGGTTTCGATTGTCTGGTTTACAGTCCAGGTTATAGCAAGGGCCCTTCGACACAAGATGGCGCCACGCATGGCAGCCTCGGCAGCCATGGCAGCTTCGGCAGGATCGATCGTTCGTTTTGGTAACATAATTTCTGCGTTGTGCCATATATTTTCTATGTTTGCTATTTCCTGCCACCATAAATTCTGTGTTTTTGAATCTTGCGTGGCGATGGCAATGGATTCAGATTCTTTCCATGTATCGCTAGAAGCGTTGCTTGTCTTTGGCTCTTTGCCAGGTAAGCCATTGAGTTTCAGGAATCCCAGCGTGTGGCCCCACCCTCTCCGAGGTCTTACCTGTACGGTGGATGAGGAGCTGTGTCTCCTGGTGGTGGTCGTAGACATGGTGGTTGTGGTCTCTATGAAGGTGGTGGACATCTCAGGGGGCATGGCAGTGGTTCTGGCCGACCCAGCCACATTGGGCACGTCGCCTACCAACCGCACACTACCGTTGATCTTAATGTTAGGGTTGCCCTCGGCAGCCATGTTGAGGACCTTGAGGCCGTTGTAGTAGAGGCCAGACAGCTGGCCCTGGAAAGGGCGGTTGTGGTCGCTGCCGCCGATCACAACAGTTGCCTGGGTGTTGAAAATCGTGAGACGTCGACCTGAGGAGAGGACCACATTGACAACATTCACCGAACGTGTTTTTGGGGTTTGCTTGTTTCACATGTATTCATTTTTTTTTACATTTATTCGTTTAGCAGACGCTTATATCCAAAGCGACTTGCAAGAAAGAGCGTTACAAAAGAGCATCGGTCACTGAGCATTGCAACGTGCTAGACCCAAGAATATAGCGGGCGTGTAGATTATGGAACATACATCGTGGGAAAACAATAAGTGCCAAGGGAAGAGCTGTAGGAGCATTTCACCGTTTTCCAACGACATACGGATCCTCGTATTTGATTGCGCACCCTTGTCACTTGTTTGAAAGTCGTTTAATGTCAATAGAGCGCTTAGGAAATAAAATATCCCCAAATATCAGCTCTATTATTGTGTTTTAACTGTAATTACCTGTATCTGGGATGTGAATTTGAACAGAATGAAAGAAATGGAGCCCTTGAGACCGAAGCAAGTCAGCTAAATGCGGGGACAGGGATCAGGAGTGTACATGAGGTAAGCTGGGAGGCGAAGCCTGATGGCGGGAAAGGCCACTTAAACAGTGGACTGGTTCATACGGTCGAAGGCCGAAAGCCTTAAGGTGATTGAGACGGTGAGAGCGTTTATTTGTCTCTCTTGGATCACGATCTTCATCATGACCATGCAGCATCGTTGTATGTTTATCGTCCTGATCCATCACCATTACCATCATCCCTCGATTAGAATGGGCATGTTTCCACCATGACCCAATGAATAAATATTATCAAAAGCATATAGGAAGGAAAAGATAACATTCAGTTTGAGATTACACGAAGCAAAGGGAGGAGAGGGCTGATGTGGGTGGGATTCATAGCGAACAACCAGAGTCTGACAGCTGAAACTATAGTGAGAACGCTTATCTTTCTGTGATTCATTGTATAATAAAACCTGAAAAAGTCAAGCATAAAACATAATGGTAATGTTAAAATCATACTGTAGTAGGATGGTAATCCAAATGAAAGCTCTGGTGAATAATATTTTATGGTATGCAGATTCATGCATTCCATCAAGTTACATTAATTACAATTCCGTTTTTTTACCTTATGTAAATTTACTGAAAATACCTCCCTAATGTTTTAACAACAAATGAAGGTCTTTAAGGATAAACTTGTTCAAGCATTACGCTGAATATCTGGAAGAAAGAAGCCAAACTATCACAGTGTCAAGATGGGAAAACAATTATGTGTCAAAGCAGACAGCTGTCAGATATGTTTGTTTGTGAGGTTTACCTTTTTCCTGCAGCCAGTCTTCAACAGGCCGGTGGTATTTGAAAGGGATTTTCTTGTTGGCCATTTGGTAGCGTTCGTTATCGCTGTTTCCTAAAGTTTAAGAAAACATGTATGAAAAAAAACATACAGTCTCACCTGAACCCTTTTAATCATGATTTGCCAATCATTTTCATGCAAAAAGGATGTTTAAAAAATATGTTATATATTATGTTTTGTTTATAGTTAAAAGAGTTTTCAATGGTCCCAAGGTGCGCTTATGCTTATTCCCTTTCGTAACAATTCATCAGGTAGAGATAGCCAGTAAAACGAAGCACACAATGTATTTTTTATCAATTTATATCAGAATCATGCAATATCATTCAGATTAAATACATTTCACAAGGCTGTTCCTTCGTAGTACGACCATCCACGATAACGCGAGACTAAGACATCAAAGATCTCTTTACAAGATCATATTTTTTTCACTTCCCAGACGAATCAAGCGTCTGTGTGAGCGCGTGTGATGTGTAGATATTTTCATCAAGGACTCCGTGAAGGCTTTCTTGAAGCAGTATTCCAACAAGTTTGCTGGGTTGGGGTAAAGCGTGTGCGAACGTGTTTTACGCGAGGAGTGTGTGTGTGTGCGTGCGTATTTGTGTATGGGGATGTGCTTGTGTGTCAGAGGAGTGGGGTGAATATAATTAGTTTGGGTGGGATGCCAGCGCCTGCTGTTTCTACATGGATGTCAAGCGGAGAGGGAGAGACATGGGGCCGCACAGGAACCCAGGCTGCCACAGGGCACAGTAGGATCCAAATTTCAAGACCCAAAGGAGAGGGCACCTGGCAGCTCACCTAAAGCGAACCCCCCCATTCAATTTTCTTCTCCAAAATATGGATACAAGCCAACCATACACCTCCTTTATCTAAACCCTGCCCTGTGAGGCATGGCAGGTAGCTGGCCATCAAATCAAAGCGTGTGTGCCTGTTTGGGGGTCTGTGTGTGTGTTTTGTCTGTGTGTGTCTGCATGAGCACGTCTGCGTGGATGTCTGGAGACACAACGGCTGCTTCTGACGCTTGTCTAATGTAAATGGAGTTTGCACATCAAACGAGGAACTGTACAACACAAACAGCATCAATGTCAAGGATGTTATACATCACTCTTGCTAATGTCTACAGACTGACTGCTTGGTGGGTGGACGTCATGAAATAATCGCTGGTAAATTACCACAAGATGAATTTATGTCACGTCCTATTTGGAACTACCCTCATAACCAGGAGTATTATTGTCACATAACACGACCAGTCACAGACGAAGGTTACGCAAGTCTAATGTGTTTGTGTGTTTTTGTTTGAGCATGTGTACACATGACCCCAGAACACCTCACCTTTCTTCCATTCGTTCTCTCTCTCTCTCTCTCTCTCTCTCTCTCTCTCTCTCCTTTCTTCCTTCCTTGCTTGTTCTCTACTCTTAATTCCATATCTCGAAACGTCTTTTTCTGCTTTTTCTTCATTCTTCCCCGTCTCTCCAGTTGGACCAATGGCTTCATTCAGTCTCAGACTCCCCCCCCCCCCCTGTTTCCGTTACCTTGCTGCCTGGCTGAGTTGTCCACTGCCCTAAAATAGGAACCTCATTTTGGGGAGACTCCCCTCTCCCCCCCACCACCCCCACCACCCCCACCACCACCCCACCACCCGGCCCCCCTTCGCCTCTCAATGTCGTCCGGAGACAATACCAGTGAGAGGTGCCTTTATCGGATCATTCGCAGTGGCTCTCATTTAATCGGGGGGGGGATTAAACAGGCGGCTCGTACCGAACAGCTTATCTAGAACCACCACCACGCCTCAGCCACCCCACCCACACACCCAGTTACGCTGCCCCCAACTCTCCATTCCACCTTCCCATTCCTATCACCCCCCCCCACCCCCCCAAGGACAGATTTATTGGGGCGGCCCGATTCTGGTTTCTGATAGCGGTAATTGTATTTGGCGTGTAGGGGTACAGGAGGATTCATCTTGCACCCAGGACAGAGCCGTTACCTTAAATCCTCTCCTTGGGACGGAGGCGGCCTGTGGTGTTTCGTTTCCTTTCACCCCTGGTCCCCGTTCTCCCTCCAGATTTGGCAGTGTTTTCCGTCCTCTTTCAATCCTCTATTTACTCTTTTGTCATCTGTCTTACCTCTTCACCTCCCTCCCTCCCTCCCTCTCTCCCACTCTCTCTCTCTCCCTGTATATCTCTTCACGTCTATCGCTATCCCCCCCACGTCAACCCAAACTGGAAACCGTTTGTGTTGGCAAGTTTTCAGAAGAAGACAGGAAATCTGTCTTGGGTGGGCATTCTTTCAACCGTCAGCACTGCGGCAACATCAAAGATCTCTTCATTTCAGTCGCTAGCAAAGTGCAAGTACGCACCCGCGTGCACACACACCCCTCGTACCTCTCTCCCGTCCCCCCGGAAGGAGGACATTGCCGATCACAATCGCGAGTGACATGTTCGTCAAACGCGGCGCGCAGGGGACGCCTCCTTAGCGCTTTCAAAGTGGGAGCAAGTGAGGCCGACAGACCTGTCCATCAATCCGATGCGTACGGAGGATAAGGGGGTCGATCTGACACGCTTATCAAAGCCCCCCCCGAGCCGTGGGCCCCCATACTGGTTTCCTTTCGCTTGTCAAAAGCAGACCCTGGGAAGGCCTGCCCTGCGGACCGCTTCTCTGTCTGTCTCCATTGTGACTGAATGGGGGGGGGGGGTGGGCACCTGTGACAGCGCCGACCGTCATAGGATGCTTGAGATGCGGTCCCTTTCATTCCTATGAAACATAGGGGGGGGCTTGCTTGTGCAAATGAAAGCAATCATCCTCAAACACACAGTATGGTTCCTGAATGCTACTTCTGATAAGCCAGGAAGAGGCTTCTGTGTTTTCTAAAGCAATTTTGCAGCAGAAAACGTTTTCTTCTTTTTTTTTTTGCGTCTCTCCTATCCTCCCTCTCCTTCGGTTTCTCCCTGGTGCTCTCTCTTTCTTCGAGAACAGACACCACTGCGGCGATAGACCCCTATCTTCAGGAACGGTACCTCGCGAACCTCGTGTGGAAGAAGGATGGGAAGAGAAAAAGCCTTTGTTGAAAGGCCAAAGGGGAGAGAAATGTAGCGCTATCTGAATCAGCTGTGTGGCTTTTTAATAACAAAATGAGAACGGTTGCATTCGTTCATTAAGTCTCTTAAATTGTAAAAAAATTGCAAAATCTGAGTAGAATGGGTTATGGTTAGTGTACCTTTTCTACAAAACATTTCATGACAAACATGCCACTGGGAGCCAACATTAAAAATGTCTCAGCTACTGTAATTTTAATTGACATGACATTTATAAGTGATCTGACAGGTTTACATTGATGCAACGTTAAAATAGGAGTTGACCATCCGTTCAAATAAGTCATGGTTTAGCATCAAAAAGGCTTTATTCTCATCTGAATATCTAAACAGGTCTTCCATCTCAAACTGTTTTTTTTTGTGCCACAGATGTAACTGTCTCTTTTTTTCAGGATTTAATAGCAGTTATTCACATGAAAATATATTTCAAATTATATTATTATTATATTATAAAATATATTTACATACACATTCAAGGTCATTTTTAAGAAACTAAATCTACTGGGAGTCAGGGGGCTCAGCAGTTGATGATTGGAAGGTTGTGAGTTCGATTCCTGGCTGTGGCTCTGTGATGTGGTGTCCTTGGACAAGGCACTTCACCCTACTTGCCTTGCTTTGGATAAAAGCGTCTGCTAAATTAATATTTATATAAATTCTTTAACTGTATGGTCTGAAGAGTATTTAGGACTTGGACTCGATCATTGTTGCTGTTCACAGTTCTTTAAATTCCCCCAAAATGTTGAACAATACAAGGCAATTGCTGTACAAGGATCAAATCTGTTAAAAAATGTATGAGTCTACTTGTCTTTGTTTAAGTTAATAGATTGCTATCCACTTGAGTGGGTTTCTTCACCGGATATGGAGTACAAGGCCGGAGGCTAACATTAACACAAATGTTAATGCATCAAAGTACTTAAAACAAAGCATCAAAGTACTTAGAATATGTATTTTTTTAGTTTATAATTCAGTTTCTGGGAGCTCAGTGACTGCATTTCTGATTCTTTCTCACATTATTTGATTGTGGTTGATGGAGTACGGTAGGATACGACTTTAGCTACACTAAATCGTTCCTGAAACATTTGGTGCGAATGTTGCACAGTCCATGGTTGGACATTATATTTATCTGAAAGGTTTCAATATGATGGTGGAGGAGGACCACTATTTGATATGCTTCTGGAGGAGGGAGTGTATCTGGTAACGTGCAACCTTGTTTGTTTTTGCATAAATGTTTTTGCATAATTGCATAATTTGTCTGAAGCATTTAGGAAAATAGAACAGACATAATTTAGGTCTAACTTAACATTAAATAGCTCTGAAATGATGTATCAATTATTGAGAGGAAAAACTATGTTCGTTTTTTTCGATAGAGGTCACAGGGACACTAAGTAGAGTGCTTTTCTGCTCGTCCGCTAAATTTAACTTGCACATCTAATGCAGGTTGTGTAATTACACTACATTTGTCTCTAGTTTAATGTTACTCTACCTGATTTAATCCAGTCAACAGCCTACTTTTCCGGTGTGGGAAACTGCTTGCAATTTCAAATGTTTTAACCAATGCAAAACCTTTCGGATGTAGTAAGTAGAAAGAAGTATATCTAATATAATCAGAATGTTATATATCAGAGTACAGAACTATGTTAGCATAGTGACCTGACCTCTAGGGTGGATTCCGCTGTAAGCAGACTGTCACAAACAATGTGATATCTATCTTCACAGATACTATCTTTCCATTAGTGACAGAATATGATGTTGGGGGTAGATTGGACTTCACATGCGTACATTCACACGTGCACATACACCTACGCACACGTGCACACGTGCACACACACACACACACACACACACACACACACACACACACACACAACCCTGATGGTAACAAAATGATCCTGCAATTTCACTGCTATATACTGTGGAAGGAACATTGGTGGGATTTAGTTTGTGGTAACCCAGGTAACCAGACAGAGGAGCCCATTGTGGGAATAATTGTCTGCTATTTTCTCTGTAGGTCTGCAGTGTTACTGACACTGAGGCCTGGGGAGTAAGCAGAGATAGGAGGAGACACATCATGGAAGAAGGAGCTCGAGAAGATTAGCTTTTGGCTGTCTCGTCCACTTCCATGGTACGCATGTCGACGTTTGACCATATTTTCATCCGTCTCCAGGCTGGACGTGTTCTTGCTCTTTGTGGCGCCCTTCTGGATTATTTCTGCATTATTAAACACTTTGTCTCATCCGTTGTTTTCACCACTCCCTCAAGTTTCACACTCAAACTGGCGAAAGACTGTTCCCACGTTATTTTGACAAGCGATTGGGTAAATCTTACTCGGAACGAATTACCGAACGCATGCAGCAAAGAATGGGTAAAGGGAGCATGTGAATATGGCACTAATGATCCTGATACACCAACACAGATGTTGCCATATAAGACAACGAGATTGAGAAATAGCCTTGAATTCAAGGGTGCAGCTGGATGTTGCACTGTTGAAAAACACAGTGACAAGATGGATCGCGTGTCCTGGTCATGCTGTGTAGAGTTGTGAGAGGGATGGGAACGGAAGCGAGGAAACCGAGGAAAGGCAGGGAACATATTTTTTTGGTCCAAACATATTTAGGAAGAAAAAAAGGTACAAAAACATACAGTATGTCCGTTGACAATAAAGGTGAGTCGCCAGGTACATCTAGTTTGGTCCGTCAGATTCTGGGCTGCCGTCCAGAACTGCTAGACAAAAAGCGCCCATCATCTAAGAAATGACTCCTGGCCCCACAGTAATGAAGGTCGTGAGCTTTAGTATCTTCATTGATGGGTCAGCAGGTGTTTTCAGCCAGCTCTGCGCTCTCTTCAGAAGAGAAGGCAGCTGAAGGAAAAGAGTGGTGTTCCAAGTTCATTATTAGGGGAGTTCTTAACGATGAGCCACATCTAATTAGGGTATTGAACGGTTCAGGTGACTTAAGTAGGCAGGATGATAATTGTTTTAGAAACGACACCATTTGGGAAAAGGTCAGCGTACGAACTGAAGGGAATATACAGTATATATCTTATATTTGGAGACGAGACTCAATGAATGTGATAGCTGTTTTTAAAGTCTTTAGAGAGAAGCAATACTACGTGTCCTTCCCTCCCTTGAAATATTTGAGACAGACTGAGGTGAGTTTTAATACCTTTAATAGGTTTGGCAAAAAGAGGGTGGCAGATCCATTAAGGATTAATACCTCCAAGCAAAACGAAAATAAGAGCAGATGTTTCCAAAACCATTACCGCCTTACACGTTGGTCCATTTCCCCTGTATTTTTACTTAATAGCGTTTACTGTCCCAAAGCAACACATACTTAAAAGGTTTGTTCAAAAACTTTGCTGTTATTGTGAAATATTCTAGCTGTCTTAAGTGGAATCTATGTCTGTTCGTTGTTGCCATGCATGTCTTAATGGTTTGCGGACGAAAAGGCCATTAGTAAGAATAAGGATGACTTTTAAATGGTTTTGTTTATCGGTATTATCTTCAGATGAGAACAGCCGGTTTCGATTTTAAATCAAGATGTTCGCTTCATAACACTACCAAACATTTCATCACATTCACTACTTCTATTCGTAAGAGACGTTAACACGATAAAACAGCTGACAAACCTACTGCGTTTCTTCAAGGCTTTCAACTCATGCTGCATGCGGAAACAATACCCCAGCCACATCAGATTTCCAGCACCTCCACTGTGGAGTCTGCCTCACGGCTGAGGCCAGACCACCACATCAACCTATGCGGCTCTGCCTGTAGTAGAACATGTATTTTTCAGGGATACTCTGAGCTGGGCAAACCCTGTGAACATGGAGTGCTTGACAAATAAACCAGAGGGTCAACGTCTACTGTACTGTAAGCGTCTGGTTCCCTTATCATTGATGTTGTAACATTTACATTTATTCTTTTAGCAGACGCATTTATCCAAAGCGACTTACAGTAAGTACAGGGACATTCACCCTGAGGCAAGTAGGGTGAAGTGCCTTGCCCAAGGACACAACGTCATATAACCACAGCGGGGGCTCGATCTCACAACCTTCCGATCATGAGGCCAACGCCTTAACCGTTGAGCCATCTGACCCCCTGTTGTTGGATTTTGCCTGTAATCATGTTCCAGTAGAATTTAAGTAACTGAACTAAAGGCCTTTTGAGTGGAATACCAGTATGGCTCGCAAATATCTTGATAAGGCTTTGACATCACGAGGGAGAAATACGATGGCCTCGTTTTGCTAACATAAAATGATCAGGTCCTAAAAAAACAAGGCATAACGACACTCGATTCCGATACCTTGACTAATTGAGTTACTCTTTAAACCAGGGGTCTCCAATCCTGGTCCTCGAGGGCCGCTGTCCTGAAGGTTTTAGATGTTTCCCTGCTCCAGCATTCTGATTCTAATGAAGGGTCGTTATCAATCAATCTGCGGAGGTGTGTTTGAGCAGGAAAAGATCTAAGACCAGGATTGGAGACCCCTGCTTTAAACCATGCAACCTGGCTGTAATGAATGGGTCATGCTAGCATGCATGGGTCAATGCTTTGTTTTTTGAGGACTGGAGGACTGGAGTTTGACACCCCTGGTTTAGAGTGTAAGATGAACTGGGATCTGTCAGTCCAGCAACGAGAGCATAGCTGGCCTGTGAGGAAGTGTCAGATGGCAAAAAGGAAGACAGGTATAGAGAGAGGGAGACAGAGAGAGAGGGAGAGAGAGAAAGAGAGAGAGACAGAGAGAGAGGGAGACAGAGAGAGAGAGAGGGAGAGAGAGAAAGAGAGAGAGACAGAGAGAGAGGGAGACAGAGAGAGAGAGAGGGAAAGAGAGAGAGAGAGAGAGAGAGAGAGAGAGGGAGAGAGAGAGAGAGAGACAGAGAGAAAGGCGATTTATTTCCGTGCACCGTGACTTGGCTCCCAGGCCCGTGCTCCCGTCAGAAATCCCGTGCCTGTTTGTGTTGAAATAATGAGGCCGCCGCTGTGGAGCTGCGCGGAGAATTAACGTGAGTGACTGTGGCAGGGCTAAGAGCCACGGAGGAGAACGCAGCCCCGCCGTACAGTCCGTCTCCAAGCTTGGCAGGTAGAAGGGGGGGGGGGGGGGGGGGGGACGCCATTCTTACGGGAGGTGTACTCACTTCCAGCGTACCTGTCAGGTTTGCCCACCTCCTCAGAGCTACTCCGGGCAGCTTGAAGAGAAGACAGTCCCTGTGGGGTTGCTTCTTGGTCGGAACGGTGTAGTGAGAGAGCGTTACGTAACTATGGAACTAAGGCTTTAACCGTTTTTTTCGGTGTTGTTGTTTTTGCCTTTTTGTTTATTTCCCCGGAGCTGTTTCACTGGATTGAACTTTAACATGCTCATTGCCAAGTGAGAACTAGGGGGAATGAGAGTCTAGTGAAGATGGGTACAGAGAGAATGACCCAAAAATAATGGTTGCCGTGCTTAGTGTGCTACTCTGAATGACGACACTGTTGGGGGCATGCTTTCAAAGCTGCACACCATTAATATTCATGTTAAGTTTCAACGAGTGGAGCAAGAAGTCTATGCAATTTTTTCTTAAAAGGTCTTAATAGCAAACATACACCCCTACTCTTTCAAATGCAGGCATTTAAACTGAAATCATGTTTAATGTCTTAACTGTGTTAAGAAAATCTGAAGGATTGTTGTGGGAAATCTTTATCTCTGGGAAGTTCAACCAAAGCAAATGTTTTCACTCTAGATTTCAGGTGTAGCCTTTTAAGAATGCTTCAGCATGACTATTAACCTCGACTGCATGGAACTTATTTAAGAGCAAAATCAGGGGATACGATTTTATTCTTCATAAGCAATTATAAAACTAAATTGTTTATTTTGGGGGGGGGGTTTCCTGTAGCCTGTAGTAAACTTCCAATTACCAACAGCAACTTATGCTTACCAACAGCAAGTACAGTATGTTCCTTTGTAGGTTACCAACAATGTTGCTGGTGATGAAACGTGTCATGTAAGGCGCATGGAACGTACCAGTAGGGAAGTGCTCGTTGATGGCCCAGTTGTCCACCTGTAACGTGGCATTGCCCCCGTTTCTGGTGAAGCGGACCACATGGTACTTCCCGTCGTTCACTGGCATGCTGTTCTCCGTCACGCTATTGTCCACCGTGCCGATGTTGAACGTAACTCCGATCTTCCCTTGTTGCTGCGGGAAGTGAAGAGCAATACAAAATGGTTTAAGCCACGGAATGTTCTAAAGCTTCTTAAACATTCTGAGTTGTTTTCTGTGGCATGCATTTGACTCCTAATTGATTTTGTGCGTGGCCTTATTCTAGGTGTCCGCTTTTGAAGGACTAAATGTATAATAGACCTCACAAAAATAAATTGACAGCAAAAGTTCACTACATCTAGAATGGTGTTCTTTATGACTAAAAAGTAATATCATTACGCTTTCCGTTTCACAAACTTTAATGTGAACAAAGCAAGGAGGAATGGCCAACACAACTCATGGAGGATACACAGACATGTTTGTAGGCATAGTACAGGAAGCAAGGGAAGAACTCATACAAAAGCTCTGGTAAAAATTCAGAGGAAATGTATCCAGGAAAAGCTGTTACTCCACTACCACCATGAGAAATTGTAACCAGGATGATATTATACTGTTACATGGAGCGTTTAGATAATTCAAAAGATGAAAAAGCATCTAAATGTAGACAGCTAATGCATTTTTGTTAGATCTTCTGCCATGCACTTTCCGGGCAGATTTCATAAGAGAGAACACTTTTACTTGGCCTGTAGCGTGACTTTTTGATCACAGACATTTGCCTCACTTCCTTATGACGTTTTTTTTTCACATTTGTGTAACATCAAGAAGCTTTCCTAAAATAACACCCACCCGTCATCTTAGTTGTGTGAAGCTGAGACGTTTTACACATCTACACTCCTCTATTTCTGGAAAAGTCTAGTCATGGTAGCTTTGGTAGTTTAAGTCAAATTTAGTCTATTTAGCACGCCGAGTACCGTTTGAGGTAAAAATAAAAGCAGAAAAGGAATACAAAATAAATCATTTTAACAACATTACTTCGGTGACACTGCTTCGTAAATGATATGCACATGGTTTGTGACAATTCTGAAAGGATTTATTTGGTTAAAAAAAGCAAATACGTCGACCATGAAATCTGATCTCTTTCAAAGACCAGACCAACACACCCTATCATCAGGGCTCTTTGAGATATCCCCCTTCATTTAAGTGTATTCAGCCCATTCACTGATAAAGATGCCCCACAGAGCAGTCTTTCTTCCTCAGAGCGTTGCGGAGGGAGGAAAGGCTATTTCATGCCATTACCTGCGCAACATTGATAAGTGGTTAAAATGTAACAACCTTTCCGTTGAGACGCTATGTAAACAGATGATAATGAACTAGGGACCTGGTTTCTTCCTTGGGAAGCCCAGATGACGCGTGTTTCGTTCAGAAAGAGAAAAAGCTAAGAGTCAACATATCACAGAGTCACATATAACATGAAAATGGAGGATTTGTCATAACTATTATTTCCCTGGTTCCACAACAATGTCATGTCCTAAAGGCAAAGCCCTATTATTTTAGATAGAATTAGATAATATTTTGTTTTACTCAGCAATTATCTCTGTGCAACATGCCACTGCACGTCATTCCAAAGTTACAGTCTTTAGCATCGATATTACTTCACTAATCTCTGTACATAAAACAATTGTAGTTTTGAATTTACTTAGTTGTATTTTTCTTCGATGTGACAAGACGCTAATGTTGAGCAGTCAGCTACAACAACAAGCTGTTAACACAATTAAAAGCCCCCCCAAAAAAACAACAAACATCACTTGTAGTGACAGAAGAGGACAGATGAATCTTGGAGTACCTGTAAGAGAAGGATGTGCTCATGTGCTGTAATAACTCCATTAGCGTCTTACATCAAAGGAGCTACAACCATATCTTTCCATTTGTCACTTTGCCAATTCTAAAACAGTGGCTCCCTACTATGTACGCGCATGGAATTCATTGTTCAAAGAACTTCATAGTCAGTTAAATCAGTTAGGTTGTCAACTTCATTTGTCAACAGAGGCAGTAAACACAAGTTGTCAGTTTCGAGGTTTTGAGGTTTCGAGGTTTGATGGCTGTTTTGGTGTGTTGCCCTTTATGTGGCTCAATCTACCATATGTGTAGAGTAAGCTTTAGAAATGTACGGCTGGAAAAAAGGGTGAAAGGGTTAGCGGTCAAGTCCAATGCAGAAGTGATCGCATCATGCATTTGGAAAGGGTTAGACCACAACTCATTAATAATACAAACTGCACGTCCATTGCACGTCCAAACTGCACATCTGCACATCGCATCATTTACACTAACTGTACATACATGCAACTCTGTAAATTCTGTTAAATACTGTAGCATCTTGTACTATACAGCTGTACATTTGTCTTAAATCAGTTTAATCTGTACATACCCTGTATATTCTGATTATACTGTACATACATACTGTACAATTATATTCTGTTGTAATAACTGTTTTGCACTTCTGGTTGGATGCTAACTGTATTTTGTTACCCTGTACTTGTACCTGTGTAATGACATTAAAGTTGAATCTAATCTAATCATTGTATTCCACTTTCCATCTTGTGTGCTTTCATTTGACACTGGCACTGGGGTCCGTGTGACATTGTCCAAGCAGACATCTGTTTCTATGGAAGGTCTATCCAGATAGTTGAAACAGACAATGTGCGATCAAGAGAAAGACTGAGCGTCAGAATACAGTCATACTTGAACCCTAAAAAAGCACCCAGAGCATTGTTTTTTAGTTTTTTTTTTGATCTTTAATTCCGCCTGACACAGATAGTCAAACAAAACCGTTATCATCCAACGACGGTCAGTCAGAAGAGCAAACATTTTTAAAAACAAACACACGATTCTCAAAACACCCAAACATCACACAAACACACACATACACACACACACACGTGCTCCTGCTTTCACAGACTTGGAGGACAAAAACAAAACGACACACCACCAATGACCCTGCACGTCTACCTCAGCATTTGAAACCTCCTGATCTGCCAGGACTATTAGCTGGTCAATAAAAGGCACAGGAAAAGAACGCAGAAGATTGGGGAGAATTATTCGCCCAGGGTGTTCCAGGAGTTCCTGGCCTCACTGCTGTGGTTTATGAAGATATCAAACATGTTGATGAGGCAGAACGAGCCTTTTAATTCACTGGCTGCTGTTCCCGTTCCTGCTGCTGCCACTGTTGCTCGGTTTGTGCCAAGGCGGATAGCATACTGCAAACACAGGCAGATGCCAAATCTGCAGTGCATTTACTGGATTGACAGTCATGCAGGGCAAAGGAGAGAGAGGGGGAGAAACAGAGAGAGAGTTTTAGAAGGAGTTCGGGATGACGAGCGGGAAAGCGAGTCAGAGTGAAGAGGATGGAAAGAACAAAAAAAGTGAGAGAAAAAACATTGGCAGGTAGAAAGAAGGTAGGACTATTAAACTGAAGAAGCGCACTTCATACTTGCTACTCAATTTGACTCTAGTGTTAAGAATTAAGTACTGTCATCTCGACCATTTGGTACTTTTAAAGTTACATTTTTGACATACAGACAGTCAGGCAAAGCAACAAGATAACGTTATTACGAGTTGGATTTAGTAGATTCCAGTTTTGTGCTGTTAGAGGCTGATGGGTAAAGAGTGCTGAGGAAAAACACACAAAGAGTCATCTTAACCAGAGCATGATGTTCTGAAATGTAGTTGTTGTTGTTGCTTTTACCACAGCAGCCATAATGATACCTGAGGCATGATAGGGCTGTAAGTGGGCGGCCCTTGCGCAGGAGTAGTGCACTTTAGGGTCCCAAAGTTTACCAGGAACACATGTTCCCTACGCACACATCAACCCCAATCTCCCCCCTCAGCCCACCTTCATTTTTTGTTCTTTCAAAGCACATCAGGTAATTGCCATCCACAGGCGCTGTGGAAACACGACATATCTGACCAAGCTAGCGAAGTTCCGGGAGATGGTGAGGGTTAAAGGTGGCCACAGGCAGGCAAAACAACATCAGCTAATGGGTTAGCACCACTGATCATGAAGGTGAAGGGGGTGAAGTTGATTGACAGTGTTGTTTGTCATTTCTTCATCCATTGTCTTGTATAACGTTTTTTGTTTGTTTTGAGGGGGTCTGTGGTTTCCCTTCGTGTATGGTGCCGGGAAAATAGTGCGCTCGAAGCACCTTTGACCATTGGCCTCCCTGGAGTGGAGTACTGTCCTGCGTTTTAACAAGAAACAGACAACAGCTGAGACATTCGACGAACGCCAAATGTGTCTGGCTGAACAAAATGAAGGGGGGGGACTAGATCGCTGACATGAGCCCATAACAAAAAGTGGTTCTAGTTTCAGGTGCTGAAGGAAGGAGAACACACGAAGGAAGCTGGGGGAGAACTCAAGAGCGTCAGTGAAAGGGTCAGCATCAGTCAGCATCTGCAGTCCGCATCGAGGAAGAACGTGTCACAGTTAGGGCCATACGGATGGAAGACTAATTAAATGATGGAAATCTTTTTTCAGGCCTGCGTAGAACGCAAAGCAAATGTAAAC
The DNA here is from genome assembly GCA_030340665.1 of Neosalanx taihuensis. NCBI lineage: Eukaryota > Metazoa > Chordata > Actinopteri > Osmeriformes > Salangidae > Neosalanx > Neosalanx taihuensis. The sequence goes on along the minus strand of CM059296.1, from coordinate 5,200,903 downwards.
AGGCTTGTCATCCACGAGAGAAAATTAAGTCTTGGATTTCAACATATTTTTCAACATATTTTTAGCATGCTAAAATCTTACAACTAGGACTACATCAGTTGAAAAAGAACATACTAAACTAACTAAAGTGTGACAGTGAAGTAGTTTTCTACAAAGGTGTCGGTGTCTGTTTTAACTACTTTTGGTTCCCAAAGTAAACAATGCGCTGTGTGATCTGTCAATCGAGTGTTAGAAATAACACAGCGGACAAATGGACAGGAAGGGGATCTCAGAGGCAGGTGGAACAAGTTCAAGGAAGCGTTTGAAGGGGCTGGGTTTCTATGAAGGTATAAACAGGCAAAAATAGCACCTAAGTCTTATTCTTTGGATTTCAACAGAGGCGTTTCGCTGCCTCTCACGGGATTTCCCTCTGTATCTCTTCGGTTTTCATCTCTTTTTCACCATCTTTTCTCGAGAATAGGTAATTTTGACAGGCCAAGATGGAATTTGTCTTGCTCCACTCTCTATTGTGTGAAGTCGCTCCGACTCAAATCTCTGGCTTTCACAATACTCGCTAAATGTGAGACAAGACCTCCTTGTATCCAAATTGACTCTTTCATTCAAACCCTTTATGCTTAAGAAGGTACTACTTACGAAGGGAATTAAATGTGCACAGACACTTGAATACAGATCCAGTAACTATATTTTATATACAACATACACTAATTTGTACCCTACCAACTTAAACCTTTCCTCTGAGATAGATTTAACATAGCTTGGAAGAATTATTGGGGTCAATGTCTTGCAGTAGGATGAAACTTTGACAAAGGTGTCTACCATAGCGCAGCGGTTCTCAAACTTTTTACAGTGTACCACCATAATAGTTGGCTCTCCAGTTATCTAGGTATAGCTGACAGTACCTTAGGTCTTACCCTATTCAGCTGCTCACAGTTCATGCAAGAAGCAAATGTATTCCCAGTGAGTCTTTTTATATCGCATTGTGGTCTCTCGTCAGTCAGCCACGCTGCACCAAGATTTCAAATTCTATTAATGTGTTCACAAGACCTCCTTCCAGTTTCCATCTACTGCTAGTGCTTCATGGCCCAGACAAGCCTGTCTTTTTTTTAAAGGCATTTCATCCATGGGTTTCTTTCTGAGACTCAAGTATGCAGCTCGAAGTCTTCTCTCGACAGTTAAAACCGATACTTGCTTGCTTTGACCAGTATGTACTGTGCTTGGAGATGTGCCTGCGAGACAGCTTTTGACCTCTGATGCTGCTGATGAAATTCCTCCAGTGAGAAGTTCCTTCAGCTTTCTCCTGCTTTTTGGAGTGTGGAACTGTGATGACGATAGAGAAGGCTTCACCTTGTCTCTACCCTGTGAGTGGTCGTGGGCTCGAAGCTGGGAATCTTTCTCTTTGACTGTTGTGACACCATGACTAACTGACTCTCAATGCAAACATTATTGTGCTCTAAAAAAAGATGGCCTTCCAGCCTTTAGATCTGGGAGAGATATGATTGAGACTTAAATCAGGTGTTGCGTCACCATTTCTGTTGTTCTGTCCTAATCTGCAGATATGAACATCCAGAACTTAACCAGAACTTAAATGAATTTAGTCACTGAGCTGTGGAAGAGCCGGAGAAAACCCTTTCTTCATCAACAGCTACAGCGGATCAGCTCATTCGCTTTTGTCTGCCACGCTGTTGTCACAATGGCAAGCAATCTATGAAGGATGAGCCTACGGTATTTATAGTTTCGCCTTTTGAGCATCTGCCAATACCAGTCAAACTACATGACGGCAAGGGACAAAAGATTGAAATTGATTGGCCGATGAAATTGAAACCGGCTTTAAGACAAACCGTCCGGAAGACTTGCCCCCCCCCTTTTTTCATAGACTGTTCACCAAGCTTGTGCCTAAAACCCCGCACAGGAACCTGCCGATCAATAAGAGGCGATGCCCTCGACCTTTGTGGCCATGGCTATTTTTCATCTCTCTCGCTCTCCATCTCCATTCTGGTTATACTAGAAATAAAAATCCTTGTTTTTCCAAACCGCCAGTTCAATTATCTACAACTTCCAAATCAGAAAAATATCCCTGAGGGATCTCATTACAAAGCTCTTAACCAACCCATTATAAAGGTCTAGGATGTGTAAGGCGGTTTTGTGCAGGAGGGTGTGTGTGTTTAATGTGCAAGGTCAGGGGTGTTCCAACGTGTACAGAACATGACTGGATGTTATATGGATCATAAATGATAAGAAGTATTACGTACACACCCAACGCTTATCAAGCCATGTGTTCTGAGAGCGTTTTTTTAAGACAAATTTTGATGTGCATGTGTGGGATTATGTATGATATTATACCGTATGTTCAAGTGTGTGTGTGTGTGTGTGTATTTGTGTGGGATTATTGCCCATATTTGCATGTGAAAGTGTGTTTGTAATGTATTGGATGACGCACCACCAGGGCACATTTGATTTTTTAAACAGCAGTGGGTAATATTAAACCATACAGTATCGATTCATACAGCAGAGTTAATCGAGATTAAAGCCCGATTCGTAGGGGGTGGGAGATGGGGGGGGGTGGATAGGCTTGAAAAAAGGAAAAACCTCTCTAAAAGCCCTTGATTCGGGCTTTTGTTAGGCCTCGTGTGCGTTTAACCTCTAGCTTATGGGCACTCTGTCGAGGACAGCGTGTGAGTTTGGTGCATGACCAAAGAAGACGGCGTATAATTGAGGTTTCCTTGACACTGAGGCAGTACCAGGCAGAAAACAATTCCTGAGAGAATTCGGTCGATGTGAAATACATCCACGAGTTTATTGTCTGCAATAATCTGCAATTGTTGTTCTTTGGTCTTGACATGACGGCTGCGTCCAAGTCTGTTATTCTAATCCATTCTGTAACTCTTCCTTAAATACTATTCAAACCTCCGTGTTACGGTAAAACGCAGAAGAGAACAGCGGGTTTTTCTTTTTTTTTTGGGGGGGGGGGGGGGGGGGGGCATTTAAAAATAAGCTTTATTTCTAGCTAGCTCTACACCTCGGAAATCCACTGAATGTCAAAATGAAGAAGAACACGAGTGTCTCAGCATGGCAAATGAACAGAATCACATCCCCGCCCATGAATACTGCATGAATGAATAACTCCGTCAGCAAGTCCCTATACGGTCTTGAAGAAGACTCATCTCAGCCGAACGGCGCTTTGACAGAACCCGCAGGATGAAAGCAACAAGGGGCTGTTCACCAGGTGTGTTCTAATGAAGCTCGATTCTTTACAGCGGGATGAGTACAACAGAAACTGTCAAACCGCCCACACCTGCGTAATGGCAACTCTTGTCCCCCCTAGATGAAACACAACAGAAATTAAACGAGCAGAGGGTAATTGCGCACCTCCTCTCCTCCCTCCTGCCGAATGCTGGAGAAAATAGAGGGCCCAAGAGCATATTGATGTCTCTACAGCTGAGGTGTTCCTGCAGATTGAAAATCAAGAGGCGAAGTGTAGTTATAGTCCTGGCTGATTAGAACAGATCAACACTATTGATTTCCTGTACGCTTAGATCTATTCACCTTACAGTATTTCATTTCAAGGCCCAACATGCCGATGGATGTTTCTGTCTTGCTCGTTCGGACTTGGGATTCTTTTTGCGTTCCTCCAGTTGCCAATAGGAGCAAAACGAGCGTATAATGATTCTTATTTCTACAGATTTAACCGTCTCATTTTCAGTGGATCCAACCATTTAGAAGCCTGGTGTAATAGCGTTAACCAGTGTTTACAGAGAGAAGAGACAGTTTGAGGATCCTTGCACGGTGCCGTGGACGGTAAACAAGTCCAAGAATTTGAAGATAATGAGGTCTGTCGTGTCACGAACAAACCATGTGACCCCCCCAAGACCGGTAAAGGAAATAAAGGACTGCTGGTCACATTGATTATTGAGATTTACTCCTTGAATACCTAAACGCCAAGCCACAGCTGGAACAGAACGGCCTTTTAAGAGCTGTACTTAGAGGTAGATTGGAATTTTCTTTCACCCAACTGCCTGAACAAATACCTAAAGTCTTTCCATTCTTTGAGTGGTAGCAATTTGTAGATACATTTAGTTTGAATCCTAATCACAACCTCCCTATCTTGATGCACAGGAATAGGCGCAGTGGCATTAATGGCTACCAATCACATCCCCCCCCCAACCAGTAAATATGTGTCGCAGTACGAAACATCTCAGCTGGCTGATTACAGGAAGTAACAAGTGACTCAATATTTCTCGCTTTGAAAATGTATGCCCCTGGGGAAGGAAAGGAACAGAGGAAACTTTAAAAATAAACTAAAAATAAAAGTCTTATAGACTTAAAGGCTGATTTGGCCAAAATACGGAAAACGGTGGATGCCGTTTAGCGCACCTCTGAAATGATGTAGAAAGGGGGAAGGATGGGAGAGGGAAAAACGGGAGAAGGGGTGGGAGGCTGCGAGGAGGAGGGGGGGGGGAGGTCTTGGTGGTTGAAAAAATCAGAAAGCAGACAGAGGTGGTAAGGTGAGACACACAAAGAGAGACAGAGAGAGAGAGAGAGAGAGAGAGAGAGAGAGGGGTGTGAGCATAAGAGAGAAGGAGACTTCTGCCAAATAACGACACCTTGGCAGAGTGGTAGCGGGTAAAGCAGATGGCCTATTTGGCAGGATCGCCAGTCTCGTGATGAGTGCGAGGGAAGGGCTCCCAGTTCGGCTCGAGGCGAGGCGGCACCCGCGTGGGCGACGGCTTTCCTCCGACCCGCGCCGCGATGGATCTTACCCTGGCTTCGGCCCGCTAAGTTTGTTACTGTTACTATAATGAGGTGTGAAGGCTAATAATGCCTTCAAATTGGGCTCGTGAGCTTGAGGAATTCTTTACTTTCCATTGTGACCAGAGAGCCAACCATGATCGCTCCTTTGTTAATAAACCTCGGGGTAATGAACGTGTCGCTCATTTCAAAGGCGGTAGCCATTAGAGAAAGACATTTTCAAAAGTGTGTGAGACACGGTCACCAACATAACCGTTCTTACGATACAGGTCATTAGAGCCGGTGGTGGTTTTGATCACAGGTCGAAGGCCCAAGTCGGAAAACGAACTGGAAATCAATGACGGCGCTCGTCGTGTCGGAACAGCGTGCTGCCTCGCCCTCCGCCGCGACACTTTCACGTTTCCACACCGTTCCAGCTTGCCCATTTTAGATCCTTAGCTCAACGCCTCTCTTTTCCGTCTGAATCGGTCTCTCCGTGGACTGTTCCGTCCGTCTGACGTGTTTGAAAGGTGTCAGATATTTATTCCATCCTGTCTTCTCTTCTAAAGTGTTTTAACCCCCCCCCAACCTGTCTTCTCCTCTGCGCTCCCAGCCTGAGGGAGGGGCGGGCGGGATGGGGGCGACCCTGAACCCGGCAAACGCTCAAGCCCTGTTGTTCCCGTTCCCCGCAGGGGCCTTCGGTGACAGCCTGGCCGCTCACCTCGCCCTTCCTCTCCCTCCTCCCACGCTCTCTCTCTCTCTCTCTTTCTTGCCACCCTCCGCTTCTCGAACGCCCAGCCAAAGTCGGCTTGTCCCCGGACACGAGAGGACGAAACCTCAGCCCGTCGCTTGGACAGCACGATTCCGATGACGCGGTTACATTTCCACTGAGTCCTTTAGCGGCCGCTCTTATCCAGAGCGACTTAACAGACAGTACAGGGACATTCCTCCTGAGGCAGGTAGGGTGAAGTGCCTTGCCCAAGGACACAATGTCATGTAGCCACAGCTGGAAATCAAAATCCGATCACTAGCCTAACGCCTTAACTGCTCAGCCACCTGACTCCCTGCATTTGTGGGGTTTTATTTAAGGTAGAATAGGTGACTGATTTTGCTTGTGCAGTAGTAAACGTCACAAAAAAACTGAAGTAAACGTCACAAAATAAGTTGTGTTTGTTTATATCCTCACAGCAAAGAGTGTTTCTGTGCAACATAAACGTCTTCATCAAGATCCAGAGGATAATTTGACAAACCAAAAAATGACTAACAGGAAAAAAGAAATGAGAATCAAAAACTCTCGTCAAGCGGCGCAAAAACTCCCAAGCAAATAAATATTGTAGAAGTTTGGAGAAAATCCAACAAACAAACAAAAAAGAAGATACTTTGCTTGCTTGTGCAGTAGTTTTTGTGCGAATTGTACCTGCTAGCTAGTACAGTGAAATAAACACACTGAATTGGTTGTGGTTTAATTCCAAAGCAGTTATTGTATGAGTCATCCACAGAGTAATGGAAGAGATGGTGGGTCTGTTCATTCTTACTGTGCACATGATTTATGAATGCTTGCTCAGTTCAAATGAACATAAATGTTGTTAGCCTACATTTGGAAACCATCAACACTTCAATCCCTCCCATAACGACATGCGAGCGCCACAATTCCCTTCACGGCAGGTTCGCCCTCCAACATTCGAGTCCATTTTGGCAGGGGCAGTGTCCATTCGCCCTTCCCCAGCAAAAAGACCCCGATTTGGGGGTGAGGTGAAGTGGTGAGGGAGAGAGTTTATGGAGGTCTGGTGTGGTGCCATTGCTTTGACCGCCCGTTAGGGCCGGAGGGCTCCCGACAGACTGGGCTCAAGAGCCACAATAAAATCAGTGGACAGATGGAGAGAGGGAAGCAGAAGAGGGGGAAATAGAGAGAGATTGAGGAGGGGGGGGGGGGAAGGGCAGGATGAAGAGAGAAGAGGAGAAAAAGAGAGAGACTTTAGAGGACTTCTCTGCTTCATCTCCCACCGTAAAACTTTATCCAGTAGCACAAGGTCAGTCATTAGGTGCAAATCCAATTAGTTGGAACATGACAACAGCCCTTTGGTCAAAGAAACAAGAGAACATGTCCTTTCATATATTACTTTCTCCTCCCTTGGACATATGGTTCTGCAGAGTACCCAGCTGCTGGAGTTCACTGTTCTCATGCTCTTACCATCTCCATTGTACTGGTCAGCTTTTGTGTGGGCTTGTGACTGTTTGTATGAGCGTGCAGTGTGTGTGTGTGTGTGTGTGCGGTCAATTGCCGCCAAGGGATCCCAAGATACTCCCAAGCTCTGGGATCAGGCAGTGATGGAATCTGGTGTAATGCGTGGGGGGATCTGTGCAAACAGAAGGACAACCACCGGCGCGGAACGCACTCACCGCTCGCCCAAACACACAGCACGCGCTAGCTGTCCTGTTGACATCCGTGCGCAAACAAACACCACGGCATGGATCGTCGCGCACTCTCAATCATAAGGCATCGCTGAAGGCAGGCGTGTTTGTCTCTCCGTCAGTCGTGTAGTGTGATTCACGCCCACTGATGCTGTCTTATTCATAGGGCGAGGGTTACTGAGTCACGCGAGTGCCTATTAGGTGTGTTTGCAAGCCATCGCTTGACTCCAGGGTAAGTAAACATGAACCGCGTTACGGTGTGTGACCATTTGGACCGCACACACTGCGTTTAAAGGAAGGAAGAGAGAGAGAGAGAGAGAAAAAAAAGACAAAACTAAGTTACAATAATTGAAAGTGCCACTTACAATGTGTAGCATGACGTAGTCTCCCAGGCCGGGGGCGCTGTCTATCCTGACCAGGATCCCGTCCTTCAGCGAGGTGCTGAACCCGACCGTCAGTCGGTCCGTCCTGGTGCTGGGTCTCTCGTTGGCCGGCCACCTAAACGTTATCAGGCCTCCTCCTTTCCCAAAGATGTACGTTGTCCCGGCTGAGGAAGAGAAGAGAAAAGGCAGGGGAGGTGAGATGAGGGGAGGCTGACGGCAGCTGGAGAACCGAGTCACAACGAGGGTAACATAAGGACACCTGTCAAAACACCCTCTTCGGCGAAGAGTTTGACGAAGGTGCGAGTTGGTGTATTTTTCATGTTCGTCTTTTGGGGTTTGTTTTCTTGGGAGAAAAAATATATAGAACAAGCCGGCTGATTTCCTGTCAAATCAGATTTCACCCTTGAGGAGCATCCCTATCGCTTCGTGGCCCGCACGAGTTCACACACGTGTGCTCATGCACATGCATGCACACATCCTTTACACACACACACACATCCTATACACACTCATTCACTCACACACATGCACACATCCTATACACACACACATCTTATACACACACACTCATTCACCCACACATGCACACATTGAGATGGCAGGGTTGGGTGCTGATGGACAAACAACAAAATTAGTACATGACAATGCAGAAGCAGAAACACTGTTCATTTTTAATAGCAACAGGAACCAATTCTCCACCCATGCCCTCCAGTCATGTATTAAACATCAGTAGCTGATGAAGAATGTGTATGAAGAAAAAATCCATTAAAAAGCTCTTTCATCTGATCAAGTTTGGCCAAGTAGGCCAAAAACTTCCAAAACTAAAGGCCCTTTCTAACACATGCTCAGCCTTGCCTTGGACAGTATGGTCTTTTTAGTGTAATGTTCCTACCTGGGTCAGTAAAATCATATTTCACCAGCTTATTCTCTCCTTTAAGCACCATGGGATACACTGACCTGTACGATAAATATAACTTTGCCACCAGTGGATGGAGCAGAAATCCAGTTCAAAGGCATAAATGAGCAAATCTTCCCATCCATCCAAAACATTCCCCATCATAATAACAAATCAACGAAGAGGGAAAATGTGAATGCAATTACAAATACGAGCGCTCTAAAATTGTGTTTAAGCACAGTGCGTTGTCCGTCAGTACGTGTGTGTGCGTGTGTGTGTGCGTTTCCACACGCTCTAAGGCTAAGGGCCAGCTGGCTGTGTCGTATCCCCTTGAGTTCTGTGTCAAGTACAACATCTGGCCCCCGGGTTTGAACATGGCCACTAGAAACACCTCGAGGACAAGCAGCTCTCGGCTCCCACACAACGCTAACACTCGTCACGTGACCATGGACACTTGACAGGAAGGAGACACGCATTTTGACAACTTTCAACTGTTTTGTATTCATTTTATTAGTATGCCACCTATATGTTCTATGCTTGCTCATTCCTGCCACAGTGAATTCTGTTGTTAATCTTGCATAGCGAATAAACCCCATTCTGATTCTGATTTTGCCTAACATCCCTCTGGTGACAATGATATAAAAATATATTATTATTATCATCAGAAAATTAGGTATTTTTCTCATATCAGTAAGCTCTTTGCGAAGGTTTGTCTTGGTGTAATTTAAGAGTTAAGGCCTGTCACATACCGTAAGTCCTACAGTATTTTTATGTAGTATATGTTCCTGTGCTTCTTAACATGAGTGTTTGTAAGCCAGAAAAATCAAGAATCAGTATTACTTCAAAGGTTGGAACCAATACAAAAAAACACTCAAAAAGTGAGTTTCTTTTCAATGGAGGTATTTGGTTTCCCTGCAGTGCTAAATAATGAATGTAATCATTACACAATTAATTAATGAAGAAGCCCTTGGCTGTGGAATAGCCTTGTCAAATGAGTACCTTAGAGGTTTAGAGGGATAGAATGAGAAAAGTAAACATTTGAGAAAAAAGCCAAATCATTCAATTACACAGAAGATGAAACGGAAGAAAAAGAAAAATGATGACACTATTCAGGAAATAAGCCTACGTTCATTTTCATTGAGTCATTTAGCAGACGCTCTTTTTCAGAGCGACTTACAGCAAATGCAAGGACATTCCCCCTGAGGCTGAAGGGTGAAGTGCCTTGCCCAAGGACACAACGTCATGCTGGCACAGGCAAGGTTCGAACCAGGGACCAGGGACCTTTACTAAGATTACTAGCCCTGACACCCTCACCGCTCACCCACCTGGCTGCCCTACATACACCCGCTTGTCTCAGACGGTGGAAAGAACAGGTCACAGGGTTCTAAGAGGAACACGTCCCCAAAAGAATGGGAAAATATACGCGAAGCGACGGAAGCAATTGTTATCTTTCTTCAGTTCCATCCAGGACAGAGAGTCCGTTTTACATTTAGCCAGCCTGCAGAATGACAAGATGGGGTTGGCCGGTGGCCAAGTTCTTGGGGCGACAGACCTCCCTAGCTCTGGGGTGAGAGGGCCTGTCCATGGCTTATAGCTTCATGGATGACAAACTCATCACCGGCTAATTACCATATACAATATTGTTTGTTTTAGTAACAGAGAAAGCCTTGGCGCAGCATCGGCTACAAAAGGCCTAATGATTTGGTGCAGGTGTTTGAGCTGGATAAACAGAGTTGCAGTAAAACATATAATACAAACATATTTACTGCATCAGTACTGGAAGATTGTATGATACGTAGGAAGCCTGTATACAGGATGGTTAAAACTAGTATCAAACAGGCAGCATATGGTCAAGGATTGATCAGAGCATGTAAGGTTCCATATTGTGTGTCGCATCCTACAATGTTCAGCTATGATTTTTAAGCCAAGCTAAAAAGGAAACTTGTGTTCTTTCCGACGGTGAATAACTCTTTCAATTAAGGAAAACCATCAGCGCCCAAGTAACACTGGGTTCTTTTAGCAATCAGTCCAAGCATAGACACGCAATGGCACTGAAGCTTTTAAAAGCTATTAGAAACCATAAACGCGACATATTTTGTGAATGCTAATGACTTAAATGCCTTCCTCTTATATAATTCCAGGTAAGAGAGGGCATGCTGTCAAAGGAAATTAATAATGTTAACAGTTTCATCACAAGAAATACCCAGAGCCACTAATAGTTCCATGGAAGAACTCTTTTCAATATAAAGATGTGGGTAGCTCTAATTAAGTCATTCTAATGCATTAAGTAACCCTCAATGTTAAAACCACTAATGGGGATCACAGCCTGACAAGACTTCAAAAGCCAAAACTTGGAGGAGAAAAAAAGAGAAAAAGACCCAAGGTGATTGTTCTTAATTAATTTACATGTGCGGTGGACAACTTCAGTCATCCGTTCCCCTTGCGGAATCATAGATTCGTATTCTTCCTCTGAGGTGGGAAAACTTCAAATGAGCAGAGTTAAAAAAAAAAAAAAAAGTTTGATTTATCGGCGCTTCTTTCAAATGTTGCAGGAGCCCAAAATGAAGAAGATGTGACATGAAAGCCGATGTATCTCACGGAATGATGTGCAAGCTAGCGTTGAGACGGAACCAATGCAAATACAGGGGCGGAGACAGGAAACGTTCTTCATTCAGAGTGGGGAGACTGGGATGGGGGAATGGTGCCTTTGGGAGGGCCTAGGGAGCGATATCAGGGAATCAAAGCAGTTCTAGGCCCCTTCCTTTTCCTGGAACTTCCACCTAAACTTCTAGCCAAGGGCAAAAATAGAGCATCCTTCCGCGTGAACATCACATGATACGATTTCCCCCGTTTCTCAGAATTTCTCGGCGTGTAAATAACACACATAGGCTCGGGCTGAATCACCGCCGCACCGCGCGTGCAACATGAGAATGTGTGGTGTTCGCTTTGAACCGGATAATATCAGATGTTCCGACCCCCTGCACGCTGCTCATTTCGCATGGAGAGTGGATGGATACACCCCCACACCCACGCACGCATTCCACATTCCTGTAGTATCTACAATGGAAGGCTTTAAGCAGTTCATGCCCCCTTAAGGGATGATCTCGAGAGTGCAGCCGAAGTGTAGCAGGAGTCTAGAGGTTTGACATCTATCAGCTGAGCAATTGGATTCCTGCACTCCTTAGATAAGAGACTGATTGGAGTGGGAGTTTAAGAGAGAGAGAGAGAGAGTGGCACCAGTGATGGCAGGGAAAAGGAGTTTCCAAGGAAAGACAGAGAGGGAGGTAGACGGCTACGCAATGACGCGCCTGTAGCCGACATTGCTGTTGTACGGTCAGCCATTTTAAATTAATCAGCAGTTAACATGATTACAGGGACACCGACGCCTTAGAAATGAGGTCAATTAGACACAGGCGCAGGATAGGAAAATAACGGCTCTCGTACTGCAAAGCTATGCTGGATAATGGTGCACAGAATATGATCTGTATTTTCATCATAATCCCGACAATTTCAGATTCAGATTCAGATTACTTTATTGATCCCGAGGGAAACTCCTTTGTATCAACGGCACACAGTCTCGCAAAGCACAGTTAAGGGTAAGGGTGTGAGGTAAAAGATTAGAAAGTGTACACAGGGGTAGGGGGTGGGGTCAATAACAATAAGTACAAAAAATGGTGGGTGAGGTGAATCCTCCCAGGGAGCATAATGATTATGTACAGAAGCTATACATTTACAATTATACAGTAATGGTCTTGTATAATATACAGTATTATATTAGAATGTACATGATTTTCAGTTTTGTACAGAATGTGCAGAATGTACAGCAGAATATACAGTATGTCCAGGATAAAGTGCAGGTTACAGACTATACCCTTATAATCTATACAATTCAATTACAATTATGCAAGTAATTGTGATGTACAGGATTTACAGTTATTTGCAGCATATACAGGATATACAGGATTGCAGGTTATTAGCAGAATATACATGGTTATATACAGTTGTACCAGAATATTGCCACTTCTGTAGTTATGTTACAGAAGTTGTGTCCGACTATTGCCTAATGTCCATTGTTATATCCCTGGATGTTATGCTATTTCACAGGATATACAGTTGGCTTACAAACTACTAGTGTGGGAATTGTAAAGTTTGATGGCCACAGGCAGGAATGACTTCCTGTGGCGCTCCGTGGTGCATTTCCTGAAAACGTCTCACCCTTCACTAAATTGCTGCTTTTATCAAAGCACCAGCTTTTAATATTAGACAGGGAAATAAGTTTGGGAGGTACTTTTTTTGATGACATAAGATTCTCCAATGGCACAGCTCATTCCATCACACTTAACACCAAAAGATCTTCAGGGATTTAGACAAAATTGTTCAGCACATTCTGCACAGCAGTCACATCTTCGATAATAATATTGTTGCTTTATCAAAACATTTTTGGTCAATAAAACTTAACTACTACTGCAAAAAGTGTGGTTTCAATTAAAGGCAACAAACCCCCCAAAAAAACTATGTTGAGGGCAAACAATGTTAAAAGTAATGATGTCATTTTTTCCTAAAATAGATCAGAATGTATTATTAGGAGCTGACCTAAACTATGAAACCAAGCCTCACAACCAGTGAATGGTCCTGATCAGAAGGGTGGAGAGGAGAACTGGACAATACACCGGGCATGCGGATAAATAGTCTCACCTCCAACAGAGAGTGTTGTCTCTGTGCATTGTGGCCCCTGAATAAGGAGAGGAGGCCCTTGGCTAAGAAGATTATAGCCCTACCCCACCCGTACGTTTAATCAACATGCCCTTTCAGCTCGGGTAACAATATGAAACATGTCTAAAACGCCCACCCCCACCTCCCCCCCCACCTCTCTCCCTAAGAATACCTCACATGTTGTAACAGACCGTACTGCAACAGGAACCACACACATGAGGTCACGGAGTCAGATATATAGTTACGTTAAATAATGAACGTAATTCCACAAAGATTATGAATTATATATTTTTAAATAAAATAAAAACCTGAGGATATTGTCCATTTCAGAAGCACTCAAAAGCACGTGATGATGATCTCAGTTGAGACTTTGGGAGACAAAAGCGACTTAAATTCCTTCAGAAAACAGCTAATTTGATTTCTGTTCATTTAAACTTATCAAAATTCCCACAAGGACCCCAAAAAGCGTTCTTTTTTTCACCCGTGGTTTCTTTCATCCGTGGTTAAATATGTAAATAAAATGTCTAAAGTCATTCTTCAAAGGGGAACAAAAGAAAAAAGAGGGCTCGGGGAATAGACAGCCATAAAATTCCTCCGATTCTCCATAACATTAGCCAGAGGGGGCCAGCTTCTAGCCAGAGACTATCAGCAGGGGAGCCCGCTCACTCCATAGAATCACACATCTCAAATCCCACACACACAAAAAAATAAAATATCTTTTCAGCTCCAGCCATCAAAGGGGGCCCTTTCACTTTATTAGTTACAGAATTATCTCACAGTTGCTGATTTCTCATAGATCCTACTGCTACTGCTCGCTTTATAGTGTTGTGGTCGGAGAGATGAGATAAAGTTGATGTGTGTCTCTGCGTGTGTGTGTGTGCATACAGTATCTGTGTGTGTGTGTGTTTGCATGTGTGTGTCTTTTTGAATGTGAGCAAGAGAGGGCGATGCGTGGGGGGAGGGTGGGAGGTGGGAGTGCAGTTGGTAGGGCAGGAATAAATATATCTAAGAAACAGTAGAAGCTGGTAAGGCTACAGATGCTATAGAACGAACGTCAATAATTCCTCTCATTTTCGTCTCCCTTTCAAAGAGATATAATCACGACCAGCAAAGCCATCAAAGGAGATAGAGAGAGAGAGAGAGAGAGAGAGAGAGAGAGAGAGAGAGAGAGAGAGAGAGAGAGAGAGAGAGAGAGAGAGAGAGAGAGAGAGAGAGAGAGAGAGAGAGAGAGAGAGAGAGAGAGAGAGAGAGAGAGAGAGAGAGAGAGAGAGAGAGAGAGAGAGAGAGAGAGAGAGAGAGAGAGAGAGAGAGAGAGAGAGAGAGAGAGAGAGAGAGAGAGGGACATAGAGAGGGACATAGAGAGAGAGAGAGAGAGAGAGAGAGAGAGAGAGAGAGAGAGAGAGAGAGAGAGAGAGAGAGAGAGAGAGAGAGAGATCAGACAAGGAACAAAGATCACTACCAAACTGAAGACTGTGTAAGTCTTATTAGGCAACGTGACAATGCAATCTTGCCGGTGTTATTAAACATGAACGGTGCAGAATCAGGGTGGATGTTTGCTTTAGAATGTGCCAGAAGGGAGTTTCCTGAACACCGGGGCGTTCAGACAGAAAAACACCCAAGAATCCCGCGGCCTGGGGAACACAAACATATCAAATCATTCATCTCAACGTTTCAAACTGTCACTTATTTCTACCACCAGCATCAGTTACAACTTTAAGATCCCTATAAAGAAGGGGGCTGATCGTGCCTGCGAGCTGTTTGCTAGTGCCATTGTAAGAAGGTTAAAAAAACACAAGGCATTTGAGTAGTAAGGTCCCTGTCTACAGTCAAATCCCATTAAAAAGGGTGTCTGGTAGACAGCTAGCTAACAGGTATACGTGCTTGCAGACTGGAAAAGGGGCGGGGGGGGGTTGGGGGTTAGAGGGCATTGTGTTTGTAACGAACAGCGTATTCATATCCTGCATGCATTCATGTTCCTGTGCACCATATTAAGGGGCGACAGCTGAAATGACACCAGAGAGATATGCAAGGCTAAAGCATTTAGCCACGCTGGTGCCATGAATCTCATCTAGCATGGACGCATTGCTGAAATACCTCTATAAGCACTTCTTTTTTTTTTACTCTTGTAAAAGATAATGTACTAAAAGCACCTCTGTTTACTTGTGATGTGGGGTTTGTCAGCCATGATATAAACCATGTCCTCCAGACCGCAGTATAACCATCCCAGCAGCAGACTTTTACAGGGTAATGTGAGTTGGGTAGTGGGGGTTTGGGGGTGGGGGGAGGGGTTTGGGGGTGGGGGGGTCCTGTGTCCCAGACACAGGGGAGAGTCATGCCATCCTGTCACACGCTGTACTACACTTGGCAGCAGACACAGGCTTGATAGCTCCTCTTTTCTCTACAGGGAGAGAGTGATCTGTTGTTGAAACAAAAGACTCAAAGTGAAGAAAATACGAAGGTGCCATCCAAGATGGCATTTCATTGTAGTATTTACGCCATCTTATCTTTAAAACGATCAGATATATTCAGGTGTTTAGTCATAGACCATGTGTAATGGCTGTCGTGCTGTTTTTGATGGAAAACAGTATATCACATATATATTTATAGTATCATGGACACCATGGTATCTCACACTGTTAGGATTAGAGGGGAAATTCATACGTAATAGTGACTTTTGTATCTAAAAATAAGACTTAATGAGTCACCGGCCTATCTGCTGAATATCATGTAGATTGTCTGGACTACAGCACACTAACATAATATAGTCACAGCTGTATCTATAATCTTTTTGTTGCTCTTATGCTGAACCTATTTTATACATCGGTTATATAATTCAACAAGTGTCATGTAAATACTGGACTTTGCACCAATTATTGTTTAGAATAGTGTTACTTTAATAGAGATTATAACTGGCAAACTGCCACTGTGGTCGCCTGCTCTTTGTCGGACACTTTACTACAGAAAAAGGGGGCTTGGGACTTGAGCAGAGGAACCCTGTCTGCTTACTGCCTTCCCACAATGAACCAACCGTGGAAATTGTCAGTTGTGGCAGAGAAAGGAGACACCTCTCCGTTGGTGCCTGTCTGAATCCTTTTGGTTTTCTTTGGCAACATTTGGTGCCTGTTAATACCTGAGCAGGAACAAGTTACGTGTTTTCTCACTTTTGGACAAAGTTTTTGGGTTTGCAAGCGAACAAATGACCAAAGGGGACTTTTACTACGATGATCACCCTCTTAAATGCACTGATGGTTCCTCCATAGGCTGTTCATAATCACCGTGTCAGTCTCATCTTTCTTATGCAAAGTATCTGTGTTTGAAGGCGGATCTTCTGGCAGGTTAGTCCAGGACTGTGGTTAAGGACGAGCTCAGACCAGCACCGCCACACCAACCGGGATAACTGACTTTTAATACACATTTAACTGATGTGCACATCCACATTTGCACACTTTCGCTGTTCTTTAAGATGCGCACAAACCCAAACGGACCACAAGAGGAGCGCAATTAGTCGAGTTTGTAATTGTTTTTAGCTGAATGGTTGATTTTGAGCAGCCAAACTGCGGAATATCTCGGTATATTTGGTTTTCACCGCAAGAAGTTGAACTGTGATGATCGGAAGACTTTATAACTGACTTAAAAGGAGTGGAAATAAAAATTATCAGCCACGGAACAACTGCCAGACGTCCGTCCCTTTTGGATTATTCGAGAGAAAACTGAATATAATTTCAAATCCAGGACTTTATGGTGAGCTGACATAACCCGGGAACCATCACCATCACATGTTGGGAATACTGCCTAAATGCCGGTCCTTTCTCCAACTATTGTAAGGTTTCATCGGTCAACTTTTCTTTTGGCATATTCATGGACATAAATACAGTGTAACAGCATCTTACTGTGCCAGGGGGAACGCAATTTCTGCGTTGTCCTTTAAGGCGAGTGTTTTTTTCTATTTTAAACAATATTAAAGTAGGTATGATGAATTCCTCTGCCCACTGGAGCCTTATCTATCTGCTGCTCAGCCTCAGTGGTTACTGCTCAGCCATTAGCTCCATGGACCCAGACCGGCCAGGGGAGGGGAGATGCCAGCATATAGTCATCCCCTTGTGTAAAGACATTGGCTACAACATGACCAGGATGCCCAATCTAATGGGACACGAGGACCAAAACGAGGCGGCCATAAAGTTGCATGAGTTTGCTCCGCTGATAGAGTTTGGATGCCACAGCCATTTGAAGTTCTTCCTGTGCTCGCTGTACGCTCCCATGTGCACAGAGCAGGTGTCCACACCCATCCCAGCCTGCAGGGTGATGTGTGAGCAGGCCAGGCTCAAGTGCTCCCCCATCATGGAGCAGTTCAACTTCCACTGGCCCGAATCCCTCGACTGCTCCAGGCTACCCACAAAAAACGACCCCAACAACCTCTGCATGGAGGCGCCCAACAACGGCTCGGACGACACCCCGAAAGGGTCGCACACCCAGCCCCCTGACTTCAGGCCCCAGAGGCCCCTCAGCGGCCAGGACCTCCACACGAAAGACACTAGCAGCAGCAAAGAAAGCTGCAGAAACCCGGGGAAGTTCCACTACGTCCAGAAGAGCGAGTCGTGCGCCCCCCAAGTGCTACCCCAAGGTGGACGTGTACTGGAGCCAGGAGACAAGCAGTTCTCCCTGGTGTGGATGGCCGTCTGGTCCATCCTCTGCTTCATCTCCAGCTCCTTCACCGTCCTCACCTTCCTCATCGACCCCCAGCGCTTCAAATACCCTGAGCGGCCCATCATCTTCCTCTCCATGTCCTACTGCGTCTACTCCGTGGGCTACCTCATCCGTCTGTTCGTGGGGGCCGACAGCATCGCCTGCGACCGAGACAACGGCGTCCAGTACATCATCCAGGAGGGTCTGGAGTCCACGGGCTGCACCATCGTCTTCCTCATCCTCTACTACTTCGGCATGGCCTCGTCCATCTGGTGGGTCATCCTCACCCTCACCTGGTTCCTGGCGGCAGGGAAGAAGTGGGGTCACGAGGCCATCGAGGCCAACAGCAGCTACTTCCACCTGGCAGCCTGGGCCATCCCGGCCGTGAAGACCATCATGATCCTGGTGATGAGGAAGGTGGCAGGGGATGAGTTGACAGGGGTGTGTTACGTGGGCAGCATGGACGTGAAGGCCCTAACTGGGTTCGTCCTCATCCCTCTGTCCTGCTACCTCATCGTGGGCACCTCCTTCCTGCTGTCGGGCTTCGTGGCTCTCTTCCACATCCGTAAGATCATGAAGACGGAAGGCGAGAACACCGACAAGCTGGAGAAGCTCATGGTGCGCATCGGGGTCTTCTCTGTGCTCTACACCGTGCCAGCCACCTGCGTCATCGCCTGCTACTTCTACGAACGCCTCAACATGGACTACTGGAGGGTCCTGGCCGCTGAGCAGAGGTGTGTGGATGGTGGCGGGCCAGAGGCGGAGGAGTGCATCATGAAAGGCTCCATCCCAGCTGTGGAGATCTTCATGGTGAAGATCTTCATGCTTCTGGTGGTGGGTATCACCAGCGGCATGTGGATCTGGACCTCCAAGACGCTGCAGTCGTGGCAGAACGTGTTCAGCCGCAAACTGAGGAAGAGCACCAGGAGAAAGGCCGCTAGCGTGTTCGCCAGCAGCGGGCCGTACCTGAAACCTCACCCAGCCCTCAAAGGACACAACACCAAGTACGAGCCCACCAGGCCGCCCCCAACATGCGTGTGAATGCGTCTCCCTCGGTGCGCCAAAGCCAAAAACACTTCTGAAAGCCCTTAAACCCAAACCACAGACTTCTAAATCAAGAGAGAAAACGACAGCGTTCCTGTTTAATTTATGCAAACTTTGTTAAAGATCATGCAATGCAGCGAGTGTTACTTGTTTGTACCCGGATCTCTCTCACGCTACAAGAACGGCCTTTGTTTGGGAAAAATGACTACTCCAGGAGACATCCTGTTCCAGGACTTCAATAGAGAAAATAACTTTTTTTTTTTGTTTTTGTTTTTTTGTTTCCAAGACTAAGAAAGTGGAATAAACCATTTGGATTGTGTCATTGGATTGCTTGAATAATGTGCAATAGATGTTGTCTTTAGAGACAAACAAAGACACTTGTACTGTAGAGACAGATTACAGACAACGGACTCCCGGGACAATGGGAGCGAATTGTCAGAGAGAGATGGAGGCCTAGAGTGTTGTGTGGCTTTTTAAATGGAAATCAAGGCGGTGTCATAGATGTTTGAACTGAAGAGAGAGAGAGAGCAGCTGTGGGGAGAGAGACATAGGACCTTATGGACTGTCTATTGTGAAGCTAATTCATGCCATAAATAAATCAACAAGCACTAGACATCGCAAAAGTTATTTGTACAGGCGGTTGAGTTTTTTGTTGTTGTTGTTGTATATATTTCTTAAATGTCATATTTTATAGAAAATTAATAAAACATTCTAGTTTTGCAGTGGAAGCTGGAATTGTATATTACAGCTGTGCATGTTTTGTTTATTATGTGATTGGGTCACTAGCACATAGTAACATGGTTAGATCTGAGGCCAATTAAATATGTGGGCTAACTGTATTACAATCAATTGGCATGAGACAATTGGTATGAAACAAAGTGGAGATAAATTCATAGAGTAACATGTTTGAGAACAAAATCTCAGACAATCTTCTTAATCAACATGTGTATTTGTTACTTGCCACACACAGAACTACAAACAGGACATTACTTGCTACACACAGGAAGTAACCTGTAAACGTATTTCTTTGTCAAAGCATTAATGGAAAGCTAAAATTATTCTCTCAATAGTCTTTTATTAGAGATGACTACAGAAATTGAACGACATCAAAGGCATTATGAACCAAGTATTTTTTTTAAATCATTGTAGATTCCAGTATTCTGTGAATTTGAGTTTCTCGTATTGTCTTTCTATGAAGAAAATCTATTATCTATGTTTTATGTATAAACAACAAACGCAGAAGACGATTTAAAGTTTGTTTCGGTTCCGGTTGACACTTATTTGTACGTCAAATCAGGTCATTGTTCATGTTCAGCCTTTGAATTGAGTAGCTTTTTTTCCTCAAGTTCAGAGCACTGAATGTGCAGCGAAGACCTTGGTGGGATCCTCAGACACAGCCTCTCCAACAACTCTCTCTTCACACTCAATTTAGCTTTGGATTTTCCCATATAGACTATGCGTCTGTCACTATTGATGTTCCTTTAATCCGTCTGGTTCATACATTCAACTCAACATTATGATAAGACTTACATTTAGATATTGCTCTTCGTCCGTTTGATAAGGGTTCGTTAGGGAGGGAGGGGGTTACGCAATCACCCTACAGCTATTCAAGACAGGATTAGAGGGTTTGAATGGTTTTTGATGGGAAAGATGACTTCCCCAACAATAATGCACCATATCTGCCATCCATCCTCATGTCATGCGCAGGACACAGTGATATATTTTTATAAGACACATCTGGCTTATAGTTCCTGTCAGTTCTATATTGACTGCAATCGCTGCATGAAGCTACTGACTCAGAGTTAATCTGACAGTAGTAGTAGATTGGGTGAGGGGTTAAGTGCTTCTGCGCAGTAAACAATTTAAAGCACATCCTCTCAGCTGGGCGAGTCTAGTCTTGAGTGAGCTGGGAGGACCCCTGGCCCTCTGCTCCTAAACTGAACTGTTACACTGTGAGAACAGGTGGGAATGAACATCCCAAAAGTTGTGCAGACTTGCAAAACCCATTTCATCACTTTCAGATATATGGAGAATACTGAGAAGGTAAAGCCAGCTGTTTTCCTTTTCCCACTGGCAAAAATGAGAGACACTGTGTCCTTTGTAGAATTCCCGGTTTTGCCTAAATGTAAACACAGCTTTGGTGTTGGACCATCTGCATACGGGGTCGATCTTTCTTTATTATTGTCTGTCAGGGTTTTTGTACTCCAGGTTCTGAATGCTTCTCTAAGGTCTGATAATGTGGCAGGTCGAGTGTAAATATGCACTAACCCTGAGGGTGTTCGAGTTCCAGCATCAGCCTAACCTGTTTCAGAAGTGGAAAAAGCACATGACTCACAGCTTCACTGTGGCTGAATCAAAGTCAAGCAGTGTCTATTGATACTCTGTGTTGCGAAGAAGAAAAAAAGAAGAAGGAGGGGGGGGGGAAGGTGAGTGTTTTGGAGAGCTTCAGCAGAGGCCACCTGGATAACAGCCCCCAAGGTGTCTGGGAAGGCTGTAAATATACATGACAGCCCCCACCCCCTCTGGGTCTGGCTCTTGCTAGCTGGCTTTCGCTCTCTCTGTTCTTTTCAAAAGGAAATACTTGGTTGGTTAGCAAAGAGAAGAAAACTCAGCAATTATCATTTTTTATCCCTGACTTAATATATATTTTTTTAAACATGATATGACTTTGTGTCTCATTTCTGGACACTATTAGACTGCACACAACCCATGAAATGTTGCTGTTCCCCCCCACGCATGTTAGTTAGCTTGTTTTGTAGCGGCACCGAGTGAATCAGCTACGGATCTCATTAGCTCATGCCTGTGTGTGTCACAAGCGCTCTCCCAGCCCTGTTGTTGTCCCTGGCCCTGGGACGCTAGACGCCCTGTTTTGTTTGCCCCAGCAGGGAACCTGGCAGCAGTCATGTGACTGTGTCTCAGGGTCTTCAGATCTCTGGATCTCAAAAGCCCCACTACCGGCCCTCTCTGTACCCCGCTCTCTCACTACAACACTCCCCTATTCTCACCCCCCCCCCCCACCTCCTCTCTCACACCCCTACTGCCTCTCAACCCCCCAACACTCCTCTCACCCCCCCCCCTTCCTCTGTCACTCTTGCCTTTCGTACTCTCTTGTCTTCCTAAACAACTTTGCTCGTTCTTCCATCTACACCCTGGCAGAGTTCTGGAACAGGCCGCTATGTAGAGGAAATGTAATGTGTCGACAAAAGAGAGCCCGTGTTCAAATTGAGTTGAAAAAGCATGAAACCTTTGATACCAACTTGACATCATTGAACACGGCAGGTCCCCCCCCCCCCCTCTCCCACACAAGTTGGGATTTTCAGATGTGGGGAGTGTTTTTTGCACTGTGTAATCAAGATGATGTGAAGCGTTTTTGTGGGTCTGGATATTACCAGCAGCCAGTTGATGTGGCAGACCAGCCCAGCTGTAAGCCTCAAACTCCTCATGACTCATTTGAAAAGCCCAGCAACATATTCATGTGGAAAGAAGCACTAAAACACCATCGCTGCAGTCTGACTCTGTAACCAGCACGTCAAAATCACTTCACGTCTATCCACTGTGACTAAATCCCTCTTCATCCGCCTCATCCTCTACCTCTTTGGGTGAGAAGGTGCACAGGATTCCTTTCTTTCTTTACGGCTTCTGTCGCAAGCAGTCAGAAGGCGCTCTGACACGAGGTGACATCAATCAGGCTTGTCTGGCTGACTGGGCGGCAGAAATGGCGTGTCTTTGATCAGTCGCCGTGGAGACGCCCCACGTCCTCATCCTCAGCTGGCCCAGCAGCACCTGTTTACCAGTTCAGGCCTGTCTGCTCCGAGTATGAGAGCTCAGCTACACTGCGTCTTAGAGACATTACCACTCACACACACACACACACACACACACAGCACAGACTGACACACACAGACACACACGACACAGACATGTCTGCATACCCACACACACACACACGCACACACACACACAAAGGAATTTGGCTGTGGCTGGAGGGCAGCCCTCCTAACATGTACGCTCCTGATGAAACAAGAGTAAAGAGGCTGTTGTGTCCCTGTGGGGTGATCTTTGGCACCTCTCCCACTTATCAAACAACTGCCACCAGCATCAATCATCTGCCACTCGGAGACCCAAGCTCTGTTTGTACATGTGACATCATCGATTTTCTCTTAAGACGAGATGTAAAATTATACGTACTTCTAACACGCAAGATTTACACAGAGGAAACAGGAGCCTGTCCTGTCACTAAGTCACAATTTTCCGCATTCTTTCAGGTCATTTTACAGCTCAAACTCTCGTATCAAACTACACCATTTAATGTCACCATGATGTTTTTCTTCAGAGCTCTACACACAAGTGGCAGACAGACAGACAGACAGACAGACAGACAGACAGACAGACAGACAGACACACAGACAGACAGACAGACAGACAGACAGACAGACAGACAGACAGACAGACAGACACACTCTCCTGTGTGTCACTGCAGCTGTCCCTGCCACAGCAGGTCCCTCCTCTTGCTGGAGGTGAGAGTGATTACTTAAGAATCCAGTAACAATGAGAGCTGTCTAAGGTGTGACTAGGCAGGGCTCTGTTTCCACATGCAGATGGGGGGGGGGGGGGGGGGGGGGGGCTGGTGATCAAACAGGTGTTTGATGAATTCTCGCTCCCAGAGAAACAGCAGGACCTTTATTAGCTTGTTCAGGAGACGCCCTGGACCAGGCGGATGACACCTACTCACACACACACACACACACACACACCTTGAACACAACGTCATATTGGCACAGACAGGGTTCAAACCAGATACCTACTCCTAGGCCCGACTCCTTAACCGCTCAGCCACATGACTCCCACTACACATGACCACACTACTCACAGTCAGTGTTTCAATTGGCTAACACTGTACTGAAAATATACGAGAGCAACAATGAATATTCGTGGCATCCTGGTTGTCTGAAAGCAGGTTAGGATCTTCAAAGAGCAGCGGCGGCAGGCTGGGGTTGCACAGAGGAGGGATGCGGATAGTCTGGTGTCAGCTAGAAGCCAGGTTCTCTCTCCATGGTGATTTAGCTGTGCCAGATTGCGATGCTCTAATCTGCCACCTTCCTAATCCTCCCAGCACAGAGCCAGGATAACACAGCCCATCAGAATTCCTGCACGCCAGGCATCTTGTTGTAGCACTTCAGGACAGGCTGGCTGTGCGGGAACACAGTCATGTGCAAACAATATGCGTGTGTGTGTGTGTGACTGTGAGGTGTTCATGGTTACAGACCTACAGGAATGGCCACTCTCTAATATGACACTGTTCACGATGACAGTACTGGGGGTACTGTGTGTGGGTCTGTGAGTATCTGTGCTTGTATGTTCGTCGGTATGTGTGTGTGTGTGTGTGTGTGTGTGTGTGGGTGGTACTTCTCTCAGAGTGTGTTGGCAAGCCAGTGACAGGATTGATGGAATGAGGTGCAGGATGAGAGGCACACCCAGGGACTGTCAGTATGTTGAGAGGGATGGAGGGAGAGAGAGATGGATGGAGGGAGAGAGGGATGGAGGGAGAGAGGGATGGAGGGAGAGAGGGATGGAGGGAGAGAGGGATGGAGGGAGAGAGAGATGGAGGGAGAGAGAGATGGAGGGAGAGAGGGACGGAGGGAGAGAGAGAGAGATGGAGGGAGAGAGAGATGGAGGGAGAGAGGGATGGAGGGAGAGAGGGATGGAGGGAGAGAGGGATGGAGGGAGAGAGGGGGATGGAGGGAGAGAGGGACGGAGGGAGAGAGGGATGGAGGGAGAGAGGGACGGAGGGAGAGAGAGATGGAGGGAGAGAGGGATGGAGGGAGAGAGGGATGGAGGGAGAGAGGGATGGAGGGAGAGAGGGACGGAGGGAGAGAGGGATGGAGGGAGAGAGGGACGGAGGGAGAGAGGGATGGAGGGAGAGAGGGACGGAGGGAGAGAGGGATGGAGGGAGAGAGGGACGGAGGGAGAGAGGGATGGAGGGAGAGAGGGACGGAGGGAGAGAGGGATGGAGGGAGAGAGGGACGGAGGGAGAGAGGGATGGAGGGAGAGAGGGACGGAGGGAGAGAGGGATGGAGGGAGAGAGGGACGGAGGGAGAGATGGATGGAGGATCCTTCACATTGAACTCCTTCAGTCTGAATGACTTCAATATGAGTTGTGTAATTCTTCCCAGACAGTAAACCTATACAGTGATGTGTCACTTCTTATTTTGACCCTCCCCCTCTTGGCGTCATTCCACCATCCGTGCTTCTGTCGTCTCAGATCCGGCCCAAATCCCCAGCGAGCTCCTTCTCCCCCCGACACGTCTAGTTAATATGAAGTGGCACGCGCAACACGCAACATGTGTTAGTCCTCTTCCGTCCTAAACAACATCCTGTTCAACTCCCAAGTTCAAAATTCAGAGTGTGACAAGACTGAAGTAATTGAACCCAGAACCAGGGGTGTGGGGGGTAGTGGAATGGTAAATGGTCGTATTGTTTCAGGGTTTTTTTTGTCCTGTATCTAATACAGCACATGTGTTCCTTTGAGTAATCAAGCCACGGCTCGAGGAGGTATAGTTTAGTTTCCTGGACAACGGCGACGGCCAAGATCCCTGAGGCCTGATAACAGTAATGTTGCTGAGGGCAGAACAACCTTATCTACACCAGAAGCGTGTGTGTGCGTGTGAGTGTGTGTGTGGGGGGGTGGGGGAGGCTGTTGGGAGAGGGGGCAGGGAGGGGAGGGGGCAGGGTTTGGGAGTGCAGGTCCCACTTATCTGGCCCGAGTGGAAAATCCAGGCCCACTTCAAATCTGTCTGGACGACAGCTGTCATAAGTGAGAGAGAGAGAGAGGGGGGGGGCCAGAGGAGCGCCTGCTGACCCCTGCAGCCTCTGTCTGAGAGAGCTGGGCCCCACACAAGCACGCAGCCTTCACTGCTGGCTCTCTGCGTCTGTGGGGACGTCGTCCCAGCTGCTGCCGGACTCTCTCCTCACACCCATCGACCGGAAAACTCTCTCCAGAACCTTTCCTAAAGCCCGGATTCAATTTTATTGGTTGCTAACGGTTCCATTGTAAACACGAGCTTTTCCATCTAGACTCATTTGGAGTGTGTGGACAACACGATAAACCTCTCCGTACAGACTGACAAGACAAGAAGCAGCTGCTGTCCTGGTCCTGAGCAGCTACAGAGCTGAGGACTATATCAAGACTACTCAATAAAACCCCGGCACATGTGTGTCTAAAGACTGGAACAGGAGGGTGGGAGACAGAGATGGATGGGGTCCTGTTGAGGGTGGTGCTAGCCTGGAGGTGTGTCTGTGGGAGCTGAATGAGGTGAGTGGAAGGAGCAGGTCAGGGGAGGTCAGGGGGGAGCTGGGAGGGGCTCTCGTGGGGGCCGGACACCTTTGAGGACTTTCACAAGGGGCACTGAGTCAGTTCATTGATATTCAAGGATTTGACCCAGCCACAACGGGGATGTCACTGAGGTTACCAAAGCCCTGCCTCTCTGCATTGTCTGAGGCCAAGAAGGCAGGGGGTCTCCTACCACTCCCTCCCCCACTCCCTCCCCCACTCCCTCCCCCACTCCCTCCCCCACTCCCTCCCCCACTCCCACCCCCGTCCCACAGCCCGGCGTTGTCATGGCGAGCCAATCAAGCCGCAGGCACTTTGTCACACACATATGGGCGTGGTCTCTTTCTCCCTCTCTTTCTTCCTGCTCTCAACCCCTGCCTGTCCTGCTGCTTCCCTACTGGACTGTCCTACTGGACAGAGGAACAGGATGGTGCTGGCTGTCAGAGGGTGGTGGTTCAGGATCTGTACACACACACACACACACACACACAGAAACACAGGGCCCTGAGATCCCGCTCCCCCCCCCCCCCTGTGTGGAGTCACCTCACCTACCGTTTTTACTTATTGTTATTGCCCCCACCCCCTATCCCTGTGTACACTTTCTAATCTTTTACCCCACACCCTTACCCTTGTGTGCTTTGCGAGACTGTGCCGTTGATACGAAGGAGTTTCCCTCGGGATCAATAAAGTATTCTGAATCTGAATCCAGGATCCTCACATCCTAAAAGCATCATGGGAAGATGCCTGATAAGACAAACATGATCAAGTTTTCACGTCTGTGAAGCGTTGAGTGTTTTGTCAAATTCCCAAACTGAAGGATGTCTGGCGTTGTCACACAACTATGCTCCCAGAGCGATGTCAGGGGAGATTACGCAGAGGGGAAAATTGCAGCTGTGTTTTAGACAGGGTGGGGGAGGAGGGGGAGGAGGGGAGGAGGGGGAGGAGGGGGAGGAGGGGGAGGAAGGGGAACGTCTCTTCTCAGGTGATGGGACTTGTCTGTGCCTAACCCTTGCTGAACCTGGCTGAGCTGTGGCAGGCCGTGTAATTACAGCAGTCAGACATAAATCAGAAGGAGAGAGGCAGAGCCTGGGGGCCTGGGACGCCCTGACAGGACCCAGCAGCCACCTTCACAGGTAAACTGTTCCCTCCCTCACATACACACACACACACACACACACACACACACACACACACACACACACACACAAGAATACACTCAAACAACACAAAGATCACACACTTTCTTTCCCTAAGCACCCCCACACAAAACTCTCTCTCCATCCCTCCCTCAAACACACGCAAACTCTCTCTCTCTCTCTCTCCATCCCTCCCTCAGACACACATGCATGCAACTCTCTCTCTCTCTCTCTCTCTCTCTCTCTCCATCCCTCAGACACACACGCAAACTCTCTCTCTCTCTCTCTCTCTCTCTCTCTCTCTCTCTCCATCCCTCCCTCAGACACACACGCAAACTCTCTCTCTCTCTCTCTCTCTCTCTCTCTCTCTCTCTCTCATCCCTCCCTCAGACACACACGCAAACTCTCTCTCTCTCTCTCTCTCTCTCCATCCCTCAGACACACACGCAAACTCTCTCTCTCTCTCTCTCTCTCTCTCTCTCTCTCTCCATCCCTCCCTCAAACACACGCAAACTCACTCTCTCTCTCTCTCTCTCTCTCTCTCTCTCTCTCTCTCTCTCTCTCTCTCTCTCTCTCTCTCCCTCTCTCCCTCTCTCTCTCTCTCTCTCACACACACAGAGTCACGGAGCCTCCTCTGGATGTGGGAGTGTGCTCCTCCTGGGCCCTGTGCCGGTTCAGCAGGCTCTCCTCTGCCAGCACATACCACATGTGTATCCTGCCCTCCTGCATTCTGAGCACATGAAAGGAGCCCGGCGCCAGCCAACAGGAAACAATGGCAGAGACTGCTGATGTGAACCAACACCATTCTTCCTCCTGCTGACCCCTCGCCTCCCACTCAAGAGAGAAGAACATCAAAAAAGCCCTGCTATGTCCCGACCTACAGCATCCATCAAACAGATTAGAACGTTACGGTTAAGTGCCTTTATGTCATAGTTTAACTATTACCGTGTTTAAGGATCATGTTATGTAACGCCACACATCAAACCATTTCCTAAGACTGGTTCATTGACAGGTTAGAGGACAGCATGTCTTACAAATGACGTAACACTTCTAAATACAATCGTAAATAAAGTGGTGGTATGATATGCAGACAGTAGAGAGGTAAATCAGATGACTTCATAGAGAATGTTGTTTCTCTGTCTATCTGCATCTATCTCCATCAGAAGCACAGACTGCCTTCTCACCTTCAAAAGAAGGCTTCAAACTCACCTATTTAGAGAATTTAATGGCACTTAGGAATAGTATGGCACTTCACATAATCTAATGTTGTTTCGAACTATTTGTTGGTCCCCATATGGTGACTTGCCAGTGTTGTTGTTGTATCTCTTGCTTTATGTTCACAATTGTTGTGTTATGCATTTATAGTTCTTCCCTTGGCACTTATTGGTTCTCATGATGTATGATTCACGATCTAAAAAACCGACTGTGTTCGGGGTCTATCACGTTGCTATGCTCAATGACTGATGCTCTTTGTAAAAGCTCTCTCTTGTGAGTCGCTTTGGATAAAAGCGTCTGCTAAATGAATACATGTAAATGTGAATGTATCTGCCTCTTTACAGGAAGACCCCCAACACATCCTAGACAGAACGCACAACCAAATGTCCAATCATAAATGAGGGGAGCCAGGTGGCACAGTGGTTAAAGCTCATGATCGGAAGGTTGTGAGTTCGATTCCCGGCTGTGGCTACATGACGTTGCATCCCTGGGCAAGGCACTTCACCTTACCTGCCTCAGGGGGGAATGTCCCTGTACTTGCTGTAAGACACTTTGGTAAAGCGTCTGCTGAATATAAAATGTTACCTGTACTGATATTTCAGTCCCAAATGAGGCGGAGAACGTGTGCGTGTGCTTTCGCAGTCGTTTCGGTTGCGTGGCAAAAACACCGATTAGCGCTAGTTTTGTTGTTTGCCAACCGAACGTCGGTCGTCAAGGCGGCGGTCGCAGATGCGGGGGCAAAAAACGCACGCGCCAATGTGCCCACACCTGGGCTCAACGCGGCACGGGACAGATGTCAAAGCAAAGCTGCGTTCGTTACCGTGGTGAATAACGATGATTGTGATGATCAAGCCACAATGGGGGATCAAAAGGTGTCCTGCCGCAATCACGCAAACGCTGCGCTCGCTCCGCATCATGGAAACAAAGAGGGGGGGGGGGGCTGGGGGCTTGGGGGGGGGTTACGTGTCTGTCACGCTGCTTGTTGCTAATTTTGTAGAAGCAACACGCAGCAATTAGCGACGTGCTGCAATGACAGACAAAAAAAAAAAAAGAGTTTAAACACTTCAAATGATGAATCCTAATAATGAAGGATGCAGCACATGGGGATGTACTTCAAACTTGGGGGGGGGGGGGATGGATTTTTTTAGGCTTTAGCATGTGTCGCTAACTAGACCAGGTTGGTTACAGCCGAGGTTGACTAATCTAATTAAAAATGTGCAGGGAACTATTTCATTAGATAACGTGCGTACGTAGCAACTGGGCCAGATAGAACTGACATGATCTTAAGAGGATGTGAGTAGATGGAGGAATGAGTCATTCCTGAATCGCTCTCTGTGAATCACACACACACACAAACTCATGCACGGCTCACTCACACGCACGTGCGCGCGCGCACACAAACACGGACACGCACAGGCAAACCATGACCCTAATGTTCTTGTTAGACTACCCGAGCAAAAAGATTCATATTAGGAAAGCCACCAAATAGACAGCAGGTGCTGTCGCACATGTGCCCACATGAACACAACACACACATGAACACACCACAACACATGAACACATGAAACACACACTCACAAGCCTCCCCATGGCTGGGTTCTTTCCCAAACAGTGACTTTCTTAAAGTCTGTCAAATAACTGCCAAAATAATTTGTCATAGGATATAAACGTCTAATACTGGGGACTGTGGGATTCAAGTGTGGCCTCAGCGGGGTTAAGGAGTTGGCCTCATGATCGGAAGGTTGGGAGTTTGATTCCCGGCTGTGGCTATGTGATGTTGTGTCCTTACGCAAGGTACTTCACCCTACTTGACCTCAGGGGATTGTTCCTGTACTTGCTGTAAGTCGCTTTGGAAAAAAAGTGTCTGCTAAATGAATATTTATTCGATACCGGTTTATTTTGTGCAACCCAACCTCTCCACCAGCTTGACTCCACCACACTAGACTCCTGCTGTTATCCTGGGACAGCAAGATCTCCCTGATCGAACTCGAGCTTCTTCTAGCTCTCGCCATGAAGTCGTTCGTCATCCGGGCATCTTCAAGCCCGGTTCTGAGTAATAACATCACACTCTGCAAACCATCGTCTTTCCAGTGATATTTGCGGGGTCGTGACTAAAAGTTCAGATCGGCTGTCTCACTGGCGAAAGAAGCCGATCAATATGGCTGGAACTTTGGTGGCAGATGGGGTCGTGTCACAGAGTCACCGCTCGCTAAACTGTATCTTGGAGAGCTGACAGATTTTTGTCCTTGCGAGAAAATAGGTGATTCCTGAGGTGGTTCGTGAGATGGTTGACCTGTGAGTGTGTCGACACTGACTGCCAGGCCAGCGAACTCTCGAGTTAGACTCAACAAAGTTGGCTGAGAAAGTACGAAAAGGATGATACTGCGTTGGTAGAAAGCTTAAAATCAACTGCAAAAGTGGTTTATATTGGTACACCCAAGTATAAAGGCTACATTTTAGGTCACTATATTTTGTCTCGAAGTGTGTAACCATTACTTTAGCATCAATTAGCGTCACTGAGGTACAGTCTGATGAGAAGTGAGATATCCTTGGGGTATATTCACATAATGATGTGGTGACACACTTTGACTAGCACATTTAAATCAGGGTTGCATAACGTATCCCTCTCTCTACCCCTCCTCACTCCTTTCTGCGTTTTTCTCAAGTTGTCCCGCTCTTCCCTCCTCGAAGTGCCACGTTCTCTTCGCGGTCCCCTGCTTTCCTTGTTACCGTTCCCTTCTTTCAACTTTGCGACTTTTTTTTTTTTGCTCCACCTCTCTTTTGCCCCCCATCCCGCTCCCCTCCTCCGTCTCTTTCCCAAATCCTGTTACAGAATGCTCCTCCCTTGACTGAGTGAGATCAGTTTTGTCCTGAGGATACTGGTCTAAACGCCCCTTTGATCTGCACTTTCATTTTATTTTTCATCTTACTCGGCACACACTTCAGAAGAGGTTTGAGGGTGGCTCCTCGGAAGAACCCCCCCCAAATGCAAAGCTTTTTCCATCTGCACAACTGACAGTGTACTGATGGGGAGGATTTCATTGCTGTTCATTGCTTTTTTGGAGAACATAGGAGCTTGGGTTGGAATTGGACTTTGGTGCCAGACTGTTACAAGATGGATCAGCGAGAGCAAGTTATCTTAGCTTAGATTAGCTCTCTTTTGCCGTGAACTACTACCTGTGTGTGTCATATTTTAATGGTGCCTAATGGCACTGTTATTTCCCTAATTCAACACTTAATGTCCATTTGCTGTTGGGTCCTGACCCCCAATTAGGGAAAAGGGGGGTGGACATTGGAGGTGGGTGGGGGGTGGGGGGGGGTGTTACAAGCGGTTACATCCTGACTCTTTAGTGCTGTGGCGCCTGTTAATTTTAATGCCTTTGAATTCTAACTGTCCATTGTGAGAACCAATTACTCTCGCAGTGAACTATCCTGCAATGGCTGTCTTTCAAGTCAAATGTTGGGCAGTTAATCAAATGCAATGGGATGGAGAGAAGGAAAAAAAAACTATGTTAAGAATATACTCTAGTCTACAGTGATTGAAGTCTGCAGAGCAAAAGATAACAAGGAAAAATGAAAGTAATTTCATACTCCTCTTTCCGTTAGTATTTGACTGAATTGTGAACAAGTTATGTAAATTGGCTTAGAGTGAATACAATTTTTTTTTTCTCCAAGAGTTGCTTTAGGCAGACTGATAATGTTCAGCTTTTATTTCCAATTTGAACAATCGTCCGCTTTTGGACTTTTCCTTGCTTCGTGTGAGACAAAGAACGAGTTGCTCAACGTACATCGCCGGCCATAAATCATCTTCCGTCAGCAGTCAAACCTGCTCGCTAATGAACGATGTAGCTCATTTGAGAAAACACGGCCTTGTTGCAGGGGATTCACCTAACAGGTACGCTCAGTACCTCACGACGAAATGTCAGTGTTCTCAGTTAAGCTTGGTTTTCACCACAAGTTGTTGTCTCAATATTAGCCTCTTCGATGTCTGATATCAACCTATAGATGATTCTGGCAGAAGGTGAGCCCCATTGTGTCAACAGAGAACCCGGATATGAAACCTGAGGACAGGAAACCGCAGTAGGTTATAAAGAATGCCATGTTTTTCACGTGGAAAGACCCAGATTGGATAAGACAGGGATGCCGTCTTGCATTAGCAGGCGTTAGCAGAAAAGACCAGGGTTGATCTGTTGGAGAGCAGGGTGGATGTCCCCTCCCACACCCACTACAAAACAGCCACCGTCACTGTCTTCATGTCATGCCGTTTTGACTTTAACGTCTGAGTTGACTCCTTTTCGCCGGCGAACCGACGTCAGATGTATTAACGTGCAAAGTCGTGGCAGGTCTGCGCACGACATTCAATTTTCCAGGGCTTCGAATAGATCCTGCTGAATGGGAAGACAGATGGATAGAGTGGCCTAATTCATCTATCTGCCTCTCTCTCCTCGCTCATGAAATTACATCTGCAATATCCTCAGAAAGCCTATTGCTACGGCTGCACGCGCTATCTCGTATCAACGACCAGTCTCTCCTTCTTTTTTTCTCTCTCCCAGCTTCAAAAAATAGGCTTGCCATTCACTTGCTACTGCTAAACTAGGGAGTCCACTGAGAGAGGGAGAGGAGACCGGGAGAGGAGACCGCGTGTGTGGGTCTGAACTCCACCCCATCTCCCCTATTCTGTATAATGACTGTCCAAAGCATATAATCATCCCAGAAGAACTTTTTTTTTTTGACATGCTGCAAAGACAGAAGCGGAACCAGTGGCGACAGCCAGCGTTATTTAATCTAAAAGCCCACTTAGGAAGCCCACTTTTTGGACATCGCTGACACCGCCGCTCACACCCATGTTTCAAAGGTGTGAATGTCTCTGCGCCGTAGGGAAAGCTCCTGAACAGGGCGCGCGGGGCGGGGACGCACCGCAACCCTAGGCCCGCGGCATCCGGAAGGCTCCGCGACGACGGTCGCTGCGACCGCGCGGCTAACTAGCAGCTAGCTCCCGCCCCCCCCGTTTCACAAGCACGCGGCACAGACGACGATCATCTCCTTTGGCAGCATCAAAGAAATGCTGAGACCTTTCCCGAACGAGGAAAGGAGGAAGGGGGGCCGGGCGAGGGGGGGGGGGGGGGGGGGGGGGGTTCGCAGCAGTGGAAGCGAGGGGAAGAGCTGTGCCGCGGACGGAGGAAGCACGGGATATCGTAATGAGCCGCGCTTCGCGCAGCGACGCCGGAACGCTGGGCCGGGCCTGAACGAGCAGCCCCCGCCTCACCCAAGGTCTTCCGCTGAATTTCTGATTAGCAACGTTGCTGAACGCAGTCTTCCTCTTGACTCAGCTGCCGCCCGCGCCGCAAACACAACTGCCTTTATGTTGGGAGGTGGGGGGGGGGGGGGGGGGGGGGGGCGGGGGGCGGGGATGCGGGCTGGGGGCTGAGGGCATGTCGCTCTTCTCTCCACAGTCTCTCTGTCTGCATGTCCGTGTGTGTTTCCGTCTCTCTCGCTCTCTCTCGGTTATTTGTCATTCCTTTTGTGACTGTGAAATGTGGGAATCATTTCACAGTCACAAGTCAAAAATTCTGGATATATACAGTATATATATTTATATATTTCCCCCCAGCCTGCGCACTGAACAGACTTTAAGAGGAGGACTAGCAGATAGAGGTGTTGTAAACATGAAGCAGGTGGAGGGGGGAAGGGTGGAACATTTTCGACTTTTCCTCAAACAAAGCACTCGCTCTCTCTCTTTCACACACACGAATACAGATGCAGATTTAGTAAGCGAATTACGGGTCAAATGATAATCACACACAGCAAACACATTTGGCCAATTGCTGCTCACCATTTCTCTCTCTCTCTCTCTCTCTATTTCTCACGCACAAACTCACCCACACAGAGACATTTAAAACATTTGTCCTCCCTCAGCATTTCCCCATAGTGGAATAATTGCTCGTGCAACCTGGGAGAGGAAAGCCCAGCTCACCGTTTAATTGTCAGAAAACTTCACACTGATGAAAATGCAGTGATAAAGTGTTCGCTGCTTTAAAAGAGAAATCTAAATTCCATCAGAGCCATCTGATTTTGTCTTACAGGTATTGTCCTATCAAGAACACTGGGACACCCCCCTTAACCCCCCCCAAAAAACACACAAAAACGGTCTTTCCATTCCCGCCGTCTACAAACTCCTGCCCTCCTTCTCCTCCCTCATCCTCCCTCTCTCTCATTCCCTCTCCCTCCCTGGTGGACTGCTACACCGCAGCGCTATTACTGCCAATCAGCTAATGCACCTGATGGCTTTGAAGAAGACTCTCCACAATTAGACACAATTAGCACTGGGACCTCAATCAGAGCTGAGAGAGGGAGGGTGGATGGATGGAGGGAGAAGGAGGGAGGGAGGGAAGGGAAGGGAAGGGAAGGGGGGGAACGAAACAGGAGTGAAGGGGGACAGAAGACAGAGAGAAGCGGGGCTTATCCTCTCTCTTCGTTCCTCTTTGTCTCTGTCTCATCCTAACCCTCAGGGTTTCTGGGGTTGAGGCAACCACAGCGCGAGGGGGTTCAACACGGTTCCGGGTTCCCGCGAATCACTCACCATGACCCCCCCTCAGGGAGGCGGGCGACCGGTAGATCGATATCGGCGCCGACGCGCGGTGTCTCAGTCCGTGCAGGTGAGGCTCCGGGTGAGTGTACGAGGTGGCCACCCCGGGGGGTCCGGCGGCCACCACCGTGTTATCCGACCTCCGGATCGGGGAGGAACTCCAAACGGACCCCACGATACATCCGAGGGTCAACCACCATATCCAAGGGGTCCAGTGAAGGCGCGGGGGTCCCAAGGTCTGGCAGGGGCAAGCTGCCTCCCCCGGGGATGCTGCTCCAGCGAGACGCATTGAATCCCGGTTAACTTACGCAAACGGACGACAGGGGTAGCTCTTCGGACCACAAAGCTCATGGTGGAGAACACCCCATGCTAGGAACCGTAGCCTTGCAGACCTTTCAGTCTTTACCTTTCAGCCCCTGTCTACCTTGAATTTGGGCTTCAAGCCGTAGCGCTCCCACTGTGCGTAAAACCCACAGGTGACAGGCAACGTTCAGACCGAGGCTTTTCCCGAACGACGACCTGAGAACTCTGTGACTCAGACGAGTAAGATCTTCCTCGAACCGGTGACGAGGCCAGCTAAGGGTCTCTGCCTCACTTTCCCGATCCACTTGAGAGGAGATGGAGTTCTCTGAGGGAGTCGGATTCTTCCGACGACCCGTTTTCCCGCCCAGAAGGTAAGAAACCTCCGAGTGTCTAACCTGCTACTTTGCGGTCCGTACGTCGGCCGGAAAAAAACACTCCGGAACGGCGTGGCTCCAGCGTGCAGAGCATCTCTTCCTGCAAACGCAGATCCTGTGGTGAAAAAAAAAAAAAAAAGAAGAAACGTTTCCCGCTTTTTTCTTTCTGTCGCGTCTGCAGCACGGGCTCCCGTTCAGACTCGTCGGCTCGCTGGCTGGCTCAGCCTTTGATGTGGCGCGCTCTGCGTGCGTCTCTATCAGTCTCACATGGCAGAGCGCCGGCCGCCCCCTCTCTCTCCCGCGCGCGCTCTCACACACGCTCTCCACCAGTAGAGAGAGAGCGAGAGAGAGAGAGAGAGAGAGAGAGAGAGAGGACGAGAGTTTGAGAGCTTGAAGGAAGAAAAAAAAAAGACGAGGAGAAGGAGGAAGCGGAGACGGACGACGACCCGGGTCCCTCGGTTCTTCGTTCGCCGACTGTCGAACGTCACGATATCAAAAGAATTCCGGCCAGAACGTCTGACAGACCTCAATGTCCGCACTGTCAATAACTTATCCTTCTGCCGCGGTTCCAAAGGTAAGCATGCAGGAATAAAGAGGAAGGGGGGAAAAAAAAACCTCAGAAAGAAATCCTTTTTTCTCTTTTTTCCCGCTCTCTATTTAGCTATTCTCCCTCTCTCGCTCTCTGTGTCTGTGGCTCTGCTCAAACCCTGGGGGTCCACCCCTTCGTCTTATTCGACTCCCCCCTCTCTGGCTCTCCAGTTCCTGAACGGAGTCATCACGCGTGACACAGAGCCGTTGTGCAGCCTACACGGATTACAGCCGGCAGCTCTATTCGCTGAAGAGGGGAAGAGAGAACCTGTGTGTGTGTGTGTGTGTGTGTAGTGTGAGAGATAGAAAGAGAGAGGAGGGTGGAAGAGAGAGAGAGAGAGAGAGAGAGAGAGAGAGAGAGAGAGAGAGAGAGAGAGAGAGAGAGAGGAAATACGCAGGCTGGGGAAGGGAGGGGAAAGAGGGAGCTCCGCTCAGGTAAATGTGGGCACTGGGATCCAGGGAGAAGGGGTGTTTCGGTGGGGGCAGGGTGGAGGAGAGCCCACCAAGAAGGGGGGGAAACTGATACAAA
This sequence comes from Neosalanx taihuensis, assembly GCA_030340665.1. Lineage (NCBI taxonomy): Eukaryota > Metazoa > Chordata > Actinopteri > Osmeriformes > Salangidae > Neosalanx > Neosalanx taihuensis. The sequence continues at coordinate 5,163,987 of CM059296.1, read as the reverse complement.
TGGGTCAGCCGATGCAAATCCTCCACTGCTTACTGAGTAAGGTGAAGAGATGGCAGAAGAGAGAGTTGATCAGCTGCAGAGGATCAGGTGAAAGACACTGTTCATGGCAGGTCATGGCAGACCCCAGAGAGAAAGGGAGCGAAACCAAATGGAAAAGTAAGGAAGAATGAAGCGACATTTAGAAGCCCACCACAGGCGAGGAAAATAAAGCGGTGACAGAAAGACAGGTTTAGCTCGCACAGCCATGAGACCAGGAAACGGCAAAAGGACCGAAGTAGCAGAGGGGGAGAGGGAGGGGGGGGGGTGGGAGGAGAGAGTAGGGATGGCAGGGAGAGGGGGAGGGGAGAGAGGGAGAGAGAGAAAGAGAGGTGGAGAGAGAGGTGTAGAGAGAGAGAGGTGGAGAGAGAGAAAGAGAGGTGGAGAGAGAGGTGTAGAGAGAGAGAGGTGGAGAGAGAGGTGTAGAGAGAGACAGAGAGGTGGAGAGAGGTGTAGAGAGAGACAGAGAGGTGGAGAGAGAGGTGTAGAGAGAGACAGAGAGGTGGAGAGAGAGGTGTAGAGAGAGACAGAGAGGTGGAGAGAGAGGTGTAGAGAGAGACAGAGAGGTGTAGAGAGAGACAGAGAGGTGGAGAGAGAGGTGTAGAGAGAGACAGAGAGGTGTAGAGAGAGACAGAGAGGTGGAGAGAGAGGTGTAGAGAGAGACAGAGAGGTGGAGAGAGAGGTGTAGAGAGAGACAGAGAGCTGTAGAGAGAGACAGAGAGCTGTAGAGAGAGGTGTAGAGAGAGACAGAGAGGTGGAGAGAGAGGTGTAGAGAGAGGTGTAGAGAGAGACAGAGAGGTGGAGAGAGAGGTGTAGAGAGAGACAGAGAGGTGGAGAGAGAGGTGTAGAGAGAGGTGTAGAGAGAGACAGAGAGGTGGAGAGAGAGGTGTAGAGAGAGACAGAGAGGTGGAGAGAGAGGTGTAGAGAGAGACAGAGAGGTGGATAGAGAGGTGTAGAGAGACAGAGAGGTGGAGAGAGAGGTGTAGAGAGAGAGAGAGAGGTGGAGAGAGAGGTGTAGAGAGAGACAGAGAGGTGGATAGAGAGGTGTAGAGAGACAGAGAGGTGGAGAGAGAGGTGTAGAGAGAGACAGAGAGGTGGAGAGAGAGGTGTAGAGAGAGACAGAGAGGTGGAGAGAGAGCTGTAGAGAGAGGTGTAGAGAGACAGAGAGGTGGAGAGAGAGGTGTAGAGAGAGACAGAGAGGTGGAGAGAGAGGTGTAGAGAGTCTGCAACTAAAACCAAGCATGTACGCCAAGCCATCAGCGCGGAATCACATTTGCCACTCCCGACGTTATACTGTGGTGCGACAACAAACCCGAACTGACAGGGGAATATTCAAAATAATAAGAAAAAGCTCTTTTGATACCTCCCCCCCCCCCCCTTTCCCCCGCGTTCTGTTTTTCCCTCAAACAGAATTACGAGGAACACCCTGGTAGGAAGATACCGCCATCTCTCTCTGGCGCTCCCCAAAATAGCAAATTAGGGCCACTAACAAGCTTAAGGTGCGAAAAAGAGAGGCACTGATGCCATTCCACCGGTAATGGAACAAGGTTTTCGGAATCAAATTAGGGACAGTGCATGCATTGCCTTCTCCTCTAACACCCCCCCCCCCCCCCCCCTCTCCCATCCCCCTCCCCCAACTCCCAAACATCCATTTGTGTCTGTACCGAGGAGACACGGGGACTGTAATGTTGATGTATGACGTCGAATATCGTATCGGATTCCCGTAAAACAATTTCGCGCGAGCTGCTACCCAGCCACAAACGAACCTCAGCACGCCATGTTTTATTTTATTTTCTCTCCTTTATTTTTACAAGTCAAGAAACTTGTCAACTGTGACAGGAGATCCGCGTGCTAAATCAGCTCCCAGGTAATTAGCCCCACCAACGAAAGGGGCAACGTGCAAATCGAAGTTTTAAGACTAAAGAATAAATACGGTTTAGCACAAAAGGGAACGATTTCACAGTCGTACATCACTTCGGTAGAATGTACACGCACTTGTATTATCCTGCTGTTTTCTATTGTTAGACATGCACAAAGATGTACAAAAAAACGAAGCTTAAACTCAGAGAAACTCCTCCTATAATAATCGTTCTGGTGGACATTGTCCTCCAGCAGGAATACCAAACAGAAAGAAGGAAGAAGGATTGGAAACCAATGCTCACGAGGCTATCTAGGAAAACAACTTCAGGAGATTCAAAGATGCTCGTTCATCAGAGTATCTATGCTTATTGTGCGAGATTAAAGTGCACAGGAAAACAACTACTGGAGAGCCAAAGAAGCTCATTTGTCAACACAGCTACACTATTGTGTGCAGTTCCACTAGTGTCGCCGTGTTTTTTTACAGCTTAAAGTACTTCAGGAGTTGTAGGAGACCATTGCTATATCTTTTCTTTTCTAATGCAAAATGTATTGGAAAGATGATTCATGCATCCTAGTTGAAGAGCTTAATGGTGACCATTTCAGCCCGTGCTAAATGCCACTGATTAACTCGGAGAATCAATCATCCGACTCGTTTATCATTCGTTGTCTTCACATGTACTCCTAGTGCTGTACTCCTGTCATTGTGAAGTGATGGCAGGAGTTAGTGTGACGTCGTCCATCAGCCCTTAAACCCCGCAGCTGTTAAAAAGTCAGGAGCAGTATTATGTCTCTCAAGACAAAATGTCTCTCAAAGAAAATGTCTCTAAAAAAACTTGGGTCACGCGCTGACACACATGTACTGTCGCAACACGTGTTCACACACATCTAGCACACACACACATGCAAACAATATCCTGCAAGCTAAGACGAAGGCTGATTACAATGTTCTGGAGCCATGTGGAGGACACATCTTTCTCATCTCAAAGTGACAGCATCAGAGCCCATCTCTTTGTCAAGCACACACACACACGCACAGTCACAGAGACCCCGACGCACTCGCACACACTCGCCTACTGTGCACGCACGGACCACACACGCGCACACAGACACACACAGAGACACCGACGCACTCGCACACACTCGCCTACTGTGCACGCACGGACCACACACGCGCACACAGACACACACAGACACCGACGCACTCGCACACACTCGCCTACTGTGCACGCACGGACCACACACACAGACACACACAGTCACAGAGACACCGACGCACTCGCACACACTCGCCTACTGTGCACGGACCACGCGCACGCATACAAACACACACCGAGACACTAAGCTCCGTTGGGAAGAGTCACTTCAAATGTACTCGTAAAATATTCAACGACACAAAACGTTACTTATCCAGGTAACACAGCAGTTTGACATTTCTATTCATCTGCAGAGTGAGGGAAGGTATGAGGACCGAACAGCAGTTCTGCTCAAAGACCCTAAAAAAGATCTCCGGGCAACAAACATGCACAGATTACAAGATCGAAATGATATGAATGTGACAGCATCATGACAGATTTCATACAGCCATGGTATGCAAGAGTCATTTGTACAATCTCCTCAATAGTAAGTAAATATTAGATCCGGAATGTTTTTTTCTCTTTTCTCAGTTTACAAAGTGATGTATGATGTGGAGGCCACAACGCAACACTATACCATAGTGTAATTGATATCCACCAATCATTGCTTGAGGTATTTTCTAAGTTTTGTTACTAGATTTAACTGAACATTTACGCTCTGTCTCTTCTTTGACCATCAAAGCTATTTTCCTCTCTCTCCCTCCCTCCCATTCTTACTCAGTTTAAACATGCATCTCTAATTGACCCTGTCCCCCCCCCTCTCTATCTCCGTCTACCTCCTCGCTCCCTCCCTCCCCTCCCTCTCCTCCTCCTCCTCTGTCTGCCTCCCTCGTTCTGCCTCTGCCTCCCTCTCTGTGTTCCTCCATCTCTTCCTTCCCTCCCCTCCCTCTCCTCCTCCTCCTCTGTCTGCCTCCCTCGTTCTGCCTCTGCCTCCCTCTCTGTGTTCCTCCATCTCTTCCCTCCCTCCCCTCCCTCTCCTCCTCCTCCTCTGTCTGCCTCCCTCGTTCTGCCTCTGCCTCCCTCTCTGTGTTCCTCCATCTCTTCCTTCCCTCCCCTCCCTCTCCTCCTCCTCCTCTGTCTGCCTCCCTCGTTCTGCCTCTGCCTCCCTCTCTGTGTTCCTCCATCTCTTCCTTCCCTCCCCTCCCTCTCCTCCTCCTCCTCTGTCTGCCTCCCTCGTTCTGCCTCTGCCTCCCTCTCTGTGTTCCTCCATCTCTTCCTTCCCTCTCCTCCTCCTCCTCTGTCTGCCTCCCTCGTTCTGCCTCTGCCTCCCTCTCTGTGTTCCTCCATATCTTCCTTCCCTCCCCTCCTCCTCCTCTGTCTGCCTCCCTCGTTCTGCCTCTGCCTCCCTCTCTGTGTTCCTCCATCTCTTCCTTCCCTCCCCTCCCTCTCCTCCTCCTCCTCTGTCTGCCTCCCTCGTTCTGCCTCTGCCTCCCTCTCTGTGTTCCTCCATCTCTTCCCTCCCTCCCCTCCCTCTCCTCCTCCTCCTCTGTCTGCCTCCCTCGTTCTGCCTCTGCCTCCCTCTCTGTGTTCCTCCATCTCTTCCTTCCCTCTCCTCCTCCTCCTCTGTCTGCCTCCCTCGTTCTGCCTCTGCCTCCCTCTCTGTGTTCCTCCATCTCTTCCTTCCCTCCCCTCCCTCTCCTCCTCCTCCTCCTCTGTCTGCCTCCCTCGTTCTGCGTCTGCCTCCCTCTCTGTGTTCCTCCATCTCTTCCTTCCCTCTCCTCCTCCTCCTCTGTCTGCCTCCCTCGTTCTGCCTCTGCCTCCCTCTCTGTGTTCCTCCATCTCTTCCTTCCCTCCCCTCCCTCTCCTCCTCCTCCTCTGTCTGCCTCCCTCGTTCTGCCTCTGCCTCCCTCTCTGTGTTCCTCCATCTCTCCCTCCCGGCGACAGACAGCAGGGGGGGCCTGTCACACAGCACCTCGAAGCCCCGCTCATCCCGTCACCCACGCCGCCGCCGCCGCAGCGACGTCACAGGCTCCGTCCTCCCCACGCCGCCGAGGGAGCGAGGAGGAAGGCAAGGTGAACATCACCCCGAGCCCTTCACGATCGCACAGTTTCCGGAGGTGAAAGCTCCCTGGGAGGATTCACCTCATCCACCATTTTTTACTTTTTACTTACACCCCCCTAACCCTGTGTACACTTTCTAATCTTTTACCCCACACCCTTACCCTTGTGTGCTTTGCGAGACTGTGTGCCGTTGATACAAAGGAGTTTCCCTCGGGATCAATAAAGTAATCTGAATCTGAATTCCGCAACGCTTGACAAGAACAGGGGATGAGCGCCGGGAAAGCACGTCGGCCCTCGTTGTTTTTGAACGCCCCCACTCTTCCGCGAGAGTCTTCTCGAACGTGCGGCGAGCAAATTGCTCCCTCGCACACTGCGATGGCAAAGCGTTGAGCATATGGTACTGCTGTCCCTGTGAGCGGTGACAAACCATCTGCTAAGTGAGTTTATCTGTGAAGGTTCCTAAATGACTTGTTAAGGATGCATTCTAAATGCATTACACGCCGACTACATTACGCATGGTAAAAAGAAAACGTTAATTGCGCTTTAATTCCACACTTCTGAATCTGACAAGCCGCAGGTCTGAAATGGTCCTAAGGAAGGAGAACCAGACCGCGTCGCTAGGGGCGACATTAAAAGATGATTGAATTCTCCGCGGAGACTCCAACTGTCATCTTTCTCCCACCGGGGGTGCAAGGCACCCATTAGGGGGGGTAAGGGATCTTTGTCCACTTTCAAAGCCCGATGAATCTTTAGTTATCACTGTCGAAGACATGGATCAGACCAGGAGATACAGCCATTGCAGGGTAGGGACGAGAATCCATGTCTAGGGAAAAGAATGTAGTATTTTGTGCATTATATAGTTAAGACAGATCTGATGGATTGATCAGTGACTGTACTGCCTTATTTTGCCACAGCGAAAAGTCCTCTTGGTGATATGCTCAGATTAGAGTAACACACAGATTATTTTCTCCCCATTAACTCTTTCAAAGGTGCTGTTTGGGATTGGGCTATAAACTGGGATTATGTGTTATTAAGTATTTGCCTCCCCAGAATGACTTATCCATTGTTGGGTCCAGGAGAGACTATCTGAGAGCGTCTCAAAGGGTTTCGCTCAAATCTTAAACCAAACCCTAATACAGCCCACTCCTGTGCCTACTCAGGATATCAGGATACTCAGGATACTCAGGATATGTTGTACACACAATGCTATACTGCAGTGGTCTTCAACCCTGGTCCTCAGGACCCACTGTCCTGCATGTTTTAGATGTTTCCCTGCTCCAACACACCTGATTCTAATGCATGGGTCGTTATCTAGCTCTGAAGAATCCTGGTAAACGATCATGCATTAGAATCAGGTGTGTGGGAAGGGGGAAACATCCAAAACATGCAGGACAGTGGGTCCTGAGGACCAGGGTTGAAGACCACTGCTGTACTGTGATGGGTAGGAGGTACGCTGATGAAACTCTGCAACTTTGGAGAGGCCAAAAATTACTAGGAAAAGGATTCCACCTTTATCTTTCATTTTCCTTGCCCCGTGGACTAGGGATCTTCCAACTCTTTTTTTTTTTTTTTTTACATTCAAACTGGTTTCCCCGCACTAATCAACGGTCGTGCGATAGACAAGCTCTCCACTGCGTTCCGCTTCCACACCTGAGGTGTTACCCAGGATCAGCGCCAACGGCGCGTTGGAAATAATGATTCTCCTTGACCTCTTTCCCCGCCTCAGCGAGTCAGCCACTAAAAAGCTAAAAAGTTATCCGAACGAGACGGCCCGCTTGCTATTGATCAACAGTCATTCTTCGGTATCGGCAACCCTCCTAATACAGCAGCACTCTGAAGGAACCTCTCCCTCACTCGAGTTTCAACTCAAAATACTTCACCGCTCCCGCATGCCTGCATGAATTGAAGTCCCGTGAGGTTTACTGAGAATTAGTGAGAAGCCGTCATAAACCCTAAAGACATGCTTTGAACCATGCCAATGCGATTGCAGTTGCCCAGTTCTTACTGAAAGATCGGCACGCAACATGAAAGCGGACATTAGGTGAAAGTGAACTATTTTTGTATGTGTTTTTTCAGTGAGTATTTGCCTCCCTCCTGTTCAAAGGACTTTCTACTCTTAAAATTGGCAGACCAGCATTCTTTGAAGCCCCACCTTGTCTCTTGACAAAATAAACCCTCAATTTGAGATCATAACATTTTCTCTTCTGTATTGATCTCCACCTTGGTTTTTGCACAATATGCACATTGGTCAACAACAGTACACCTTTGTGAGTGAATGTGTCTCGGTGTGTGTTTGCTTATGGTTGCAAGATTAGAAGCAAGTTGACTCCAAGTCTTGGTGTTTTTCACTCGATTTGCTGTTCTCGGTTGAATTTGACAGACTGATGATCTGTGAATGAAACACGTTGATGGATTTCTTTCAATCATTTCAACATGACTGGGCATGACCCATAGCTAAATACGTATCTGATGAAACTATGACCAGCACTTTGAATTCCGTTCAAATTGTATTATATGGTGGGGACATTAGAATGCATCTACATACTCACTTATGTAAATGAATTTGTAAGGTTAATGTGAATATAGAGAGAGAGAGGTTCACACATTGGCCTACTGAACTAGCATCTGGTGCACTGCGACAGATTGAAAGCTTTAGCTTGTGAAGAAGATAAAAAAATTACCTTTCAGAAGCAGCGTCTGGATCCTTCTAAACTATTCACAGCTCTTAATCTTGTTGGTTATACTGCATATACTTTTTCACCCCAACTGCCCCCAAATGCAAAGGAAAAGCAACAGACACACCAAAGACAGGCTCCGCCTGAAGGCTCTTGTACATGTACAAAACAACCATTGTAGCTCCAACTGTTCCTCTCCTTGTCTTGCTGTTATCATCATCATCAATAGCAATTGAAAGTCTTTTGATGACACTTTGTGTTTCTCTGCTGTAGTATCACTAACATACGCCTTTTCAGGCATGAAAGCAACTTAGACGCTTGTTAAATGGTCTACAACCAACATGGTTGATGTATACGATCGCCATTTTGCATTTGGCGCGATTATAACTGTTACTGGGAGAATCCTGTGTTTGTGTTACTCTGCCCTTCGAGACTCGGGGGAAGCCAAACGTAATTCTCTATCTTTGTTGTCCTTTCCTTTGGTCATCGCATCTGTCTCCATCTTTTTCTCTATGATTTCCCCTTTGTATCAGTCCTCACATAAAAAGGTTCTGCTTTTCACCCATTTCTACTTCATCCATCCCAAATGAACTAGACAGAGATCAGGAGAGAGCTCACTCAAATACCTGACAAGTGTTTTTGGTAATTACCTCAATCACGTCCTCATAAGCGAAAAAGAACTTGGCTGCAGTAGATGGAAAGTATACTCCTGTGGATTGCTTTTTCCCTCGTATTCTGACTGGGCGTACTTCCACAAGCTTAATGAGAACGTTTCAAATGTAGGTTCTTTAATGTTTTTACCCCTAAATGCCAGTAAACAAACATAATCACCTCCTCACACATTCACACCCCTCTTAAATACATATTCTGCCCCTAAACCACAAACAGGCAGAAATACGCAAAGCTTGGTTCTTGAACGAAAAACGCCATAAAGGAAACTGTTTAATGCATTATTTGCGCACACTGGTTTCCGTTTTCTTAAAAGCTAAAAGCTTGAATGGCGGTATAGCACTGTACAGTAACAGCCCCACATGTGTGTGTACATAGTGTTCACCATGTGTACATTTTTGGGATGCAGCAGCTTACAATAAACATTTCATAGGTTGGAGAGATGTGGAACGGCAGTGGCTTTCAAATGCCATTAAATGGCTATAACAGTATTCGTACGAGTAATAATTGTCATTTCAGTGGCGATTCTTGATGTTATTACTGTAACTGTAGCGCTGTTTGCTGCCTCATGCACTGTGCCACACACTCATATACTGCAGCATCATGCAATGTATCAACTGATGTAAGAATTTGCCAACGTAAATTGAACGTGTCTGTCTGCATCATCGAGGAAGTAACTGCACAGAGGCTTGGAATGACAGGAAATAGGTTGTGACAGTAACTTTCAGTTCGATGGAGAACACAGTTGGTGGTTGTGTGCGGGGGGTTGCAGACTCTCTGCAATGACAAGTATCAAAGGATAACATCTCATCATCAAACTACAGTAAATGACAGCCCGAATCTGCTTGCCTGCACAACCCTTCCCTCTGCCAACAGCTCCAGAACCCAGTTTGGCTCAGGGACCGCGGAGCTGTCGTGCTGCGTGTCAGAATAAGGTGAGAGATTTGACCTGATTGAAAGCAGCGAGGACAAGCATAAACGGAAATAAAAGTATCATTTGCAGCTATCACACTCCTTGCTCAGAGACAATTGTGACAGGGTACTTCCCTTCCGCAGCAGTCCTCCTTTGTGGTTTCCTGTCAGCATAAAGATGTTTCTGTCAAACAAGATACTTGGCGAGAGAGAAAGTTGGAGCGATTCATCCAAAAGGCGACAGGAAGTTTGCCGGTAGGGAGACTTGATACAATTATCAGTAGTGTACACGCTCCGAGAACAACGTAACCACAGGAAATCTAATTAGTTTTCTGTTTGTGACGTTCTCCCAGTTTCCGCTCGGCTTCTAATTGACACGTTCAATGATCATTATTAATTGGTATCTAATTGGGGGTTGTACATATTGATTTGGGTTGTCATACAAGTTTCATCTGAGCAGTTTTCTCTCCTTTTGTTTTCTTTCAATGTCAACTTACAAAAGGAAGACAAGTACTTCTTAAAAAGTACAATTTTTTAAATTATGGAACAACTTAGCAAGTCTCTGTCGAGTTTCTATTGCTCTAGATCACGGACAGTCTCTGTTATAATCATTTGAACATATATTCTATGATTTTCACATATCCTAATGTTCTTTTTTGTTGCTTTTTGTACCCCAATGCTTAATTAGATGGACCACTGAGAAACACTAGCCCAATGCCTGACTGTAATTGCATTATCAAGGAGAATTAAAATGAAGAGGAAATCAAAGAAGAATCCCTCAGTCAGAGAAGAAGAGAACAGGTCCTGAAGGAATACCAGAGAGGAAATAGGTTTATGACCTATTTTCTATTCAATTGCGAGACTCTGCCTCTCTCCGTCTCTCTCTCTCTGCAGGTGCCACAGGACACTCGCAAAACAGAGCAAGTCTTATCAACTGCAATTGTACGGGAGGTCACCATATTTCCGAGTCAGCATGCCAGAGATAGCCATCTTTACTTTCAAGTGTAAACACACACTTTGGGAGCGGTTAGCGAGGGGCTGACAAAGGCCAATGATCGGAACATATCATCTGCCAGGCCTTGCAGACGGAAAAGCCCGATAACGAAAGATCCTAATTGATTTCTTTGCCGTCTCTTGTCTTACCACGCGTGGTAATTGAATAGGCCGTTATTGTAAAATATCACCAGAGGCTTCTGGTGTTTTAAGTAGCGTTGCGGCAAGTAATGCACTGTGGCGGTTGCATCCGAGGCTCTATTGTGGACACCAGTGGTAAAAGGATTGCAACTTGCAGATTTATGCTCGTGTTTCCATCCCATGTTGCTCGCAGGTGTGTTTATCTTGATCTATAACATCCAGTAGGTGCCACATGGTAACTTGTGGCGTGTGCGATGGCAAACAGTCTATCAAACAGTAGCCAAAGTTTGCAATCTTGTCTGTCGTATTTGGCAAGTCCCAAAAGTAGGAATTCTTAATTAGGGAAGGTGTGAATGTTACATATTCATGTAATGTAGTTCCCATCCCAAATCCATGGAAGGAATGATTATAATTGAATACCCGTCGGATGTCAAAACTCCCTTTATTTTTTGGAGTGGCTAATTGACACATCAAATGACAGGCCGACAAAATATGTTCCATATTTTTCACCCCATGATAATGATTCCACTGAACATCAGTCCCGTCACATCACATTCCTGTGCAGTGCTATACTGGATATGGCGATGACGAGGTGATTATTGCGGTGTTCACACTAGCTTTCCAAAATAAGTGGTGTGTGAGAACTTGATTCCGGAAATAACTCGTAGTGATTTTGCTGGCTCTCTGCAGCTGCTCTTTACTGAGTAGGAAGGGGGGGGGGGGGGGGGGAGCGAGACTGGAGAAGCTGAACGTTTTCTTTTTGCCAATGTTTTAAAATACACGAAACACCCGAAATATCTCACGTTTAAATTCTCAAATAAATGACAGTTAAAAAGTCTGTCACCTTCTGACAAATGCCAAACACTAAACATGCTTTATTTACATTAATTAAATGTCCTAGTAAGGGAAGAGATTCAAATAGAGATACATTGCTTCAACCATTTTTAGACGCTTCCCCTTCCCCCACATAGTATAGATTTAAAAAAAAAAAATTTTCTTCAAATGATTTATCACTTCGTTGCACCAGATTCAAAAGGGCAAAAGAAACTACACAGTCAGTCCAGGCCAAAAGAGGACAAACTTTGTGGACTCTGAGGCTCTTTGTGTCTCCAGACATTCTCCCTGCGCATTTTGGAGGGCCTCCAGTAAAATGTATAAAGAAAGATGGATGCTGGCGATAGCGGGCTATCAGTCCCGCCCGCCCATCATCGTACCTGGGCTCATCCATCACCCGCTCAAGCCTGTTTGTTCTAGCATTAAGGCCTTGTGCATTTTTAAACCTCTTGATCTAAATAGAAATTGATTTATCGTCTTACTGTGCCGCAGTGCTTCGGCGCTTCTGTCGGACGTGAAAAATTTGTTTTGGCAAAGTGTTACGTTTCTCCCCCCCCCCCCCCCCCCACCCCCCTGTTGTGCATGCTTACGGGGATTCATGAAAATGTCCACAGAGACAAAGGCTCGACATTAGACGTAGGGGTGCGCAGTGCGAACGCCGTCCGGCGTTGGATGTGACCCAGCCTCTGAGTTGACAATGTTACGTGCGAGGAGGGAAAAAGTAATTAGCGCCAAATAATATCAATACACTTTCGAGCTGAACTGAGACGTAGGAAGACGCATATGCACTCACACTCCCTAGAACAGGGGCAGGCAACCCCTGGTCCTTGAGAGCCACGGACCTGCAGGTTTTAGACGTTTCCCTGCTCCGGCACAGCTGATTCAAATGAATGGGTCGTTATCAAGCTGTGGAAGCCTCGTAATGACCATTCATTTGAATCAGGTGTGCTGGAGCAGGGAAACGTCTAAAACCTTTAGGACAGTAGGACCAGGGTTTCCTACCCCTGGCCTAGAGCTTTACAGCTGCAGCCGATGAGGTAAAGCGAGGTTGCATGTTGACGTAGCTCCGAATAATTACTGTTGACTCTAAGTGACGATTTACTCATCTCCCAACAATCCCTTGATTCACTTTGAATGGGGAAGGTCTTCATAAATGGTCTAAGGAAACCATAATTAAGAAAGTCTAATGTTTTGACCAGTTATTGACAATATGCAGTCAATATGGCAATAAAGAACAAGATAGACTAGAACCGTCTCCTACAGCAATTTAAATTAAATGTGAGGAAAAAGTCACCATTATCACAGAGCTGCATGTCTTGCCACTTTCCTGAGTAGGGGTTTGATTTCATCGCCATGGAAACTGACCCATCATCATCGCCATGGTGACTGAATGCTGCTATCTGTCATTTTGAACGCAGGTGATGATATAGGGGGTGGATGTAGGCAATGCTACTTTTGACTGTGTATCCACCGTCCATTAACTTTCAGTCCGTATAAACCTTTATGATATTCCTTTGTAAACACTAAACCATTGTATCTCTCTTATCAAGTCTATTTAAAATAGCCTTTTAGTCTTTTGGTTGTCTTGGTATAAACCCATTTTATCTACAAATGTAATTCTGTGAAAAGTGTTTTAAGGTAAAAATGTAAACCTGCAGAATAGTATATCAGATAAGGTCAAAAAGTCGGTGCAAGTCATTAAAGTTGTTTCTTACTTTCTGAAGTAAAAATATATTTTTAAACATCATACCAACTACTCTTTTTTTATGTTCTGTTTCACTTATTCATTACTGGTTTCCGCTTTTTTGTTCAAGTCAGTCATTTGCTTTTTCCCTACACAGAGAATACAATGGCTGTAATAACAATGCCCTTGTCTCATTACAGCTCTGAACTCTCCAGACCTCTCATGCCCTGTTAAAAATGAATGCTGCCATATTGGAAGGCCCCTTAAGTGCTATTCCCTGTTCTTCCCTACTGGAGCCAATCAAGGGCATTGCCTCCATCTGCCGGCGTGTCCAAATTTCATGAGTCTCCCGACATCGTCGGGGCTTTTAACGGCGCGTCTTCGCGCGAGAAAGAAAAACCTGCGCAGGTGGGGAGACGTTCCGAACGTCATCGTCAGAAGAGGCGGTCCGGAGGAAAGAGGAAGTGACACGTCGGCGCGTGGCTAAATAAAGGATGAGGTAATAATGCACAGAAGTGGCATGCGTCCCTGCATCCAAGAGATCCCATTTAGGGCCGTCCTTCAAATATTTATCATCGTCAGGGCTCTCGACCGGTAGAGATGCATACTGTTCTCCCTTCAGGATAATAGATTAATGGCGTGTCCCCCCCCCCCCCCCCCCCCCTTCACTTCCACCCAACGCTGACATCAACGCCGGCCCGGAGCCAATATTTTACACTTACGTCCGTCTCCACAGGGGACCCTCAAGGTCCATCAGCAAAACATTACGGGTCGCTCATAATACCGGGGGTGCGCATGTTGCCAAAGTGTTATTAAGTCACTGCTTGTTTATTTGTCTTGGGGGGGGGGGGGGGGGGGGGGGCTCGTCTCCCTAGCGTTCATCAGAATCAGAATCAGGTTTAATCGCTATGCAAGAATGCTTCTATGCTAGAATTCGCTGTGACAGAGAAGAGCAACATAGAACATGTATAGGAGTAAAAATAAACATGTACGAAGTGGAAAGTGGGCACTAGATGTACAGCGGGGGGATATAACTATAATGAGTTAGTGCAAGAAGGAAGGGTATATATAGTACGGGGGGGGGGGTGTATATATGCAGTAGTTGGGGAAACGGTAACCAATTCTTGGGAGAAAACATGAGGACTCAGTAGGCTGCACTGAGGCAAATGTTGTTGGTGTGGGGCGGTGGGCGCGATGGTCGGGGGGACTGGTGGGGGGGAGGCTGTCAATACCTTAACTAAGATTAGGAACATTCGGGAGAAACAGATTATGGTGTAATCCTATTAGCCATATTCATATTGTGCGTTTCCAGTGGGGGCCGTGTGCGATTGTTGGGTTCTCTGCCAGGATGAAGGGAGGTCATTCTGAGCTGCCACTGGAGGGAAAACCCATTTCACCGGCTCTTTTCTCAGACTTTATTGTTGTTGTCATTATCTCGTTTTTGGATAACGAAGCACCGATCGTCTGACTCAGCACAATGGGGTATTACAACGAGACAACGATAGCGAGGGAGACAAGCTTTTAATCCTAAACCTACGGTGCTGTTTCCATACACACTCTCTCACGCACAAACACACTTGAATAGGAGCACACGCCCTCGTCCCAGTTTGCGTGGAACATGAGCACACACTTGATTAGAAAACGCACACACAGACACCCAAACACACAAGTTCATCTCAGCCAATTCCGTGTAATGAATGAAGACCAGGGACATTCGTTTACATTTAAATCCTGATGTGGAGCAGAATCTTTGGAGTCACAGTCCAGTTGGCAACAATATGAAACACAGCCAACTCCCCCTCCAATCTTATGAAAGAAACAGTAAGCTCTGGAGCACCCAAACAGCCTTCCAAAATAGGTCTTCGGAGAATTCTTTTTTTTACTCCATTTTCTCTCCATGTTCCAACTTTTCACTTTCAATTAGCACTGAATTATTTTGATACTCCCCGCTCCCCAAGTTTCCCCCCACCCATCTGACTGCCTCTATCACCAACACTGAACCAAACTCTTCTTTTACATTGTCAAGTGAACCGTGAGATGGCATTAAATACCATCTTGGTTTCATGGCAGCCAAATCATTATCTAATAATTCTTCATAATTTCAGTCATAATATGTACCATTTGAATTGTCACGCTGGGTGATGTATTAACGTGCTAAGACTCGATTTCAAATTCCTTTTTTTCACACTGTGTCGTTGACAATGATTCATTAAGGAGGGTAATTTGCAGAGCATGAAGAATATGGAGGACTGTGCATTGAAACTAATTGGTAGCCTGTGTTAAAATGGCAAAGGCACTTTTTGAGGGCACTGTTGGAAAGTATAAACAGTACTATAGAGGAAATTATATGGAGAATAATTTTCTGTGAATCCCTATAGAAGCAGCTACGAGCAGACTGTGGGACAACTTTGGCCTAATGCTCTCTGAATATCCCCAAAACAAGAAATATTGGTCTAAAAATAATCACATACACGTAATTGTTGATCTAAATCCATATTATTAATTCCCTGCAATTTTGTTTTCCATTTTGACAAAATGCCCTGTTTCAGAATAGTAAGCTTCGTTGCTTCTGATACATTCACGTGTATCTACTTTATTCATCTTTTTTATGTACAAGTTGTACTATTAATGAGATATGTTTTACAAGAGTTCTAAGCCTCAGATTGAGGTGAGGGTTCACATTTTGCCTCACTTTAGTCCGATCCTTTTTACATGTCCCGTCAACGAACTCCTCTCCTTTGATGTTGAAGCCAAGACATCAGACGCATCAGAGTAAAAACTGAAATAATACATCTACCAGCTCGGTCCTTCCTATCACACGGATGAAATATCTCCTGGTCATAATTGCTTCTCACTTGTGATGCAGTAACATTAACTGGGAGAAAGTAATTAATAGTTGTTGGAATTGCTTTAACACAACCAGCACCAATGTGTTGCACATTGTGTGTAAGTGTGTGAATCTGTGTACGCGTATGTGTGTGTTTGCTCAGGCATTCCGTGATATGTATGAATGCAATTATGGGGTGATGGGCATGGAATGTTTTCGAAGATAGGTACAATAATAGGAACATGAAAAAAAAGAAAAAGATCATTTGAAACAATATACTGAATTGGTTTCAAAACAAAAAACCATTATAATACGTTTAACAAGAGACAGTGACGTTGGTGTTAGCCTTGCTGTGAAATGCCAAATGACAAGTGCTGTCATATCTTACTATGTACATTCACATTTAGCAGACACTTTTATACAGAGTGACTTACAGCAAGTACAGGGGCATTACTTTCAATAATTATTTGTTGTAAAGTAATATTTGACGAAATAAATATAAGATTGCAGGACATTTAGCACCTATAGATAGCTCAACACACACACACACACACACAAACACACACACACACACACACACACACACACACACACACACACACACACACACACACACACACACACACACACACACACACACACACACACACACACACACACACACACACACAGGCTCTTTACTGTAAATGGAAGAGAGGAGAACACAGAAGAGAAAAGATCCCTGACCTGTGAAATAAGAGTATGACCATGGGGCCAATCAACTCAATGACTGGCCAATCTATCTGTCTGTCATCACCTTCAAACCCGGTCGTCAAGAACACGGGCCAATCATTTCCTGGGTCAAAAGATAGTAAGTGGTCCCTCAAATCAAAATGGACCAAATTGAATTATGCCAGGTCTATGTGCCCCAAGGCATGAATGTTGGTGAACGCAGCCCTCTTGCACTTTTCTTTTGCATTGGTATAAAAAAAATAAATAAAAGAACATTTTATTTCATTGATCTTGACTTTAACAACAAACCTCCATGTAATCCATTCTAGCACATGGAACTGTGAATGCTCCAGGTTAAAGGTGAGTGAAAGAGAGAGTGGGGTGTGAGCGAATTTACTGTGTCTCTATTGAATTCATAAACTCCAGGGTCAGCAAACGTTTTATATTATTACACAACGCTACTATACAACTATTTAATGTTTTAGCTAAAATGTTTGTTTTGTTGCTATTATGTTATTCTTGATGATGTATGAGACTGGCTCAACCATGTTGGTGGAATAATTGCACGATTCAATAATTTGGATGGTCCCTATAACCACCAATAACTGTCTTCAACTTGTTAGATTTATTCAATTATTCTGCTTAAATAATTAATACAATTTAAATAAAAATGTATCAACTTATGTCATGTCCCAAAGGCACTATGGTCTCTAAATTGCCATCTGCATGGAGAAAGCTGTGCTGACAAGACTGTTTCCCATGGCCCAGCAATTTCCTCTAACTCATCCATAGGGGAAAAGGGTCATGTTCATTTTAAGATGATCTTATTATTGTTTTATGTTAATTGATATTTGGCATAACATGCCTTTGTGGTTTTCGGGTAACATCTTTTATGGGAATTCACTAACCTAATAAGAAACAGCATTACTATTTGCCCATGATGTGGGTGCAATTCCCTGGTCGTCTGCCTCTAGGTAATTTAGCCCTCCATCACAATGTCTACAGCTCTGCAATGTCTCCTTTGTAATATCCAAGGTATTACGCATGGAATTATTGTGCAGAACATTCCAGAAAGGAAACACTGGATTTATGATTAACTTAGTATGGTGCTCACCATCGTAAAAGGTATTTTAATGCAACTATTCTATGAAAATGTACTATTAATTTCCCTACAATTATTAGGCACTGGATAACCAGCTTACCCCAAAACCAGTGACCTCACTCCCCTGTAAGACTTTACTTCTTTCCCAGTATGGGGTTGGAAACATGGGGTCGGGTTCTCCCTGTATTTGTCTACATCAAAGAAAGTATATTCCATTTGAAAACTTGTTTGTCAATATTTTAGTGATGATGATATATAGTCAGTGGGGCATGTTGTTATTTTGTACAGTAGTTTGTCTATATAATTCCGGTGCATTTAAAGCCCCACCCCTTTAAACCCCACCAATATCCAGTGAGCTATGGCACTTTTTTCTATGTATGTTTGTTTGTTGTAATTGTTTTTTTTTTTTTTTAATCTGCGATAGAGAGGAAAAACCCACCCACTACTACCTAGACTCATAATTACAACTGTCATTCATCTGGAACTCTTAGTAATGCCTGTGTGCACTGGCAGAAGAACTCATAAACCCATAAAACACACCTGAGGTGGCACAAAGAATGTCCAATGATGCACTGCTAAGGTTCTATATTGTCAAACTCATAAGCGGTCAGATGGTTTTGTCTGCCACAGGACTGCCTTTGTTGCTTCATCACAAAGGGGGGAAAAAAATCAACAGCTTGTAAGTTTAAGAATCTCAGCATTAAATTTAGATGTCTGGCGCTGAATAATATATGTATCGCTGTAAACCATAAATGATGAATGCCTACTTACGCACACACAGCCATGCACCGATGTAGCCTTGAATTACTGAACAGTGTTTCCCAGCAAAAGAACTGTATGTGTCACATTCCGCTCATCACCATATTCCTAAGAGTTCACTTGAAATCCTTCAATGTAATTAGAGTTCATTGTCAAGTGATATGCTATTCTAGGTTTTTCCAGTTGCTTCGGCAATATACGCTTGTGCCATGAAAACGCACTCGACCATGTATGAGCTCAGAAAGTATGTTGTATATGTTTGCATTCTTCCATTATGTTTAACGTCAGAACTAAAAACTGTAAACTTTTTATGAGGTTTGGCCGTTAGTTTACACAACAGTATTGGCGGGACTGAAAATCTTTGGAGAACGGGTTTAAAAGTGCACGTTTTTGAAAACAACACTGTTATCGCCTCTGTGTAACTCTGTACCCTGTTATGTTTACTAAACCTACTCAGGTGCATGAGGTGCCTAGGATCTGTTTTGGTTTCATGATGTAGCTATTAAATATTGATTTATCTTATTATTGAGAAATTTTAGAGATGGTGAAGCTATCATTCAAACAACGTCAAGAGCAGCACTGCACATCCTCAAACAGGCCGAGATGTCTGGTATATTACGGTATAGATTATGACGTGCATCTGGCCCAATTCAATACTGCCTCCAGCAAAATTGCAGATGTTGGATTACATGTTATGTTCTATAATACGGAGGTAAAACATCACAACCTGTGGTACACTGTCATGGTATACATATTTGTTAGGGCAAATAATTCCCCGATTGAAGGGGAAACGTCATTATGTGCATGAGGAATTCCTAAATGAAAACACCCACTGTATTTTTTATAAGAGGCTACAAACCTACAATCTGAAGCTGTTTTATAAATACAGAAAGAAAGAGAGGGAAAGAAGATGGGCGAGTACATGCTCAGCCGGTTGATGGATCTGCAATTGATTTCCAGACAACGAGAGCACAAACTGTGCAAAACAAATGGCAGCAATAAAGATGGCCGCCAACAGAACTCTAATCACAGGTCCTCCGTCCAACGTAGTAGCCCCTGACAATAGCCCCAGCTGTTGTACTCTTCCCTCAGACTGGTAAGAGTAATGGCCTCAGCAAACGTTAACACACGCAGAGATGGCCTCATGGCCCTTTAAATTAGTCAGAAATGACAGGAAATTGAGTCGGGGAGCAGAGGAAGTATTGTATTAAAGCCAGGAAGGACATAGATCTTCATTGCCCGGACTGTCACATTTAATTGACCAATCACCAGAAGATAGATACATTTCCAATTCAGGAAAACGGACTTCACTGCTTCCAGATACTAAGCTGTATTTTGGAACACTCAATCAAATCCATCCAATCAATGTTCCACGTTTACATTTATTTCCACATCGCTAACGCGTGATGAAAAGTCCCACGTGTGCGTTCACAAACACACATTTACCCCAAACCAGGACCTTAGCACTTGGTACTTAGGAATGATTTGCTGGACCTGATGTTAGTTTCCTCCAAGATCACAACGACTCTTTTTGAGGGACTCGTCGTTCTCGTTGTGAGATATATTACTGTAGCAGGTACCCTCTTGCACGTTTGAGGTTCGTGTTGTTTAATTGTAACTTGTTTAACTTATGGTTCTTCCTTTTGGCACTTGTTTGGTTTCCCACAATGCATACTTCATGGTCTGGCGTTCTCGTTGTTACGACCAGTGACCTGTGCTCTTCCTTAAAGCGCTCTCCTGGAATCACTTTGGATAAAAGCATCTGCTAAATGAATTTTTTGTATGTAAATGTAATTGTTCTTTGGAGAGGACGCATTATGGTAAACACTGTTAAGTGTAAACCCCCAACACCAGACTTACTATTAGGAGCATCCTAGATTGTCCACAGTGGTATTTTCAGGAAAGAAAGCCCACAGATGGTATTTGCCCAATCAAATCATTTTCCAAAAATCAATACACTCTCTAGACCATAACGACCTCACTCTATTCCCTGTCTTTGGGAGTCAGAAGCGATTCAGGAAAGAAGGACAAAACAGTAAAACTCAGAAGAATACATTTAGGAGAAAGACTAAGTGCATTCAGCCAGTTATTACTCTGTATACACAGGACAGATCCAATTAGAAGTGGGTTGAAAATGAGGGGAATTTGCAGGGCAACGTAACAGCACGGATGAGTTTGGAGAACAATAAATTAATCATTTCTTATGATTCATTATTCACTGTTTGTATTGATTTGCTGGGACCATAATCACAGCCCTAGAACAAGGTATGCAAAAAGATGACTAATTATGCTTTCACCTGTAAACATGCTGCATGCTAAAACTGAATTTATTGGAGAAACATAGTGGCCTGGTGAAGACAGAAAGCAGAATTAATTATTCATGGCACTTTGTAGAAACATTGAACAAGGCTCAACACATCTGCTTCCTTGCTCTCATGTTAGCTCTCTCGGAGCAATTAGGACCATAGAGAGCAATTAAACATCTGAGCCAAAACATATTAGTGATAGTTTTGATTTAGTCTATGATAAATTGTACAAATCCAACATTGTTCGTCGTGAAAAAGTATGAGATGTCATTTTTTAAAATAATTGTATGTACCTTAACTGCCCTCTGAGGCCACGGTTTCATTAGTTTCCTATCACTCTAGATGAGCCTAGGAATGCTATTCAATCAACAAAACAGGCTGATCTACAGGATCCTTCTGTTTTTCTAAAGAAGTACATGCTTCTAATTCACTGCTCTTCTTAAGGATCTTTAATTCTTCTGAACCGTGAAGTTAAACTGTCTACGCAAAATGCTAAGGTCAGTTAGCTGAGTAATGCTCATTTGGAGCACTATATGGTCCACACATGAGTTCATTAGCTATCCTAACGAGATATTGTGCAAGCTGGAGTTTGGTAAACAACAATATTACACTTGACAAAACCATGCAGCAACTGTGCTGTCATGTTGTTAACCATCTTGTTATTCGATTATTGTCAAATTGATTATACAGAAGATATACAGTAAGTTCTCTGGTTCCTTGATATAGATGTACTATACCATATTTTTATGTAAATCTACAGGAATGATGGAGGAAATCGGTCTAATTATCTAATACTCTTGAGTGCTGTATGTTTCTGTCTGTAATGGTTGTGGGGTTCCTAGGTAGCAGGGGGGTGGAGTTGTCAGGGAAAGGTTAGGTTGTACTGGTAGTTTTGTTTGATTGCCGTTCTTTGCATCTGTTTTTTGTTCATGCGCAGTGCCTAAAAGGGTAGCGTGTCACAAGGGTGGTGTGTGGGAAAACAAGGATTAAGGGTGTGTGTGCGTGTGTGTGTGTGTGTGTGTGTGTGAGGGGGGTGCAAAGAAAATGTTTGATCACATTTGTGTCTTTTGACAATGATGCTGCTTCCCTTTATACAACAGGCTGTTTAAAAAGTTAGGAAGAGGATTAGGATCGCGAAAAACCCAATGATACAATATCTGGCAACAAATATGACCGTTTCGATGTTTCCTTGACAGAAAGAAGGAAACCTACGAAACAATAAATACAATGATATTAAATTGTTGTTTTTTTTTCAATTCAGGCAACTCAACACCTTCCTGGGAAAAATACATGTTTTCCTCCCCCCTAGAATCCCATTTCAGTTTATAATACAAATGCAGAATACAGAAAGATAAAGGTGCGACAAACTGCTCCTGCTGACAGCTTGAATGGTCTTTTCAATGAAAGCCACAAAGGTATTTCTCAGTCATGCATGAACTGTTAAACCCACTGTATCTCTGTATTCATACGCCTCCTTAGCATGCCAGCCAGTCCACTAAAACACAGTCATTATAGGGCAGAGAGGATCTGCACCGCCCTGATAAAGTCCAGAACAAATTGAAGTTCAGAGCCATTTGCAATTTTCTTACATTAATGTGTTTTCCCTCCTCCAACTGTCTGCCACAACGACAGACACTGGAATAAAGAAGAGACTAAACAACATATTCAGAATACAAAGATGGAGTAAGCATATATAGTAAGCATATATGTATGTGTGTGTGTGTGTGTGCGTGTGTGTGTGTATGGAGCATGACTGCTGAGTTCTGCATTTACACACTGGTAAATGTGTTGCCTGATAACATATTTGCATATGAATGACAATACAACAGTGCCAAAGGAACACACCTGGGGTAGCCCCGTCAATGAGTTTTCTATTTATGGAAATTAAAGAGGTAAAAATTGGTTCACCGGCTAATGAAATGGTTTTAGCGACGACGACATTTGTCACCAGGTTCTGGACGAACAACTGGGAAGTGACCGTCCGAGCGGAGGGAAGGTCTGGGGAAGAGGGCAGAGGGACGGAGGAAGGGACAGGCAAGACGAAGGTTTGGGAGGCAGGTTTATCGAAGGCCCAGTGGAATTAGTCAGCTTGCAACAGCTGTTCTCTTTGTCAAGGTAGTCAAAGACTTGTACGGTGAACCCTCGTTTTCCACGTCTTCATTGATGCACAGGTTTGTGTTGGAGAGACTGTTCAGCCAATCACAATGCAGAACACAATGCACGATGCAAATCCGTGAAGTAGCGAAACCGTGAAAAGTGAACTGTGATATAGCGAGGGTTCACTGTAGTGGACAAAAGCCTGTCCCAGTTATGTCAACTGACGTTTTTTTGGGGTTGTCAAGAAACGATTAGATTGTTGTTTCAACTGACACAGATACTGGGGGTTGGATTCGTGCCAGCACAAAGATGACAGTCTTCTTACTGCACTGTTTTGGGATGCTGAGACTGAAGTGTCTCATATACTGTGTGATGTTCCTGCAGTTCACATGAACTAACGCATGACTTCAAGCTGAGACAGCACGTTTGGTGGAAATGGAGAGTTTCAGCGATAGCATCAACAATTCCTCCAAATAGACTGAGGATTGTCACAAAAATGCGGAGAGCAAATGGACT
Source organism: Neosalanx taihuensis (assembly GCA_030340665.1). Taxonomy (NCBI): domain Eukaryota; kingdom Metazoa; phylum Chordata; class Actinopteri; order Osmeriformes; family Salangidae; genus Neosalanx; species Neosalanx taihuensis. The sequence goes on along the minus strand of CM059296.1, from coordinate 5,140,731 downwards.
ACAAATCTGTAACACGGACTAGCCTTGATATAGCTACAATAAAAGGCATCCTTTTTTTCTTCTTTTGCTGGAAACTACTTTCTAAGTCTGCAACAATGACCAAAATCATAGGCAGCTAATGCAAAAAATGTACAGATTAATAACCAGTTCAAATGCCAGTTGGCACTCTACATTTTAAGATAAACTACATAATTTAATGACCATTTAGGTGCAGCATTTATTATCATTACCGCTACATTATTAATGCTTAGGCATGAATTATTCATAGATGGTAATACAAAAACCACTTTGACTTTTGACAGAGAGAAATAGAGGGCTGTGAGAATAGCAGCACTTGGAGAATGGGAAGGGAGCATTGCAGTGGTATGACTGTGGTATGATTTCAATCTCACATAAACCATGAATGTAAAAAATAAAAAAAGAAAGAAAAAGGTTTAGAACCAATTTCATCGCATTCGGCTGATTGATTTTCTCACTTGCCAGTGAGTCTGCAGAAGTTGATTTGCATCATTGTTTCGATTTTATTCAGTTAGGCCTCCGACCGCACAAATAAACGCAACCCAAAATAAAAGGCGTGTACGCTCCCGCTCCAGGAATCAGCCTTCTTCTCAGTTGCTAACAAAAAGCGGCATTCTTTCTTTTTTTTCACCCTGAATAGTCGCCCTCGCTCAAGTCGTTCGGTAAACATCTGCAGACGGGTGGAAGTGCGGGTTACTGGGGTAACAGGTGCTTTTTGTGACACAGGGAAATGACAGAGCTGATTGGTGAAATGGCTCCCTCACAAAACACGCAGCTGTTGTTCCTAATCTGTCTTTCTTTTGATTTCTAAACCCAAGAAACTCAGCTCCCTGTTTCGGGAGTTTTCTCTTTTGAAGATAGTGCTCTGCCAGGCCTTGCACTGATTAGCAATTCAGACTGGTGATTTATTTTCTGCAACTCTCCGATTTGATTATTATTTTTTAGCTTCAGACGACGACAAAGGGCGATAAAGAAGCGCCGCTAAAGTCAATTTGTGACATTCAAATTAGACAAGCTCTCAAGGTCTGGTTCACTAAACGATTAGTAACACAAACGATGCTTCAATAAAATAAATGACAACCTCACACCTAATTTAATAGAAGCTTATTTTTATTTATTTTTCCCTCTCAACATGAGAAACACAGGATTTTGGGTGGACGGGAGGTTGTTCGGGTTGTCTTGACCTTGCTGGTGTCTGCAGTGGTGCGATATATATATATATATATGTATATGTATATGTATATATATGTATATATATGTATATACATGTATATATGTATGATCCTATTTGAAGGATAGGATCATACAGAAGATATACAGTAGTTCTTTGGTTCCTTGATATAGATGTACTATACCATATTTTTATGGAAATCGGTCTAATTATCTAATACCCTTGTGTGAGTGCTGTATGTTTCTGTCTGTAATGGTTGTGGGGTTCCTAGGTAGCAGGGGGGTGGAGTTGTCAGGGAAAGGTTAGGTTGTACTGGTAGTTTTGTTTGATTGCCGTTCTTTGCATCAGTTTTTTGTTCATGCACAGTGTCTTGGTCCATTATATAAAAAGATAGAAAGTAGATGTCACAAGGATAATGGTGTGTGTGTGTGTGTGTGAGGGGGGGGCAAATAATTTTTTTTTATCACATTTGTGTCTTGTGACAATGATGGGGCTTCCCTTTAAACAACAGGCTGTTTAACAAGTAGCGAGAGGATTAAGATCGCGAAAAACCAATGATACATACACTATCTGGCAACAAATATGACTGTTTAGATGTTTCCCTGACAAAAAGAAGTCTGAGATTTGAAGGGTGAGATATATATATATTTTTTATTACTTCAGACGACCACTAAGGCCGACAAATACATTTTGTGACATTCAGATTAGACAAGCTCTCAAGGTCTGGTTAACTAAACGATTAGTAACACAAAACACCAGAAGTGACAACCTCATATCTAATTTAACAGAAGCTTCTTTTAAAAATGTATTCACCCTCACAGTTTCACAGTGTTCTCGCCTGCCTATCCTCCATAATCAACAGGAGAGACGCTTTTATTTGGGGAGTGAGAGGATGCTGGGTGGACAGGAGGTTGTTCGGTTTGACTTGTCCTTGCTGGCGTCTACAGACGCGCGATAAATAATCTGAGGACGTCCTCTGCAATAAAAGCCAGTTAATTCCACGCGGGTCTGAATTCCAGCGCCTGCTGCAGATACTAACACAACAGTTCCATTAAAGCAAAATTAAGCGCCACAAAGGCGGCGCCTCAGCAGAAATATACAGCGCGGCCTGTCACATTAACATAAAGCATGGCCTTCAGAAATTATTAGCCTCTCTAATCTCAGGAACACTCAGACGCAGCATTGCACTGTTCAAATGACCTGTCCATGTTGATGCATGGCTGTTCCCCCCCCCCTCCCCCCCAACCCCCCCCCCCCCCCCCCCCCCCCCCCCTGTTCACGGCCCTCCACTTCCTGGTAAGCGGACCTCCTCAACGACTTCCTCTCTCCTCTACCTCACCCCCCCCCCCCCCCCACCCCCTTCCCAATCCAGATTTATGTGAGGGGGGAATCGAGGCGCAGACTCACCGAAGGAGTGGGAGAGCCACGGCGGATAGAGAGAGCGGGCAGGCAGGAGGAGAGAGGTGAAGGTCAGCCAGCACATTATCCCGCAGCTTATCAACACCGCATTAGCACGGCTCCGACCCCCGCTCAGGTTACACCTGAGACAGACTCCCTTCGATACCCGCCGCCACTCTATCGCCCCTCCCCGCCAGCCCAGCCGCTCGTCTGCCCATCCTCGCCGGCTCTCAAGGAGTTTTTGTTTTTTAATAACAACGGCACTAAAGCTTATCTCAACCGCCCCCCCCCCCCCACTTCTCTCCTTCTGCCCACCCTTCCGAAAACAACCCCCCCCCCACCCCCCCACCCCCCCCCTTCTCCTTCCATCCTCGACCCACCTGCCCTTCTTCCACCCGGCATCTCCATCCTCGATTGGTCGGGCGAGATTAAGAAAGTCAGCCGGCGATTCAAGTTTGGCGGTCTGTGCATAACAGCCAGGGCTTTACGACGGTGGTCGCCTGAAGGGAGGGGGGGGGGGGGGGGGGGGGGAGGGGGGAGGGAGGGGGGTGGGGGGGGTAGTTGGGATCGATGGGACTGATCTAGCACACGGCAGGGCAGATATAAAGACCAGTCAAGGGGAAAATAGACTCTCAGTCACCCCTGCCGATCGCTCCGATTGCCTGCCAGGCTGCAGGCTTGGCCTCAACGGTATGCCTTCATCAGCGCATGCCGTTAGCCCCTCAGCAGCGCTCGCAGTGTTAGACTCCACCTGCCACTCTAACGTCTCTCTCTCTTTCTCTCGTGTACACAGCCAGTAGTTAACACTGGTCTACAAAGAAAATAGTATTTTTTTAATGGATTACATTATCTTACCGATGAAATGTTGAGCTTCAATACAAGCTTGAATATGTAGTTTGAAGAAGCCTTCGTTGATATATATCATCGGGCTAGGAAAAGTTTACTGGCGTGCAGTGACAGGTCGTTTAGGCCGATAGGTCAGGAGGGTTGCAGATACACTTAAGGTCGTAGTGAAACATTATTGGACGGGCAGCATATTGGAGGGACTTTAATTGCTGGCAGTGATGACTGAATTGAAGTTCCATAATTTACTGAGCAATTCACCACAAGGTCACGCAGTGTAATGCCGCTTTGTGGACTTTGATGTAAGGTTTAATGAAATAGACTGGAGATAGGCAGGGGCTGAGGGCAGAGAGAGAAAGCTGCATCAGTGTTGATAAAATATTTGAACTTTTCTAAAAGACTTTTAACTGTACTGAGGTGTTAAAAAGACAATGTAGGGAGGGGGGAGGGGGCTTAAGATGTTAGCCTTTCAAGTGAATAGAGATTTCATGGGATTCTTTTTACTTCTTTTTGTTATCCTCATACTTAACAGTTCTCCACCGCACTCTACTGTCTCTACCACAATGCCCTTTGAGGCAGCCAGATGGTTTTGGATTGCTAAAGTCAAACACACTAAAAAAAAATGAAAAAAGTGTGCTTATAATAGTAACAACGGAGGCAGTTATTGTGCTGAAAATGTGTTGTTCAAGTGGCTATTTACAACAGTCCTTCAGGACCACCAGCTCTTTTTTAGCGCCTTTCCGCACCGCTAACATCTCTCCAGACTGTCGTGATTCAATATTAGTATGCTTTAAAACTACACGCATATTTATTAACTGGGAGTCCAATGGGACAATAGCGCACTTATGTATTATGTATCTCCTCGCACCCATTACGATCCACTTGGGGGAACAGAAGGGAGGGGGAGGGGCTTTCCGTGACATTGAAGGCTGGAAAATCGCTAGAAGTAATATTTACCCTTTTGCGTTCTATATTTAGCTCTCAGAAGATTAGCCGAGGAAAACTTCACCAAACTTCTCGGCGAGACACACGGAGGGAATTAGTTCCCTTTGAAATATCTGGCTGCTAACGAACGGCATCTCATTACGTATTCTGCGCCTCTCTGACGGGCGTGTGGGGGGGGGGGGGTTTGGGGAGGGGGCGCTCGAGCCCCGACACCTCTCTGTCGCCGGTGGCTCTCGTCCCAGATCTCTTGCGGATTGCTCTGAGGAACTGCGTCTCCGTTATCGGGGGGTTCAAATTCGACCTGCTCTTTCTCCAGACACGAGGATGGATCTCCACAGAGCACCATGAATCCATGAATCCTTTAGCATTACATGGGGACGTATGAGGTGTCCTTGCGCCTGTGGCAATAGGCGTACACGTGGTCCGTGTCTCCCCATTCCGCAGAGAAACTGAGAGAAACTAACGTAATGGTGGAACTCAAATTGCTGTACTTTTCCATGATTACCTGACTAGCCGTAACGCTAACTCTGTTTAGATTAAAGTGTTGTATTGTTTTAAATTCAAGCTGAGACACTTGGCAATCAAAGAACATAAGGTCAGCAGTGGAATACATTATCGAGTCTACGATGTTTCCAGTGAACAAGCTTGATAAGCTTGTAATTGTTCAATACACAGTGGTGCTAGCGTAGCACCAGTACACAATTAGAACTGCACAGCGCATATTTGATTAGACATTAGGCCGTGTGCACAGTATGAATATAGAGCCAGGCGAATGCTGCACTTAACAGGCAGCGCAAACAGCGATAGCTCCTGAACCGTGACTACGGCGCGTAGATGCCGTTCTAGAAGATATGATGTGTGTTATCGTTCCGATGTGTTTATAGTCAGCGGTCCGTGAGTGCAACACCAACAAGCACCACAGCGGCTCACAGGATAAGTGTGCATTGACCGAAGCTTTGCTGGAGTGGCCTGGGTTGGACTCTGACCTTGGGTGTTCGCTGCATTCTCCCCTCCTCTCTTCCCTGTGCCTTTCCTGCCATACACATCGCTTACAAACCCTTCAATAATCCATGAACAATGCAGAATAAAATAGGAGGGGAAAGTACATCCATTTCTAGCTACTCTTCAACAAGGCCCGACCGTTGAGGTATAAGTCTCGTCGCGTGGAAGGTTTATGTTTTGACTGGTTCGGCTGATGGGTTTTACCCTATCACAACATGAGCTGCCTGTGTTGTTGTTTTATCCTGAGTTTCATGCGCAACACATAATACTGCTTAGATATATGTGCAAGCTAATGCGTTTCTTAATTTGCACCTTTAAAAATGTCAGTGGATTTATTTTAATTGACCATAGTAACTGACTACTCAGTTCCACAGATCAGGGCCAATAATGAAACGCTATGTGTGTTTGTGTTTACAGAGGCTGACTGACCGCAGGGGTAATGGAATGAATTAAAAAAAAGAAAAAAAGAAAATGGAAAATAAATTAATAAAAAAACATCCCACCAAAACGGAATTATTATTCAGGCAAAACGTGTCAAACCGAGAATAATTATGCAGCTTCAATTGATAAGACTTCTCAACAAGTTACCAGCGCTGGGTCCCTGTCATCTGGAATTTTCTATTATCTCTGTATCAGATGACAGTGCAGGAGGGCGGGGAACCGGGGGAAGTGAGATCATCTTTTTACTTTTTCACTTTTCTCTCTTCTGCTTTTTTTGGTCCTCACCCCTCCCTCAGCCTCATCAACAGCAGCTTTCTTTGCTCAAGTTTTCTCCCTCCTCACCATATCTCCCTACACTCTCTTTTCTTTAATAAAAACAAAGAAACAATCCCTTTCCTCATCCTGTCTCCCTCTTTCCCTTCACGGGTTTATGCGCGACAAAGTCAACACGGTGAACGGAAGGACGAAGAGGACATGTCAACGTGCCGACAGCGCAAACGTACGACCCGTCGGTGAACATTTCAAAATGGCCTCCGGCGGAACCTGCATTCACCAATCCACCTCTGTTCATAAATGATCATAATATGCGGTCTCTAAAACGACTCATGGCGGCAGCAACAAGTTTGATTCATGGCACGAAGCCGAAGTGGCGAGAACTGTGCTGACTTCATCCAGCCAGTCTCTCCCTGAGGCCTTTGTACCTTTCTGCCTGCTGCAGCCAGTCAGAATACCTTAGGTGTGAGAAACACAGATGTGATAAGTGGCTCTAACTGAATTAGAATTTTGCTGATGGCGAAGTTCAGACAGGCTGCAGTTAGTGGAAAGATGAGAGGCTGGCGCGGCAACACGCTACACACGCAAACGCAATTGAACTGTCACGCGGATACGCAGGTTGATTTAACACACAGCTCAGGGGAACCAACGCAATTCGCGGAGCTGAGGTGCTTTTACTGTACGCACGTACACTATAAGCAAACACACCCAGATGTAATCCCTAACAAAAAATACACTCACCCTTGCGGGCAGACGGAGAGAGACACGCACACACGCACACGTCCCTCGTCCATTCACCGTCGCTTTTTAAAAAGGAAACTTAGCCCCCCCACCGCTTGTCAGGTCATAATGGAAAAGAGCGTGTAACACCAAACCTGCATACAAGCCTCATATTGATTGGCATTTACAGGCTGTTTAAAGATTTAATTATAGAGAAACAGGGCCCGAGGTGAGGAGAATGTGGCGGACGCCGGGTAACCCAACCCTCAAATCGCATCACATCTCAAAGGTTGAGGGAATCAAGCAGCTGTGCTAACCAATTGAACACATATCGATCAGCGAGACCAAGGAGAGAGAGAAAAAAAGAAGGCAGATTCCAAACGGGAACAGCCAGCGACACAACATCTGATTCAAACAGAAATGGAAAAAAGCTTGCCGGTGACCCCATCCCAGAAAGGAAAAACGCGGAGTCAAATGGATTTATTTTCTTGCCGTAACCGTTTCTGCCCTACTGGACGCCACCGTAGATACTTTATAACTCGTCATTCAAGTGTGGCGCGTGAACTCACTGCAGGGAGAATCCTAAAGAAAATAATGGACGTCCGTTATTATTTCCCCCTTCAGCCAAAACTGTTTTCCGCTGCTCGCTGATTGGCTACTTGGGGTTGGCCTATTGATCTGAGTCCACAGGAAACAGCAGCCTGTCAGCCAGCCCACTGCCTTCTAATCAAAAGCCCTCATCGCAGATAAGTCAGTGATCCGTTGGCTCAAAATGGCCCCGCCAAGTGTTATAATGGCTTTGGGTAAGTGTAATTGAAACAAATGCCATTGATCGGTGGACCCCAAACCCATCGCTCTTTCGTTCTGGAAATACATTCTACGGGTCAGGATTGGCAAAGCGAAAGCATAACTGGTTTACGTTGCAGCTGAATAAAAGTAAGTGAGAAGCATTAAATGGTATGACATTGTTATGTCTTCCTAATACTTCTTCATAGTGCTTTGGTTAATGTTCGCTGTTAGCCTTTAATTGTAAGTGGACCCCTGAGAGAATTAGGTTTGTTGTATTACTTGACTTTGAACCTAAAGGTCGATCTTTTACCAACCCCGAACTTGGAGCTACAGAATTGAAACGGCTTCCCCACCGATTATCTGGGTTTTAGGCAGATTTCGTTCAAACTCGGGGCTACTTTGCGTTTAAGATGAAAAAGAAGGCTAAAAGCTCCCGAAATTCCAGACGCTTCCAGGCTACGCACGAACCAAACCGTGAGGGCTCCCTCTTGGGTGTCCTGAGGCATTAGTCTGATGTACGATTCCCAAGACATGGTTGAACCGCACGGTTCAGACGGTAGTCTGCACTTGGTATGCCAAAACGTGCGGTTTCCATTCCTATTTGTGTCAGAAGATCATTTCAAAGGTAGCTCACTGGCCTAAGGCGAGAACCACCAAAGAACCACAAGCTTACAGTCTTCTGCCGCAGCGGGATGGAACCCTGTGAGGGATGGAACCGGCATACAAAGTTCTTATAAGATCCCAAAAATCTGGGGTTCAAGAAAGGAACTGCAAGGTGGCACAAACAGCACACGGTGGTTCTGCATGTCATCACCGGAACCCAATTTCAGCTCACGTTCAAAATAATTTCATGGAAACTTTAAAGATGGGTGTGCGGAACCAAAATGTTGGCGTTTTTTTAAACGACCCCCCCCCCCCCCCCCCCCCCAAAAAAAACAAACAAAACAATTCTAGCTTTGCTCAGTCATCCCTCGGACATCAAAGCTAACAGTATTTACCAGCACAGCAGGGGAAATACATTTTCCTTGACTAACTCCTTCCTTCGAAGATTATTCCTCTAAAACACAAACATGAAAGAAAAGAGAGCAACAGAAGCGGTTTAGGTTTCTGTTTGTTTACTCGCTGTGCGCGTTCTCATTGGTCGCATTCAAACCCCGAGTTGTTTATTCATAGTATCATAATAGCCTTCCACTTCTTTGGACCCACACATTAGCTTAGCGCTTAAGTCTTTTTTACTTCATGCTGTGCGATAAAATAGTACTTGCGAAATTAGATCATCTTAATAAGCAAGACAGTTCATTTGCTTTGGTTGGAACTTTTAACTCAATTTAATCTTCCATGTGAACATTTTTCTTGAAAGATGTATTAAGAGAATTTGGCTATGTAACTACTTTCTCCCAAGCTGGAATGCTAATGCCCAATCAAAATGTAATGTTTATTCATGAAATCAACTCTGGGTTTTAGATGTCTGAAAAATTATGACTGGGATGTTTTCATTTGTATTTTTTGAAGAATGTATAAAAAAAAAGCGGAAAGTTCCGGCGATTTTTTTTTTCTCTCCTCACATGCACCTGTGCCTCGTAATTGCTTTGACGTAAGATGAAATAAAACGGAAGGAACAGAGTATATCAGATGAAATCCGACAAAGAACTAAAGTCACTCCATTAAGTCGTTGCCGGTATGTGTCAGGTCTTCCTTCCCGCTGTCGGCCTCCCATTCATCCCGCCGCTCCCAGTGGAGCTTGCGCCGAATTAACCCCAGTTTGACACGGAATAGCGGAATCACGTCAACCGGCGTGGCGCTTATCCTGGGATATCTTACAGAGCTAAGTCCTCCCAATATGTGACACAAATTGAAATGAGACAGTCGAGCCATTCTCTTCCTCAGGGGAAGAAAAATAGGGGACGGGGAGAGGGGGGGGGGGGGTTGGCGGGGGGGGGGGGGTGTCAATTACTATTCTCGCTTAGGCTCAGTGAGCTGGGCGAACGTGAGGCAGATGTAATGGCTTCTCTATTGGAGTGAGGCTCATCCTGCTCCAAGTGTATCTGGCACCTGCGAGGATAAAGGGGCGGAAGGAACATGTAAAAAAAAAAAAAAAGGGGGCATCGGATCAAGAGGTGCATTGCGGAACATGAGTAGTTTACGCTCAGTGCAAGATGAGCAACATCGGTACCCCCTCCATGAATACAACCTGGATGTCAACATGCTGGCCCACTGAGGCGGTTCATTGACGCCGCCTTCCAAGTGAGGATGAAAGGCCGTCCTTTGGGAAGGTAAGAGCTGGTTATGGTGACGGTCGAACCTCTACTTTGTGGTCCCTGGTCAAATGGTCCTGAGCTCGCATGGACAGAAGATCCCAGATGTGCGGAGACGATTTGGGACTCCTGTTCCCCACCACCACCACCCCCTCGACCCACCCCCATCTCGAGACAAAACTGCTGGAATACACAGCTGCACACCACACACACACACGTTTTTCCCTCCCACTGCCTCAAACGTCTCCGTCAAGCTGTTCGTTAGATCCCTGCCTGGCGGGAGCAGGAAAAGCACAATCGCTAATTATGAAACGCCCCCACCCCACCCCCACCCCCACCCCCACCCCCACCCCACCCCACCCCCACCCCACCCCCACCCCACCCCTTCTGGACTCTGTGGTCTTATGTGTGTGTGTGTGTGTGTGTGTGTGTCCAGAGAGAGATCCACCAAGGCAGTGTCAAGGGTACACCTGCGTAGGTGTACAGGTGGCGTGTCACCACCCGCAAGCACGAGTGAGTCTTCTGTGCGTGCGCGAGGCGCTGCGTGGGTGTTTTTTGGACGCTGGAAGCGCCGAGTTGGCAGCGGCCACGGGGGGGGGGGGGGGGGTGATGGCGGTCGCTCCAGCTGACGCTGTTCCTACCCCGGCCAGTCCGGCTCCCACGCACGGCCGCACGAGGTCACGCCGATGGGAAACAAGACCAAGCCCCCCCCCCCCCCCCCATCCCCCACCCAACACCCCCGTCCTTATCCTCTCCCCTCTCCCCTCCTTCCTTCCTGTTCCTCTGGGCCGCGTGTCCTCGTTCTCCCCTCGACGGCACCGTCGTCCCGGGTTGGCCCTGCGTGGCAGTTAGGTGGCTCAGCTAACGCGTTTGGTTGTCGGAAACGTTTGCGTCTTCCTGATCTTCGAGGTGTCTCTCTCTCTCTTTCCCCCAGGTCTTCTCCCTGCCAAGCGCTTGTCTACTCGCTTCCTTGCGTGACAACCCCAGAGAGAGAGACCGATTTGGAGCGCCACGGACGGACGCGCATGCCGTCTCGACGACAGGTCGTGGGCGTGTTTTTTTTTTCTTCTCCCCTGCTGTCCTTCTCCTAAACAGCTGTGAGCTAGAGCCTGTCCGCTAACGAACCCACAGGCCCCTCAGACAGGGAGCGAGCAGGAACCGTTAGGGGAGCGTGATGCAACGTCCACAAGGGTGCGAGGCGGTCTCTATCGTCGTTTCGGAGAAAAATATGTTTGAGCTTCGCTGGGGCAGATGTGACCCACCGGAACCCCGGGAGAGGGAAAAGAAACAAAAAAAGAAACTCTCAGGATGAAAACCTTGATTTCTTTTGGATTTTCCCATTTATCTTTTGAAGAAACGCACGCCCTCATGCTTACCGCAACCTTACCGTCTGTCCTTTTTCCAAACTGCCTGCATCACCACCCAAAGTGCCTCTCGGCGCTTGCCACGTTCGCCGCTTCTATTTTGTTCTCTCGCTCTCCCGTATTGTTTTCTTCTCCGCCCTCATCCCTCTCTCAGACCCCCACCTTCTTCTCCCCCCCCCTCTCTTATTTCATCTCTCCATTATCTCCTTACCCCTATCCTTTTTTTTTTCTTCCATCCCATCTCTCTCCTTTCTCCTTTTAACCTATCTCTCCTCATCATCTCCCTCCCACCCCTGCCAGCCGCCCCCAGTTTCTTATCTCCCCTCTCTCTGCCTCCAACTCTCACTCTGCAGAACCGCTTCCCCTCTCTATCTCCTCTCCCTCTCTCTCCCTCTCGACTCTCCATTCTAAATATGCATTCCAACAGGGCCATTAATTACCTGTAATTTATACGCGGCCAGACTCCTAACGACAGAATCATTTGTCTACTCAATTACACCAAGTTCTCTTTATCTCCCGTCCTGGATGGGGTGGGGGGGCGGAGTGGGGGTGGGGGGGCGGCGGGAGGAGGGGGGGGGGGAGGGGGGCGTTGTTGTGCTGAAGGGATTTCACCTTCAACTGCACCCGCACCCAAACAAGAGACTTTCACAACGGAAGGCGAAGGCCAGCGGAGCTGTTGTTCTGCGGCTGTGCGGAGAACCAGCCGGACGGACGGACAAATAACGCTGCCCCGCTTTCTGCTTTTCATATCTGCCCTGCTACGTCCTTCTGCGTTTGCACTGTGCTCGTGCGTCCGCTCCCAAGCCTTCCATTGGCGTAGATTTTGATTTAAAAAGGGGTGTAGATAAACAGCCCAGCAGCGGGCCCACATATAGGCCGAACATACAATAAACCTGGAAGATAAGACATTTCAAAAAATAGAGAAAGGTAAGCATGAGCAGACAATAGACACTGCCTCTCAACAGGTGTCAGCAGCGCCAAAGCTGCCTTGTCCATCATCGTCCTCTACATTTCTTTCTCCATCTTTTTCCCTTTAGCTCTCTCTCACACTCACACACGCACACACACAAACACATACACACACACACACAAACACACACAAACACACACAAAAAGCTGGGTGAGGTACCCACTCCTTGTTAAACTTGAAACAAGCCTAATCTTGCTGAGATGGGAAACGGGATGACAATAAACGATTATCATACTGCTGCGAAAACCTTGAATCTGACACAAATCTTCAGATTACGTCCCGAACGCTGAGACATTCATGACGGACTGCAACCTAGTCCGTTTGGACAGAGACAACAAAGGGACCTATCTTGGGAAGGGAGAGGGATTAGCGGCGTGAGCGTTGTGGGTTTGTGTGCGAGACAGAGACGAGAAGGAGGGAGAAACGAGAGGCCGAGGGAAACGGTACGACAGAGAGGCGGAGGCGGGGACCGCACACAGAACACACAGAATCGCAAATGCTGATATATGGCAGTCTGAGAGCGTGGAGTCAGGTGAAAGACAAGTCGACAGCGGCTGGATGAGGATTCAAACCCAAAATGAGAAGTGTGAACAGACCATCTGTTTTCTGACAGAAATATTTATAACAGATGGAGAGGGAAGAAAGAGAGAGATAGAAAGGGAAAGAGAGAGACAGAGAGCGACACAGAAAGAGAGAGAAGCGTCTGAGGGACGAGGCAAACGCGGCGAAGGAGACAGTGAGCGAGCGAGACAAAGAGAGAGGGAGGACGAAGAGTCAGAGATCGTGAAATACAAGTGAGACAGAGATAAAACTTTATGTTTTCATTTCAGCCAAGGTGGGAAGCACAGCTGTGTGCGTGTGCGTGACTGCCTATGTTTGTGTGGCGTGTGACGTGCGTGCGTGTGTGTGTCTGCGCAGGGTAATCGACCGGCAGGGAGATAAAGGTAGATTTAACCTCTCGTAAAAACCCTGTGATTCTAAAAAGGCAGACAGCTTGGATATACAGTGGCCCACTGAGACGCTGCTGTGGAAAAGTTCATGAACGTTCCGTGAGCCAACCTGCTCTCAGACAGTCGGCTGGCTGCGATAATCACACCGAAGGTCAAATAGAAGACACACACAAACACGTGTGTGTTTGGGCGTGTGTGTGTGTGTGTGAGAGAGAGAGAGAGAGAGAGAGAGAGTAGTGAAAAGAGCAAAACAGAGGGTCTGATAAAAATAGCCTGAGGCATAAACATCAAATTCAGCCAAGCATTGTTAGTGGGCATGAAGGTCTGATTATTTACCCTTGTGTCTTTGTGTATCTTTGTGTGTTTGTGTGTGCGCGCGCATGTATATGCGGCAAACGCCCCATAGTCAATGGTATACCATCGGCAAAAATTGCACACATACTTGTGTATGCATGTTCAACTGGAGGGTACGCTTCACAAATTCTCTTTGCGTGTGCGTGTGTGCGTGTGCGTGGCTGGTGTCCACTCAATGAATTATTGAAGGCTGGTGGTGTAAGCGCCCGTGGGTGTTTTATGGTTTTCTATTGGCCCACACCAGCGAGAGTAGGTGGACGATCCTTCCGTCAAGTACCTCAGACATGACCCGCGTCTCTCTCTCTCTCATCTCCGCCCTCCAGCCGCCGCTGAAAATCGCGCCGTGATTGCATCTAAGACCCCCCGCTGCTTCTACTCTTTATTTGGCTCCAAACTCATTTCTCTTTTTCCAGTCGTCGGAAAAAAAAAAAAAAAAGCAAAGGAGCCCAGTTACATGTGTCATCATTTTCTAAACCATCATTTTCCTGACTCTGTCCATTACAAAGCACTTTGCATTGATGGGACTGTATAATGAAGTGCAGAGGAAAAGATGTGTTGGAACACAGCCTTCGCAGCAGCCTCCTCAGGCAGCAGTAATCCAAGAACATGTAACATCAATTATAAAAGAACACTTTGCTCTACAGCCTCGGGGGTAACGCTTGTTTCCTTTCGTCCTGCAAGTAAGCGTGTGTGTGTAGGAGAGGGAGAGTGGAATATATTCAATAAAGGGCCATCTATGTGAAGGTGCACTTGTTTGTGCGTGTGTTTGCCTAATTATACAAAACCCAGGTGGCAAAATCCTTACAAAACCTAAATTCAGATGGCAAATTCGAAATATAAGAGAAGCAACTCGATGTTTTAGATCTGGTAAGTCACAAACGAAATGGAGGAAGTAGCAGGAAATCTTATAAAATAAACCTATTTCCAGGCCATTGGAAAAAGGTCCAGTAAGCTATATATTGACAATATATTACTTGCATTAGTCTCTTGATGATTACATGGCCATTTTGAGTCTATTCACTGATAAAACTCATCACTTATATAAATGAGCACACCTAATGTGGGAATATTTTGTTCTTGGAAAGTATTTGTGTTTCGAAGACAGTGTTCTTCTGATCATTTGTTTTTTGGTCTGTCCTCCATGGTCTTAAAGTTTCCCCAGTCCCAAGAACATTTCAAAGATATGGTATCCCCAATTTCATTAGCTCTCCAAAAGTTATCTTAGAAGAGAAACCCTCTCAATTGTAAGAGGCCTCATATCATTGGTTGAAGAACACTTCGACCATCATGCAAAGAAAACCTCTGAACATATCATTTTAATCAGTTTCAAACCAGGAGTCAGGTGCCTGAGCGGTTAGGGAATCGGGTTAGTAATCAGAAGGTTGTCGGTTCGATTCCCAGTTGTGGCCCTGGTGTCCCTGGCCACTTCACCCTAAATGCTTTAGGGCAGTGGTCTTCAACCCTGGTCCTCAGGACCCACTGTCCTGCATGTTTTAGATGTTTCCCTGCTCCAACACACCTGATTCTAATGCATGGGTCGTTATCTAGCTCTGAAGAATCCTGGTAAACGATCATGCATTAGAATCAGGTGTGTGGGAAGGGGGAAACATCCAAAACATGCAGGACACTGGGTCCTGAGGACCAGGGTTGAAGACCACTGCTTTAGGGGAATGTCCCTGTACTTGCTGTAAGTCGCTTTGGATAAGAAAAACTTAACGCTTAATGTTCAAACCAGCATTCAGCCAGACCGAAATACCTCAATTCACCCGAGTCGAACGCTTTCCCACACGATAAGAAGCTCTGTCTAGCCATCCCTCCTCCTTAAACAGCTCCCAGCCAGCACGCTTACAAAGGACAAAAACATGGAGGCTATTTAGGGACCGCAGGATCTACTAGGGCCGTCCACAGGACAGACGGTATCACATCGAAGTTTCTGTGGTGCAGGAGGAGGGCAAGCATTTTCGATCGCACAAAAAGCTAAAAAAAAACAAGCCGCACCAACAATGAAGGCATTAGTGGAAGCTGTGATGCAGAACCATACTGCCCGAGTGGGTGTGTTTCTCTCTCTCGAATCTGTGTGTGTCTGCAATAAGTGTGTTTGTTTGCGTCTACCTCTCTCTCCCTCTAACCTGTGTGTGAGAGTGTGGGTACGTGTGATAATGCCAAGTGAGAACACACATGGTTTAGAAACTATGGGATTTACCGGTCCACCTGACCGAGGGTAGCTTGGCTTTATCTAACGGCCCTCGAGAGTTTGGAGAACGAAGGGTTGTGTGTGTGTGCGTGTGTGTGGTATTCGCGTTTAGTCTTCATAACAGTATTATGTGCTCTGGTGATGCCGTGGAGAGATGGGGAGGATCTGCATCAGTGCGTTTCTTTAAGACGTACGGAAATAACGTGCATGCGTGCGCGCCTGAAGAGTTCGGCTTCACCCCCTTTCCTCTGGTCAATCAGCATTCTGGATGTGCTCAAATACAACACAGGCTGATACATCGAGACAAGAAACGCAAGCAGAAGCCAAGGCACCAGTTAAGAATAAATAACAAGATGGAATCTGGGAAAATACGCTGAATGCAAGTCTTTGTCCAAAGACATTGGCGCAGACGACCTTTAGCAAACCAATAAAAAGGTTAAATACAAAAACAAAAAGGGAGGGATGAGAATAGTGTGGCACCTCTCTCTCTCTTCCTCTCTCTGTCTTTTCTGGGAGAGGAGCCAAGGGGAGGAGCTTAAACTCACCTGACTCTTAATCTTCAGCACAGTAC
Organism: Neosalanx taihuensis; assembly: GCA_030340665.1. Taxonomy (NCBI): domain Eukaryota; kingdom Metazoa; phylum Chordata; class Actinopteri; order Osmeriformes; family Salangidae; genus Neosalanx; species Neosalanx taihuensis. Next base: position 5,124,473 of record CM059296.1, on the reverse strand, counting down.
CAACCGAAACGTCCAATCAGTATCCAGTCTACCTCCCTTCTATTGTTTTCCCATGTCTCCCTCTCACTCATCCCTCACCCCCAACGCCTCTCTCCACAGCTCCACCGCTGGTCTCTATTTTGAACGCCATTTTGGCAGTGTTCGTGTTCGTTCACTAGAGGTCGGCCGTACAGAAACCGGAAATATTCCTCTACCGTGTAACTTTTCAATTCCGCTCTCACCATCAATCACAGTTGCCTTCCATGAATCTCTTACCACAAAATGTACGGTGTGAAGTGTCACCACCACCTAATTCCATGACAAAACCGATATAGGGGATTTTCGTTCACCTGTCATTGACGCAGTACAATGGATGGGTCTCTTTCTCTCCAGCAGTCTTTCCACCAGAGCTCAAGTCTTTCCTGTGGGGGGGGGGGGGGGCGTGAGCTGAGAACGTCCGCCCGAGCGTCGCTACCACCTTCCGAATCGCATTTCATTCAGTAGAGAGCCAAGCACAAAAGGAGTTCATCCTTCAGCGGATCGCCGCTTCAGAAAAGCCCGGGGAAAGTCCGCTATGATCGCAGGGGGTGAGAGGAGAGTGGAGCGAAACGAAGGGTGGGGGTGAAAGGCAGATGAATGAGTGGGGTTGGGGGGTGGCGGGGGTAAAAGGACAGATCGGGGAAGTTAGAACTTCAAATGCTTCAAACTCTCGAGGGGTTTCAGCCATCTCCAGGCTTTTCATTTCGAGACCAAAAAAGAAGCTAGGGACAGGCAGGTTGCCGAGCATCTGTGGGGGAACGCGTTCTGTTTCGCACTGAACCTTTTATGTCTCACAACAGCATGAATAAAGTGTCTGGGGCCTGTAAGTTCACCCTCCGACTGCAGACTCAATATGTGATGATGATCGAAACCTACCCTTTGGAACTGACCCCCGAAACGTTTCTACTGCTAACCCTGTCCTAAAACTGGACTTATGGAAACAATGAATAATATAAGAGATGGACAGACTCACACTATGCTCATTGAATTATTCAAATGAACATAATACTGGAACTACAACTGTTTTTATCTTAGCTTTGTGGACTCACCAATCACCTTCGCTCGCCCACACAGAGGACCTACACAACGTCCAAAATACCTTGGCAGTCGAATATCTTGGCGCCCAAAGCTGAACTGACATTTTTAAGACGGTATTTACCAACCCCTCATCACACTTTAGGTAAGTAACACGGAATTGCAAATTAATGTGGTTCCAACTGTCATTAGCGGTACAGCATTGAAATATTGAGTTTAGGTTCTTGGGTTTGAATTCGATTTTTGTGTGCGAGTGTGTGTGCGCGCTGCAGAATGAGAAGTTCCGGAAGGTGGGGACGCTCCGAGGGACTTCGACACCCTCTTCATTAAGCCGAGCAGTTGGCCTTTCACTGAGCGTGTTCGCTGGAGCTAAACTAATGACGGCATACTCATTATCAGGACCCAGGCCACTGACCGGTGTGACCGTTAAACTGCCTGGCGTAAATATGTCAGCTGTGGAACATAAACCAGGCCTGAAGCTGAACAAGAGCAAGCAATGATATAGACAGCAATAAGTGAGCTACTCTGCATGCCCTCGACCTGTTAGCTGCAGGTAAACTGCTGATTAAAACAACTTCATTATGACCGTCAGTTTCCCCCCCAAATACTTTCGGAAATAAACAACCATGTGTGTGAAATGCGTATAGTGCACGAAACTGATATTTTTTTTGGGTTTAGTGCTTTGTTAGCTAGCATGCTAATTTGGCACAGTGAGCTACAGTATTACTATGCTCCACTACAAACATAGTTCGAATGGTTTTCAGTAGGACAGCACCAACAAAATTAACAGCAATTTTCTGTATATTTCTACAAAATGTCCATAGAATACTGTTGTGTAATTTATGTCTGATCGTATTATTCGTATTATTATTTACATGTACTTATTTCATAATACCTTCTGATACTAGGCAATAATATTGTGAAGCAACTTGAAATGGCCACTACCCTGATGTTAAAATAAATGGGAATTGTTAAGCATGCAGCAATTCTTTTATTTAATGCCCAAACTACAATTTACTAAGATGACGACACTTAGCTTATATTGAATAGAGCATTATATAGAGGAGTAGGCCCAAATAATTTAAATGTAGGCTTCCTTTTACTTATAAAAATGGTAAATAAACCTGAACCTATCTGAGATTGTGTGCGAGCTGTAGTCTTATACCTTGAGTTGTTACTCAAATCAACATCAAATCAACATTTATTTGTATAGCCCTTTTTACAAGCAATGTCACTGAGGGCTTCACATATGCCCATAGAACTGCCCCTCAACCAACCTAAACCTCTACATACTCTGCATATCCTCGCATTTGTCTTTTATTCAGTTCATGTAGCGTTCATTGTGTAGCTCAGGCCTAATCATACCATACTGTTCATCCTGATCATTCTTTTAACTGATTGGTGGTCTTGTGAAGACCTGAGGCGAACTCGTCTAATCAAACATTAACTGTAACATTGCAATCAGGGAAGCGGGGAGATAGACACATGGACTTGCCATTCAACGTCATGATCTCATGCTGTCAAAGACAGAAATGCAGATATAAAGAACCTGGAGTACGAACAGCTCACAATAACTAGACTAGATTCTTCATTGGGGAAACGGACCATTTTTCTCCAAAGTTATGATTGCAAATTTATTCCCCCCCCCTCCTTTACTCTCTTTGTTAAGGCTTCCAGAGAAGGTTCTTGGAGAACCTTGAGATCATCATGTATCACGCACATCGCTGCCAGGAATACAGCCGTTTTCAATTAGATCACTTGGTGATGCAGGTGGGCACGTATGTGTGGGAGAGTGTGCGCACAGGAAAGCTAATAAAAATGACATAGACCCGCAAACCGGGGCTCCCATGGCACCGCAAGGTGACAGGGAAGTTCATTTCCTTTAAAAGTGACTTAAGGAGACCGCAGAACTCGATATGAGTCGGCGCCCAGATGCATCGCCAGCCCACCTTCTGCCTCCCCAGGTTCATACATCAATACGGCCCGCGGAAACGGAGGAAACTGGATGTCAGCATGGAGTAGATCGCCCCATCGCTCCCGCGCATGACTTGTGGAGTTCTAATTACGTCCAAGAATACCAAGCTGAACGGGGACAATGTTCGTTCACGTACTTTGCACACATCCTCACACACACACACACACACACACAAACGCAAGAACAGCCTGACATGAATGTGGTTCCCTCTCTCTGCGTCTTCGCTCCAGATGTGCATCGCGCTCACACGAGAAGCTCTCATGTTCCCAGTGATCTTGCCGGAAAGGTCGGACCTTCTCACGTCCACGGTGCTTATGCGCTACCGGGGAAGCTCAGGCCATCAACGTTACTCTCTATGATGGATAACGCGTTCCATCCGTTGCTTCTTTTACAACCCCCCACCACCATCCACCACCCAAACGATTGAAAAGGTGGCAGGTGGGAGATTCACATGAACACCAGACGTGTTTCAAGCTCTCCTCTCCCAGATGGCTGCTCATATGTCGTAATAAAGTTTTCCTCCTAAACCCCTCGATTTGTCTTCATTAGATCTGGGCTGTGCGATCTGGCAGTGTCTGCTGTGTCTGTCGACACTGTTGGGAAGACCAGAGCATGGCAGCAGGAAAAGAATGAGAGAGAGAGAGAGAAGAGAGGGAAGAGATATATGGCAAGGGGAGGAAGAGAGAGATGGTAAGAAACCTTATTTCTCCCATCTGACTGTCTGTCAATGGACGCTCCCTCTCCTCTAATTGAAAGCTACCTGAATGCTGCCAGCTGCCCCCTCGATCCACCCGGCACAATAGCGAGGGTCAAAGGTCAGGAGAAAACACACGGAGACGGACTGACTTCCAAACGGACAGACACAAACACACACGTACACAGGTCCACCCAATTCCCTAGTTCAGTAGTCCCCAACCCTGGTCTTCAGGGACCCCGCTGTCCTGCATGTTTTAGATCAGGGGTGTCAAACTCGTGCCATCGCGGGCCAAGAGGGTGCAGGTTTTCGCGTCAACCAAGCCCCTACACCAGCTGATATCAATAACGAGTTTGATTTCACTCAGTGGAGAAACTCGTTAGTGAAATCAGCTGGTGTAGGGGCTTGGTTGGCGCGAAAACCTGCACCCTCTTGGCCCGCGATGGCACGAGTTTGACACCCCTATTTTAGATGTTTCCCTACTCCAACACACCTGATTCAAATGACTGGGTCGTTATCTAGCTCTGAAGAATCCTGGTAAAAAGCATGCATTAGAATCAGGTGTGTGGGACAGGACAGTGGACCCTAAGGACCAGGGTTGGAGAGCACTGCCCTTGACGTCTTCTCAACGAGGGGATACATTTGTGTCTCTTTCCACTACATTATTTACAATCGAATGAAAATGGTGATATATCAACTAATAATCACTCTTTTTTACTTGATGCAGACCGTAGATATTCAAAAGACGAAAAAGGAGATGAAAAAGAGAAAAGGCGTGGCACTTTGTCGATAGTAGGCATAGTCAATGTCTTCCAGTGAAAATCTAGATGGTATTTCTCTTTAAGAGGACCAAACTTCTCCAAAGACTGCACACAGTTACGAATTGTGATGCTTTCAGCTAAAGTACAGGTTAACGGAATACCTATGTAATTCTATGCTGTTTAGATCTGTGAATTCAGCCAGATTAGTCACAGCTAAAGTAACGGGGAGGATCCAATATGAGACGGTGAGATCTGTAATTATAATGAATGAGTAATTCTGTGAATGTCATTCAGAATTCATCAGCCCCTGGCATTGATGTTGCCAGTGGCTTTTCAGAAAGCTCGCTCAAATTAATTTCATGCCACGCCATGCCATCGATGGGCCCCCCCCCCCAATTCCCATTTACGCAAATGAACTGAACCGAAACCCGCTCCAAAAATCCCCCTCCCCCCTCCACGTGTCCGCATGCACACGCAACGGTCGGAGTTGCCTTTCAAACGGAGAAAGGGGGAAAAAAAAGACCCCAAAAAACGCCGCTGAAATTGGAGGGTGTTTGCGCGTGCAAGTGTGTCGCCGTAGCGGCGAAGGCCTGCGCGCGTACCCGCACAAACCCGGCAGGGAGATGATTAGAAATGATCTAAAATCTGCACCGTTTACTGCGGAGGAGGGGGACAGAGATATCGATATGCCAGGTTTATGGACCTGCGCGTCCCATAATTTCTCTTCCTCTCCGTTCCTCTCCACTCCACGGAAACACATGTTGATGGATGGCGGCTCTTGCACTCGGAAGGGAACGTTTCCAGCTCGCCAAGGTCACCTTGGCTTCGACAAACAAATGGATTTTCTAAGCTGTCTCTATATTTTCTTTATACAGCCCAGTTGAGCAGGCACAAGTTCTTCCCGTGTTGGAAATATCAATTTTCTCAGAACGACTATTTTAATGTTCGTGACAGTTTCTGACTTTATCCGTACAGGGTAAAGAAGAGTCTTATCAGCTCAGAGTCGACTTGAACAGAGTTTGGGGCAATAGTGAATAAGGATGAGGATTTCTGAACGGGTTAAGGTTTGAAGAGGAGTACGGCGAAGATCATGTTCAATATGACTGCTTTCCTAATAAGCTATTTCCAGATGGGCAGAAGGTCCAGACAAGTTGTCAGGAAGGCTTTGAGTGTCTATTTAGCTACATTACTGAAGAGGCATGGTGGACACTGCGGTGAGGTTCTATTGATTCACTGGTTAGAGTAAAGGGCAACGTCTCTGTGTCTTCGTCTCCTCCCCTGTCAAGGTGATAATCTATGTCTGTGTGCACAAGGAGCTACTCGATCACGAGAGGGAGAAGGAGGGCTGCTGAAGGAGGGCTGCTCGAATCCATCGCGCTCATTCGTTCGTTCACTTTCATAAAGGCGCGCACACACCACTCACACACCCTCACCCTCCACATAACATATGGCGCTGGTCGACTGAATGAAATGAAAGACATTAAAGCTTCCTCGGATCGATCGGGTTATATATTGGCTTCCATTTTTGATCGTCAGCGTCGCTCTTTTCATTTCGCCATGGTTCTCCCCCTCTCCCTTTCTCTCTCCCTTTCCTCGCTCTCTCTCTCTCATTGTATAAACACAAATATAATAATAAACGATTCCAATTCAATCTGGGATGGGAGGGGTCCACAACACTTATCACCCGACCCGACGGTCCGGTCATATTTCCAGTTCGTATTTGAATCCATTTCCTGCTTTCCGCAGCAGCTGTCTGGGGAGGTCATTCCCTTCACCGCGGCAGCTCTCCGTCTTCTGTCAGACGCTGTGAGCGTGCGATGGCCTGCCTGATGGATATGAACTCAAGCGAACGATCCGTCTCCCTCGTCCGCTATCCTTCAGCCGGAGAGCCAGATTCATACACAGGCGGAGGCCGGACCCTCCCACCCCCCCAAAAAATTGCTTGCCCTCATTTCACACCCTTTCTTTGGGGTTGGGTACGCTGCGGAATGGGTTTGATTTTAATATTCATACGTCGCATTTTACATTTAGTTATTTAGCAGACGCTCTTATCCAGAGCGACTTACAGCAAGTACAGGGACATTTCCCTTGAGGCAAGTGGGGAAGTGCCTCGCCAAAGGCCACAAGGTCGTCTGGCACTGCCAAGAACCGGCGTCTTTCTGATGAATAGTCCGATTCCCTAACTTGACTCCCTCAAGATTTTTTTGTACCTTGGGTTTCCACAACTAAGCTTGAGCTGTGCCTCATTACAATACGTTTACATTGATTCATTGAGCAGACGCTTTTATCCAAAGCGACTTCCAAGAGAGAGCTTTACAAAAGGACATCGGCCACTGATCATAACAACGCGATAGTCCCCAAACATTGCTGGCTTATAGATTATGAGACATACATCACGAGAAGCCAATAAATGCTAAGGGAAGATTCATAAGAGCGTTCAGCCGAACAAGTTTACAAATTTAAGGCAAGCACTTCCGACGGCAATAGTGTACATGTAGGAAGCGAACAACAAAGCAACAACAGCAGCAGTGCACCTGACTGCATTCTAGCCTTTACTGCACCAGAGTAGTTTCGCAACACCTACAGTATAATCAGATACATGATGGTGTGTTACATCACTGTTGATGGATCATGCATGATGTATGCGTGCTGCTGGGGAATTTTCTAGAAAGATCATTTAAATATGTAGTCCCGGAGGAATATTTCCTTCGGGCTCCGAAAGATTTGATGAATTGCAAAGCAGTTCGGATGGAGACTCGTGTGGAGCAGGAAAGGAAGATAAACGGCCGTACTTCTTAGGACGTCCGAAAAATATTTGCATGACATGGTAATATAGTACCGCAGAAAATGAGCAACTATATCCGGTAGCATGCCATGTGACTTTGTTCAGCTAAAACAACTGATACCAGTACAGACGCAGTACTTAACAAAAAGTGAAAAGGTCAAGCATGCAATCGAGAAGAAAGGGAGAGCGAGGAAGACATCTGGACTGCAGACAGACAGAAGGACAGCACTGGAAAGAATGACTGAGTAGAGAGAGAGACAGAGAGAGAGACAGACAGAAAAAGAGAGATGAACCCCATTGGGTTACTTCCAGTTGTCCATTTATCATATTTGGCGGTTATTTAGGCTGAGTGTAAAAGCAACAAGCAGAAGAGGACCCCCCCCCCCCCCCCCCCCCCCCCCCGCCGCCGCCAAAGCAGATAGTCTGAACCAGCAGGGATGTATTATTGCACATTAACCTCCGCGATTGATTTATCCCAGGCCGAAACACCCCCTTGCATCGCAGAAGGGAGAGAGGCGCTATTAGGGAAAATAAGAACATGCACACCCTCTCAATCTACATGTTTAACATACCGACGTACCTCTACCTTTGAGGCCATCTCTCTCTGTGTGTCTGTGGGGGCGGCAGAGTGAGCTGGCAGGAAAGAGTTCACCAGTTCTTTGCGGGGGGGGGGGGGGGATTACAGCCATCTTCCTTGTCTGGCGGTGGCATTCAGGTGCGCTCCTGATGCGAAATCACCGCTCGATTCAATCCGTCGCCCCGAGAGGGAGGAGGAAAGGGGGGGCGGTTGGTGGTTGCGGGGGATGGGGGAGGGGGGGGGGGTGTATGGTCGTGCCGCAAATCGAGCTAGCGGAGATGAAGAAAAGCAGCACTTCAGTACGCCGGGTCTTCTGGGAGTCCTCGTGCCAGTAGGAGAAACTAAAATGCATGCCTGTATTACAGGACCAGAATCCTTCCGACAGCTCTATAGACGCTATTTTATGTTTACAGGTACGTTATTTAACAGCCAATGAAGTCGCTTACATCCGATTTACTGATACTCCATCCAGCAGGAGCCAGACACAGGGCCAGCCTCTGACTTGGTGAAGTCATATAGAGAGAGACTGAAAGGAAGAAAGAGAGAGTGGTTGAGTAGTCCCAACATACATTACATTTACATTGAGTCGTTTAGCACACACTGTTCTTCAGTGCAACTTACAGCAAGTACAGGGGCATTTCCCCTGAGGCAAGTAGGGTGAAGTGCCTCGCCCAAGAAAACAACGTCACTTAGCCACAGCCGGGAATCAAACTTGCAACCTTCTGATCACTAGCCCAACGCCTTAACCGTTGAGCCACGTGACTCCCCCAGTATCACCGATTTCAGATTCAGATTACTTTATTGATCCCGAGGGAAACTCTTTCGTATCAACGGCACACAGGTCTCGCAAAGCACACAAGGTAAGGGTGTGAGGTAAAAAGATTAGAAAGTGTACACAGGGATAGGGGGGTGGGGGCAATAACAATAACTAAAAAAAACGGTAGGTGAGGTGAATCCTCGCAGGGAGGGGGGTGGGGGGGAGGGCAGAGGCTTGGATAAATGGTTATGTACAGACTATACAGTTACAATTGTACAAGTATTGGTCTTGTAGAATATACAGTATTATATCAGGATGTACAGGATTTACAGGGTTTTTTTTTGCAGAATATACAGCAGAATATACAGGATATGCAGGATAGAGTGCAGGTTACAGACTATACAGTTTATACAGTTATAGTCTATACAATTAAATTGCAATTATGAATTATTGCATTATGAATTATTTAGTCTATTATTAGACTATTAAGACTATTAAGTCTATGGCAAAGAAAACAGCATCGAGGTTGTGGTGGGATGGAGGGTTCAGAGATGCCCTGAGAACTGCTTTGAGTGCGTCCATGCGATGCTTCTTATGTGTTCTAGAACGCTGGGAACACATTCAAAGCCACCCTGTCAGGGAATCGTTGGACATGGACAGAGAGAGCCAGGGAGAGACAGAGAGAGAGACTGACAGACGGAGAGAGAGAGAGAGAGGAAAGAGGAGGCAGAGAAGGAGAGAAGAACAGAAGAACAGAACAGAGAAAGAGAGGGCTATATTCTTGTGAATCACTCGCGCTGAGACAACGAGATGCGTCGAACCCGACGGCCCACCGACGCACGCACACACGCACCCACACACACACGCACACACAGAGGAAAAGAGGGGACATCCATTAGAGCCCGGCTCGAGCGTTGAAGTCTCATCACAGCAAGACAGATGAACCAGGGAAACATTAACTACAGTCGCTACGAAATAGCGACAGGATGTAGGTGTGTGTGTGTGTGTGGGGGGGGGGGGGGGGGGGGTGGTTATATGGCTGCGTAACGTGCTCCTGAGTAAGCGTGCGCGCGAATGCTTGTGTTCGCATCTCGCCACCGGGCGAAAGCTCGGTTTGACCTTTGCAGGGCTAAACGAGGGCAACGCGCTAATTCAATGATGAGCAATGGACAATGGACATCCGAGCGAGAGCCAAGTCCTTGAAGTACGCAGTCTGTTATTGTGCGATTCTTTGCGTGACGTCGAACGAGGTCTGAGGGCGGCCAATATGACGCGGGTTTTGCGTACGCGTGGGTCCGTTCTGGAATTGACGTGGAGTCTGCATGTTTTGCCATGTGGACCGCAAACATAAATGACCCTTGACTTTGACCCCCTGAAATACTGCAAACAACTGCGCTCGTCGATCTTACGCTGTACATCTACAAGTGCCTAAGTGCCTGCCGGGTTCATCAAATGTGAATATAAAATTGGCGCGTGTGGGGGAATTTAAATGTGTATCTATATGTGCACAAGCATGTCCCCTGTGTAGCCCACCTGTGTGTGTGTTTGTGTGTGTTTGCCTCCTTGTGTATATATAGGAATGTTGAGAACCAATCCTTACGTTTTACATGTATTCATCTAACAGACGCTTTTATCCAAATCAATTTACAGCAAGTACAGGGACATTCCCCCTGAGGCAAGTAGGGTGAAGTGCCTTGCCCTAGGACACAACGTCACGTAGCCACAGCCACAAATCGAACTCACAACCTTCCACTCATGAGCCCAACACCTTAACCGCTGAGCCACCCTGACTCCCCATTTCCTCTCTGGGTGCCAACAGGGGTTCAATAAGCCGCTAGGAGCACTAAATCCTGCCATCCCACAGATGATCACAGTTACAATAGTGGGATTAAGCACCACAGCCAAACCTGGAGGTGTGATAAATGGAATGTTCAACTCCAGGGACCTCATTTTCACCACGATTTTTAACTCCCCTTCCATTGAGCTTTGGAGATCCATTTTTGGACTTTTGGCTTAGAGGGGAATGGTTTGCGCAGTCAGAGTTTGTGCAGAGACATGGGTAGAGAAGTTGTGTCATCTCGGCGTGTTGTAGAGGGCAAGACCCCAAGTCGATCACGAGAAATCCTGCCTTGCGTAGGACGAATAACTGGGAGGGAGGAGGGGGGGGGGGGGGAGGTGGTCTTTAGCCGTCAGCAAACTGATGTTGCATGAGGGGTACTGAATAAGTGATGATATCTGGCCTTGAAATGCCATCGTTTGTGTTGATCTCATCCACATATGTATGAATAAGGCATAGACCTGGATGGGAGCCGATTGAAATGTGAACGTATGCGATGTCGAAACGAATCCTTTGGCGTCTGAAGAAATTAGCCGGACAGAGAGAGAGAAAGAGAGCAACTGTTGAAGTTTGACTCTCCGTGAAAACTCTCCATCAGACGCGGACAGTACTTCTACTGCCACCTAGTGGAGAAACAATATAGGTGAAACAGGATCAAGGCACTTAGGAAAATCACCACAGCCATTTTGAGTCGTAATTATGAAAGAAAGAACAGTTAATTGCCTCACTAGGCCTCCATTAGTCACCGTCAGAGACATTTGAATCACTGAATCAGCCTAGATAAACAAACACACACCACACACACACCATACACACACACACACACACACACCACACACCCACACACACACACACACACATCTCCAAAGGTTCCAAAACATCCTCGAGTCATCCCATCCCTTGCCCTGCTCCGTAATTTCATCGAGTCTTTCCACAAATGCATCTGGAGATCAACAGCTGCCACTCCTTCCCTCCCGCCGATGCCGAAAGCTCCGACAAAACGACAGTTCAGAGCCCGCGGTCACTGACCCCCTTCGCGCAGGGTTCAACGTCCGAATAACACAGATTACGTCCCTGCAAAGTCCTGCCACCAACGCTGCCTCTTATCTCTGAGTCGTCACCCCCCCCCCCCCCCCCCCCCCCCCGGATGTATCCGCACACTTGCAGAAATGACAACACGCGGAACTCTCCTCGCGTTATTCAACGGCGTCCGTTCATGTCCGTTCATTCGGCCGCCCTGCTTCCGATTATCACGACAGTCAGTCTCTTTGTCAGTCCCATTAGAGAAGGGGTGGCGGGCGCGACAGCAAACTGTGTTGTTTTTTGGGGGTTTTTTTGCGTCTGTCAGGAAATCTTGGGGGGAAGGTCAGCTGGAATGATGGTGCGCGTGTACAGCGGGTTTTTCCTTTGTCTGGGCCCGGTCTTACAATGTCTCCCAAAATGTCCCCCTGACCGTGAAACTGCCCTACATTTTGTACCATACGATGGTTAGTATGAGGCAAGCGACGGATGTCCTTGTCTAGACTCTCCCTAAGCATACAGTTTACTCTAGCTCAGTATGTTACACAAACTTACAATTCCAATTCAACTTCCCCCCCGCTTCCTTATGTGTGCTCGAGAGTTACTTAACATCCTTCAATTGATCATGGTCGATTAAATAAAAACGAACTGCAGAGTTGGATAAGGAGTAACTTGACTTTTTGGGGTGAGGAAGTACGGTAATTTTCAGCACGGGCTGGTGGAGCCAGTACTTCTGGCTCACAACCCTTGAGCTCTCTGGGGTCAGAATGACCCGGAACTATGTTCACCGCACACCCACACACAACCCCACTGAGGCATTTAGATGGTATGTGCTTGATTGAACTCAGACAAAACGGAATCTTTCCGATTCTTGCGCAGCTTGGCAGCACATTTCATTGCCCAACATTGTACAGGGTCAAATGGAATTAACCTGCTTTATTTCAGGGTTGAAGGTGGGGCCTTTTTGACTCTTAGGACAGGGGGAGTTGCAGAATATGAAGAAGAAAGAAATGATCCCTTATTAGTCAATACATAATATATCAACAATCAATCCATTGGCTGGGATTCGAACCTTCACCGGGAATGAAACCCAGGCCTTCTGCACATGGTAGGCAAGAATCCAACCACTGAACCACTAGAGAGAGAAAAGAGATCTTACTGTTGTACTGCTTTACTGGTGAAGCTACGAACATATACTGCGTGGTCTCCGTTGTGTGAGCGGCACTGCAGTGTACGTCATACAACACCATGTTGTACGCCGGACAGAACGAGACTCGCACAGGATTTACAGAACGCCGCCAGCGGTCGACTGGTCTCGTGAAGGAAAGAAACAGCCGTTACCTGGTGACGTCATCGGCTCCGCTCTCCAGAACACGCAGAACGTCGCCTGCGTGCGCGCGGGAGTCTTCCTCTCTTTGAGACCGCTCTCAGGTCAAAGCAAACGTGTTCAGCGTATCAAAATGTGTTCTGACACTCAGAAGAACCTCAGCAAAACACAGGTCACCCCCCCCCCACCCCCCCACACACACACACACACTTCTCAGGAAAGAAGAGGATGACCCGTGTTGAGCTGGAAACTGATCTGAGGTTGAGGGGTTGCTGGGGTATGCGTGTGCGTTTACAGGGGATGGGGGGTTGTACGTTGGTCAGCATAACACGATTCAGCTTTTAAGCTGTGTCTCAGCGTGCATTTCAGTGCGATGCACGTGGGTGCAAAGGGCGTTCACGAACGCCGGCGTACTTGCGCCAGAGGAAGCTAGGCGTGCGCGCGTAACGCAGCCCCACGACGTTTTCTGCGTCGTGTGCGTGTGTCAGGGCGTTAAGGAGCGTAAACAAACAGGGACTCACGGTCGTTGCACTGGGTGCCGGTGTAGGACGTCATGGAGCAGTCGCAGGTGTAGTTCTCCCACTGCTGGATGCAGACGCCCATGTTGGCGCAGGAGTCCTCCTGGCAGGTGGTGCTAGGACCTGGAGCGGCAGAGCGAGAGCTTGGTGACGCCCAGGCGACGGGGTGAGGGGGGCGTGGGGCTGGGGGGGGGCCGGGGGGGAGGGGGCACGTGCACGTGTTCTGCCAACGGGGGGAGTTTTTTTTTGTTTTTTCGGTTGCCATGCAGAGGTTGTCAGTGAACGGTCAGTTCGTGGCCATGCAGGTGGGTTAGTGACAGGAACACGCTCTATCCCGTCGGGTCCCGGGGAGGGGGGGGCATTCAACGCTCCCGTCGGGGTTGGCTCGGGAGAGGCACACGACAAAACCAGGACGGATCAGAATCCCGAGGCATTCCCCGCCCCCCCAACCCCCCCCCCACCCCCCCCCCCCCCCCCCCCCCCCTCCTCCAGAGCAGGTTTTTAGTAAGACTTTGTGCACAGACATTGACAAAAAGAACTGGACACTTCTTTTTTTTTTTCAACATGGCTGGTGATGAGGAACCTGGTAGATTCAGACAGGAGTGGGACTTAGTTGGGGGGTGGGGTGTTTGGGAGGGGGAAGGGTCAGTGTGTGGGGGGAGGGGAGGCTGGGCATTCTAGTAAATGGAGCGGCTGGGGGGGCGGCCGGGGGACGGTGTCACTGCATGGTTCGTGCTGGAGCAGGCATATTGGAAGGACGACCTGGGTCTATCCGTGTTAAAGGGGCGGTAAGAGTTGTGTCTGGGGGTCAGACCCCCAGTCGTGTCTGGGGGTCAGATGGCTCAACGGGTTAAAGCGTTGGCCTCATGATCTGCTGTGGCTATATGATGTTGTGTCCTTGGGCAAGGCACTTCACCCTACTTGCTTCAGGGAAAAATGGTCCCTGTACTTACTATAAGTCGCTTTGGATAAAAGCGTCTGCTAAATGAATAAATGTAAATGTGTCAGGATTTGCCCTCATTGGACACTAAGTTGATCCTGAGGCGATGAGCCCAGAGACTTCATTACGTGCTACGTATATTTATAACATTGCTATGTATATTTCTGATTTAATTTATGTATGTTACATTTGTAAAATCTGAGGGGGGCAGTATTTGGAGTTTTCTCGACAGAATAAATCATATTTGCGCTCTAGCAAGGTTTTCTAAGGGTTGTGTGCACCTGCATGAAATGTATTTTTCGAATACATTTTCAAATTGTTGCAGTCGCAATATCCCTGTTCATATGCCTGCGTCACACACACCATGACAATGCAAGGGTTTAGTCACCCTAATTGCCCTCCCAACCACTAGTCGTTGACGGCAGTCAAATGTACAATGACACAGGGTAGATAACTTCCAGGGTAGATCATTGACAGGGGGAATAGGGATTTTGGGAGTGGGTGCTGGGGGACGGGGACTGGGAGAGTGGGGGTGGGGGAGTTGGGCAAATATCCAAAACATTATATAGCAAATCCCAGCACATAGCTAGTATGCACGTTTGTTATAAATGTTCTGCACCAGAAATATGCGTCCCAACAGTTTGAACGTGCGTTCTTCCCTCGTGCGCCACAACTTGGGCGACGGGAAGCGAGCCAATACAGAGATATTGCCACGCTTCCTCCTCTTTCTTGGGTACCAACAGAGTTAGAGGAAGGACGCCTTTTCAAGGTATTGAGACGCAGCCCTGGCGAAATCTGGAGGCTCACCACCTTACAGGGACTCATCCCATGTTTTTGCACGCATTTCAAAAGGGGGGAAAGCAGCTTTTACTGAGCAGTGCAAAACCAATTCAGTGGGAATCGGGAGAGCATTCCCACTAAAGCAAGGAACCATGTGAAAGAAAGATAACTGCAAATAAGACAGGTTTAATTGCAGTTTTCTTGCGCAAGACCAATATGAAAAGAAGAGTTACTACAACAAAATAAATCATAGTAGGCTAAAAGTGCATTTACTGTGTAATGCAAAGTGCAATGGAGCTTGGATTTATATGAGATAAAATGATTCACTTCATTTTCGGTCACTGGAGGTTCTTTGTTAAGTTATTAAAGTCTATTCTATCAACTGTATCATATGTAGAGGCTGAGACAATGAGCCTTGAGACAATGCCTTAATAAATTCAATCTAAGGCATCTTTAAAAAATGAATATGAATAGAACTACAATCAATTAAAGGCTATCGCTTTCATTATTGGTAATCATGTCTAAACAATGCATGTCTAACAAGCAAAACACAGACAACAGAACTATCATTAACACTGAAAGCTCATCTGACTCATAACAGACCACATTTACTTAATTAACTTCTAATTCAACTAGCCTAGACAGTGTAGGAATCTCAAGTTAAAAGTATATAAATCAACATTTATTTGTATAGCCCTTTTTAGAAGCAGTGTCACAAAGAACTTCACATATGCCCATAGAACTGCCCCTCAATCAACCTAAATGTAATCCTAACAATCAAAATTACATAGACTAATCCTAAAACTGAGCCACTTCAATAAAACCATTGGATGAAAGAGGGTTATGGCTGATCTGATAGAGTCCTTTAGTGTCTCCCAACCCCTGGTCCTAGGGACCACTGTCCTACATGTTTTAGATGTTTCCCTGCTCCAACACACCTGAAAATGGGTCGTTATCCAGCTCTGCAGTCCGCTTAAAAGCATTCATTTGAATCAGGTGTGTTGGAGCAGGGAAACATTTAAAACATACAGGACAGGTGATCCCTGAGGACCTGGGGTTGGGAAACACTGCTTTAGCCCTGAAACCGATGGCTGGGCAGGGCTCAACACTGGTATCCCTGTCCATTATAGTATGTCGCCGTTAGTTCTAATCGTGCAAACATTATTCGTCCCGATAAGACATTCGTTTGCTTGCGTCTCATTGAGGTTTTCTCATCACTTGTGCTAACGTGCATATTTTAGCCTCCTGAGAAGTGAATCGTTTTATACCAAGTGCACAGCCACATTTTGATAGCCTGTTAAAATGAGAATTGCGCTTTGTGCCCGGGCTACGTTTTTATTTCTTTTTTTTTGAGTCGACACATAACATTACACATAGCCACTTTCGCCCAAGCTCAGAATGGAATTTGAACCTTCTACCTTGTAGGTCTGCTTTGGTGAAACCAACTTTGTTAGCCAAAAAAAAAAATCAGAAAAGCGAAAAACGGTAAGTATGGTTAGTAAGTGACCAATGGCGTCTGGTTAATAAAGCTAAGCGCTTTACTAACGTCGATAGGCCTTCTGCCTCTCTAACGAGGGGGTCATGGGGTCAAGGTTCAGGGATCCAAGACACTTTATCAAAAGCGACAAACCAAATAAAAAAAAGAGAGTGAGATGCGTCAGATGAAGATAAAGCAGAACAAATAAGATATGGCTGAAAGTTGAAATGGTCTTGTTCCCTGAAAACATCTTGTTACTTTGACTTCAGAAGACTTGTTTAACAAGAGCACATTGGTAAAGAATGGAGAGGGAATGTTGAAGGAGCCTGCTAACTTTGAAGATACAGATTCAGTAATTCAATTAAAATACTCTTAATAAGAACAGAACATAAAATAGAGATGCATTTCGCAACTGGAAATATTTCATTTGATCAAGTCATTACCAGAATCACAACATTTAACCATCAAGTTGGTGTCCTCAAACCTTCATTTTGAATCCATAATGTGTTCATGTGGACAGGGAACATGAATGTTAATATGGCTGTTTTTGAGACGGTATGAGAGGGGACGGAGGAGGGGGGGACATTATGTTGCAAACGGTTACTGACAAGCAACCATTTTCAATTCCAATCAGGTGGTCTTAAATGTGCTGCTTTCCATTGCTTTCCCCTTGAGTGGATGTCAACCTGAAATATGTGGCACTATCTCCACCTAGTGTTTACCTAGAGTTACTGCATGTATTCCAACCAGGATCTTTCAACCATTAACCGTTGTTTGTGATCGATTTTCACCCAAATACATAAATACACGTAGGTACATTCCTTGTGTTTTGATGCGTAACCATGAATGTGACCTGCAAGTTGAAGATGGATGGTTTAGGGTTAGAATTGTGATACTGCATAGGCAGGCACAATATCCACACGTTCACTGGCAAACAGAAAACAAAAATAAATGTGATACAACAGACATCCAGACAATGATTTATGAGATTTTATTTTGAAAAAAAAAAACATAAAGAAAATAAATCCACTGATTAGTTTCACAACACATACAGTACATTCTATGATGGAGATAGCTGTCTCCAGTAACAATCATAATGAAGATAAATAAAGAACCTTAGGGCTCTGATTAAAAATGATTTAATAGATACTTTCTTTATAGCCATCAAAGTGTGTTGAGCACCACATTGATTCACTGTGTGCTCTAGTCTGAAACAGCATACGCAGAAATAATAAAAGAAAAAAAACTAAGAGTGCAAATACACAACAGACATTTAAAACTGAACAAAATATGAACCTTTCACTCAAGAGCAACATGCTATGAAAATGTAGAGAAAACAAAAGTCTACATGTACATGCAAACAAGTAGGAGTGATGTAAGCTTGATTGTTACTTGCTATGAAGGAGGAATGTGTTGTTTAGACTTTGGGTTCAAAGTTTACGTAACAAAGACGAGTATTCACTGTGAAATATGATGCTAGTGCAAAAACAACATTTCCAAAGACCACTTTAGCTTTCATTATGGAATATTTGTAACTGACACAAAACAAACTGAAACCTTTGGCATTACAGTTTTGTGCAAACGTCTAAATATTTGCTGACTGGTCTTTTCCATGGTCCTAAAGAGATTTCTTATGTTGATGCATTTTCTTTGCATTGTTAAAAAGAAAAGCTGAATTCAATTGACATTCAAGTATTGAATGAGAACTGTTTTCTCAAACTAATAATACACTGGCATTGTCCTGTCACTGCTGATATTAATATTGTGCACAACACCCATCCTGAATTAAATATATGTCTTTCACATCTGCATTTTGACGATTGGGATCGCAAAACAAAGATCTATCTGCTTCAGCAATTCAATTAGCTATAACACAAATTTAAAACAAAACTGACAACAACATGATCGCTTCACTGCATATACTAAAACCCTCCCACTAGCTGCCCAAACGTGTAAAACATGTTGTCTTGTTTTAGTAACCACTGACAAGCTTCTACTGACAAAACACAATTAAAATGCACAAATAAATGATGAGATTTGATGAAAACAGTGGGGCACCTGGCTGTGGTATTTTTGCACGACGTAGACGTCATCAAGGGGCGACCAATGTGGCCGATAAGAACTAGAAAGGGGTGTGAGGCCGACGTGGAGGACTATAACGGGTCCCAGTCTAGATTTCTACCCAATCAGTGGGCCGTTTGGGTGAGTGAGGTGACCAGCAGGGTTAGTAGGATGGAGGGGGGGCCAAACGGACGTAGGGAGATGGAGCTACTGTTGGAATTGAGGAGGAAAAATGGATTTCCTGAACTCGAGTTTGAGTTGTAATTGGAGTTTGAGTTGTAATTGGAGTTTGAGTTGTAGTTGGGGTCGTAATCGTTTGAGTCGGAGTCGGACATGGTTCTGAGGGACGGCGTACCTTCGCATCCGCGCTCTATCTGCCCGCTGCGGAACAGCGCGTCGTTGAGGAGGTCCGGTAAGCGTCCGTTAAGGTCTACCGATGCCAAGCAGCCTTGGAAGCCATCCCTGGAGGCCACCAGCTTGGGAAGGCTGCTATACATGTTGGGGCCCAGCCCAGCGATGAACAGGTCACCTGGACGGAGGACAACAGAGGGGAAAGTGACCGGAATGAACACAAAACAACCGTCAAATTCGAGCCGTAAAACATGCTTCTTAAATCCTACAGTAGGGATTTCTATAATCCTATTACTTATTGCGAATACTTCAGAGACCAGGGGATCTATTTCATGGGAAATTATCTGAAACAGAACGAGGTTTTAAGAAGGTCGCACTGCTTGTGCAGCTGGTGGAATGTGCCTAACGTGAAGTAAAGCTCCCATCATGCAAAGTGCCCACTATACTATCTCTGGAGGAAGTGCTATGATCTTCAGGCGGCTACAAAGTCCTATGATTTCCTGAATGTATTGAATGACTAGGTCATCATCCCATCAACTGATTTTATCCATCCACAATGCCAGGATTCCTCAGGCTCAAATTGTGAACGAGGAGCAGGTTCTTGTGCGGTTCAACTCTCCTTTCATTGATAGAAGATTTCAGCCAGAGATGAATGCAACTCTGGAGATGAATAAATGCTGTAACGTTGCTTAAGGCTGTCAAAAACTGTCAATCGTGAAGCCCACCATAGTCAAAAAGAAAGGTGTGGGCATCCAGCAGTGCGTTCATTGTGATTTACCTTTCAGGTCAAGGTTCTTGGCTCCGTTCACCACCTGGCTGACTGCCTTGGCATCCACCCTCAGCGTGTGTAAGTTGCTGTTGTCCCGGGTGATGACCACGTTGTGCCACTGGTTGTCATGGAGAGGCTTGTCACTGTTGCCCTTAATGAGGTTTTGGCCATTGCCCAGGTCAAACACATAGTGGATGTACCTAAAAGGGGGCAAAGGTCATTGGCTATGTAATTAATAGTAATATTAACAGCTACTCATAACTGCATCCAATGATCTGATGGGAGTATTTTGTCCTATAGCACGCTTACATCAAAAACAATGGGAGTACACTCAGTCAGGTGTCGCACCAGCTTCACCGCACCTACCCTTTGACCAGCTCGACGGCGATGAAGTCGTTCCCGTCTCCGCTGTTGAAGAGGATGAAGCCGTCGGGCGAGGTGGTCTTGAACTGGAAGAACAGGTGCATCGATGTGTAGGCCTGCAGGGTCGCCAGGCTGAGGTAGCTGCTCTTGCTCTTGAAGGTCACGGGGTCAGCAATGATGGAGCGCATGCCAAAGCGAGCGTTGAGCTCACAGAAGTCAATGTCACCGTTCTTGCACAGGTCTATGTAGAGCATGCCGTTGAATCTAGCGCAGGAAAAGTGAGGTCGGAGAGAGAATTAAGAGAAAAAGGAATATAGAGGGCAGTTAGCGAAGAAAGTTGGGTCACCAACAGAGTTAGCTAGCATTGGAAGTTAGGGAACCGTTGGTTAACCCTGTGAGGCCGTACGTATCATATTTGATACATACATTTCTGGAGCTCATTGCATCACCATTAAACGTAAACTTTGCATGAAACCCTTTTGCATGAACTCTTTTACATGTATGCTTCCCCGTAGTGGACATACTTCGCTTTCCCAATGTTTGGATGTCAGAATCAGAATCAGAATCAGAATCATAAACCCCCATTCTGATTCTGATTCTGATTCTGATTCTGACATCCAAACATTGGGAAAGCGAAGTATGTCCACTACGGGGAAGCATACATGTAAAAGAGTTCATGCAAAAGGGTTTCATGCAAAGTTTACGTTTAATGGTGATGCAATGAGCTCCAGAAATGTATGTATCAAATATGATACGTACGGCCTCACAGGGTTAAGAAACGATTGTGTTATCTGGACTCTTAGCTAAGGTCGGGTAGAGAAAAGTGTAATAAGTAAAGAATTTTGTCAGGAAGCACTTTCATCAGAAGCAACAGGGAGGTGTTCCAACCTGCTGAACTTAAGTCAAATGCTCTTCCACCGAGCTAAACCAATACACCCAGTAATCTAGTCGACGTAGCTATTTGGAGAGTTTAGGGAAGAGAACCTCAGGCTTTGCAGGTGTCCGATGAAGCTGGAGGGGATGACGGAGACGAAACGTCGCTCCGTCATGATGCCCGTCTCAATGTTGTGGAACTCTAGACGGGTGTGGTCGCCCGCCATCTGGCCTGGAATGGGTGCGGGTGAAGTGTGTGGGTGATAAAGAAACAGAAGAGAGAAGAAAACACTGTCTGATACTAACACAGACGGGCTGAATTTAAGGTGGTCACATTTTGGAGTATTCTGAAGTATTCTGTCCCAATTTAAAAGTATTTTCGACAGACAAAAATTAATTAATGTTTCATCTATTGATAAGGGACAATTGACCTGTATCACTGCAAAATGTTTGTATTTTAAAAAGGTTTAAGATTTAGGGGAATGAAGACTTGAATCTTTAGCGAAACCTATAACACAGACTGTACATAACGTTATGATATTGTTGTTTTTTGGGGGCTTTTGCTCAGACTATGAACCAATGGGATGTGTTATAGTACCTTCTGCAACATCATCGTCAACCATGAGCTTGTAGTTTTTGCCACGGCGGACCACGCGTACTGTATGCCACTCATTATCATTGAGCTTTTGCCCAGCATACAGGGTCTCTGGTCCCTTGCCTGAGAATGATGGTTAGTCACAAAGTTAAAGTCATTCTGCATCTCAAACCAAATCTTTGTTTTCCATAAAAGGTGCCTGGCGTTTTTTTTTTTTTTACAAGAAAAATTATGCCAGATGCGACTATTATGTTGGACAAAATGGCTGTCCTCGTATCTTCCGGCACATTCTTTACTACGATCCTCCATTTGTCATGTTCTTGATATCCAAATTATATTGTTTACTAAATGTTGTAGTTTAATTGGAAAACAAAGAGTTGGTTCTTTAAATATAAATGTTTTTGTACATATAATTATCCTCCATAACCACATTTTCCAGAAAAAATATAATTTTGAAAACGTGACGACTCTTATTGACTGCACTGTTGATGTGAAATATAGATTCAGCAGAAAAAACACTTCTGGTGATGCAACAATTCCACAGCTTTTACTCATGGAAGGGTCAATAAATACCTTCTTTCAAAGTGGACACTTATTATCAAAAGATGGTAAGGACTAGTAATGCTTTCATACAGTAGTATAAAGGATTAAAGATGAATACCTTACCCTGGAATAAGAAACACAATAAGAATATGTGAGATAGAACAAAGCAGGGTAAAATACTGGGTTTTAATGTTTCAACCAACGAAAAAAGAAAGCGTGAATCATTCTGCTCATTTTATAGTTATATAAT
This sequence comes from Neosalanx taihuensis, assembly GCA_030340665.1. NCBI lineage: Eukaryota > Metazoa > Chordata > Actinopteri > Osmeriformes > Salangidae > Neosalanx > Neosalanx taihuensis. The sequence goes on along the minus strand of CM059296.1, from coordinate 5,102,167 downwards.
CCAATAACTCCAATACCAGGATCATGCGAGGATAACCAGTGTTCCATGCTAGGATAACCAGTGTTCCATGCTAGGATAACCAGTATTACATGCCATCCTCAAGTACATGGTTATTGTGTTTAAAGCCTGAAAAGATCCCCAGCACTGATCGCCTGTTTTCATGTCGAATCAACTGGATTCCCCGAAGGCTTCAGTAAATCCCTTTCATCCCCGAGAACTGACGCAACCTGTCTGTCCTCCGCAGCCGCGGGGCCCCACTATCTGCTAGGACACCTCTCCCTGTCCTCGCCCTGTCATCGCTGAATTGAAATGGTCGAAGCTAACAGGATATGACATCCACACGCCCGCACAGATGACCCCAGGTGCCTGAGGGGAGCTGCTGCGCGAAATTGGAAGTGCTTCTTGTTTGCTTGTGCTGTCAGTTAAAGGTGCTGAGTTCAACTATCTGGGCCAGCTGCAGCTTTTTGTCTTGGCCGCAGATGGGCCGAGTCGTAAAAGTGCACTAAAGGTTATATTGTGAGAACTGCACTTCATTCGACACCGTAGTTTTACATTCAGGCCCACATTCGCAGAGTCGTTCGTAATACTTCCAGAAACTGTTTTGTTGGTCGACAGTTAAGATTGAAAGATAGGCCCTGAAGTAAATCATTAGGTTATGTCAGTGCTAGTCATCATTTCCACGTCCTTACAAAACTAGCGCAGTCATCTGAAGTGTTGCCTTGCATAACTGATTTCAAGTTCCTTCATTGCTGTTGTCAAGTGCCCTTCAATGTCACTGTAACTGGGGCTGGCACTCAAAATGCACTTCAGAGTCTAGTGGCTTATTTTCTAGATGAAGAATACAGAGACAAGTGTTTATGCCCTGATGAACCAATCAGCAGTGAGGATAGCTCATGTTTTAATTTTGTCACTAACAGGAAGGCTATGGTAACATCATGTTAGACTATGGGCTACTTACCTCCTCAAGATATAGCTTTAACTTTAAAGCCATGAACAAACCATAATGAGAAAAATGAGAAAACATGGGTGAATCATTGCAATGAGTCCAACAAAGTTGAAGGATTCCACAACCTATTCATGAGTAAAAGCAGTTTGTGTTGCTCCAATTTGTACTGAAAACCTCACAACCATAACAAAATATGTCATGGGCTCTTCTTGTGCTTGAATATGTTGTGGTACTATACTAATGTTGTCATTATAAACAAACCTAAAGTATATGCAAACAGATCTTACTGAGTTCATCATTTCATTTTTTAATGAAAAGTATTCCGTAAACTAGGTGTTTTGAATACAAAAAAAAAATACTGATACGTACGCCTTGGGGTTTTCTGGATGCAGAAAGGTTTCAAATGCTTTACATAATTATATTTTATCTTACCAGTAAATCATGAAAGGAACCAGTGATCAAGGTTGTTTTTTTTTTGTTTACGTACAAAATGTAAAATATAAAAACAAATTAATTCATGATGAAACTCAGTTTGCATTAAATAATCTATCATCTGGTCTCAAACTATGATACTGAGTGGTGGTGATTTGCTAATCTTTTTTAAAAGTCAAAATTTGATCAGATTTACGATGCTTTTTTGACTCTGACACTTTTAGAGGCTTAATCCTCTACCTCCCCGGTGAAACACGTGTGTAAAATACTGAATGAACAGCTAACGATGACTATTACACTGAGAAGCTCACAGCACGCTAATAAACATGAACCCTGATATGGCAAACAACAAGCTGTGAAGATTAATAAATCACCACTCTCTCTGCCCCAGTTTAGTGGTCTCTTTTGACCCCTTGGGTCAGACTAGTTGAAAAGGCACACTCATCGTCCACACCCCCGAAAAAGACCAGGGGATTAAGAACATTCCTCTCAAACAGCAAAATACAGTCAAAGAGCAAAATGAAACTTGAGTGTTAACTTACTGGAGTTACAGTTTATCCTGATACAGTCTAGATGGGGAAGAATAAATGACAGATGAAATTGCATCCTTCAAGGTTAGCTGCAGACATCCAATAACAAGAAATCCACCCTTCCGGGGACGTCCACATGCAGAGCGGCGGCCATTTTGTTTGAAAAGGTATTCCTAAGCTAAAATGGCAAGTGTTAGCTTTGATATCAATGTCCTAGTAGATGAAAGTTGCACATTTGTGTTTACAAATTGGCTATTGAATCAGTCAAACAACGTCAATGCCCTTATACTTATGGGGAACTGCAGTAACTATGAGTATGGCTGTTTAATTGAACACAGCTATTTTTCAGCAATGAAATGTGTTTGTTGCTCATTAAATACTGACAATAAGTGTAGAAGTTGTGGTTTTATCTGTGTATCTGTAAAATGGCCGCTTGTATTGTACCAACCACATAGCTTCTTCAACCCAGTCTTGGGATACGTTTATTTTGATTCTAAAATACAACTCAAAGTATCCAGCTCCATAACCTTCACACCAACTTGTTGACTAAACAGACAAAATTGAAACTTATTTGTCTGACATTTAGCAAGAAGGTAGTGATCAAGGCTCTTATTCGTGGAAGCATGGATATTTGAAGTCCAGTACAATTTAGTGCCAAATTCTTGCGTCCATATATTTTCATTTTCAACTCGGCCACAGATTGCGCCAAGAGTATGTGTCTAAATAACTTAACAAAAGTCAACGGGGAATTTGTGTCTGGTAGTACTACTGCAGTTAGCATACTACAGGTACAGAGAAGAGGCCGATTTGGTATGGGTGCCCAAAAGGGATAATCTGGGTTGGTCACTATGTGGCTGCTGTTTTCATGTGTCGTCAACCGCAACAGAAAAGTGGGAGCAAACAGCCTCGATCCAATCAGCACCAGCACCTTGCAGAGGCACAGAACCCCCTAGAGTCATTTCAAACTGTCTTTAGTCACTAGGGCCTATTGAAACACACAGCTATCAATGTATCGGTAGTGACTCTGTCACATAGACGGTCTGAGGCATGGAGTAAGAACTTTATATCGCATTAATGTTTGTTGACTGTCCTAAACTGCTGTTAGAAGATACTTAACAAAAAGTAAACAGGTTTCGCTGATAACTGAACCCAAGCCAATTGAACCTTAAGTTTGCTAGTAGTGTTTTGTAGCAATGTGTAGAAACGACTACAATTACGTGGAACTTATTGAAATCGAAAAACGAAACCAAGTAAAACAGCTACAGCTATATCTATGTTACGGTTTGATTTGATGCTATACGCTGGCATGTTTTGCTTCTTTCCTTTTAGTAACACGCAGGAGAGTGTTAGTAAGAGAGAGAAGGTGTGCTGGGGTGCAGCCAGCTGCAGGTGTGGCTGGGCTCTGGTCTCGGGCTGTTCGCCTGACGGGCCGCAGGCTGGAGGCCTTTGAAGGGGTGAATACCATCTTTTGACAAAGCATGATGGGAAATGGAGTTGATTGCTGACTGCTATGGGCACTGGGTATAATAGACTGATAACTGACTCCCAAAAAACACTGTCAAAAAAGAGACCTGTTTACAAATAAAGAAATTAAAATGGGTGATTTACAACTCGATAAGTATTAAAGACAGGAACATGGTGTTAGTGGGAAAATGGTAGGTTCTTATTTTTTTTTCATAATCCTGTTAACGATGGGTAATTATCAGTGGACTAACTGACAAAAGTGACCTCGTAGAAAGTCACAGCACTATTTTTATATTATCTAAAAGTTCCTAACCAATTCACTGAAAACATTAATGCTGTTGGAATTAAGTAGCCTTATATATATACAAATATATATATATATATTTGTGCTGTGACTGTCTCAAAAGTAGTTTTACAGGACTATGACAATGACTATGGTGTCTGTTCAAAAGATGGCCTGTGTTTACCAATGAAACAGCATATTAACCAAAGACAGTCAATTGGATACATGGAACAGACTTAAATGCCATAAAAGCTATCCACTAGCAATATCAATATTGTGTTCACTCAACAGTCCAAGATGTATCTTATAGAACATAAACATAACCATAGTAACATCCATGCAACAGTATGCAAGAAGCCGTATATCATGTAGAAAATAAGGGATTCTGTATCCATTATATGTGACTAAACGTGGGCTAAAAAGATAGATGAGGAATCACCATGAGGAAAACGGAGGGAGGAGAGGAGAGGAGGGAGGGGGCAGGAGGAATGAGCCACATGGGCAAGACTGGTGAGGAGTCGGGGAGGAAGGGAGGAGGAGGGGAAGGGTGGTTGGCATACGATACCTAGGTTCACCGTGAGCTTGACCCGGCTGCCGTCCAGCTCCAGCCGCAGCGTGTCGGCCGAGTCGCGGGACGTGGTGGCCACCAGGAGGCCGTAGGCCCGCTGGGACCGGAAGCGCAGCGACACGTCCTCGGCCTCCGTGTGCATGACGGTGGGCATCGCCACCTTCATGTACATGCTGCCGTCGTAGGAGAGGATGGACGCCTCTGTGAGGTGTGTGTGGGGGGGGAGGGGAGGAGAGGGGGGAGAGGGGGGTGGGGGGGGCAGAGGAGGAGGGAGGAAGAGGAGACCGTGAGCACTGCATGATCTCGGACGCGGAGGCGCTAATTACATTTCCATTTAGTCATTTAGCAGACGCTCTTATCCAGAACCACTTACAGCCAAGTACAGGGACGTTCCCCCCTGAGGCAAGTAGGGTGAAGTGCCTCGCCAAAGGACACATCATCATGTTGGCACAACCGGAATTCAAACCCGCAACGTTCTGATTTTCAGCTACCTGACCCCCCCCCCCCCCCCCCCCCCCCTTTAATAATGAAGGTCGCGAGGAGGCAGTGGAAGACTAGAGGGAGATAAGGAGTTGTCATACAGGAAGAAGAGAACCCTTCTAGGGCTGAATGCGTTCCAGGCCATCCCTGCTGTGACATATCGGGTCATGGTTCAAAACGTATCGACGTGACCAAAGCAAGAGTGACAGCCCGCACAGACGGGCACGCACAGTGACAGCCGCGCATGCACGCACGAACACACAGAGACAGACCCGCACTACGCACGCATACGCACATGTGCAGACGGACGGACGCACATGTACAGGCGCACGCAGAACCGCACCCACACACAGAGACAGACACACAGGTACACACCCACACACAGAGACAGACACACAGGTACACACACACACACACACACAGATAGCCACACATGTACACACACATACAGAACCCCCCCCCCAACACACACCCCTTGCTGCTTTTCCATCATGGTTAGCAGCAGGTGAGGTTGAAACGGACACGTAACAACACCTCTGTCTACTGTTAAGAAGCAGACTCCCTAGGGAAAACCACTCGCACCAACACTATACGCACGAAATCCTTTTTTTTTCCGGAGAAATCCGAGGGATGATTGTAGATCCTCCCCACTATTTGGCCCTGAAGCCATCCATGAAACATGGACCTCCTACTCGTTCTGTAGATTTCTTGTCTTTCTGCTTGTGTCTTTCTCTCTCTCTCTCTCTCTCTCTCGCTCTCTCTCTCTCTCCCACTGTCCTCCTTTCCTCCTCTGTCTACTTCCTACCTCCTCCCTCCAGCCACCCAACCAGCAAACACACAAACACTAATTTCCTCCTTGCAGCTGTGAGAACTCTATTTGCAAGAAACAGACACACACTCCACACACGCACACATTCACACACACATATGCACTCCCTGCATCCTCACGCGCGCCACGCGCACGCTCCCCTCGACGGCAGTGCCAGAGAAACTGCTGGTGTACTCTACAATTACGCCGTGATCAATATGTTATTATGTACGATCAGATGCTTTTCACTCCAGCAGCCCCGCCCCCAGAGAGCGTTCTCGGGCTAATTTTACACCCTGTGTGCCAAGAAGCAGAGGGGACTAGAGGACTAGAGGGGAGAGAGGAGGAGTAGGGAAGAGAGGAGGAGAGGAGAAGGGGGGGGGGGAGACGCCCAAGGACACCATGGAACAAGGAAAAGGAACGAGAGAGAGAGAGAGATAGCGACGGCAGGGTGGAGAAATTGAAGGTCAAGAAAAAACGTGACAGGAAAGGGGGATGAAGAGCGGGCGTGAAAGACAAAACAAAATGGAGTTTTCTCCGAGTGTGTGTGTGTATGTGTGTGTGTGTATGTGTGTGAGACAGCGAGAGGAAATAGCAACGATGCCAAGTGATGGCTGGAGGAAAAGAGAGATGCGGGAACGGAGGGAATGACACAGACGTTAAAAAAGGAAATGGAACGCATCGAGGGGCAAATCGAGAGCCCCTCAGGAGTCCGGAGAGTTTCCTTCCAGTCCCAGAAGAGATGTGTGAAGGGGGTCACAGAGGTTTACCATCATGTTGTCTGATTCCTGGCCTGATGTTTACTGACATACTTGCACCCGGAGTGGACAGGGGGGGGGGGGGGGGGGGGGGGCAGGGGTGAGGGGGTGGTCCTCTGAAAGAGGAACTGCTCAATATAGGGACAGATCTTCCGTCTTTCTTTTGTCGAACTGCGGATTCTCTCTGCACGCGCATCTGAGGTCTTACCTTGATCTTAAACATCCATTTAGCAGACGCTTTTATCCAAAGCGACGTACAGCAAGTACAGGGACATTCCCCCTGAGGCAAGTAGGGTGAAGTGCCTTGCCCGAGCACGCAATGTCACACAGCCACAGCCGGGAATCGAACTCGCAACCTTCCGATCATGATGCCTTAACCCGCTGAGCCACCTGACATCCCTATCTTAATCTGGTTAACTTCAATACGCCTATTTCTTCGCTTTACTCTTCGGTTCCAGCGGCAGCTCAAGGACGCCTTACACACAGACACACACAGGGTGCGACGCTGGTGGTCTGTTTCCGGCAAGTTCTCTTCACCGGCGTCTTCATAAGTAGATACTCCTCCACTGAGGCGACCACTACAATCACATAGCTCTTCCAAATCACATGACGGACTTGTATATGTATCGCGAGACTTGCTCATCAATGTTAGTCATGGCGTGTAGCTGACACCGTGCTGCCAGTGATGTTGTATTGGCTTTCAGTCCGTCTCCGCAACGGCAAAATCAAATCAATCAGGTCACTCGAACACCTGGCTCTCCAGAACGATTACCTCTTCAATCTGCTTGAGAATTCGATGGCATTTTCCCACGTGAGGTCAATTACATGTTATGCAGTGTAAGTTTGTGTGTGTGTGTGTGTGTGTGTGTGTGTGCGTGCGTGTGATGAGGCATGTGTTCAGCTGGCCTTCTCTGGATTAAGAACACGGCTACTACTGAGCACTCATGCAATGAAAAGACTGCGAGTGTATTAAGAGCCAATCCATTTTTATCATGTCCTCGGTCTCCAAGGCGCCAGCCAACAGATGAAGAACTGCTGTTTGTAAACAACAAGGGCGCTACTGCCCTGACTACAGCCCTCTGTCATGCCACAGGACGCAGGAGGAGGACTCGCTCCGTCTGTAGACTCACCTGAGACCAGCGACCTCAGGCGTTTTCAATTCTGCACCCCCAGATGTGTGGGAACTTCACTTGCGGACTGTTTTCGTACGGTTTGGCTGCTTGTTGCCATTCTGCTTTGCGAGCCGAGGCGTTTGCGGTTGGGTTCCGGTTGTCCCGCTCCCAAGCGTAAGTAGGCCTTTTTTTTGTTCTCGCTTGTGTCAAACCCCCCCCCCCCCCCCCCCCCCCCCCCCCCCATCGCCCCTTTTCCCCTTTACATTTAGTCATTTAGCAGACTTACAGCAAGTACAGGGACATTCCCCTCTGAGGCAAGTAGGCCTGAGGCAGGTCGTACAGAGCCTTGCCCAAGGACACAACGTCAGGCAGTCACAGCCGGGAATCGAACGGGGTATCGAGCTCACAACCTTCCGTTCATAAGCCCACCGCCTTAACCGCTGAGCCACTTGACTGCCTCCACACTTGTGTGTGTGTGTGTTTTTGTGCGGTGTTGTGTATTTTCTAAATGTTTTGCATTTACACTTGCTGAGGACGTATATCCAGCATTTTTGCTGTTCCGGGTCTCGGTCTGGCTACTTAAATAAACACATCTTTCCTAAACAGACTTTAAAGCGAAAGATGTCGCCCCTGAAGGTGCTTTTCGCATGTTTACGTGCCGGAGAGAGTGCCTCTAACTGAACGTATAGCGAAAGGTTTGAAGCGCAAATCAGTAGGATATCAGCCGACGAACGCGTGAGCCATAAAGAAAGAGGCTGATTTATCAAAAAAAAAGAAGTAGAAGGGAGAAAAACAGAAAGTCAGACCCACTCAGCATAATTAGCAGGCAAATTACACAGGAGAGTTCCATTAGGATAAAAGCTGCGAACATCTCACTGGAGAGCTAGCAAGCCCCGCCCCTCTCCCTCTCTCCAGACGGGGAGCCAGATGCTGATGGGGCGTACGAACGGTGATGTTACAGGTGGGTGTTCCAGCCTGGTCAAGTGGAACCATCGCCTCAGCACGGATCTGAATAGCGAGGGAGAACAGGGTGGAGAAATGACCGGCAGCCATGTTGTCTTTTTCCTCTCGTTGCTCTCTGACGATGCTTCCTGCGGTATATCATTCTGAGAAAGGGATTATCGCATTGTGGAAGATCCCACAAATGAAATGACCCCCTAATAAAATCCATGCAATAAGAATGGAGTCTAATCCAGCTTTGTTACATTTTACATTGAGTCATTTAGCAGATGCTCTTATCCAGAGCGACTTACAGCAAGTACAGGGACATTCCCTCTGAGGCAAGCAGGGTGAAGTGCCTTGCCCAAGGACACAACATCATGTTGACACAGCCGGGGGTTCCAACCGGGTATCTTCTTGATTACTAGACACCCTAACCGACTGTGCCACATGACTGCCTCCACACTTGTGTGTGTGTGTGTTTTTGTGCGGTGTTGTGTATTTTCTAAATGTTTTGCATTTACACTTGCTGAGGACGTATATCCAGCATTTTTGCTGTTCCGGGTCTCGGTCTGGCTACTTAAATAAACACATCTTTCCTAAACAGACTTTAAAGCGAAAGATGTCGCCCCTGAAGGTGCTTTTCGCATGTTTACGTGCCGGAGAGAGTGCCTCTAACTGAACGTATAGCGAAAGGTTTGAAGCGCAAATCAGTAGGATATCAGCCGACGAACGCGTGAGCCATAAAGAAAGAGGCTGATTTATCAAAAAAAAAAGAAGTAGAAGGGAGAAAAACAGAAAGTCAGACCCACTCAGCATAATTAGCAGGCAAATTACACAGGAGAGTTCCATTAGGATAAAAGCTGCGAACATCTCACTGGAGAGCTAGCAAGCCCCGCCCCTCTCCCTCTCTCCAGACGGGGAGCCAGATGCTGATGGGGCGTACGAACGGTGATGTTACAGGTGGGTGTTCCAGCCTGGTCAAGTGGAACCATCGCCTCAGCACGGATCTGAATAGCGAGGGAGAACAGGGTGGAGAAATGACCGGCAGCCATGTTGTCTTTTTCCTCTCGTTGCTCTCTGACGATGCTTCCTGCGGTATATCATTCTGAGAAAGGGATTATCGCATTGTGGAAGATCCCACAAATGAAATGACCCCCTAATAAAATCCATGCAATAAGAATGGAGTCTAATCCAGCTTTGTTACATTTTACATTGAGTCATTTAGCAGATGCTCTTATCCAGAGCGACTTACAGCAAGTACAGGGACATTCCCTCTGAGGCAAGCAGGGTGAAGTGCCCTGCCCAAGGACACAACATCATGTTGACACAGCCGGGGGTTCCAACCGGGTATCTTCTTGATTACTAGACACCCTAACCGACTGTGCCACATGACTCCCTTTTAACCGCATTCAAACCCCTTCGTTTTTCAGACTCAAGGTCAGTACAGAACAAAGATCCAACGTAACAGCGGTCACTCAAGTAAGCGCTCGTCTGACCTACCGTTGTGTAAAAGATCGAATGTGCTGTGCGAGGATACCAGAGACGTATGTGAATCACGTGCGTCGCATGTCATGGATGTGGATGGGCTCTTCTGAACATTCTACGGTCAGAGTTAAGTGATTAGATACACCAGAAGCTCTTTACATTGAGTCATTTAGCAGACGCTCTTATCCAGAGCGACTCGCAGCAAGTACGGGGACATTCCCCCCCCTGAGGCAAGTAGGGTGAAGTGCCTTGCCCGAGGACACACCATCATGTTGCTGGGGGTTCGAACCAGGTACCCTCCGATTACTAGCCCAACTCCCTCACCACTCAGCCACATGACTCAGCCACGTCTCCTTAACCCTGGCCGCCTCCTTCATTCTTCTCCTCCCATCCACCCCTTCACCTCCCGGCGCTATACGCCTCAGAGGGAAGGTCAGAGGTTCGTAAAGCGCGAGGGGCCGACCAGCTCTTTAAAGCCTAAATACACACACGAAGGCGTGAGCTGTGCCGAGTGGCCGAATCCCTCGTCGATGAACGAGAGAGAAAGACACATGCACTCAAGTGGAGCCTGCCTGAAAATGGCTGAGGAATTGGGACACGGGGTTTGCGTTTTACATTTACATTTAGTCATTTAGCAGAGCCTGTGGTTTTCGCCCACATCATATTGGCGAGCTAGAGCGACATGACAATCGACTCTCCGGCCCGTGTTTTCCGAGCGTCGTAGCGTTTAACGATGCGAGTACAGCGCTCTCACCGTTCGTGGGTTTGGGAGACATTCAAATACCAGACCACACTGCGATGATGTCATCCTCTGCTGACATCAATAAGAGAGGATTATTGAGGCCTTGCAGAGGACCAAATATGATAAATGAACCAATAATGCGCTAAGACGTAACACGCCCTTTAAATGTCCTCTGCACATTTTCAGTGATGCTGGGAGATGCATGTAGTGCCTGAAAAAGGCCACTGGGTGGCAGCAGTAGACCGTCTGCAGTTTACCGCCTGCAGATTTTCAGCCAAAAAAAAGTCAGGGAGAAGAAAAAAATCTACTGCGTAAGAGAGGGCGAAACGTTCAGAAACAGACCAAGGCAGACAGAGAAGAATGGGAAGAAAGAGTCCTGTTAACAGTGTTTATGGAGCCAGCCAGAATTGGGAAATGGCGGTAAATAAGGCACGGCCCCTCGGGGTCGTTGGCATATCGCGACGCAAGCGGCGGCGAGAGCGAGACGTGAATCGGTGAAGCCGACGTGATTCAGCTGTGCCGAGTCCTTCCTCTTAAATAAACCTCACTGCGAGTGCGTTCGAATGAACGTGGTTAACTCTCTTTGCGGGGAACCAAAATCTCCAGAAAGTTCTATTAAAGTGACATGTAGGGTTAGGGATAACAGGGAGGGTTTTATGATTAGGAGATCAGGTTCATTTTCAGGTTATGTTTGGGGTTAGGGATCACAGGATTATAAACAGGACTGAATTATATTCCTCCACGCTAAAAGACACTCAAACGTGTGTATGTGTGTTATTCCAGACGTCACATTCAGGAAAATCTCAGTAAGTGATGGGAAAAAAAACACAGTAATAAAGTGGGACGTGGAGAAAGCATGAAACTTCCATGCAGAGCGAGAACGACGAACGGAGGAGCGACTGACCGCCATTCCAGATGGAGGGAGGACATCTGGATTCCGCAGGGACGACAAGAACATTTGAGAGGGATGAAAGGTTGAAAGAAGGGAGGGAAAGGCTCGTCCTCCCAAACGTGGTAGCCTTCTCGTGGCTACGCACAAGGATTTGTGTGATGTAACGTGTTGATGTAATATGCTGGGGGTCTTCGAATCACAGATTGGCAGGATTATGAACGCAAACGCACACGCTAACGCTCTCACACGGACGCACGTTCCTGGAAAACTGCACATCGCTGACAATCCACCTGGCCTTCCACAGAGAATCAAGAACAGCAGACAATTCCCACCAACGTCAACTAGGTTTTGCTGTTTTATGGTACTGCTATGTTGTACGTTTATGGTATGTTGTCTTTCTGCAAAGAATACTCTGGTCTGTTATTTTAAAAAAAAAGAAAAAAATGTATGGAGGACGAGTTAAATGGGGATTTTGGTACTGTCACTATGCCCCGCCCCTACCACCCCACCACAAACACCCTGGAGTGCCTGAGTGACCCAACTCATTGAAATGGGAACTTGAATATAGCAAATGTGTCACCGCCATCGGCAATACTCATCTCAATTGGATGACTAAACCGCAGGAAAAAGCTAAAACCATAAAAATGATCACCAAAGAAGCGAGGGATGAACTGGTGCTCGCGGACAAGGAGAGGGCACAACATCAGCATCGCTGTGTGCGTGCG